>OY728153.1:543520775-544770775 GCA_963277665.1 Viscum album | reverse complement strand
CGCGCAGCGCACGGGTGTCAAAGGGATGCGGGCCGCGGAGAGGCGGCCCGCGGCTTGGCCGGATCGGGCCCAGCGGCCGGGCCGCGGTCCAGCGGACCGGCTGGCCCGGGCCGGTCCGGCCCAAGGGGGTTTTTTTCCCCTCGGACTCCGGACGCCTGTATTTCAGGCTACGGGCGTCCGTTTTACGTGCCGTCTACGGCAGCGCGGAGCTTGCGTCGAGGGGAATGTTTTCAGATGGTTTCGGGAATTTTTAATTCCTGAAACGAGGGGTCGCGGAGGTGCAACGTGTCCTTAAGTGGGCGAGCATAATCCCCGAGATTCTTGTTTTGGACGTCGCGGACACGTCCGACGTCCGTTTTGAGCGCCGTCAGTGGCGTTGGGACCCTAGCATCGAGGCGAAGGTTTCCAGTGTGGTTTCAGGCATTGAGGCCGAAGTTGAGGCGCGGGCCCTACGGCCCGTCTTTCGAGATGCGTGCAGCGTTTTACACCTTTTTCCTCGGATGTCCGTTCGGGGCGTGCGAGCAGTCGATGTTGTGTGTTTTTTCGAGGGGATTACAATGGTGCAATCTGTCCGCTCAAATTCGGCATGATGGTGCGGGGCCCATGAGGGTCGTTTCAGGAGTTGACGGTGATTTCTAGTTTTATCACCGAGCGACCGTTTTGGACGAATGAGTAGTCCATCTTGTGTGCTTTTTCGAGAGGATCGCAACCGTGCGATCCGTTCATGGAGTTTCGGGACCGGGATGCGGGTCCCACGTGGCGCCGCTCGTGTGTGGTGCGCCGCAGCGCATCTTTTTCTCTAGATACCTGTTCTACTCAAGCGAGTAGTGCTTTCGACGTGTTTTTCCGAGAGCATCGCGAGGGCGATGTCCGCCCGCCCTTTTTTGGAGATGTGGTGTGGGTCCCACCCGACCGGGCTACGGTGAATAATACCTTTTTCACCGGGTGGCCGTTTTGGGTGATCGAGTAGTCAATCCCGTGTGTTTTCCCGAGGGGATCACAATGATGCGATGCGCCCGACTGTTTTCGGGGCCGAGGCTCGGGATCACGGGACGTCGTTCGGGCGTGAGGCGGTGATGGTGACTTTTTCGTCAGGTATCCGTTGGAGGCGAGTAAGTAGTCGATCTCGCGTGTTTTTCCATGAGGTTTACCATGGTATGATCCGTTTGGTTGTGCGGGGCCTCTTGCGTGATCTTGTTGAATGTGGAGCATGGAGGGTGCTCCAGTGGTGGTCCGCCCTACTTTGTCTGTAGCGGACCCTTGTCGTGTGATCGTGCACTCTTGGGAGAGTGATATGAATGTTTCACGAGATGTGGATGGCCGTGTTTGGGCCTTTGAGGTGGAGTTTTTACGTCATGCCTTCACGTTGACGTTGGGTGGTGTGTGCACAATAGCCTTTGGGCTGGAATGAGGTATAATCCAGGAGTATACGGGAGTTCTTGGAGGTACATGTGGTTGTTTGTACCTGAGGATGGTTGTGCGCTCAGTTGGGGTTGAGATGGGGCCACACGTTGTGTGGGCCCCACGTGCGTGCTGGGTTCTGCTTGCGTACTTTGAGCTCTCACGACATAGAGGATCCCTCTGTGATCGTTGTTTGACCAGCAGGGTAGAGTTTTCCCCTGGCTCGGTGCTCGGTTGTTGACCAGCAGGGTTGAGTAGCCTCCCCTTGGTTTCATTCTCGATGGATTGGCCGGTAGCGGGGCCAGTGGCACCTAGTGATGGAACAGGTGTTGAACCCCTTTGGGTGAGTTGTGCTGGAGTTGGGTGGTCGCGTGATGCCCACTCCGTGTTCAGTTGGCCAGTGTTGTACCCTCCAGTGGATGTGGCCGGAGCAGTTCTGAGTTTTACCCTCCAGCGGGGCTGGGCAGTGGGTTACTCATCGGATTCTAGGGTCTACCCTCCGGCAGAGACTGGGCAGTGGGTCACCCGACACTTTTAGGGTCTACCCTTCAGTAGAGACAGGGCGGTAGGTTGCTCGATGCACTTAGGGTCAACCCTCCAGCAGAGACTGGGCAGTGGGTCACCCGACGACCTCTTAGGGCCAACCCTTCAGCAGGGCTGGGCAGTGGCTCGCCAGTCGTCTAGTTCTAGGTCTACCCTCCAGCAAGGCTGGGCAGTGGGTTACCTGTCGACTTATTCCAGGTCTACCCTCCAGCGGGGCTGGGCAGTGGGTCGCCTGGTGATGTATTATGGTTTACGCTCCAGTAGGGCTAGGCAGTGGGTCACCCGATATCTGAATATGGTTTACCCTCCAGCGGGGCTGGGTAGTGGGTCGCCTGACGATGTATTATGGTCTACCCTCCAGCGGGGCTGGGCAGTGGGTCACCGGATGATGTATTGGGGTTTACCCTCCAGCAGGGCTGGGCAGTGGGTCACTTGATATTTGGTTATGAATTACCCTCCAGTGGGGCTGGGCAGTGGGACACCTGTTAGCATTCCAGACTGAGTCCTCTTGACCAGGCTAGTCTATGGCTTACCTCCGTGATTACCGGAGTAAGACCCTTGGTTGTACAGGTCAGTGTTGTGACGACCTTGACATTGAGGAGACCTCACGACTGCAGGGCAGTGACGGGGTGTGGCTTGACATTCCTAGAACTCTCAAGTACGAGGGGCGCTTTCCCCACCGAGACGCGTTCTTGCAACGTGATCTAAAACTGTGCGGGCGAGTCAGTTCCACCCAAAGCGGATAGTATCAAGGTGCGGTGACTGATCCCCTTATCTTGCAGTTCAGGGTAGACGTGCGGGATGCTGGGCATCGATGATGGGGTTACACTGGGACTGTTGGTGACTCATTTTCTTGGGCTAAGCTACGGGACGGAGATCCCCTTACGACGTTTGTTCGGGCTTCTTGCTGAGCATAATGATTTGTATATACCTTGTTTCTGGTACCCACTTCTTGGGTTTTGGATACTCTCCTTTCAGAAGAGGGGAAGACGTGCGGGGTATGCCACGTTCTTTTTGTGTCTAGCTTCTCGTGGTTGGATGATTCTACTCTCCTGCTATAGTTAGCGAAGACTTGACAGGAAGTTCATCTTCTCACTGTTTCCTGCTCCTTGTGTCTGGATGAGTCTACTTCCTTTATTTTGTTTGGTTGATCTGGACTCTTTACTACACCCTCAGTTGGACTCCTTTACTTTCCATGTTATCTCTACTTCTCACCCTTTGGTACCTCCTTTTGTTGCTCCATCGAGCCTTCAGGGTATCCTACTGAGTATTTTTATACTCACCCCTGCTTGGGCTTTGCCCGCACTTGGTGTTCCCTTGCAGACAACGGACAGGTGGAGAGTGACTTCGGCGGAGCGTAGGAGCTTGGGAGCTTGGATCGCGTGTGGTGGTCATGGTCGGGTTCCAGGTGGGAGACCCGTCAGCTTTCCTTTTGTTTACCTGCTGCCGGGTTGTGGAACCATTTTGGTTGGGCGCGTGTTTTGACCCTTTTTCTTTTTCAGCTTTTTGCTTGTACTTGTAGAGGTCGATGCACTTTGTGGTATATATATAGGAGTTGTTATTTTTACTCTTCTTGTCTTTTCTTTTACTCTGCACTTTTGCATTGAGTGTGCTGCGTGTGGGTGTGTACAGATACTTAGGCAAAGGCCTCCCCGAGTTGTTGTGCCTTCGGCGCTAGTCGCCAGCCCCTGGCCTATGGAGGCGGGCATGGGGTAGTTGCGGCTCGAGCCCGGGTAGGGTCAGGTCGTGACAAAGTGGTATCAGAGGTGGTTCGTTCCTTGGGGCGTTGTGCGGACGTCCCTAAAAGATGAATTGGTTGGGATATAGGGCAACAATGTTAACGTGTCTCGAGAGCGGCTCTCATGCCAGGGAGTCCAGTGATGGTGCGGTGGCCGACGTATCCATTCACCCGGACCTTGATAACCCGCTTGTCGACTCGGCATGCTGAGACACTTGTTGCAGGGAAAATTTGTTTGTACATCACATAGGATCGAGTCTTTGACCGTCCTTCTTGAGTCAGCTCCCCATCATTGCTATTTGTATATACATGTATGCTCATCTGACCACGGAACTCCTTGATAATATTCAGGATGTCTCCGCGAGGACAGCCATCCCAGATACCAGCTTTGGGTGTGTGATGACGACCCTATGAATTACGATGCCACAGTCTAGGACCAATCATGCGAGGCCCTTTCTCCGGGTGGGCTGGTAGCGGCACCCCCACCTGTTGAGCAGCAGACAGTTTCAGAAGAGCAGGCTGAGCTTGAGCACAGGTTGAGCGCGCTCCGTTAGTACCAGCGGCAGAGACCGCTGAGGTTCAGTGGTGAGGCAGACCCTTAGGTAGCAGAGGTTTGGCTCGAGGCAGTGGTTCTCCTTTTCAGGCTTGTGCGGACGCCGACAGATCATAGAGTGGCTTTGGAAGCCAGACTTTTCGTGGAGCAGCTCGACGTTGGTAGAGTCTGGTGACTCAGTTTATTTACGAGTCGTCGCTTTCGTTGGGGCAACTTTCAGTTGTTGCTCCGTGAGGAGTTTTTCCCCTCCAGCTTGCGCTCCGTTCGGATTCAGGAGCTCCTGCAGTTTTAGCAGGGAGGGATGACGGTGGCCGAGTACGTGGCTAGTTTTGCAGACCGTGCACGCTTTTACCCGGACGTGGTCCATGACGACAACTTCCGAGCGTGTAATTTTGAGCAGGGTCTCCGCTGAGAGATTCGTGCTATCAGAGTACCCTTGCTCATTCCCACAAATGCTGGGGTGCTAGAGCAGGCGCTGGTGACAGAGGGCTTCCTGTCATGTTTTGCGGTTGGTAGTGGCAGTGGGCGTGATGGAGTCGGGACGTCTGCCATAGCTAGCAGGCGCCGGAGTACAGGACCTCGATGCAAGTGGCCTTCCCACTACCGGTTTCGGAGACGTGGTCGTATACCACTGTGGCGAAAAGGCACAGGGCCTCAGCCAAGGATGCCCATCCGTGAGTGGATTTCGGGCCGTGGTCGTACACCACAGTGACGCCGGAGGGCACCAGGGCAGCCCAGAGAGCGTCGGTGCTATGCTTGTGACGGGCGAGGTCACTTGGCACGAGACTGCCCAACCTGAGTTGCTGAGAGCTTCAGGCAGGCAGCAGGTGCACCACCACGGCAGAGGCAGCGCCGTGATTAGAGTAGTACTGAGAGAGGTGGTGCTAGCCGAGGAGCGGGAGGAGCTGGAGGAGCTGGAGGTGGGGGACGACGTTACGAGATCTCCCCATCACCACTAGGCGGTCCACGTCAGGCTCCGGGAGCTGATGGTTAGGACCGCGGGTAGCCGCGAGCTTTGGATGTCTACGATCCTGTAGAGCACGGGATAGTGAGAGGTACCCATTGCGACCCTTCTACTTCTTGCAGTAGAATTGTTAGGCTCTGCGTGTGAAATGATTCTCTCCCGACTCCTTGTTTGCGGTGTTACCAGGTTGACGTAGGGCATCGGGTGTAACCCTGTGGTGGAAGGGAGAAAGGCACGAGACCTTTCCCTTTAGTCGATGGTGTTGACTTCTTCTCCTTTTGAGCATGTAAGAGAGCATCGGTGGTGGATCCTAGCGTGACCAGATATCCTTGGGTGTTTCACCATATGGATATTCTGAAGGAGGGAATCACCGGGCCTTGCTCTAGGTGCGGGCGGTGATTCCATTCGCGACGTGCGGAGTAGAGGTTCGTTCAGGGAGGTGAGCTACCCCTGAGGGCCTTCGGGCCGGTTGAGATCTTGCAAAGGGATGGTGAGGTACCCTATCGCCTTGCCCAAACCCTAAGTCTGGAGTGGGTGCATGAAGTCGGCATGGGCCGACCTCACGTGAACGGATCAATCCTTTCGTCCGTGTGCTGTGACGCAGAGCTGTGCGTGGGTTCTTCTGGGTATGGGAAAGCCAGGTGTGGGCTTGGTACCCTATGCTGCTCCCTAGTTTTTGCTTTTCGGGGACGAAAATCTTGAAGGAGGGAATGATTTAAGAACCCGGTTTTTTCTGAGAAAGACTTTGGAAAATTCTTGATGATATTCCAGAGCAGCGCCTTCAGACGGCGTGCGATTCCGAGCCCCGGAGTGGCCAGAATTAAATTTGTCAGTGCGTTCACACTGGAAACGCTAAATAAATGAGATAAATCCAAAACGGAGTTCCAGATCAGGGATCCGAGTGTACGGATGGGTCTGGAATGGGGTGTTTACCCTAGGAACGACAAAAAACTTGTTGGTGCGGGATGTTTGGACCCCTCGCCCGCTTTTGGAACGCTAAACGGATTAATTAATTAATTAATTAATTCGTTTAATGTTGAAATGCAGGTATCTCTAAAACGGTGGCTCGGATTGGGAAACCGAGAGCACCGTTGAGTTTGGAGCGTGCCGTTTACCCTAATAGGGGTATAAGTTTCACGGGCGCGGGCCGTTTGTGAAAAATAGCCCCGGGGGCGTTTTCGTAATTTGGCGGCCTCGGGCGCTAAGTTTAGTAACTTTTGAACGGGGTCTCGGAATAAAATTCTGAGACCGCCGTTGCGCTCAGAGCGTGGTTCTTAGCCTGGGGGAGGCTAAATCCTGACCCCATCGGGAGTTCGGATTCGGGGCTGTTGGGCGGGCGTTTAAGTGATTTATACTTAAACACCCCCCCCCTTCCTTTTTCTTCTTCTTCTTCACCCTCTCCCCTTCCCTCCTCCATTACGACAAGCTCCGACGAGGCGAGCTCCGGCGAGCCAACTCCGGCGAGGCAACGGCGCGGGGCGGATCGTGCGGGAAGCGTCGGGCGAAGCCAAATGAGGTGGGCGGTGTTCGTTTTCGTTTTAAATCCCGAACCCCTATTTGAATTCGAATTTTAGTGTCTAATTGCTGCCCGATATTCGATCCAAGCCCGAAATTGCGTAGATCCTAACCCGAGGATTCCATAAAGCTATCCGGATCAGAATTTTTGACCACCATATCGTTTCCGGTGGTCCTCTGATGTTTTCCGACCATGAGGCCGGTTTCCGGCGAGTGCCGAAGGCGGCGGACGGCGGCGCAAGGCGGCCCGGGGTGGAGCAGGGCCTCCAGCGGCCGGCCGAGGCTTCAGCAGGCGGCAGCGGCGTTTTCGGGAGGCGGCGGCGGCGTTCGGCGGTGGCTGGCGGAAGCTGGCCGCGGCGCCGGCGTAGGGCACCAGGCGGAGGGGGCCGCGCGGCTCGCGGCCCCGTGCGGCAGACCGCGACCCGCGATAAGCGGGTCGCTATTGGAATCACGACCGGCGAGTTGGCCGGTCGGTGGAGAACCCGCACGGCGCGCGGGTGTCAAGGGGAGGAGGGCTGCGGAGCGGCGGCCCGCGGCTCGGCTGGACCGGGCCCAGCGGCCGGGCCGCGGTCCAGCGGTCCGGCCCAAGGGGGTTTTTTTCCCCTCGGACTTCGGATGCCCGTATTTCAGGCTACGGGGGTCCGTTTTACGCACCGTCTACAGCAGCGTGGAGCTTGCTTCGAGGGGAATGTTTTGAGATGGTTTCGGGAATTTTTTATTCCCAAAACGATGGGTCGCAGAGGCGCGACGTGTCCTTAAGTGGGCGAGCGTAATCCCCGAGATTCTTATTTTGGACGGCGCGGACGCGTCCGACATCCGTTTTGAGCGCCGTCAGTGGCGTTGGGAACCTGGCATCGAGGCGGAGGTTTCTAGGGTGGTTTCAGGCATTGAGGCCGAAGTTGAGGCGTGGGCCCTACGGCCCGTCTTTCGAGCTGCGTGCAGGTTTTACGCCTTTTTTCTTGGATGTCCGTTCAGGGCGTGCGAGCAGTCGATGTTGTGTGTTTTTACGAGGGGATTGCAATGGTGCAATCCGCCCGCTCAAATTCAGCATGATGGTGCGGGGCCCATGCGGGCCGTTTCGGGAGTTGACTGTGATTTCCAGTTTTATCACTGAGCGACCGTTTTGGACGAATGAGTAGTCTATCTTGTGTGCTTTTTCGAGAGGATCGCAACGGTGCGATCCGTTCGTGGAGTTTCGGGACCGGGATGCGGGTCCCACGTGGTGCAGCTCGTGTGCGGTGCCCCGCAGCGCATATTTTTCTCTGGATACCCGTTCTACTCAAGCGAGTAGTGCTTTTGACGTGTTTTTTCGAGAGCATCACGAGGGCGCAGTCCGAGCGACCTTTTTCGGAGATGTGGTGTGGGTCCCACCCGACCGGGCTACGGTGAATAATACCTTTTTCACCGGGTGGCCGTTTTGGGTGATTGAGTAGTCAATCCCGCGTGTTTTCCCAAGGGTATTGCAATGGGGCGATGCGCCCGACTGTTTTCGGGGCCGAGGCTTGGGATCACGGGACGTCGTTCTGGCGTGAGGCGGTGTTGGTGACTTTTCCATCGGGTATCCGTTAGAGGCGATTAAGTAGTCGATCTCGCGTGTTTTTCCGCGAGGTTTACCACGGTGTGATATGTTTGGTTGTGCGGAGCCTCTTGCGTGATCTTGTTGAATGTGGAGCATGGAGGGTGCTCCACTGGTGGTCTGCCTTACTTTGTTTGTAGCGGACCCTTGGCGTGTGATCGCACACTCTTGGGAGAGTGATGTGAATGTTTCACGAGATGTGTATGGCCATGTCTGGGCCTTTGAGGTGGAGTTGTTACCTCAAGCCTTCGCATTGACGTTGGGTGGCGTGTGCACAATAGCCTTTGGGCTGGAATGAGGTATACTCTAGGAGTATACGGGAGCGCTTGGAGGTACGTGTGGTTTTTTGTACCTGAGGATGGTTGTGCGCTCAGTTGGGGTTGAGATGGGGACACACGTTGTGTGGGCCCCACGTGCGTGTCGGGTTCTGCTTGCGTACTTTGATCTCTCACGACGTAGAGGATCCCTCTGTGCTTGTTGTTTGACCAGCAGGGTGGAGTTTTCACTTGGCTCGGTGCTCGGTTGTTGACCAGCAGGGTTGAGTGGCCTTCCCCTGGTTTCGTTCTCAATGGATTGGCCGGTAGCAGGGCCAGTGGCACCTAGTGATGGAACAGGTGATGAACCCCTTTGGGTGAGTTGTGATGGAGTTGGGTGGTCGTGTGATGCCCACTCTGTGTTCAGTTGGCTAGTGTTGTACCCTCCAGTGGATGTGGCCAAAGCAGTTCTGAGTTTTACCCTCCAGGGGGGCTGGGCAGTGGGTTACTCATCGGATTCTAGGGTCCACCCTTTGGAAGAGACTGGGCAGTGGGTCACCCGACACTTTTAGGGTCCACCCTCTAGCAGAGACTGGGTAGTGGGCCGCCCGATGCACTTAGGGTCTACCCTCCAACAGAGACTGGGTAGTGGGTCACCCGACGACCTCTTAGGGCCTACCCTCCAGCAGGGCTGGGCAGTGGGTCGCCCGTCGTCTAGTTCCAGGTCTACCCTCCATCAAGGCTGGGCAGTGGGTTGCCTGTCAACTTATTCCAGGTCTACCCTCCAGCGGGGCTTGGCAGTGGGTCGCCTAATGATGTATTATGTTTTACCCTCCAGTAGGGCTGGGCAGTGGGTCACCTGATATCTGAATATGGTTTACCCTACAGCAGGGCTGGGTAGTGGGTCTCCTGACGATGTATTATGGTCTACCCTCTAGTGGGGCTGGGCAGTGGGTCGCCGGATGATGTATTAGGGTTTATCCTCCAGCAGGGCTGGGCAGTGGGTCACCCGATATTTGGTTATGAATTACCCTCCAGCGGGGCTAGGTAGTGGGACACCTGTTAGCATTCCAGACTCAGTCCTCTTGACCAGGCTAGTCTGTGGCTTACCTCCGTGATTACCGGAGCGGGGCCCTTGGTTGTACGGGTCTGTGTTGTGACGACATTGGCTTTGAGGAGACCTCACGACTACAGGGAAGTGATGGGGTGTGGCTTGACATTCCTAGAACTCTCAAGTACGAGGGGCGCTTTCCCCACCGAGACGCATTCTTGTGACGTGATCTAAAACCGTGCGGGCGGGTCAGTGTCTCCCAAAGCGGATAGTATCAAGGTGCGGTGACTGATCCCCTTGGCTTGTGGTTCAGGACAGAGGTGCGGGATGTTGGGCATCGATGATGGGGTTACAATGGGACTGTTGGAGACTCATTTTCTTGGGCTGAGCTACGGGACAGAGATCCCCTTACGACGTTTGTTCAGGCTTCTTACTGAGCATAATGATATGTATATACCCTGTTTCCGGTACCCACTTCTTGGGTTTTGGATACTCTCCTTTCAGGAGAGGCGAAGACGCACGGGGTATGCCAGGTGCTTTCCGTGTCTAGCTTCTCGTGGTTGGATTAGTCTACTCTCCTGCTATAGGTAGCGAAGACTCGACGGGAAGTTCATCTTCTCACCGTTTCCAGCTCCTTGTTCTTCGACGACTCTACTTCCTTTCTTTTGTTGGGTTGAGTTGGACTCTTTACTTCACCCTCGGTTGGACTCCTTTACTTTCCCTGTTTTCTCTACTGCTCACCCTTCAGTACCTCCTTTTGTTGCTCCCTCGAGCCTTCAGGGTATCCTACTGAGTTTTTTTATACTCAACCTTGCTTGGGCTTTGCCTGCACTTGGTGTGCCCTTGCAGACGACAGACAGGTGGAGTGTGACTTCGGCGGAGTGTTGGATCTTGGGAGCTTGGACCACGTGCGGTGGTCGTGGCTGGGTTCCAGGTGGGAGACCCGTCATCTTTTCTTTTGTTTACCTGTTGCTGGGTTGTGGCACCTTTTTGGTTGGGCGTGTGTTTTTCCCCTTTTTCCTTTTCAGCTTTTTGCTTGTACTTGTAGAGGTCGATTCTCTTTGTGGTATATATATAGCAGTTTTTCTTTTTACTCTGCTTGTATTTTCTATTACTCTGCACTTTTGCATTGACTGTGCTGGGTGTGGGTGTGTACAAGTACTTAGGCAAAGGCCTCCCCGAGTTGTTGTGCCCTCAGCGCTGGTCGCCAGCCCCTGGCCTATGGAGGCGGGCTTGGGGTAGTTGCGGCTCGAGCACGGGTAGGGTCGGGTCATGACAAAGTGGTATCAGAGGTGGTTCGTTCCTTAGGACGTTGTGCGGACGTCCCTAAAAGAGGAATTGGTTGGGATATAGGGAAACGGTGTTAACGTGTCTCGAGAGTGGCTCTCAGACCAGGGAGTCCAGTGATGGTGCGGCGGCCGACGTATCCATTCACCAGGACCTTGATAACCCGCTTGTCGACTCGGCATGATGAGACACTTGTTGCAGGGAAAATTTGTTTGTGCATCACATAGGATCGAGTCTTTGACTCTCCTTCTTGATTCAGCTCCCCATCGTTGCTATTGGTATATACATCTATGCTCATCTGACCGCGGCACTCCTTGATAATATTCAAGATGTCTCCGCGAGGACAGCCAACCCAGATACCAGCTTTGGGTGCGTGACGACGACCCTGTGAGCTACGAGTCCACAATCCAGGACCCATCATGCGATCCCTTTTCTCAGGGTGGGCCGGTAGTGGCACCCCCACCTGTTGAGAAGCAGACAGTTTCAGCAGAGCAGGCTGAGCTCGAGCGCAGGTTTAGCGCGCTCCGTTAGTACCAGCGGAAGAGACCGCTGAGGTTCAGTGGTGAGCCAGACCCTCAAGCAGCAGAGGTTTGGCTCGAGGAAGTGGTTCTCCTTTTCAGGCTTTTGCGGACGCCGACAGATCAGAGAGTGGCTTTGGCATCCAGCCTTTTTCATGGAGCAACTCAGCGTTGGTAGAGTCTGGTGACCCAGTTTCATGACAAGTCGTCGCTTTCGTTGGGGCGACTTTTAGTTGTTGCTCCGTGAGGAGTTTTTCCCCTCCTGCTTGCGCTCCGTTCGGATTCAGGAGCTCCTGCAGTTGCAGCAGGGAGGGATGACGGTGGCCGAGTACGTGGCTAGTTTTACAGACTGTGCACGCTTTTACCCAGACTTGGTCCATGACGACAACCTCCGAGCGCGGAAGTTTGAGCAGTGTCTCCGCCGAGAGATTCGTGCTATTAGAGTACCCTTGGGAATTCCCACATATGCTGGAGTGCTAGAGAAGGCGCTGGTGACAGAGGGCTTTCTGTCATGTTTTGCGGTTGGTAGTGGCAGTGGGCACGATGGAGCCGGGACGTCTGTCATAGCTAGAAGGCGCCGGAGGACAGGACCTCGATGCAGGTGGCCTTCCCACTGCCAGTTTCGGAGACTTGGTCGTATACCACTGTGGAGAAAAGGTGCAGGGCCTCAGCCGAGGATGCCCTTCCGTGAGTGGATCTCGGGCCGTGTTCATACACCACAGTGACGTCGGAGGGCACCAGGGCAGCCCAGAGAGTGTCGGTGCTATGCTTGTGACGGGTGAGGTCACTTGGCACAAGACTGCCCGACCCAAGTTGCTGAGAGCTTCGGGCAGGCAGCAGGCGCACCACCACAGCAGAGGCAGCGCCGTGATCAAAGTAGTACCGAGAGTGGTGGTGCTAGCCGAGGAGCGGGAGGATCTGGAGGTGGGGGACGACGTTACGAGATCACCCCATCACCACTAGGCGGTCCACATCAGGCTCCGGGAGCTGACGGTTGGGACCATGGGTAGCCGCGAGATTTGGATGTCTACGATCCTGCAGAGCACGGGATGGTGAGAGGTACCCCTTGCGACCCTTCCACTGCTTGTAGTAGAATTTCTAGGCTCTGAGTGTGAAATGATTCTCTCCCGACTCCTTGTTTGTGGTGTTACCAGGGTGACGCAGGGCGTCAGGTGTAACCCTGTGGTGGAAGGGAGAAAGGCGCGAGACCTTTCCCTTTAGTCGATGTTGTTGACTCCTTCGCCTTTTGAGCGTGTAAGAGAGCATCGGCGGTGGAGCCTAGCGTGACCAGATATCCTTGGGTGTTTCACCATATGGATATTCTGAAGGAGGGAATCACCGGGCCTTGCTCCAGGTGCGGGCGGTGATTCCAGTTGCGACGTGCGGCGTAGAGGTTTGTTCGGGGAGGTGAGCTACCCCCGAGGGCATTCGGGACGGTTGAGACCGGGCGAAGGGATGGCGAGGTACCCTACCGCCTTGCCCAAACCCCATGTCTGGAGTGGGTGAACGACGTCGGCATGGGCCGACCTCACGTGAACGGATCAATCCTTTTGTCCATGTGCGGTGACGCAGAGTTGTGCGTGGGTTCTTCGGGGTATGGGAAATCCAGGTGTGGGCTTGGTACCCTGTGTTTCTCCCTAGTTTTTGCTTTTCGGGGACGAGAATCTTGAAGGAGGGAATGATGTAAGAACCCGGTTTTTGCTGAGAAAGACTTTGGAAAATTCTTGATGATATTCCAGAGCAGCGCCTTCAGACGGCGTGCGATTCCGAGCCCCAGAGTGGCCGGAATTAAATTTGTCAGTGCGTTCACACTAGAAACGCTAAATAAATGAGATAACTCCTAAAAGGAGTTCTAGATCAGGTATCCGAGTGTTCGAACGGGTCCGGAATGGTGTGTTTACCCTAGGAACGACAGAAAACTTGTCGGCGCGGGATGTTTGGACCCGTCGCCCGCTTCTGGAACGTTAAACGGATTAATTAATTAATTAATTAATTCGTTTAATGTTGAAAGGCAGGTATCTCTTAAACGGTGGCTCGGATTGGGAAACCAAGAGCACCTTTGAGTTCGGAGCGTGCCGTTTACCCTAGGAGGGGTATAAGTTTTGTGGGCGCGGGCCGTTTGTGAAAAATGGCCTCGGGGGCGTTTTCGTAATTTGGCGGCCTCGGGCGCTATGTTTAGTAACTTTTGAACGGGGTCTCGGAATAAAATTCTGAGACCCCCGTTGCGCTCAGAGCACGTTTATTATCCTAGGGGCGGCTAAATCCCGACCCCATCGGGAGTTCGGGTTCGGGGCTGTCGGGCGGGCGTTTAAGTGATTTATACTTAAACACCCCCCCTTCCTTCTTCTTCTTCTTCTTCACCCTCTCCCCTTCCCTCCTCCATTCTGACGAGCTCCGGCGAGGCGAGCTCCGGTGAGCCAACTCCGGCGAGGCAACGACGCGGGGCGGATCGTGTGGGAAGCGTCGGGCAAAGCCCAATGAGGTAGGCGGTGTTCGTTTTCGTTTTAAATCCCGAACCCCTCCTTGAATTCGAATTTTAGTGTTTAATTGCTTCCTGATCGTCGATCCAAGCCCAAAATTTCGTAGATCTTGTCCCGATGTTTCCGGAAAGCTATCCGGATCGAATTTTCGACCACCGGATCTTTTCCGGTGGTCCTCTGAAGTTTTTCGGCCATGAGGCCGGTTTCCAGCGAGTGCCGAAGGCGGCGGACGGTGGCGCGGGGCAGAGCAGGGCCTCCGGCGGCCGGCCGGGGCTTCAACAGGTGGCGGCGGCGTTTCCGGGAGGCGGCAGCGGCGTTCGGCGGCGGCAGTCGGAATCCGGCTGCGGCGCCGGTGTAGGGCACCAGGTGGAGGGGGCCGCGCGGCTTGCGGCCCCGTGCGGCAGACCGCGACCCACGATAAGCAGGTCGCTGTTGGAATCACGACCAGCCAGTTGGCCGGTCGGTGGAGAACCCGCGCGGCGCACGGGTGTCAAAGGGAGGCGGGCCGCGGAGCGGTGGCCCCCGGCTCGGCTGGACCGGGCCCAGCGGCTGGGCCGCGGTCCAGCGGGCCGGCCGGAGCGGAGCGGACCGGCCGGCCCGGGCCGGTCCGGCCCAAGGGGGTTTTTTTCCCCTCAGATTTCGGATGCCCGTATTTCAGGCTACGGGTGTCCGTTTTACGCGCCGTCTGTGGCAGCACGGAGCTTGCGTCGAGGGGAATGTTTTGAGATGGTTTCGCGAATTTTTAATTCCCGAAACAAGGGGTCGCGGAGGAGTGACGTGTCCTTATGTGGGCGAGCGTAATCCCCGAGATTCTTGTTTTGGACGGCACGGACGCGTCTGACGTCCGTTTTGAGCGCCGTCAGTGGCGTTGGGACCCTGGCATCGAGGCGGAGGTTTCCGGAATGGTTTCAGGTGTTGAGGCCAAAGTTGAGGTGCGGGCCCTACAGCCCTTCTTTCGAGTTGTGTGCAGCGTTTTACGCCTTTTTCCTCGGATGTCCGTTCGGGGCGTGCGAACAGTCGATGTTGTTTGTTTTTCCGAGGGGATTGAAATGTTGAAATCCACCCGCTCAAATTCGGCATGATGGTGCGGGGCCCACGAGGGCCGTTTTGAGAGTTGACGGTGATTTCCAGTTTTATCACCGAGCGACCGTTTTGGACGAATGAGTAGTCCATCTTGTGTGCATTTTCGAGAGGATCGCAATGGTGCGATCCGTTCATGGAGTTTCGGGACCGGGATGCGGGTCCCACATGGCGCCACTCGTGTGAGGTGCGCCGCAGCGCATCTTTTTCTCCGGATACCCATTCTACTCAAGCGAGTAGTGCTTTCGACATGTTTTTCCTAGAGCATTGCAAGGGCGTAATCCGCCCGACCTTTTTCAAAGATGTGGTCTGGGTCCCACCCGACCGGGCTATGGTGAATAGTACCTTTTTCACCGGGTGGCCGTTTTGGGTGATTGAGTAGTCAATCCCGCGTGTTTTCCCTAGGGGATCACAATGGTGCGATGCACCCGACTGTTTTCTGGGCCGAGGATCGGGATCATGGGACGTCGTTCGGGCGTGAGGCGGTGTTGGTGACTTTTCCGTCGGGTATCTATTTGAGGCGAGTAAGTAGTCGATCTTGCGTGTTTTTTCGCGAGGTTTACCACAATGTGATCTGTTTGGTTGTGCGGAGCCTCTTGCGCGATCTTGTGGAATGTGGAGCATGGAGGGTGCTCTAGTGGCGGTCTTCCCTACATTTTCTGTAGCGGACCCTTGGCGTGTGATCGCGCACTCTTGGGAGAGTGATATGAATGTTTCACAAGATGTGGATGGTCATGTCTGGGCCTTTGAGGTAGAGTTTTTATGTCACGCCATCGCGTTGACGTTAGGTGCCGTGTGCACGATAGCCTTTGGGCTGGAATGAGGTATACTCCAGGAGTATACGGGAGCGCTTGGAGGTACGTGTGGTTGTTTGTACCTGAGGATGGTTGTGCGCTCAGTTGGGGTTGATATGGGGCCACACGTTGTGTGGGACCCACGTTCGTGCCGGGTTCTGCTTGCGTACTTTGAGCTCTCGCGACGTAGAGGATCCCTCTGTGCTCGTTTTTCGACCAGCAGGGTGGAGTTTTCCCCTGGCTCGGTGCTCGGTTGTTGACCAGCAGGGTTGAGTGGCCTGCCCTGGTTTCGTTCTCGATGGATTGGCTGGTAGCGGGGCCAGTGGAACCTAGTGATGGAACAGGTGATGAACCCCTTTGGGTGATTTCTGCTAGAGTTGGGTGGTCGCGTGATGCCCACTCCGTGTTCTGTTGGCCAGTGTGGTACCCTCTAGTGGATGTGGCCAGAGCAGTTCTGAGTTTTACCCTCCAACGGGGCTGGGCAGTGGGTTACTCATCGGATTCTAGGGTCTACCCTCCGGAAGAGACTGGGTAGTGGGTCACCCGACACTTTTAGGGTCTACCTTTTAGCAGAGACTGGGCAGTGGTTCGCCCGATGCACTTAGGGTCTACCCTACAACAGAGACTGGGCAGTGGGTCACCCGACGACCTCTTAGGGCCTACCCTCCAGTAGGGCTGGGCAATGGGTCGCTCATCGTCTAGTTCCAGGTATACCCGCCAGTAAGGCTGGATAGTGGGTCGCCTTTCGACTTATTCCAGGTCTACCCTCCAGCGGGGCTGGGCAGTGGGTCACCTGATGATGTATTATGGTTTACCCTCCAGCAGGGCTGGGTAGTGGGTCACCCGATATATGAATATGGTTTACCCTCCAGCGGGGCTGGGTAGTGGGTCGCCTGATGATTTATTATGGTCTAACGTCTAGCAGGGCTGGGCAGTGGGTCGCCAGATGATGTATTAGGGTTTACCCTCAAGCAGGGCCAGGCAGTGGGTCACCCGATATTTGGTTATGAATTACCCTCCTACGGGGCTGGGCAGTGGGACACCTGTTAGCATTCCAGACTCAGTCCTCTTGACCAGGCTAGTCTGTGGCTTACCTCCGTGATTACCGGAGCGGGACCCTTGGTTGTACGGGTCAGTGTTGTGACGACCTTGAATTTGAGGAGACCTCACGACTGCAGGGCAGTGATGGGGTGTGTCTTGACATTCCTAGAACTCTCAAGTACGAGGGGCTCTTTCCCAACCAAGACGCGTTCTTGCGACGCGATCTAAAACCATGTGGGTGATTCAGTGCCGCCCAAAGCGGATAGAATCAAGGTGAGGTGACTGATCCCCTTGGCTTGTGGTTCAGGGCAGACGTGCGGGATGCTGGGCATCGATGATGGGGTTACACTGGGACTGTTGGTGACTCATATTCTTGGGCTGATCTACGGGACGAAGATCCCCTTACGACGTTTGTTCGGGCTTCTTTATGAGCATAAAGATATGTATATACCTTGTTTCCGGTACCCACTTCTTGGGTTTTGGATACTCTCCTTTCAAGAGAGGCGAATACGCGCGGGGTATTCCACGTGCTTTCCGTGTCTAGCTTCTCGTGGTTGGATGAGTCTACTCTCCTGCTATAGGTAGCGAAGACTCGACGGGAAGTTCATCTTCTCACTGTTTCCAGCTCCTTGTGCCTGGACGAGTATACTTACTTTCTTTTTTTGGGTTGAGCTGGACTCTTTACTGCACCCTCGGTTGGACTCCTTTACTTTCCCTGTTCGCTATACTGATCACCCTTCAGTACCTCCTTTTGTTGCTCCCTCGAACCTTAGGGGTATCCTACTGAGTATTTTTATACTCACCCCTACTTGGGCTTTGCCCGCACTTGGTGTGCCCTTGAAGATGACGGACAGGTGGAGCGTGACTTCGGCGGAGTGTAGGAGCTTGGGAGCTTGGACCGCGTGCGGTGGTTGTGGCTGTGTTCTAGGTGGGAGACCCGTCAGCTTTCCTTTTGTTTACCTATTGCCGGGTTGTGGCACCTTTTTGGTTGGGTGAGTGTTTTGACCCTTTTTCCTTTTCAGCTTTTTGCTTGTACTTGTAGAGGTCGATTCACTTTATGGTATATATATAGCAGTTGTTCTTTTTACTCTTCTTGTCTTTTCTTTTACTCTGCACTTTTTCATTGAGTGTGCTGTGTGTGGGTGTGTACAAGTACTTAGGCAAAGGCCTCCCCGAGTTGTTGTGCCTTTGGCGCTGGTCGCCAGCCCCAGGCCTATGGAGCCGGGCTTGGGATAGTTGTGGCTCAAGCCCAGGTAGCGTCGGGTCGTGACAACTACCAACTTTTTATTATAGGGACTTTAATTAAGAAGTATCATAGTATATTTTTTCCAATTTTTTTAATATAAAAAGTCAAATCCTCTTTACATCATCCATATAATTTAATGTTTTGAAATTATTTTTAAAATTTTTCTCTAAGAGATGCTATTTGGATTTCAAGATAATCCAATTCATCCTTTAGATGGTTAGACCATGCACTGACTTAAATCAGGAACTTCTCTCTATTCCATAGTATATTTTCAAACTATAAGAATATATCAAAAAATATACATATATCATAAACCATCTTGAGATATTTTGATTTAACTGTGAGTGGAATCCTGATCATAACTACCAAACTGATAATATTATAAAGTTCTATGAAATTGAAGCAGTTGGGCCTAAAACTTTAAAGAGATAGTTAAGGATTTATTTTCAAAACTGATTTCATCAAATGGGATCTAAATTATTATTGACTGGAAATTATTCCAATACCACATTTTTACAACCCAATTTTCAGTTATAGGTTCAATTTATAAGATGGTTCCATTCATAGTTATGTAATCCGAAATGAAGTCGTCTATTAAAGGGTCGTACTTCTATTTCATAATTTAATGACACAAGCCATTATTGGATGAGTTTTTTCTAACTCCAATGTAAGATTTATGGGATGATTATTTCCTTGATATACTTCACACATCAAAAATTATATGGGTAGTACAATAACCATGTCTCTTTGTACATCCCCGACCTCCTTGTTATGTGTCCCTCCATAGGGGTTTGGTCCATAATAATCTATTTCTATAAGCCTCATGAAATTAGTGGACTTTAGAGTTTCAAAAAAACTTCTCCCTAAATAACAGTGGAATTAAATTTTATCTATGTTTCCACATTTTCCTAATATATATTGGTTGGGAAATATTTTGGTGACTATATGATTTGAGTGTTTCTGTATTCACATGTCAGAAACATTCAAAATCGTCCTTCCATTATTAGATATTATTCAACACGAACATACTTTTTGGTAATGAAGAAATTCCATAATGATATATGAACTATAATAATACATTTTTTTTCTTAGGGTTTATAAATAATGATATCATCAATTCACATCACTAGTACCTAATTTCAGAGAATTCTCCTTATATGTATTATCATGATTCATATATTCACCCTTATAATTTTCAATAATTATTTTTTACAATGTATTATAATGGAATAATGTAAATAGTGAAGGATGTATCATTATGTTTTTAATCTCTATGGTGTCAAAAGGGACTTCTGTAAGGCTATCAATGTCAGAAAACTCATGGAAGAATATTAAGGGGGAAAGAAACATTATTTTTTAGGGATCATAGACACAAAAATTATCTTCCATCTGGAAATATAATAATTACTACATAATGAAAAAAAATATTATGGGGTATTTCCTCATTGTACATATCCCAACATATTAAGAATTTGGGCTAAAATTGGTTCCGATAGTTTTATTTTTTCCTCTAATATAGCTAAGAGTCCATTATAAAAGTACTTCATTTTAATATTAAATGAATATCCTATTGTGGGAAGAGATAATGTCAATGAATATATCTTAAAAAATTTAATTTGTATGCATTTGGATACCATAAATCTAATTCTATAACCCTATGAGTTATAAAAATTATTTTCTAGAATAGTCCAGTACAATCAATTTACATCTTGGGCACATTGAGAATGAAATTAACATGATCACATTATCATGAATTTTGACCCATAATTTTTAAATAATATGTTGATCTAGTAATGAAATTGGCCATATGAATGGGGATAAATCTCTCCTATCAAAAATCTCCCTACTATAATTAATAACTCTTTCACCAAGTATACAGTCTTTTTAGGATCAGTCCCAGTTTTGTACATTATCAATAATTCATCATACATATCACCTGAATCTCAAATTCCACTAGTAATATATATATATATCCCAAACAATAATCCCAATCACTCCATGTTAGTGGTGAAACATGTTCATATCTAGGAACTGACATCTTTCCAATTTTAGGAAAAGATCATTTTATTAATAGAGCATGAACTATAAAACCAAAGATTGCAGATCTAACTCAACCATTAATGAATGTAAAAAAAATTCCACATCATATGGACCATGTAAGCCCAAGAAAAGTCATTATAATGATGTTGGTTGGTGACTCTAGTATTGATTGACTACGGTTTTTTCATAATGACATTAAATATGCACCTATTCATCGTTATAGACTTCAGTACGATGGTTATCATATTTAATATCCAACTAGGAATGCCCCAATGAAGTTATACACTATAGTATATCGTCTTTGTTATTATATTTTAGGATCAAAGGGTTTTATTTAAGGAAAACTTCACTGACAGGTAACTAAAATCATAATGGGCAATAAAACTAATATTATTTTGAGAAACATGTAAGGAAATAATTATTAGAAGAAATACCACATCATGAACTGAAATTGAAACTTTTGAAAATATTATAATTCCATTGATAAGGTATTAATGAAGTAGGTTGAGATGATATTAAAACCATTTCCTTTGTAAATGGAAGACAAGACTAGAGAAAATAATAGGTGGTATGAAATTTGGAAACAAATTCGTAATGTATGAAACTGTTCAAAATTCAATGACTCATAGTGATGTGATATGATGAACCAATATAATGGTCACACACTAGAATAATTATATTGAGTTAACATGTTCCAAGAAACTATCATTTGACTCAATTTCAAATGATCTAAATAGAAAATTATGGTTTGCACGCATACTAGAATATATTATTAGAATAATATCTTGCAATACACGATCTACTACAAGTATTTGGGACATTGAAGGAGTAATACTGTTTATATATAAGTATAGAAAAGGCATTTCATCTTCCTCATACACATTGTTAAGTTACAAACTCACCATAAATGTATGAGTTTTCTTCAAAATCAGATTATTTTAGTTGTAAATAAATCCCATTTTATTGGAGAATTTATAAACACTATAAACCTTCCCAAAGTATAAATTTTGGGAAAAAAGAAATAATCCATTGAAAATTTATGAAAGGTAATAATAAATATTAAAGGGAAAATCCTAGTGTGAATTCCCAAATAGTGGTTCCATGTTTGGTTGTTGTTAATATGTTATGACATGCGATACATTAGGATCCCAAATACAGAGTCACCATTAAATTATTCTAAAAATCACTGAGACAACATGCACACCCAATATATGAAACAATAGAACAATATATTTGAAAAATTATCTTCAACCTTGTAAAGGAATAATAAATGCATAATCATTAATTCGCATTTGAGAATCTAATGACAACACCTTTTTCTTATCATGTGCTTGAAAACTTATCTCTCGTGCTACGACTCTAGCACATGGGGATATAAATGTAGGTAAATTATCTATAATAGAAATAGTCACATGGTTTGTTAATTGGAATTTTTTATTTCATTCACATAAGTGAAAATGGATCTATAGAATATTGAATCACCACCTCAGCACACTCATTACTTCAACACATATTCTTGGAGCATAATTCCTATTTTGTTGCACTCATATCCCCAAGGAATCCTAATCACATAATGATCTATGCATAGTTTCCAATACTAGTCTAAAAATTAGACCAATGCACTAATCTCATTTGGGAACCAGTTAAGATAATAATACATGTTGCACCACAAGGTACACACACCCTACATAAACATGTGCAAGCCCCTAATAATGTATATACCAAATATTTATTTTTAAACATCATTACCAACAAACTAAACATAAATAACTCTAATTTACATAGAAAATTCCCAACATACATGAATAATGTTTGTGAAACTTTTCTATATGAAGGGATTCATATGAGTGTATGTCCTTGTTTCCACAAAAATAAGTGAACCCATAAAAAATTCAAGAATCTCTATTTACTAAATATATGAAACTTCCTCCATGAGATTTATTTTTTCCTATTTTCATGACCTATGAAATGAGGGCTTTAGGTCATTTCAGAGTAGGTTACAAACATTAAACATAGCCCATCCCCATACCCCAAACTCTATATAGCTTTTTCATAATCCCAAATTGTGTTATGAACTCCCCTTATATGGCTAGTTACTGACCATCTCCAGCCACTTGATCTCCAATTCATATTGGGTCATCTTTATCAAACACCAAATCACATTATACAAGATTCAAATTCATACACCTATATGTGGAACTATCAAACCATGAGATAATTATGTTGAGTGGGATACTAATATAATGTGATACCTTTGCATCTCATTTTTTACTAAATATTTTGGTGGCTAGGAACCATTCTAATTGGAATTCCACATACTATTGACCAAAAAGTACAATTAACACCCCTCAACCAAGCTACCAATCCAATGTAAGGCCATATTTTATCACCTAGTTCCCACATCTTGTGTGATTATTCATCCTTCCCTATGTCTTATTATTAATATATTTGAGTTGATTACAAAGGGTCAAAACTTCCCAATAAAATTCTTCATACATTTCCTATGTTCTATTGAGATCTTGAGAATCAAGGTATCCTTATCTAGTGTAAGACTTGTATCTTTATATGAAAAATGTTTTAGTAAAAAACATAAATGACCTACTCATTTGTAAGTCTCACATCAATACATTGATATGAAACATTCATTTAAGGGTTATAGTCTTGTGACCGTAAACATAAATAAATATTTGTACATAATATATGACCTAAATATTCACACCAATGTTCCTTGATGTAGGAAGTTAAATGGAACAACATTGGTCTTAGATATTCTGACATAAAACAAAAAAATTGGCCATAGATATAGGACATTAAAAGGATCCACTATGGAAAATTTCAAATAACATTAAAAAGAACATCATACTTTTCATAGTTTCAAGATATATGGGTTTTGAGTCCCTTGATATTGATATTTTGGAATTCTTTATTATAGAAATATTCCTACTAGAACAACACCAACAACTGGTGATGAGTCATAAAGACATTATGTGAACCATTAACTCTTCATTGGTGGATAAAAAATCCACCATTATATTTTATATCCAATCAAATGAATAACCCTATATCAAGAATCCTCGTTTTTTATAAGCTAATGAATCCTTATGATTTGATTGAATGTAATACAGTAAGAACGTCAATTATCATTGAAAATTATCCAAAATATAATTAAAAACTATACTAGTGATGATACTTAAAACTCTTAAATCCCCAATGTTAATAAGCTATTGAGTTAATAAAATCTACATGTTAAGAAAAAAAATACCCTAAATCCTTTTTTGATACATTAGAGAATAATTAATTTATACTGGTTATAATACATTAAAACCATAAATCATTATTAGGGATGATCCATTGGATCTTTAAATCTACTAGTGACATGCCATAAACTCTTAAATTATCATTGATAATGAGCTAAAAATCATTAAAATATACTGGTGATGAGCCATCAAACCCTTAAATCCTCATTGGTGAAGACCCCATATATCCTTAATCCTTAATGTTGAGGATACAAAAAAATAATCAATATTCATTGGTAATTATCTACTAAATAAAAAAAATATAATACTGATGTGCTAATAAACCCCGAAATCCTTTTTAGTTTCAACAACCCACCTTTTCTGACTGTTTTTAAATTTACATGAATAGATCATACATATGTTAGTGGAAAGAATTATAATATCATTTTTTTCCAGGAACCCTTTGTTTGTGCCTTGGGGAGGGTGTTTCAATGATTTCGAGAGCTTTAAAATCCTCTTGGGATTGATAACCACGGGGAGTTCAGATGATTAGAAAAGGATTTTTAGGGTGAGGACACCACAAGTTGGTGTTTTTAATTGAGTTATATGGGATCAAGAGGTTTCATAAGTGTATTTCATGGTTAAAATATGGAATTAGGGCTTCAATACAACTAGAAAGCCGATGGAAACCCAATGGATGGCTGGTGGCTGCTATATAGGTATTTTAAAAGGGGGTCCATTTGGCCATTTGACCCCCTTCACCTAATTTTTCCTCTCTAACTCGAATTTGGGGGGACATTTCACTCCTTAGTACCTCCTTTGAGATATCCACTCTTCATCATTCATATTGGATAATAAACTCTTATTCATTGGATGATGCCTACCTCCACCATAATAAAAGAGGCATGGACTTCAATGAAGCATGTGAGATGAATTCATGCTTGGATGACACCTATTGAACCAAACATCAGAGTTTAATTTTTTTTGTTTTTCATCCATTATTTCAAGGTTTTATGTATCCTTATAAATAGGTTATTAATTTATGAATTGTAATAGAGTTCTAGTTTAATAAATAATACCTGTTAGATTCAACTCTTTTTTTGTTGTTTATATCATATGAAGTGATATGTTGGTTATGTTGTGTTAGGCACTACAAAATACCCTTCATTAGTTTTATTAGAGGAAAGTTAAAAGATGAAGTTATAAAACATATATCATATTTTTCTTCCACTTTCAAATCTTAAAATAATCTTCAATGGCATTAGATAAGTTGATGGTGTTTCCACCAGTTGTGGGTGAGATCAATCAGACTTGCTACTTATTTTCAGCTACCGACTTGAAGTAGTGGAGTTGTAAAGAAGAATATGAATAGTATTCCCAACTATTCATAATTTATGATATTCATTTTTAATCAACATTTTCTTTATCATTTGTTAATAATTTAAAGGTGTAAATTTTTTTAAGTGGATTTATTGTACCCATTCCACTTTTTGGCCTCCAAATTTTTTCTAAATTACTTTTATCCATGGTTTCATATTTTCCTTTTTTTCATTTTTCAATTCCAAATACAACCCTTCTTGAATGTGTATAAAAAATAGTTGTTTTTCTCATTTTTTTGAGCCTCCATTTCCTTCTCTCCAACTTTAAAAAAATCTCACCATATCCTCACCAAGTTCCCATCCTCCCCACAAAATTCTTGATTCCTTCATTTCTTTCCTAATACAGTAAAAAAATATATCCATTCATGTTTATTACTAAAAAAACTGCCATGTTTGATTCTGAAAAAAACATCATCTATAAATTAAAAAATAATATTTCTATTTGGAGACATTTTCCAATATACACTATCCATTTAATTGAATTTCTTGGATATCTATTTTTTTTATGACCCCTTTGATGTCGTTCTGGAAAACGATTATTATGACAAACATTTCCCTCCTTTATCTCTCCTAAAGAAGATTCAGTATTTTTTACCTAAAGCCATTTAAGAACAAAAGTTTCTATCAAACGTATATATCTTCCTAAAATCTGTGACCAACATTGATGTAGTGTCCAACAATACATCCCTCAGTTTAGGCTTCCTGATGTAGGAAATCCCCATGTGGATTCCCCTATTGGAGAATATTTGTGCCTCATTCGAGTGTACCTGAATCCTGGTGATGAACCAGATCAAGGGGGGATATTTCAAAGAATTGGTTATAAAGGATTTGATGAATAGGAATTTGATCCAAGAAGAATACTATGTGGAGTAAGAATCCAAAATTGAGGAGGTCGTGAGTATAAAAAAATATAATCTATGGGAACAAGGAAGAGGAATATGAGGAGGATTCCAAAATCATATACTAGATAAATACAACATTCAGTGCTATAATTTTCAAAAACATGGACATTATAGAAATGAATATTGGTATAAGAAACCCATGAGGAATTAAATCGGGGAGTCACATATCGTCCAATCCAAAGATCCTTTTGGTGTGTCCCATGTGTTTATGGAACAAACATCAACACAAAATCATGGTATGAGGTTTCTTTAATCTGGAGCTAGAAACCACATGACAGGTCACAAGAACATGTTTATGAACATGGATGAGAGGTTTTGCATTAAAATTTTGTTTAGGGATATCTCAATAATATTTTTTATAGAAGAGGAGATCTTCTGATCTAGAAAAAATATGGAAATCCCTCTTTCAACTCTGATGTCTATTATATACTCGACATGAAGACCAATATATTGACTACCGGAAAGTTAGTGGAAAAGGTCTTTCACATAACAATATAAAATAAAAAATGGTGACTTCAGACGATAGAGGAAGGATGATAAAAAAAGTACCAATATTTAAGAACATCATTGTTTCACGTATGATTCATCATAACGTACCATGGTGTTTGAAGATGGTATGTGATGATAATGACTGTCTATGGAATCTTATGTTCAAGAAATTAAACATTGAATGTTTAAGACTATTAGGAAACAATATTATACTGAATGTAATTCAAATAATTCGACAACTGAATAAAATATGAAAAAGTGGTTCTCTAAGAAAACAACATCGAAACATCTTTTCAACAATTCCCAACTGGAAAGCTTATGTGCTACTTGAACTAGTTCAAAATAAAGGGTGGGTAACAATTAATCCAACACCAAATGGAGATGTGAGGTATTTTCTAATATTTATTTAAGATTATAAAATAAAAAATGGATATATTTTCTCAATATAAATTTGGATGGGTATTTTCATTTTCGATGAATTAAAGGCGCTATTGGAAAATTAAAGCAGCAATAGCATACAAATTTTTGATCTAATCAAGGTGGGGATTACACCTTTGTGATTTTCAAGATTATGTAAAGAATCCTGGAATTCAGCACCTATTAATACCAGATTATACACCCCAACTGAATCGAGTAGCAGAAAGGAAGAATCAAACCATTCTCAACATGATGAGAATCATTTTGAAAAACAAAGGAGTGCCCATGCATTTCTATGGTGAAATGGATTTTTTGTGCAGTGTATCTACTATATAGATTCCCAAACAAAAATCATGAAGTAAATACACCTCATAAAGCATATATTTCGCACAATCCAAGTGTAGTTCATCTTAGATTTTTTGGTTTTGTTGCATATGTTATGTTCCCAGTGGAAAAATGAAAAAAGATCATGGAAAAATAAGTAAAGAGTGCCCTTATAGGAAAGAGAGATTGAGAAATGGGATATCATTTGCACAATCTCATAAAAAAGAAGATTATATTCAGTAGAGATGTTATCTTTGATTAAATGGAGTCATGGAATTGGAATCAATATGATGATTCCAGAGAGGCACGACACATTCTAGATGGGGAAGAAATCATTGAATAAGTACCAATGGTGGAATGAGGAATTGAATAACCACTAACACCATCACAACATACACCTAAATCTAAAAATATTTAATGAGAACCTTCTCATATACATCGCAAAAATGTTTTAAGCCTTGTGAATATATATGATAGGACCCAACCAATGGTGGAATACATAAATTTTTATTATCTCTCTATGATTTCTAATCTTGTTTGCTTTGAGGAAGATAAAACTGATGAAATCTGAAAAATTTTATAGATGAAGAAATATTTTCCATCGATGCCACTAAAGGCTACATGAATAGGAGAAGCCTTGGAATATGGTGAAGTCAATCCACCATTTGGCCATCAACCTAGATGAAATTAAAAATAATGGGTCATGAGGAATACAACATTAATGGGGGATGTTAGATAATAAACTCTTATTACATGGATGAATCCTAACACCATTATATCAATGGACTATAGGTATTTAACGAAGGCTTCTTGATGAATTCAATCTTGGATGGAACCTAATGAACCAAACATCTAACTTTTATTTTCTTTTTGTTCATCATTTATTTTAGTGTGTGTTGTATCCCTATAAATTGGTATGTGTTTATGAATTGTAATTGAATTACATTTCATGAAATAAAACCGATTTTATTCTACTCTATTTTTTCTGTTGCGATCACCTCAAGTGATCTACAGGAGCTATTGGGTTAGACTCTAAAAAAGATGGTCCATAAATTCCTTACAGATGGTTTTCCTGTACTCTTTCTATAATTATTCTTTTGATCAAATCAAAGGAATTATAATGTTAAATCTACCAATCCTTCTCCCTACATTCTCTATTTTATTCACCCTACTAAATGTTTTCATAATGTGAGTTCATACTCCATGTTTTTTTCTTTTTTATGGTTTTCTATTCTCTTTTATTCTATCTAGAATTGAGGTTTGTTGGAGGATAGGTGATGCATCCTAAGGCTGAGGTAGGTGGTCTAGTTTCTTTCCATCAATGTATTGTTGTATTATGAAGCATGTGGGGTGTGATTCATTCCAATAAACCAACTTCAAACTAGTATTTAACTTTAAATTCACATAACTATTTTAAATCCATTAAATGATTTTATACATCTTAATAAGTGTCTTTAAATCATTAATCTAGACAAGGACAGAGTGTGGTCCATCGACGATTTATGAACATACCATAATTATAGAAATATATCAGTTTATTTGTAAAACTTAATAAATAATGACATGTTAGGTGAGGATATGTATTTAATTAAACCCGTTAATACGACCACATAAGGACCATGGAAGAGTCCTGAAAAAATAATTGTGTCTCCCATATGGTTCACATGTTTTTCTTGAATCCTTCTAAAATAAGTTGATCCACTATGGGTGATGTGGCCAAGGGAACTGATATAATTTGAATAAGAATAATCAAGGTAAAACCCTTGGTATTTAAACTACCTAATCTTAATAAATTTATATCAAAATAGTTGGACAACATGATTAAATGTCATTCAAGTATATGGATTCCCATGGGATACTAGTTTCTTTATTGAAAATTAATTGAATAGGGGTACCTTAACCTAGATCATGACCCCAATAACCATATGTCCCTTAGTATTTAGGGTGTGACCAGATGTTGTTAATAAATTTTATCATATAAATCCCCTTATTAAAGTAATAATTTTATCAAAGGTATACTAATCCTTTGATATTCTTTGATGTTTATAATTTAATTGGTTTTTAGTGAGTTTTTCTGTACTTAGATGAGTAATATAACGTGTGGAATAATAATGTGAATCATAGTAGGTTAATGATGGATAAAATTCATGTGGTGTGTTTTAATGAGTTTTGATGAGATATATTTCTTGTTGTATTTTAATGTTAGTTTCCCATTCTCTTCAAAGGGACTCATTACTTATAGTTTTTTAATATAAATAGATTTTTTATCTCTTAAAAGTGATGAATTACATTGGAAATCCTTATATTACTTATTAAAATGGAAAGCATGAACCTAGAGGATAAAACATGATTCATTGATATGAATAACTAATATTTTTACATGGATTCCATCAATGTCTTATATGTGTGAGTTCCTTAGAATAGTGCTATAGATCCACCTAGAAACTCCGAAAAACATAAAATTTCTAGGATAAGATCCCAAATTCATCTTTGTGTCCTCATGCAAGTAATTATTTGGATTATCTCCTTAGATCCCAATTAATTATATTCCTAAAATTACCAAGTAATTTGATTGTGGGTTTGGATAGATTCTCTTTATAATGTGGGATGTTGAGGGTTTGTCCCATATATTATACTCCAGTGAATTACACCATGTCTTTATCACTATATGTTTTCTTGCTAGTTCATAACATAGATTGCCTTATAGTTTTACATGGATTCATATTGTTTCCTTAAGAGATAATTCCAAACCCCTCTTTGTGGATTCACATTTATACTTTTTGTTGGACACTTATTCTTATAACCATGGGTCCCATGAAAAATTCATTGTTCACATAATCAATGATTGTTGACTTAGGTCAAAGTTGGTGGTATTTGTTTTTATTAACATCCAATTTACAACCTTCTTATTAAAATAATGTATACCTTGATTTTCTATAATCACTAGTTAGAAATAAATTAAACACCATTGGTGGTGGAATACTAATTTTTACTCACACCATATTCTAGATTTCTCTTGGTACCATAGAATAAAATATAATTGAAGGTATGTACTATGGTTGATTCCAAATTTTGGTTAATTTAATTATGTTAGGAATAAATATGGGATTTTTTGAATGATTTTGTACTCAGAATAAATATATGTGTTATGCCATTTTATATATTTACTTATTTTTATCCAGCCCAATAATATGTGTGTCTCCTTCTTTATTTAAGTCTGCTTCCTCTAGTGTATGGGGTGGAACATATGAGGCCATGTTTTGTCCATTATAGTTATTTATGAGTGAAATGGGTTGATGAAATCAAAACTTTGTATCATATATTACTTTTTTCCTTTTCCTTATTATTTGGGAATGTAGACATGAGACTGGAAATGTGTTTGAACTTGGTGAATAGCTCATGGATGAGAAAGGAAAACCCACATACTATAGAAACACCAAGTTCCAAGGGATGGGATGTACTGTTATTGAATTCCCTTATTATGATTGATTATTATTTTACCCTGATTGATTGATTATCAATCTTTATGTTATGAATTTATGATATTTTTACTCATGGGAAGGAAAGACATGAGGATTTATTTCAATGCATCATTTCAGTCATAGAGGATCACATTCCATTAGCGTGATTTTCTTATTGCTTGTATTCCTCACATGTCTGATTTATTTCCATGATTATAACTATCATATAAAGTTGGTTAAATAAATTGGTTTAATGAACCTAAATAGAATTCTTCCATATAACGTAATGATTGATTTTTATATAACCATAATGAAGTTAATTAATGAAATGGAATAGTTCTAAAATAGTTTATTAATTAACTATAATACAAATATTTAAAATATTTAAGGAATATGATATTATTTTTCATAAATCCACGTGATTATTGATGAATTATAGTAAATTGTGTGACTATTAAAACTTAAAATTCTTGAATCTCTATAACATTAGAATGAAACCCATATAATTGAATCTTTTGACGCTCAATGTTTCCTCTGTAGGTTATTTATAACATTATATTCATATGAGGTAAACCCATTAAGGGAGTGTTTTAAAATCGTTAAATAATTGTCAATTCAATAGGTTATAATTAAATATAATTTCCATTAAAAGTTATTGATCATTAACCACCATAAATTGGGATTGAACCCCCATTAAACTAAACCCATTTTTCCTATTTTGACCAACATAATTTGACAATAAATGTTTATTCCTTGGTTCATAACCCCATGGGGGTATATATATATTAATTGGAATAAATTATTTAATGTGTCAAAAATAAAAATAGTGCTTCCCCATATATATTTTTGGTGGAATTATACTTATTTGAATATTTGGATTTTAATTTCTTGATATGGATCATCCATGTTGAAGGATGTATATATAAAAATAAATATTTGATGTCCAGTAATTATTTTATTTCCAATTTTCTTTTATAATAAATTTTTTTTACTTTTGTATCTTAAATAAAACATTCATGTGTTGATTCAAAAGGTACTAGTGTGTGTATTAGAAAAATAGTTCCTTGATAAATGCCTTGGATGAGAACATGGACATTTTATGAGAGTCTCAGGTGGACCTTTTTTTGACATTGTTTTTAAGACGGAGATCCTAGTTACCTTTTAGGCAAGACTATAGGTTATTAGTTTGATTTTTTAAAAGGGTTCATCCTGGTTGTGGTAGAACCCTTTGATACAGGAATCATTAGTGGATCATTGAAATGAATTTTGAGGCATGTAAATTTATGTTAATATACCATTTGGTATTGGTTAGAAAACATAGATTGTGGAAATACACCACAGGTATGCGGGTGGTTGTGTGATAAGTTGAGACCTTGGTGTAATTTTTTCAACAAATGTGCTTATGTTTAATGTGAATGATATTCCAAGGGAATGTTCAAAAACTTATTTAGTCATTTTTTATTTCTCTTTTTATGATGTATGTCTCCAAAAATCATCATCTCGGTTAAACAATTGTGTGAAATATTGTGGCCCTAGGTTGAAAGTTTTTAGTAGGCAACTGCAAATTAATGATGTGTGGTGTAATTGGGAATGTGAATCAATTGGAATTGGTGTTCCCATTTTTTTAATTTAATATTTAGGCATTAAACATTTTCAAACATGGTGATCATTGCATTAATGATTGATGTATTGATCCAAGTGTGGTTTAGTGTTAATAAATTAAATCTCAATGTTATTTGAGTGATGTGATCATGGTGAAACCTCAAGAGTTTTGAGTTCATGATTTTATGGAAAAGGTTCTTGGTTTCTTGAAGGCTATCATCTTAGGTCACACCTAGAGTACAATGAACTATTTATTAATAGTTTTTTATTGTGAGAGTCAAATCATTAAATGTTAATAGTGACAAAATGAGTTATCCTAGTGCTAGGGATGACCATTTAAAATGAATTGATTATATAACATTTTTATATGAGTTATATTTTATTCTTTAGTGCACATTTATGATGACATTGGGATGATGGATCGAGAAGAGTGTCACATGTGCATCTATGAATGGACATATTCTTGTTACACATATAAGTGGATAGAGTTTGATGTTATTTACCGAAATAATAGCAGCATTCCATGTATATAAACAACATTTTGGGGTTTATGAAACATGTTCCATGAGAATTAGAATTTTATGTTTTAGTAAAATGATGACTAGAGAACTGATATGATTAGAGTCATCATATAGGTCATGGAAAGAATAAATATTAAGAGAGATGGATTATGGTAATAGTTATACCAACCATGAAAATTTAGAATAGATTTTAGAAGCTGATGAGCTAGTATGTTCGATATATCCATACTTAGATTAGTTTTAGGATTTTTGACTCAAGTATGAGTTTGGGTTGACTTTGTATGTTAGATTCAGGTTCAAGATTCATAATTGATCTCCAAAATTTGTTGGATTAGTTTCATGGTAGTGCCTATAATATAGTGTGATGGTGAAATGGTTGTTGAGTATGAAACTGTTATTATACACCATTAGTCATGTGTGGAATTCAGTGAGTTTGTTTGAATGATCAGGGGTACCTTTTTTCATGATGGTAATTTTATTATTCCCATAAATATGTCAATGGCTATAAAGATAGATTTCTTTTAAATAGGTTAACATAAAACAATTTCACTATAATTTTTCAGAAAAGTGTGTGTGGTGATCTAAAACCACTTAGTGTACATTGGGTTATATATGATGAGTGTGTTTCTAGGTACGACACTTAAAACATGACCTTCAGGGAATGATAAGACTTTTCTGGTAGTTGGTTATCAATCTTACATGAGTTTATTGTGATTAATATCCACCCTAATGACTGTGTTTCTCTACCTAGTAATGGTAAAATTAAATATTTATTATGTTTTTGAAGGGTAAATCAAATTTTCTTATGGTACTTAAGGGTATATTATAATTTACATATGTAAATATATGGTGACTTATATTGTGATTCCAATTACATAATTTCATAGATGGATGGGTATGAGCTTTAGGTATCATTCATAGATGATATATAGATACCATTTGGGTTTAGAAAATCATGATCGAGTGTGTTATCCCTAAATCAAGGTCTAAATCTTGCATTTCTTGAAAATTCAGATTAATGAGGTATGACTTACATTCTGATATCTAGATAGATGTGGTGGGTTGGAAAATATATTGGGTGCATCATTGGAAATAGTGTCTACATTTGGGATATTGACCCAGGGCCATTTTGGAAAAGGAAAGTTCATGTGAATTGGTCAGGGATAGTGTGATAGGTAAATCTTTGTCTGAAAAAGTCATATAAGGGGATGCATTGTTGGGCTGTTCTTTTGATTCATGGAGTTATAGTTATTCTCTTAAACTATTTATGGTTGGAATTATCTGGTGTCAATAGATAGTTCTAGTATAGATTCGTCAATTTGTATTAATAAATTCTATGATTTTGTTGTGGGATGATCTTGGTGGGACATCGTGGGTAAGTTAGTCTATGTTAACATTAGGACCCATACTCTCTAGATTATTAGTTAAAATGTTAATTCATGGAATGATAGATCATAAATCTGGATAGGGGGTTGGGTTTTAAATATATTCGTGGGATGTAGTTCAAATATTTTTCACGTTATTAAATTATATTTGAATGCATGGTTTAATGTTTTGTTTTATTGTATGTGAATCTTGGGTAAGAGTTATACTATGATGAGGTAGATGTAACAACCCACCTTTTGGGACCATTTTTAATATTCATTTGACTGGTCATAGCTCAGTAAGAGGTGGTATGTATTATATTATTTTTCCTACAACTGCATTTTTTTCCTTGTTGATAGTGTTTCAATGCTTCATTGTTGTTTGAAAATCCACTTTGTACTCTCAACCATGGAGTGTTTGATTGATTAGTTGGTGATAAAAAGATAATTTTATGGGTGAAGATACAATAAGTGGGTGTTTATGGATGTGTAACAACCATTTGGGATGTATCTGATTTTATTAGACTAGTTTAGTGACGAATTTAGGACATCATTATGTTGTTGTAGTCCTACCGGTTAGTCAGTGGAAACTTAACGTCTAGCTAGTGGCTACAATGAATGTTTTTTAATGGGGTGAATTTGTTCATTTAACCCCTTAAACCCTATTTTTTCTAAATTACATGAATTTTTTAGTTCATTACACCCCATAGTAGTACCTTGTAGTTTTACACTCCCCTTTCCTTTATGATGGTTCTCCTTCATTCTTGGTCTGATTCTTCCACTAATCAAACTGAAGGGAGCCTAGATGAATGGTTACCAATCCTTCCCCCTTCATTATTCATTCTATTACCCACCTAAATTTTATCTACATGTGACATCATTTACCCTAATTGTAGGTTTTTTGTATGGTTTTCCTTTGTATTCCATTCTAAAATGAATTTGTGGCTATTGGAGGATGAGTGAAGGTTCTTAAGGAAAAGGTAGGTGGTCTAGTTTCTTTCCCTCAATGAATTTTGGTTTTAAAAATAATGTGGCTTGTGCATTGCTATAAAAAACCAGATTCAAACTAGTATTAAACATTAAATTACCCTACATAATTTAAATTATTTAAATTATTTCATAACTACGAGGAAGTTTCCTTGAATTATTAATCATCGAAGGACCAAGTATGGTCTATGGGGGTTTTACGACCGAACCATAATTGAAGAAATATTTTAGTAAATTTGATGAACCGTTATAAAGAATCACATATTTAGTGAGGATATATATTTAATTGAACCTATTAGAATCACCACATAAGGTATGTGGAATAATCTTAACCAAAAAATCATGTCTCATATAAAGTGACCTTGTTCTGATTGAGTCATTTCTAAGATTAGAAACATACCTTTGAAGGATATGGACTAGGATACTAATATAATGGGACAAGTAATACTTGACATTGATTTACAATTGTGTAAACTGACCATTCTTAATTAATTAAAAAATTAAATAGTTGAAGGTCATGTTTTAATGTCATGACATTAAAAGGACTACCATGTGATACAAGTTTCTTATATTGAACCACACTTGAATTGGGGTACCTTAACCTAGAACATGGACTATATAACCATAGGTACCTTAGGATTTATGGTGTGTATGGAAATTAATTGATAAATTTTAGATTCCAAATCCCTTTATTAATGCAATATATTTAAAAAAGTTATTTTGGTTCTTTGATATGCCTTTAATTTCAAAAATTAATGTATGGTTGTTAGTGATTTTTGTTACCCATAGATAAGTAAGACAATTTTTTAAATATAAAAGTAAAAAACTAATAGAAGATTATTAATAAAAGTCTTGGGGTTTGTTTAAATTGAATTTCCTTGAGCTATACTACTTTTTTTCATTTATTGTTATTTCCTCCTCTCTTTAAAGGGAATCAATATTTGTAGTTCTGTTAATATAAAGAAACTAGTTAAAAATTAAAAGCGAGACATTCCATATGGAATCATTGGATTACATACCATAATTCCATGAATGAAACCTTGGGATGAAACATGATTCATTTATCTGAATGGATATGAGTTTTCCCCAAATTCGGTTCATGTCTGATATACAAGAATACCTTAACATGGTTCCGTAGATCCACTTAGAAACTCCTAAAAAAAATTCAATACATGGGATAATATGTAACACCCAAAGGTTTTTGAAGTAAATTGAAATGAATAAAACACTATTTTACGTAGATAGTTATAATTATCACTAAACATAAATTTCCATTTTCTGTGATTTGGATTTTAAAAAGCAGACATACATGGTTGCAATTAGTAAGTTATTTAGAGTCTGATAAGACCAACTTAATTTTTGGTGAATAGAAACATACCTATATGAATACTAATGTTACCATTATGAATAAAAACATATAATTATGAATAGTAACCTCACCAATGATAGTATACATGTATGATTTATTTGATGTTATGATATGCCCATATCTTGGAATAAGTATATAAATGTTTTAAAATTGGTGATTTGGAATAAATTGTAACTTTTTTTAAAATTAAATTATTCATACATAGAAAAAAAATTTCAAAAATTGGAGCTCATTTTTTAATTATACACATCGAAAAATGATTAGGGTTATTATTTCAGATTTTTCGGAAATACATGAATTTTTGAAGAATAGTGAAATAATGTAAAATATTGTATATATAAATTATCATTTGAATACATTATTACCTACATCATAGATGATATAAGAAACCAATACTCCAAGTTCACATGAACATATTACTATTTTTGGTCTTGGATTCATAACTATTTCATATCTTGTGGAAAAATAATTAAATAATTATTAAAATTATGTAAAACTCTTCCTCTCCTCCACTATAAATACCTCCCACTCCCCCCTCTTCCCTCCAAAACATTAAATCCTTCATAATTTTTAAAGATAATCTGAATAATTATCTTAAGACCCTTTCCCACATCAATGACCTGCTATTCTCACCAAAAGCCCCAATCCTGGGGCCTTAAGAAGGATCTCATTATGGAGAGATCAAGAGGTAAACATCATCTTTTGTTTTCATTATTTTTATTTTCATTTTCCTTTATATTCTTATTCATTCATAACATACCCTTATACAAGAGGAATGAATGATTAATTATCTTAAATATTATGTATTTCATCATGTTTAGGAATATTCAGCATTCTAATTCTTCTCCTCTCCCACTTATTGAAGAAATTAAAACATCGTCTCTGATGTGTCCATTTACCGACATTGTGGATGATGTGATTTCAATTTCTTTTACATCGTACAAGAATGGTCTTGAAAAAATTTATATAGTTGAAATAGATTATTATTTATTCATTATATAATATATAATGTTCTGGAATCATTTTTTACAGATGTTATTAATTTATAAAACAAAATTAATTCATTATTATGGAAGAATCGCCAAAACGACCCAAACAAATATCAATAATGTTTTTACTTATGAATCATCATAAAGTCAGAATTAAAAATGATAAATTGTATAATTTATCCTTATTTAAATATTAAAATAAAATTCCATTCCAACTAGGTATTTCACTTCCAATTGAAAAGAATATACATTATGAACCGATCATGGAAACCATGTGAAGAATGCACACGAAGAAATGGAATTATAGAAATATTATTAATTAATGGATGGAATGAGGTCATAAAATTACCATGAAAGGTATAATAACAATAATATTTTTTTTTAAATATTCATAACACTGTTTTAAACTATATACATGAGTTTTAAACACATATATAGTAAGTCGAACCTGAGGTAAGGGATTCTCTCTTTATAAATTTATTCAAGAATCTCCACAATGTTATGCGCATTAATTTTTAATTCCTAATGATGGCGTATGATTTCTCACCTTCCCCATACCTCCCTTATGATATATTAATGATGAAATACCTTATTTCAAATTTCATTAATCCCTCAAATGTACACCCATTACCGTGCCAAAATTCTGTGAGTGAATTCTAAACCCAATTTCCATTCTTTGGGTTAACCTTAACTTCAATGGATTAATCATGATAAGGGGATTTTTTAAATGTAATTTGATTATATTGTGTTTTATAATGTTTATTTACATAATATATACATATTCTTTTCATTTAATAAATTCTCTCTTAAATTTTATGGTATTTGTAAAGGACATTCCCCTTAAAATGCTTTTAGATGTATCTGTTATGAAATCCAAAGAGATTGTTTCTTTTTTTATGTCATGAGTGTTCTATTTTAATTAAATGATTCTTTAAAACTATAGTGTATCTATTATCTATTTTATAGTTATTTTTTAATAACAACAGTCTATTATTTTGTGCATGTTGTGTTTATGTTCTAAGAGTGATTTTTACAATAAAAGGTATTTTGAAATGTTAATGTGTTTTTCTCAAAGGTGTAAAAGAGTTATGAAGTGATTTATTCATGATATGTTCCATAGAAATTATTTATGTTGGTTTGGTCCCATGACAGCTCAATATATGACGGATTATGCCCATTATAGCTCATGATATGTTTGGTTGATCCCATTAAAGCTCAATATATGTTGGGTTGAGTCTATTATAGCTAAAGATATGACGAGTGAGCCCCACTATAGCTATCCAATGCATTGAGTACTCTAGGGATGGAATTTGACCAAATAATTTTTTCATGTTTAAGGGTAAATTTAAGTATGATATGGTAAATATGCCTCAAGGAAACAACATTATGTTTCTATGCTTGTGAGTTTTTATGATTATCGGATTTATAGGTATTTATGTTACCGCTAGATTAACTATTTTTTTATTTATATCCCTTACTATGTCACATACTCATCCAAAGATTTTAAAAATTTTTTCACAGGATATAAGAATGATTAAGAGAAATAAGGGAGTCATGATGAATGATAAATAGTGTTGTCAAATAAATAAATTTTTAAGTTTTAATGTTTTATATTTAAAAAAAATGGACACTGTTTTAGTAGTATCCTATTTGAATGAATGTGGTATGTTATGTATATAAGATAACATAATAATATAAAAATATAAACCCAAAAAATATTCTCAATGTGTAATAATATATGTTCTTGAAGAAAATTAAAGATTAAGAAATGTTTTAAGATTGGGACCTTATAGTTGGTATCAGTGGATGGATTAGATAAATTTTGTGGTTTGGATGATGTTAATAGAATACCATAAATGAGTTTTACTATTTGGTTAATTTTATATGTTATAGAATTAAAGGATTACCTTGTCACTAAATATAATATATCTCTATTCAAAAAAAAATTCATATAAGAAACATGAAACTGTAGTAGGAAGGCACCCAGAGGCTAATATTTGTCTGAATCTGTAGCCTGGAATAGTGGGAATCATAACTGAGTAGTTTGTGATAGCAATGGCTCAGTTGATAAAAGAAATAAATGGTGGAGGTATCAGAGATAGATAGGAACATTATCTACCACGAAGATGCATGTCTTTTTGTAGAGAATTTAATTAGGCAACATCCTTTAGCATTTAGTGGAATCGCAGATCCAGTGATAATAAAATGATGGATAAACACTCAAGAGAATATATTTTATTTCATGGTATGTTTAGAACAAAAAAAGGTAATATAAGAAATTTATTTTTTAGAAGGTGAATTTGATAATTGGTGGTCACTGGTTATGAATATGAGAGAAAGTAATGATCTTGACAATCTGGAATGGGATGATTTTAAGAGTTCTTTTCTGGAAAAATAAATTCTTAAAACTATTCAACACATATTGGAGAAACATTTCATGGAATTGGAGTTGAAAGATGATGATTCTATGGAAGCATATGAAGACAATTTTACAAGACTGGCTAGGTATGTACCAGATTTTACATAGGATATTGATAGTAAAATTAATCGATTTTAATCTTGTTTATAAACATATTTGCGATGAACTTTGGCTTCACAAGAGATTAAAAGCTATGATAATCTTATTCATTGTGCTAAAAAATGTTGAGATGGAGTTTTCTGACATATATGTGTCTGTTTGTGACAGTAATAAAAAGTGGTCAGGATGGAAGGTAATTTGGAAGAACTCTTCAAATAAGAATGGAGGTAATAAAATGAATTTATCTTCTTGTGAAAAGTGTAGTAAAAGGAATCCTATTTAATGACTTATAAATTTTTCCAAATTCTACCTGTGTGGAATGTTTGGACACGTGTCTAGTGAGTGCATGGAAAATGATCCAAAAATTAATGTGAAGCCATTGTGAGATGATTTAACTATAAGGAATTGGGTCATTTTTCTAATGTTTGTCTGAAGCTAGTCACTCAGGTAGGAAATCCTCAAGATTGGAAGAAGGTTGGTGAAAAATCCTTTGAAACCACTTAAACAGATGTTGAGTCACCAAATAGGGTGGTATCATGTAAATTTTTTTATTTTTATATATTTCACAAATTTTTTGTTTCATCCAGGGTCCACACATTCCTTCATTTTTGAGAATGTATTTGAAAAATTGGGAATTCAAACTCATGAAATGAAACCATAACTCATGGTAAAAACACCTGGATAAAATATTGTGGAAAAAAGAATTATAAGAATTTGTTTATCTTCTTCTTTGGGAAGAGTATACTTTCAAACCTTTTTGTTTTTATTCAGTAGAGTTTTATGTTATTATAGATATCTAATGGGTTTCCTTTTATCATTCTAAGATAGATTGAAGAGAAAATTAATTTGTTTTTCAGAAAGAATTTCAATTTGTGTAAAATAATGAACCAATACCTTTGGTAACATATCGGGAAGCTAAGAAACTGATAAAATGTGGAAATGAAAGTTATGTTGCACATATTTTTTAAAATAAGGAAACTACCTAGATTAATTATGTACTACTGGTAAATGAATACCTAGATGTTTTCATGGATGATTTTCTTGGTGTTATTCCTGATCAAGAGGTTGAGTTTACTATTTATTTATTTTTTAATGCTAATCCAATTTCTAACCCCCCTTGTAAAATGGATCAAATGGATCATCTTAAGTTAAAAAATTTGTTGCAGAAATTATTAGGTAAAGCCTTTATCGGACCTCGTACATCACCATGGGGTGATCCTATCTTGTCTTTTAAGAACAAATATGGTACAATGAGACTTTTCATTAATTATAGAGACTCAAATATCATTTCTGCTCAAAACGTGTAGTCTTTGCCTCATATCGATGATTTGTTAGATCATCTCTTAGGAGCATAGTATTTTTTCGAAGGTCGACTTGAGATTGGGGTTCCATCAGTTGAATGTAAAGAATGAATACATCCTAAAGACCAAGTTCCATTTTAGATATGGTATTTATGAATTCATAGTTATTCATTTTTGGTTAACAAATTCTCCTATTGTATTCATCAATCTTCTGAATATAATATTTCATGAGTTTTTGGATAAGTGTTTGGTTGTGTTTATTGATGAAATTATGATATATTAAAGATGTAAAGAGGAGTATGAAAGACAACAATGGGTTTTTTTTCAAACCTTAAAATAAAATAATGTGTATGGGAAATTCAAGAAGTGTTATTTTTGGTTGAAACATATTTAATTTCTTAAGAACACTATAAATAAGGATGGAATAACAATGGATCCTACCATAAAAATTGCTTGATGAATGGACAAGACCTAAAATGAGACAAATATTCATAATTGTCTAGGCATAGTTGGTTGTTACAGATGGTTTGTCAAAAACTTTTCACAGTTATCTAGGCCTCTAACTAAGTTAACAGGAAAAAAGGTTATATTTGTTTGGATAGAATAATGTGATGTTTGTTTTTAGGAATTGAAAAGAAGATTGGTGAATGATCCTGTTTTGACTATACCTTCCATAAATGGTTAATTTTTAATGTACAATTATTCTTATTAGATGGGTCTTGGTTGTGTTACGATGTAGAATGATCAGGTAATTTCTTATGCTTCACGTCATTTAAGACCCTATGATTTAAATTACCCTACACGTGATTCGGAATTAGTAGTTGTGGTCTTTTCATTAAAAATTTGGAATCATATATTTGGAGTCAAATTTGAAATATATACTGACAACAAAAATTTGATGTATATATTCAATCATAAGGAATTAGGAAAGATAAAGATAATATGGCTAGAACTAATAAAGTATTATGATTGAATGATTCATTACCATAATGGGAAAGAAAATAGAGTGGGAGATGAATTGAGTTGGAAAAGTAATGATACATTAACCATGATATGTTTGGAACATAATACTTTAGTAAATGATTTGATTAATTTTGTCTTAATGTTTTGGAGTAAGAAATAAATTTTTTTTGTTTTTGGTTTCATTGTCGTCTTCTTTGTCAGACAACTAAAGTAAGCACAGAATGTAGACAGGGAGCTACATAAATAGGTAGAATTGGTTAAATGGGTAAGTTGCCAGAATTTTACCTTGACAAGGATTGTGTTTTATGATTTGTAAGAAGGTTGTGTATGCCTTGTAATTCTCAGTTGATGAAATAATTATTATGACACGCTCACCGTTCTTCATTTTCAAATCATCATTGCAGCACTAAGATGTACAGAGACCATTGAGAGTATTACTGGTTGGATGGAATGAAAATAGAGATTTCTGATTTTACCCTAAAATTTTTTACATGTCAACATGTTAAGGATGTGTGGCAGTTATCGAAGGGGATGATTCAGCCTTTTCCAGTGCCATAGTGGAAATGGGAGAATATATCCATTGGATTTCTTATTAGACTACCAAAGACATCTCTAGGTAAAAATGAAATCTGGTTTATTGTTGATTGAATGAATAAATCCAGAAAATTTCATTCTATTCAAGATATAATGACAATAGATCGACTATTTTTATTGTACCTCAAAGATATTTTTAGGTTAGATGGAGTGCCTCTTTTCATTGTATCTGACCGGGATCCTAGGTTTACTTCTAATTTCTGTAAATTCCTTCAAAAGTTGTTGAGAATAGAATTAAATTTCAGTAATTCTTTTCATCCTCAATCTGATGGGCAGTCAGAACAAACGATTCAGACATTGGAGGATATGCTTTGAACTTGTTCAAAGGATTACCAGGGATGTTAAGATCTACATATTTCTATATTTGAGTTTTCATATAATAAAAGTATTCATTTCAGTATACTGATGGCATCTTTTGATTAATTATATTGGAAGAGGTGTCACACTATAGTGCATTTGGATGAAGTCAGTGAAAGAATGTTTATGGGGACATAATTAGTAGAGGAAGTGGCTGAAAAAGTAAATATGATCCATTACAGCACATGAGGATATCTTTGAATACACAGTAAAGTTATACTAATAACAGAAGAAATTTACTTCTCCTTCAAAGTAGGTGACCATGATTTACTAAAATCTCTCATTGGAAAATTTTTATGCCTTTTAGTAAGAATGAGAAGTTGAGTCCATGATTCAATAGACCTTATGAAATCCTTGAGAAATTTGGAGAAGTTAAATATCGTGTATCTTTGCTTCTTAGTTTGTATTAGGTACACAATGTTCTTCATGTTTCGATGTTGAGAAATTATTTGCCTAATTTATCTCATTTTTTGAGCCCAGAAGTATTTAAAATAGAAGAGAACCTTACTTATGAAGATAGAACAATTCAGATTCTTGGTTGAAGAGAGACAGTATTCTGGAATAAGGTAATCCACCGGGTGAAGGTTTTTTTTGAGAAAGAGCATGGTAGAAGAATCAACATGGGAATTTGAAAATGCTACGAGGGAGAGGCACCCTCACATGTTTAATGAGTAAATAAAATTTCGAGGAATCCGTTTACAGAAGGTGGGAATATTGTAACACCCCAATGTTTTAAAAGTAAATTGAAACGCATGATACATTGTTTTAAGTATATAGTTATAATTAGCAAAAAACATAATTTTCCCACTTCTAGGATTAGAATTAAAAAAATACATACACAGTTTCATCAGTAAGTTATTTAGAGTCTGATAAGACAGACATAATTATTAGGAAATAACAGCACACTCTTATGAATAGTAATGTTACCTTTATTAATAATAACATATCCTTATGAGTAGTAACATCACCAATTATTGTATATATATAATATCTAATTGAAGTTATGATATACCCATATAATGGAATAAGTAAATAAATGTTTTAAAATTGCTGTTTTGAAATAAAATAATATTTTATTTAATAATTAAATTAATCATATTTATAAAAAAAATTAAAAAATGGATCTCATTTTTTAATTCTACAAGTCAAAAAATTGTTAGGGTGAATTTTTGGGATTTTTCTGAAAAACTTAAAATTTTTATGAATATTGAAATATGGTAAAATACCATATATATATATATATATATTATCAGTTAAATACACTATTAACTACATCATAGCAGATGTAAGAAACCATTAGTAGGAACTCAAAATCACTTTTATTATTTTTGGTATAGGAATCATAACTATATTTTGTCTTTGGGAAAAATAATTAAATAATGATTTAAATAATGTAAAACTCATCCTCTCCTCCACTATAAATACCACCCTATCCCCCATCATCCTCCCAAAAATCTCAATCATTGTTCCTTAAGAATATTATGAAAAATACTCCTCTATTTCCCCTTCCCTATGTTCATGACCTTCTAGTCCCACCAAATGGCCAAAACCAAGGTCTTTAAGAATGATCTCGAGGAGAAGAGTTCAAGAGGTAAACATCCTCTTTTTTTGTTCTTTTTCTTTTCATTTTATTTTCTATTATTAATATTTTCTCAAATCACCTTATCCAAGAGGCATGAATGATCTAGTATCTTATATACTCTAGATTTCATCATCGTTATAGAATACTAACCATTACACTTCTTCTCCTCCCCCACTTATTCAAGAAATTAAAACATCTTCTCTGATGTGTCAATTTACTGACGTTGTGGATGATGTGATTTAAATTTCTTTTGCTTCCATGAATAATGGTCATGAATCAATTTTTATGGTTGTACCAGATTATAATTTATGTATTATATCTGATATAATGTTATGAAAAAAAAATTACACATGTTATTAATTTGTAAAAAAAATTAATTCATTATGATCGATGAATCTCCAAAATTACCTTAAAATATCAATAATTTTTTAACATATGAATCATAAGAATGTCTGACTAAAAAATTATAAATGGTATAATTTATGGCTATGTAAATATTTAAATAACATTTCATTCCAATTCTTGAGTTTCACTTCCAATCGACTAGAATATCCATCATGAACTGGTCATGGAAACCATGGGAAGAACACACCTAAAAAATGGAATTATAAAAATATTATTCATGAATTCATAGAATGATGTCATAAAATAATAATGAAAGGTGTTGTAAACAAGATATGTTTCTATAAAATATTCATAATACTATTTTATCCTTCATACAGATGTTTTAAAAATGTTTGAAGGAAGTTGAACATGATGTAAGGGATTCTCTCTTTCCCAATTTTATTCAAGAATCTTCACTATGTTATGCCCTTTAATTTTTAATTCCTAATAGTGGTGTATGTTTTTTTCACCATCCACATAATTCCCTTATGATATATTTATTATGATAAACTCCATTTATATCTCATTAATCCCTCTTATGTACACCTGTTACTGTGCCTAAATTTTGTAGGTGAATCCTAAACCCAATTCCATTCTTTGGGTTAACCTTTGACTTCAATGGTTTTGTCGTGATAAGGGTATTTGTGATATTTAATTTCTTTATATTATGTTTTATTTTGTTTATTTACATTATATATACATATTCCCGTACTTTAATCAATTCTATCTTAAATTCCATGGAATTTAAAAAGGAATTTTCACATAAAATTCTTTTTAGATGTCTCATTTATGAAATCCAAAGAGATTGTTTCCTTCTTTTAGGTCATGAGTGTTCTCTTATGATTTCATGATGTATTAAAAATATAGTGTTTCCATTATATGTTTTATAGTTATTTTTTTAATAATATGTTTTCATTATTATGAGTGTGCAATGTTTATGTTCTAAGATCGATTTTAATGAAAAAGGGTATTTTGAAATGTGAATGTGTTTTTCTCAAGGGTGTAAATGAGTTATAAAGTGATTTATTAATGATGTGTTACTTGGAAATTATTTATGTTGGTTTAATCCCATTATAACTTAATATAGGATGGTTTATCCCCATTATATCTCAAGATATGTTTGGTTGAGCCCATTATAGCTCAAGATATGTTGGGATGATCCCATTATAGCTAAAGATATGATGGGTAAGCCCCATTATATCTCTTCAATGCATTGGGTACTCCAGAGATGGATGTTTTCCAAAGGGTTATTCAAGGTTTAATGGTGAATGTAAGAGTGATATGTAAAATATATCCTAAGTAAACAACAAGAAGTTTCTATGCTTATGAGTTTTTATGATTATAGGTTTTATTGGTTTTTATGTTATCACTTGGCTAATGATTTATTTCTTTATATCCCTTACTGTGTTTCATAGTCATCCAAAGATTAAAAAAATCACAAGATATATGGATGGGTAAGAGAAAGATGGGATTCATGATGAATGATATAGAGTGTTTTCCAATAAATAATTTTTTAAGTTTTAATGTATTATATTTTCAAAAAAATGGATACAGTTTTTAGTTGTATTGTATTTGTATGAATATAGTATGTTATGTATGTAAGATATCATAATTCTATAAAACTATATACCCAAAATAACCTAAATGTATAATATTGTGTGTTCTTAAAAAAAATTCAAGATTAATAAATGTTTTAAGATTGGGTCATTATATTATATCCAAGATTAATCTTGATGTCCTCACACATAGAATTTCATAGATTATCTTATTGCATCCAAATCAAGTACAATCTGGAAATCAAAATGACTTGATCTTTGGATTTATTAAAGATTATTTAAAAAGTGGAATGTTTAGGATTCATCCCCGAAATTATAATCCAGGGATTTACATCCTGGATTTATTACTGTGTGTTGGATTTCTTCATCCTAACATATAATTCCTTAGAGTTTTACTTGGATGCACATGGTTTTTCTATAAGGGGTTCTCCATACCTTTTCCCTGGGTTCACCTTAAAACTATTTCATAGATCCTAGGGCTTATAAACATGCTTATTATAACTGATTCATTATTCACATGATTAGAGATAAAAAAATTATGCTAAATTAGGTGGTATTATTCAATATTAGCCTCCAGTTTACTACCCTTTTATTAATATACAACATACCTATATGATTTATAAACATGTATTAAAAATTAATTCATCACCATTGGTGGTGTTATACTATGGTTAACTTACACCATGTTCAGGTCACTTCTTGGTACCTACTTAGTTCTCACGGCTATAGGCAAGGACTATGGCTAGTGCCTCTTTTCTTTTGCTTGTCTTAGGCTAAGACTCAACATGAGAGAAGTGGACTGAGTCCATACTAGGATTTCCTACAATATTTGTATGATTTTATTTATTTTTTTAATTTTCATCAAACCCTATTGTGTCTGTGTCACCTCTTTTATGGTTTCACTTCATCTTATATGTAGCATCATACTCCTTACATGAATAATTTTTTATGGAACTCTCTATATTATCACTTTGTAATTTTCTATATGTAGTTTATTTTTTATTTATTACTATTTTATATTTATATATAATTCTAAGGATATATTATCCCCACCATAATATAATTATACCCTTTCTACTAGTCAGTATCCTCTGGCCTATGGAAAGGAATTCTTAAATAAATATAAACTTATGGTTTTGTTACTTATGGATAGACTAGTCCTAGTACATCACAGAGTGTTATCATAACTTATATTTTCCTTTTCCATACAATTTGGGATGGAAAAAAGTAGATAATTGATGTGTCAAAACATGTTGAATATATCATATCTAGGGATTTCCAACCCATGCATAGTGTGATGACCAAGTTATGATTGATGAGACATTCTGTTCTTGAATTCCTTTATTATTTTTTATTATTATTCCACCAAGAGTGATTAATTTTAATTCATCAGGTAACTAATATATGTCTTTTTTTCTCATAGGAATGTATGACATGATGATGTGTGTTCATTCTTCATTTCATAAACATTAGATTAATGGGCAATTAACTTGATTTCCTTGTTACTTGTATTGAATGCTTACATGATTACTTTCCTTTTTTATAGATATGGTATATGATTGATAAAATACAGTTTTTCCATCAACCTAAATAATGTTTTTCTAAATTTATTGATGATGGAATTATATCTAACAAACACTAATTTAATTAAATTAATATTATAGTTTTAAAATAAATAATGAATTTACTATAATGTAAATATTTAAAATTTTAAGGAAATTTTATTTTCATTTCGTAATTCCAATTGTTTGTTGAGGGATATTAGTTAAATGGTATTCCAATTAAAATTTTAAGTCTGTTAACTCTATAACACGGGAATAAAAACCGAAATAAATAAATCATTTTATACATAATTTTACCCGAGTTGGTCTGTCTTAGAATTATATTCTTATGAGATAAACCACTTAATTGTGTGTTTCTATATACTTAAAAAATTAGATATTAATTGGTTTTCACATAAATGGGACATTTCTTTGCAATTTATTTAGAATTTCCCTCCATAAATAGGGATTGATATGTTTTACATTTGAACTCGGGTTGGAATGTACTGACCCTCATAGGTCAACATTAACTTTATATTTTATGGTACTTAACCCCTATCAGACATATATATATATGTATATATATTCTAAAAAGATTAGGTTGTTTAAAGTTCCAACCAAAATCAAAATGGAGTTTCCCCATATAGATTCTTTGAGGCCTTCTACATAGATTAATCATATGATTTCAATGAATTGATAGGGATCATCCATTGTTATATCACTCTATATTTATATAAATAAATATTTTATGCCTAATAATTTTCTTATTACAATCCAACTAGTGAAATAAAAGTATTTTGGCATTGTAGCTCAAATTAAACCTTGTAGTAATGTTACAGAAGACATTGATGTGGGAATTATATTTAGAGTTATTGATAAATTCCATGGATGGGAATGTGGGAATTTTCCAAGAGTATCATTGGGTGCTTGTCTTATCATTAGACCTAATGGTTATGTAGGCGAGCCTAATAACCTTTTAGGCATGAACCTACTTTTAGAGTTGATTGTTTTTTTAAGGTGTGGGGATACCCTAGTAGTGGTAGAGTCATTGGAGATAGGAAGCCCTGATGTATTCTTGTGTTGAGTTTTGAGGCATGAAAATCATGGATCTTTTATCAGGTGGTCTTGGTTAGGACTCTTAGATTATTGTATGATTCCCTGATAATGTTAGGGGAAATGCAATAAGATCATCCCTAAGGCTAATGCGAGCATTGAAAATACCCGTAAATTTCAAGGAATTTTTTTTAATTTTCTTTGGAATTTTTCATGGACACAGTTTTTGATGGCACCTGATTCCAAGGCCTGGTGTGCCCGGAATCATTTTCGAAAATTTGGCTCGGGTACGTTCAGTGAACGAACGAGCAGGGTTTTTCTAACTTTTTTACTGGTGCTCGGAATCAAATTCAGAGGGCATCGATGGAATCGCAGAGCCGGTATTTTCTTAGAAACGCATCTTCCGGAGTTGCGTTTGCTCGGTTGTGGTTTTTAATTTTTGGGTTTTATGTTTTGAAATAAAATAAAGTTGTACGACAATTTTTTTTTTATTTCACTTAAAGCCTCTTAAAGACCACTTTAAGCTGCTTAAGCTGAGTTAAAGTGGATGAGGTACAATTCAACATATCCTACCCTCTTGGTAGGATATTTGTGGGGGGGGGGCGCACGAGCCCCGTCGTTTATTTTCCCCTAAGTAACGCATCCGCGAAAACCCTTTTTAAATAAAGTCAACTGGGGCGTTTTCCTAAACAATTAAACGCTCCTATAAATTGGGTGGTTTATTCGTTGAAATTAATTCTTTAAATTAATGGGTCATTACTTAGTTTGTTTTACGTTTGTTGGCATGTAATAAAATAATTCCAACACACCTTCCTTTTGAAATGTTGTGTTAAACCTTTGGAGAATCTCTAAGGATCTTCCTCCTTCTTCGCGAAGAACGTGAAGAATACAAAGTACGCCGACCTCCGACGAAGAACGCCATGTACTGCGACGCGGACGATTCTCCCTCCACGACGCATCTTCCGCAACGATCCAACCCTGCGACAACCTTCGATCGACAACGAAAAGGTAGGGGATTTCGGTCCTTTAATTTCCTTTGTGGATTATAACTCAATATGGATTTAATTATTAAAATTAAATCTGTATGTTCTTGATCCTCGGAGATCGTCGACGCGACGTCGTTCCGCGACGACGCGATGCCCTTCCGCGACGCGACGCTCCACTTGTTCCGCGACGGTCAATTCTGCGAAAAACGCACGTACAACGAGGTAGGGGTTTTGTTTGTGAAATGATTTTATTCCCTTGGTTGTTCATCTAAAATAATGAACCCGGATCAAAAGTACAATTTTAATTTATTAAAATTGTAACTGGTTAAGTTTTTCATGTAATGAATATTTTCCCGATTGTATCATCTAACGTGGAGGGTACGGGCCAAAAAAACATGGCCTGACAACCCTCCGCAGTTTTTTATTGATGTGCGGATTTGGCGGGCGACGACGAAACGTGCCGCAGAGGCGATTTGATGATTCCGCAGTGAAGAACGGGACCCAGGAGGAGTAGCGGCGCAGACAGAATTGGAATCGGACCACCGGAGCGACTCTGGTGGCCCCAGCGGCTGGAGGCGGTAGCGGCGACGCTAGCGGACATGCAACCGCGTGGGTCCGGCGCACACGAGACGTGACTTTTTCCGCGTCCGCTGATCCAGGGCGGCCCCCCGCGGGGGCCGCTGTGTTGTCACGCGGGGGCAGCGCGCCCCCCGCGTTGCTCGGCCGCTCGACCGAGCCGAGCCGGGCCGGACCGGGTCCAGCCGGGTCGGACTGGGTCAGGTAAAACCGGTTCGGGTCGACCCGGTTCGGGCTGACCTAGGGGGGTCGGGCCGGGTCAGTCCGGGTCCAGACCCCCCGTTTCCAGACCTTTTTGGTCTTTTGCCTGTAACTTGAGCTACGGACCTCCGATCGAAGCGCCGTCAGCGGTAACACGATCCATGGATCGAGATGGTCGTTTTGGCATATTACACTCGATGTTTCTGAATACTTTGGGTTCGGCCGGGTTGGTTCGTACACGAAACCAACCGGGCCCTCGGAGCAGAAATGCTCATATCTTGAGCTCCGGATGTCCGATTGATGTGCCATCGACTTTGTTGGATTCCTCTAAGTGAGACGGATCTTTTGTCTCACTCTGCCCGAGGTTTGGATGTAGGTGGAGTACGGTCGGGTTGGTTCTGCCTTAAAACCCAACCGGGCCCCTGGAACGAAAAAGCCAATAACTTCCAGACCGGGCGTCTGATTGACGCGCCGTCTGTTGCGTTGCGTTCCTGTTGACGATACGGAACTTTTGACATGCCCCGCCCGAGGTTTGGATGCAGTTGGAGTATGGCCAGGTTGGATTGTACCCGAAATCCAACCGGGCCCCTGGAGCGGGAAAGCTGATATCTTTCAGACCAGACGTCCGTTTGACAAACTGTCAGGGGCGTTGTTGATCCCTTTGAGAAACGGTCCCTATGAGTATACCCTATGACAGTTTGGGGTACAGTTGAGTTATGGCCAGGTTGGTTCGCACACGAAACCAACCGGGCCCTTGGGACGAAAATGTTAATAACTCATAGACCGAGCGCCTGATTGACGCACCGTCTGTTGTGTTGAGACCGATATGACGAGGCAGTCTGTTGAGATACTTCTTCGCGGGGCTTTGTGTTATTTGGAGCATAAACCAGTAGATCATGGAGCGGACCCTCTTGGAGGCGAGTGTGCGGAGTACGAAGTCCGTGTCACCGGCTGAGACCTGACGACTACTTGTCCGATTCGATTCGGAGTGACTTGCATAGCCTAGTGGGGAGGAATACTTTGTGAGGTGGCAGACCCACGGCGGAGGAGAACTACTGTGTGAGGTGGAAGACCCGCGGTACTCGACAGGAGGAGTACCTCTGTAGGCTATGAGGGGGAGCACTACTGTGTGAGGTGGCAGACCCATGGTGGGAAGCACTACTGTGTGAGGTGGCAGGCCCGCGATGCTCGACGGGAGGAGTACCTCACCAGTCTTAGGTTAGTGAGCAGTACCTCGGAGTCGTGACCAGACCACTGTACACTCTAGAGACGGGTTTCTTCGGCAGTTATGCTTTTGATAATGAAAATCCTGGTTTGAGCAGAGTCTATGACCTTTGTGTTTCCTCATGATTGAGATGGGTTACTTGATAACTTAGGTATATGTATGGGAATATACCTAAGTAGAGGTTATCTGTTGAGATCTTCTTTGTGGTTATCTTTGTTGGTTTTAGTGAGACCCTGAGGGTCTTGGGGTCCCTACTGAGTATCGTTATACTCACCCCTGCACGGGCTATGCCTGCACCTCGTTGTGTTGGTTGCAGACGATGAGAAGTGCTGACGGAGGCCGAGTGTTCGAGGACTGGACGGTACCCGGAGGTGGAATACCCGACGAGTCAGTACCCGGAGGTAGACTACACGACGAGTCAGTATCTGGAGGTGGACTTCACGGTGAGACGACACTCATAGGAGGTTGACGGGCGAGAGCGTTGTGGAGGAAATCTGTACCTACCCTTCAGGTAGGATCCGTTGTGGACGATCCAGGAGCTGCGCCATCTGTACCTACCCTTCATGTAGGATCCGAGGAGGACAACCCAGGAGCCTCTTTCGTTCATCAGGCTGTTGAATTTTCCTATTGTACTTGGTTCAATTATAGTTGTACTTTCTTTTGGGTTTGTATTCTGGCCCATTTACTTTTCAGCACTTCTCTTTGTACTTAGTATTTTACTTCCACTTGTACTCTGTGGTGTTTTGTTTACTTTTATAAAGGTAATTCCTTCCCAGGTATTGGGATTTAAGCCTTTGGTGCTAGTCACAATCCACTGGCCTATGGAAGGCGGGCTTGGGGTAGTCACGGCACGGGCCCCGAGGACGGGTCGTGACAAATTGGTATCGGAGGAGTTCGGTTCTACCGCAGAACTTATAACTATGATATTTTCTTTCTATAAAGAAATAGTGTTAAGAGTACCAAGTGTGGTTTTCAGTTTAGGGTGTCCAGTGTTGGTGCGGGCGGCCGACGTATCCATACACCAGGACCCTGACATCTGATTTTCGACTTTGTGCACGAAAACACCGATTGTGTGTGTGTTTCTAGAAGTTTTTAAATGTCAGCTCAAACTAGGTCAGCTCACCAGGAATAATATTTTGACCGTGTCACGTTGTTTCTTTCAGGATGCCTCCCTGTGGATGACCAGCCATAGCCCCGAGAGTGGTACGTACTGACAGCCCGCCGAGCGACGAGGCCTCAGTATAGGGCCCTATCCCAGTTGAGGCACCAACGGAGGCAACGACAGTACTACTATATGTTGGGCCACCGATGCCACCAGCCCCAGTAGCAGAGGATGCATGTCGCTTGAGTGCACTGTATGAGTTCCAGTGCCAGAGGCCACCCAGGTTCCAGGGAGGGACGGACCTGCAGGCGGCTAAGGATTGGCTGGAGGCTATGGTGAGAGTCTTCAGGCTAGTGGGGACACCGATATATTTCATGGAGATCCTTGCTACCGGCCTTCTTCAGGCAGCAACAGGCAGATGGTGGAGCATGATTCTACAGATGCATGACGAGGCGACACTTCTATGGGAAGAATTTGAGAGCCTGTTCCGGGCAGAGTTTGTACTAGCCACCCTTCGAGCGGTGCGTATACAAGAGCTACTTTAGCTGCGGCAGGGCAGCATGTCAGTGGCGCAGTACTCATCGAGATTCACAGACCTCTCGTGCTACTCTACAGATATGGTACGGTACCCATTCTTCAGGGCCTGAACCTTCTAGCAGGGGCTCAGGCGAGAGATCAGAGCTTCGGTTGTATCGCACAACATTCCGACGCAGACAGGGGTGTTGGAGAGATCTCTTTTAGTGGAGAGTTTCCTTGCTGAGCCGTCTCCAGCAGCAGGACCCACCACTAGCTGGCATGTTCCAGAGTCTTCTATAGTAGGCAGTAGACAAATGACGCAGAGGTCTAAGAGGACCAGACCTACAGGTTTTCGACCGCATGACTCAGGGTCAGTAGTGCGAGGCACCAAGGGAAGTGATAGAGCCAGACCTTCCATGAAGTGTTACTCCTACGGTGGGATTGGTCACATAGCATGTGACCGTTCGACCCTCCATATAGATGACCCAAAGTTAAATGAAGAACCTCCCAGGACGAGGCAGAGGTTCTATCTAGGTAGACCACTAGGAGCAGGCGACCATGGTAGAGGAGCTGGCCGTGTAGCTGGAGGTGGACGACGCTTCGATTTGTTGTCGCCACCACCACCAGAAGGTCCACCCCGACCACAGGGAACCGGTAGACAAGGGAGAGCTCAGCTTCAGGCAGCTGAGGCCTACGATCATGGAGCTCCGGAAGCAGATGAACGGGAGCGGGACTAGCTCCAGACCTGAAGACTTTTGTTTATGCTGCTTCTAGCTTTGTTTATGTTTGTTGTAGATGCTTCGTGTCTTTGTATTATGAGCTGCAATAATAAAAAGACTATTATCTTTTGATGTTTGCTTCCATGTCCTTTTGTTGGGTTGATACTGAGAGGTCCCGGTTAAAACTGTTGACTTGACTCTCACTTTCGAGATTCCTATTGGAGGAGACCCAGTGACCTCACACTGATGCCGATAGTGTGACTCGACCCTTGGAGGTGAGAGTGACAGTTGGATCTCTTAGTAATTACGTCGAGGTCTTACGACATCATCCATGGCATGAATGCACCCTTCATGTCAGGATTGACTGTATTAGGCAATGGGCGTGGTTCATCCAGGGGGATGAGACCGGGTTTCTCTTTTCGGAAAAGGAGAAATTTTAGCAGCTCTTCCAGATCATAGGCAAAGAAGGTGCGGATCATCCAGGAGCGGATGAAGACTGCACAGTGCAGTAAGAAACAGGAAACCGGTGTTAATCTTAGAGACTCGGGCGTGTTAAATGTTTCAAGAAGAGGAAGCATTAATGAGAGATGAGTCTCCGAAGTGGCAGACATGGAGGCAGAGCTAGGAGAGCAGCATGAGGTGGTGTACATCTTAACATGCTACAACCACCAACCTTAGTTATCCCCGCCAGGCTCAGGGATCTAGAGGGTGGAGGAAGAGTGCGGCTGCATGCGGTCAAGGAGTGTGACCCAATGGCTCTAAAAATGATTCAAGGGACAGTCTGTGCCCACTAATAGCTACTGTATTAACTGACGTCGATATGAATCATTCCTCACTTTAACAAATCCTGTCCAAGACCTAGAGTTTCCGGTAAGCCGTGGACTTGACCCTCACGTCTAGAGATACCTTGGGAGGAGACTCGATAATCATACTTACGCCGACGGTGTGGTCAGACCCTCAAGGTGAGAGTTTAGGTTGGAATCTATTGGTGGCAGCGTTGAGGCCTTACGACGTTGGTTTGAGTATGGACTGGGCAATCACAGTTCATACACAAATTGATGGTATTAGGCAAAAAGGTTGTGGTTTAACTATGACGTCGGAATGGGTTTTACTTGGTCGGCAAAAAGGAAACCCTCAACAGCACAAGATAACTCATGCATAGGAGGGTGTGTCTGATCATTCTTGAGTTGGTCAACCTCACCCTCGTGGTAGCAGTCGTTTTAGGTTTCTGTTCTAAATAGGATTTGGAGACCTCTGAGTTCGAGAATGACGATCACGTCCTTATACGGGTCTCACCTAGACGAGGTTTATGGAGATGTGTCCAAGGAGGAAAGTTATCTCCGAGGATCAGTGGACCTTCTTAGGTCCTCATCTGGGTAGGCGGGGTGGTTTACCACTTGACCCATCCACCTCAGTTGCACCAGGTGCATGACGATTTCCACGTATCTCAATAGAGGAGATACGTGCTCGACCCTTTTCATATCATCGACCATGGGGAGCTAGATGATGGCGATGGGGTGACTTTCACGAAGGTTCCAGTGGGGATCGAGGATCGACAGAGGTGGTCCTACGAGGGTGGTCAATTCCTCGGGTGCACTTTCTTTGGCAGTACGTGAACCTCCAGGTGAGCAGATGGGAGCGGAAGGCTCAGATGCGTGCTCTGTACCGATTTTGTGACCCTAGTTGGTGTTAAAGCTTTACGAGGACGTAAAGCCCTGTGGTGGGAGTAAAGACCCGTAAATTTCAAGGAATTTTTTTTAATTTTATTTGGAATTTTTCAACGATGCAGTTTCTGACGGCACCTGATTCCGAGACCCAGTGTACCCGGAATCATTTTTGGAAATTTGGCTTGGGTACGTTCAGTGAACGAACGAGCAGGGTTTTTCTAACTTTTTAACTGGTGCTCGGAATCAAATTCAGAGGGCACCAATGGAATCGCAGCGCTGGTATTTGCTTAGAAACACCTCTTTCGGAGTTGCGTTTGCATGGTTGTGGTTTTTAATTTTTTGGTTTTAAGTTATGAAATAAAATAAAGTTGTACGACAATTTTATTTTATTTTTCACTTAAAGCTGCTTAAAGACCACTTTAAACTGCTTAAGCTGAGTTAAAGTGGATAAGGTACAATTCAAAATATCCTAACCTCTTGGTAGGATATTTGTGGGGTGGGGCCCGCACGAGCCCCGCCATTTCTTTTCCCTTAAGTAACACACCCGCGAAAACCCTTTTTAAATAAAGTCAACTGGGGCGTTTTCCTAAACAATTAAACACTCCTATTAATTGGGAGGTTTATTCGTTGAAATTAATTCTTTGAATTAATGGGACGTTACTTAGTTTGGTTTAAGTTTGTTGGCATGTAATAAAATAAGGCCAATACACCTTCCTTTTGAAATGTTGTGTTAAAACTTTGGAGAATCTCTAAGGATCTTCCTCCTTCTTCGCGAAGAACGCAAAGAACGCAAAGAACGCCAGCCTCCGACGAAGAACACCGTGTACCGCGATGCCGCCGATTCTCCCTCCACGACGCTTCTTCCACGACGATCCAACCCTGAGACAACCTTTTATTGACAACGACAAGGTAGGGTATTGCGGTCCTTTAATTTCCTTTGTGGATTATAACTCAATATGTATTTAATTATTAAAATTAAATCTGTATGTTCTTGATCCTCGGAGATCGTCAACGCGACGCCCTTCCGCGACGACGTGATGCCCTTCCGCGACGCGATGCTCCACTTGTTCCGCGAAGAACACACGTACAACGAGGTAAGGGTTTTGTTTGTGAAATGAATTTATTCCCTTGGTTGTTCATCTAAAATAATGAACCCGGATCAAAAGTACAATTTTAATTTATTAAAATTGTAACTTGTTAAGTTTTTCGTGTAATGAATATTTTCCCGATTGTATCATCTAATGCGGAGGGTGCGGGCCAAACAAACACGGCCCGAAAACCCTCTGCAGTTCTTCGTTGATGTGTGGATTTGGCGGGCGATGACGAAACGTGCCGCAGAGGCGATTTGATGATTCTGCATTCAAGAATGGGACCCGGGAGGAGCAGTGGTGCAGACGGAATTGGAATCGGACCACCGGAGCGACTCCGGTGGCCCCGGCGGCCGGAGGCGGCGCCTGCGGACCCGCGACTGTGCGGGTCTGGCGCACACGGGACGCGACTTTTTCCGCGTCCGCTGATCCACGGCGGACCCCGCGGGGGCCGCGGTGTTGTCACACGGGGGCAGCGCGGCCCGCGCATTGCTCGGCTGCTTGACCGAGCCGAGACGGGCCGGACCGGGTCCAGCCGGGTCAGACCGGGTCGGGTCGACCCAGTTCGGGCCGACCTAGGGGGGTCGGGCCGGGTCGAGACCCCCCGTTTCCAGACCTTTTTGGTCTTTTGCTCGTAACTTGAGCTACAGACCTCTGATCGATGCGTCGTCAGCGGCAACGCGATCCTTGGATCGAGACTGTCGTTTCGGCATATTACACTCGAGGTTTCAGAAATCTTTGGCTTCGGCCGGGTTGGTTCGTACACAACACCAACCGGGCCCTCGGAGCGGAAACGCTCATATCTTGAGCTCCGGACGTCCGATTGACGTGCCGTCGACTTTGTTGGATTCCTCTAAGTGAGACGACTCTTTTGGCTCATTCCGACCGAGGTTTGGACGCAGGTGGAGTACGGTCGGGTTGGTTCTGCCTTAAAACCCAACCGGGCCCCTGGAACGAAAAAGCCAATATCTTCCAGACCGGGCGTCCAATTGACGCGCCGTCTGTTGCGTTGCGTTCCTGTTGACAATACGGAACTTTTGGCATGCCCTGCCCGAGGTTTGGACGCAGTTGGAGTATGACCGGGTTGGATTGTACCCGAAATCCAACCGGGCCCCTGGAGCGGGAAAGCTGATATCTTTCAGACCAGACGTCTGTTTGACGAACAGTCAGGGGCGTTGTTGATCCCTTTGAGAAACGGTCCCTATGAGTATACCCTATGAGAGTTCGGGGTACAGTTGAGTTACAGCCAGGTTGGTTTGCACACGAAACCAACCGGTCCCCTGGGACGAAAATGTTAATAAATCATAGACCGAGCGCCCGATTGACGCGCCGTCTGTTGTGTTGACACCCCTATGACGAGGTGGTCTATTGAGATACTTCTTCGTGGGGCTTTGTGTTTCTTGGAGCATCGACCAGTAGCTCATGGAGCGGACCCTCCTGGAGGGGAGTGGTCGGAGTACGGAGACCATGTAACCGGCTGAGACCTGATGACTGCTTGTCCGATTCGATTCGGAGTGACTTGCATAGCCCAGTGGGGAGCACTACTTTGTGAGGTGGCAGACCCACGGTGGAGGAGCACTACTGTGTGAGGTGGAAAACCCATGGCGGGAAGCACTACTGTGTGAGGTGGCAGGCCCGCGGTGCTCGACGGGAGGAGTACCTCAGCAGTCTTAGGTTAGTGATCAGTACCTCGGAGTCGTGACAGGACCACTGTACACTCTAGAGACGGGGTTCTTTGGCAGTTACAGTTTCGATAATGAAAATCCCGGTTTCAGTAGAGTCTATGACCTTTGTGTTTCCTCGTGATTGAGTTGGGTTACATGAAAACTTAGGTATATGTATGGGCATATACCTAAGTAGAGGTTATCTGTTGAGATCTTCTTTTTGGATATCCTTGTTGGTTTTAGTGAGACATTGAGGGTCTCGGGGTCCTTACTGAGTATTGTTATACTCACCCCTGCACGGGCTATGCCCGCACCTCGTTGTGTTGGTTGCAAACGACGAGCAGTGCTGACGGAGGCCGAGTGTTCGAGGACTGGACGGTACCCGGAGGTGGATTACACAACGATTCAGTACCCGGAGGTGGACTACATGATGAGTTAGTATCTGCAGGTGGACATCACGGTGAGACGACACTCGAAGGAGGTTGACGGGCGAGAGCGTTGTGGAGGCTATCTGTACCTACCCTTCAGGTAGGATCCATGGTGGATGATCCAAGAGCTGCACCATCTGTACCTACCTTTCAGGTAGGATCCGAGGGGGACGACCCAGGAGCCTCTTCTGTTCTTCCAGCTGTTGACTTTTCCTGGTGTACTTGGTTCAGTTGTAGTTGTACTTTCTTTTGGGTTTTTATTCTGGCCCATTTACTTTCCAGCACTTCTCTTTGTACTTAGTATTTAACTTCCACTTGTACTCTGTGGTGTTTTGATTACTTTTATAAAGGTAATGCCTTCCCAGGTATCGGGATTTAATCCTTTGGTGCTAGTCGCCATCCCCTGGCCTTTGGAAGGTGGGCTTGGGGTAGTCACAACACGGGCCCCGAGGACGGGTCGTGACAAGCATCATGGGTGTTTATGTTTAACGGGACTAACATTCTAATGTGATGGTAAGACACATTTGTGAACTTTTTCTTTTGATTATGTAAGACTCAAGAGACCATCAGCAAAATTAAATAATCATGTGAAATAACATGACCCTCAGTCAGATATTTTATGTAGTAAAGCATATAGTAAGAATGTGTGGTTCCATTAGGCTATTGAATCAATTGAAATGGTTGGTCCATTTCATTAATGTAATATTGACTAATTATGCATTTACATATGTAGTGTCTATTTAATTATGCTTTGGTGGAGAAATCGATGTGTCATTTAGTGGGAAATTTTAATGTATCAATAAAATTGGAGCGATGTGATCATGGTAAAAGCATGAGGCATGGTATATCCTAAATTATTAGAAAATTATCATGGGTTATTTAATTTTACATTCATGGGTCACTCTAGGAGAAGAGAGACTTATGTATTAAGAGTTTTTTGTGAGCATCATATCATTAGCTATTAATAAGAGGAAACTAAATTATTTCAGAGATAAGTATGAATATGTAAAATAATTAAGTTCTATAACATTGTCGATATAAGTTATATTTGTTTTTTTAGTGTTTCGTGCCAATGATGTGCATGATCCCGGATCGGGATTATCACCATACAAGTATATATGAATGGACCAATTATAATTACGATTATAAGTGGTTGGAGTTTCATGTTGGTTATCCGTATAAGTTTATTGTTCTGTGTTTAGAAACATCATTTTATCATAGATAAATAATGTTCCATTGGAATGAGAATTTTTTTAGTAAAACAATGACTAGGGAACCAATATGGTATAGAAAATCACATTGGCCATGAAATTTTTTACCTTCAAGTGAGAATGACCATGGATGTCAACAAGACTAGCCATTAATAAATTGAATAACATTCAGAAGCCAGTGAGCTGGAAAGTTCAATATTTTTATCTTCAATACGGTGTGGTGTTTAATTATTAGATATGAGTTAGGTTTTATTATGGATTTATGATTTTGTCTTAGGATGTGTCTGTGTTTTAGGGAATGTAAAAATTCAATGATGTTCCATTTCATGCAATATATCATGACAGTGAAATGGTTGGTTGAGTATGCAAAAATTAAAGTACACCATGATTCTGTATCAGACATAAGTGAGTGTGTTAAAAGTATGAAAAGTATATATATAATTTAAGGTAATGTGATAGATCCCTTAAATTAGGTGATATCGATAAATATGGATTTATTTTTCGAAGGTCATCCTAGTGGGGTTCAACTAAAATTTTTACACATGTGTAAGTTGTGAGCTAAAAATTTTATTTTACATCGTGTTAAGTAAGGAGAGTGTGTTTTGGGGTATGAGACTTAAAACATGTTTATTAAGGAATTATAAAGGTTTCTAGGTTTATGGTGATAAACTATCAGTTAGTTGTGATGAACAACCACCCTACCACTATTGTTTTCCCCTTCATAATGGTAACTTGAAGAATTCTTAAGTCACTTAATGGTAACATGAATCTTAATTAAGTTACATAAGGGTAACATTAAATTTTCTAAAGTTACTATATGGTAACATATATTGAGATTCCAATGAAAAATTTCGTTGAGGGGTGAATATTTTTTTAAAGGAGTATGCTTAGATGATCATAGGATTAACTCAGGGTTTGCAACATAATTGTCAAGTGTTTTACCCATGAATCAACAACTATGTTTTGTGTTTCATGTAAAGTCCTCTTGATGAGGTTTGACTTCCATTCTTGCAGTTAGTTTGATGTAGATGGTCACAACCCATGGAAGGGTGATCATTGGAAATGGTGTTTACATTTTAGATGTTAACCCATAGATATTATGTAAAAATACTAGTTTTTTGTAATTACTTGGGGATTAGATGGTATGTAGTCCTTTTCAAAAAAATGCATTTAATTTGAAATTTTTATGGGTTTTACTTTTTATTCATGAAGTGGTGTTTCAGATATCGAACCAGTTATGGTTGAAAATGAGCCAGTGTAATGGTACTGTATTATTTTGGGGTTTAAAAATTTAATTTATAAACTCAAGTGGTATTTCAAGGGTTGATCATGATGTTACTAATAGATTATGTTTCATCTTTTGATCATTAGGACCCATATTTTCTATCTTATTAAAAAATTATGAATTCATAGGAAGCCATATTCTATCTATGCAAAGGGGTATACGATTTTATTTCAGCCTAAGGACGTATTTCATATATTTGGTTTGTCATTAAATAATATTGATAGAAATGGTTTAAAGTCATGTTTTGTGTTGGGTGCATCATGAAGATGAGAAATACTATGGTGTGGATGATGTAACAACCCTTCTTTTAGAACCATTTTGAATTTTCCTGGAAGTAGTCATAACTTTGTTATTTGAGGGTTGTATTTTCTAATTTTTTCTTAAACCCAATTTTTCCTTTATGAGGGAATTTCAAGGATTTAGAGAGGTTTATACTTCCTTTTTAGACTCCCTACTATGGAGATGTTTAATTCTTGATTGGTGCCTGGAAGAGGATTTTGAGGGTGAGGACCCCACATTTTGGTGTCTTTGAAAGTATGATGGGGGTTTGATAGGTGTAGAATTTGACAAGGGAATTTGAAGTAGGATTCTATACTACCACATACTCCCATAGTCCCAAAGGATAGCTAGTGGAAACTGGGTGGGTTTTTCAAGAGTTGTTTAATCTTTTCATTTGAACCCCCCCCCCCTCATACCTAATTTAATATCTTTCATAAATTAGGGAGTTCATTTCACCCTATAGAAAAATCTTATAGCCATAAAATTATCCTTCCTTCATGATGGTTCAAAATCGTTCTATGTATGATTCTTCCTCCAATCGAAGAAAGGTAATCATAGGGGAAATGATACCACTCCTTATCTCTTCTTTCCCAATTTTCATCACCCTCTTAAATTATATCATCTTACAAAATAATATTCCCAATTTTTGGGAATTTCATCTAATTTTCCATGTTATTCCATTCATCATCAAATCAAGGGTCATTGATGGATGAGTGAATCTTCCTATGGAATAGGTAGGTGGTCTAGTTTCTCACCCTCGAAGGATTTTTTGTTTTATAAAGAATTTGGGTTTTGTGTTGTGTAGATAACCTAGTGTCGACATAATATTAATTAATAAATTAACATTCCAAATTTAGAGACTCTAAATAATTTTATACCATATAAGAAGTTTCCTTAAATTATTAATCCTTCCATGTACCATGTATGGTCCATAGGGGTTTAATGAACTAACCTTTATTCTAGAAATCATTCAGTTTAATTTGTGATCCATAATAATGAATGAAAAGTTATGTGAGTTAATGAATTTAATTAAAACTATTCCAATGATCACATAAGGTCGTTTGAACAATCTTGACCATAAAATCATGTATCCTATAAGGATCCCTCATTTTACATAAATCCTTTCAAAAATAAGCATCATCTCTTTGAGTTCTACAATATAGGTAACTAATCTAATGGGCCTAGGAATACTTAAGCACTACTAGAATTTGAGGTATTTGCGAGGGGCTATTTACGATGGGATCCGGTCACAAATGATATTTTTCGACAGGGTCCCATCATAAATAAATCATTGTAGATAACATTGTTGCAAATAGTTCTCTGATAATATAGATTATATATATAACTTGTTGTGACAAGTCCATCGCAAATAAGTATTTGCGATGGTCCAGTTTTCCCATCATAAATACTTATTTAATTAATATATAAACTATTTGCGATGGGGTCCCATTTCAAAAGGAGTTGTCACAAAGACTTAATAAAATAAAAAATATATATTCAAAAAAATTATGAAAAATTATTATTAGAAAATAATAATAATAATAATAATACCATTAATATAAATAATATTATATTATATAATAATAATAATATTAAAAATAAAAAATATATATTTAAAATATTAATAATATAATAATAATAGTAATATAATAATGTTATTATTATTGTTAATATTTATTTAAAAATAATATTAATATTATTAAAATAAAAAAATTTAAAAATATAAAAATTCTCAATATTCGCAAATAAATAAATAAATAATATATTTATTATTATTAGTAAAATTATCAAACATTAAAATATATAATAATAATAATAAATATTAAAATATTAAAATATTAAAATATTAAAAATAATAAATAAATAGAAAAAATAAATTATGCAATATTCGCACCAATATAAAAGACAGAAACTGTAAAAAGTTAATATTACTGCAAAATTTGAATACAAATGTTTTTAACATAAAAAAATGTCACTTGGGGGATAGTATTCCGGATGAGGTGGAGGATCTGGAGGAAATGGTTGAGGAAACTCCACCCCTAAACTACGAGTCAGACATCATATGTACTCCAACTGCCTCTGATACTGCTGCTGCCATCGACGCGTCTCCTTTTCATACTACTACTTCTTACCCATCACTTCCCACTACTTACGCAAACTCTCTATAAGCCCACTCTAAAATTACAGCTGCTCTAAATACTGTGAGCCAGAAGATGATTCCTCTTCATGAGATCCTCTCTAAATGGACGCTGACATCTCAGAAGTAACATAATAAGTTCCATGATTGAAATGAGAGCTGATATAAACTAATTATCCCTTCACTAAGCCATACTCGGTCACCTGCATCCACACCTCCTCATCGAAATGGTGAGCACTAGTCTGATCAACTGTCTCGGCCAAACTCTTAGCCTGTGTCTAAGAGGTCGTGGCCTTATACGATTCCTTATATTCCAAACAAAAATTAAAATAATTAAAATATTATAAGCAATTAATTTTCAATCTGAAAAATAAAAAATACTGACCACAATCCAATGCTGTAAATCACCTATAATCTCTCCAGTGGCGGGATCACAATACATCCTCTGATAAACATCTTACACTATAAAATTGGGCTCCCCAACAGCCTATATGAATATAAAATACACTGTATATATTTAAATTTATATATAATATTTAAAAAAATTACATACTAAATGCTCTCTTTACATACTGAATGTATGGCTACCCACTCGATGTGTCACCTCCTGCCTCTCCCGATTCTATCGACCGTATGAAGATATCCTCTGAATTCCACTACCCAACCAGTAATAACATAAACCATCCCAAATGTGAGATGAAATTTACTCTAGTTTGTCGGCTCTACACGACTAATGAAATACTTCCACTTCATCTTTCATTATGACTATCTTATTCAATTCTGCAAAAAAGGATAGTAACAGTCAGACATAGACAACTCCCATGCCTCGTGGATAGCATCACACATGATATCATTGATGAGATAGAATAAACCCTACAAATAATTTATAATATCATGTTATCATTGAAATAAATTTTAAAATAAATATTACTTATTTATGTACTAGATAATGATTGAACATGTTGAGCTGTACATCAACGAGAATCTATTCCCATGTGATCCATGGGTGAGAAAAATAATTGTTCAAGATAGTGCTTCCCTTTTCAACAACTATATGCACAAAACTATGAAAAGGAACAAATAATAAAAAAACTAGTATATAAATAAATTAATGAAAGCTAACTAAAACTCACAGGTTATCATACCTCTCTGTGTGTGGATTGAAGCCAAGAGGTGCACATCGCTTGGGGATAGGGTCAGGAATCATCAGTAATGCAAGACCGCACCCCCTCTACCTACCCCCTGAACTGCCAGAAGGCGGAGGGTTAGATGCTCCCAAATCCTTAACATCAAAAGGTAGATCAGCCTCCTACAACTCAAAAATAGATCATCCTCCATCTGAAACATAAAATTATTATTTTTAGAAAATATTTAAAAATAACTATTATATATAGATATATATTAGTTATGATTATAACTAGCATTTAATTGTGTCAATGTTCACCTCCATCATCATCTTCATATCTGAAGATGTCAATGTATTCATATTCCTCCTCATCATCATCAATATCCATATGAGTTTTAGTTTCATCATATGTTACCATTTAAATTTCATTTATATCATATTTAACATCATCGTCACCATAAACCCTTAATTTAATGGTGACATCATCGATATTTATGTCTCTTTGTGAAAAATAGGGTTTTTGAGTAGTCTCTTGAAAAATTTCATTTCCTTGCACTTCAGAGGAACCTCATTCAGTTTGATTCAACTAATTTTCCCGATATTTGATTTTTATTATGCTCCACAAATAACTTAGGCCACTTGAAGTAGCACAATACAATTCATAAAAAAATTTATGTTCCTGTTGAGCTAGTAAAAATGGTTCATTTACTTCAAGAAGACTTTTATATTTAATATCAATTATTCCATGAGTCGGATGAACACACAATCCTCTCTCAGTATCCAACAACCGATATTTAAACATCATTAGGAAATTTGGTCCAAGATAACAAAGTTCAATAATTTCATCCAACATGCCATAAAAATCAACTTCATTTTATCTATAATGAGATACTCTCAAGAAAAATCCAATGTTATTTGTTTTCTTTTGATTCCCCATATGCTTGTGTATGAAATCGAAAACCATTCACCACATATGCATTATAAGATTTATCCATTTTGGATGGTGGGTTACTCAATATAAACAATCGCATTTCACTTTCATTAGCATGTTGGGATACATGGAATTTTTTAAAACAATTATCAATATAATAAATAATAAACTGAATTGGTATGTTAAACAATCAATAATCTATGTTACCAATTTTTGAAACCAATAAGTCTTTTTTCTAGTGTTCCTCAAGTGTAGGTACTACAATTTGTCTACGGTTTTTCTTGATATGATTACTATATAACGTACAAAAAAATAAGTTTACTTACTGTAACATAAATTATAGAATAAGAGATAGAAGCACTGATAGAACAAATGATTTTATTTATTCATAGTTGAGAAAAACAAATGTATGAGCTCTGTGATGTTCATTATCTGAAGGCCATCGTTCATGAACTCCATCAAACCCAAGCTCTAGCTGTTTAAAAACTGGAAATTGATTTCCCATTTCATCATCAACATTCCACTCATTCTACCAAATGCATTTTTTTTGTGGGATATTCATATTGAAAATAATTAGAGCATAAAAAAGCAATTTCTTCATGCAAATAATCTTCAACATTTGTGCCTTTAACAGATTCTTTGTTATGTACTTTTTTCTTCAATTTTTGTATGCATATCTAGAATGGATAAATCCATCAAAACTATAATGGTCCTCCACAATTTTATTTATATGGAAAATGTAATATCAAATGATCCATTCATTCAATGAAAGACGACAGAGATATTTTTTCCATTTTACCTATAATTACAATAAAATCATAATCCAGTTTGGTTAATGCATCGTAGTCTATTATTGCTTCACAAATGTCTCAAAAAATTATTATATGTCTATTATTGAATCTCAAATAATTGAATTCAACAAACATCTAAATCCAATGAGCATAAGTCTTTCCATTATAACATGAAATCATGACTGTTTAATTCGGTTATATGAACATTCTTAAAATATATTCCCAAATGGGAAGAGTATCATCTTTAAGCCTCAAATCTGCAATCCAATGACAAAATAATGAAAATACTCTATTGGGATAGTGTATAAGGTGTGTTTGGACTCATAAAACTCTATGATCTGACATTTTGAAACAGTTCAAGTTCTGGTCACCTAAAAATGTGGGAAAGATCTAATCGCACCTTTAAATTATCTTTGGTTTTACCTAGGGGATCGAAAACTGTGTGAAAGAAATTATGGAAACAGTTCATCAAAATATTCATGACATCTAATATTTGGAAAACCAACAAATTAGAACAATATGGAAGATCCAAAAAAAATCTCTATTTTATCCAACTATGTTCTTTCCCAAAGACATGAATTTTTTGTTGTTTTATTTTTGGTATAAATGTGATGGGAGTTAATGAAAATTCAACTGATTTTAACTCTGTAACTGATATATTTTTTGGAGGTCCATCCCTTTCAATTGTTCCTTTTCTGAAATGAGATACGTTCCTCCGAAAAAGAAGATCAGTTGGAAGAAACCTACATTGATAGTCAAAATAACAATGTTTTTTTCATTTATGAGCATAAATGCTTTGTTGTCTTTCATACAGTAAGGACATAATTTTGGACCATGTGCACTTCATCCAAATAACATGCCATATGAGGGGAAGTCACTAATAGTTCACATTAATTCTTATTTTAGTTGGAAATTTTGTTTTTTAGTAACATCATATGTACTAAAACCATTACTCCACAATGAATTTAACTCATAAAAATCCATGGATGAAAATTGTATTGAGTTATAAAGACATGTCAACAAGAATACTTACTCCCATAAGAAACAAACAAGAAAACAATCAGTATAAACAACTAATCACACGTTCTAGGGTTCTAAATAAAAAGGCAGATGCACTCGATCAAAATGTTTCCTTGAATCACCATCAGATGGATGATTCATGATTTTACCAGGGGATATCTTGGTTTCATTCCATGCATCATTTTCAGCATCTTCTGAAACATAAATAAATGCATCAACCTGAGTGTAAGTGGGAAATATCTCAACTATTTTACATTAATCAATCTAGACTTCCCTGGTTGAGCTTCTTTATACCTAAATTGTCCACATGTGGTAACACAATCCAACGACTCATTTTCGCTAGAATATAAGACACAATCATTTTAACATTCATGAATCTTCTGATAACTAATGCCCAAATTATGAACCATCCACCTTTTCTCATAGTAATTTGCTAGAAACAAATTTACTTCAGGTAACATTGTTTTAACCAAAGAAAATATCAGATCAAAAAATTTGTTTAACATTCCATTATCTGATTTAATATCCATAAATTTTGCAAGCGCTTCTAATTTTCTTATCTTGCTACAGGGTACAATGAATCCTCAACAGACCTCAACAACTATTAAAATTCAGATGGTGCCAACTTAGAAGTTAAATCAATATCATCCTAAGTTTCAGTTTGTTGAGGAGATGGACCTACAACATGATGTACTAAATTTTGAATCCATGATGGATCTAGAATCAAATTATTAGTATATTTTCTAGAACAGTGTTCACCATGTTGATACCAAAAAACATAATCTGGTTGAAAACCAAAACACAAGAGATGACACCAACATTTTCAAATGAGTAAAACGTTCTCAGAGAACCTTTTTTACAAAGTCACTTAATTGTTTCTTCTAAAACAAATTATGGGTTTGATGATATATAGCATCCCGCCATTTTATAACAAAAACTTTCATTACATTACACAAATCTGAGGATCGTTAAGGTTTAGTGTCTTGGAAACAAGGATCATAATACATAAAAAAACATAAAACATTCTTCTTAAACACTTGCAAGGCGTCTCCTTATGTTCATTCTAGGTTCATTACTGCATCTCATAACCTGGGGACATACATCAAAAGAAAGGGTGAGCAGAAGGCCCAGTAAGGGAAACAGGAGGAACATTTTACATGTGAACATGAGATACTTCAATAAGGACATGAAAAGAACTTTAAGGCATGAGAAAGAAATCATGAGGCATTTCATAATAAAAATAACATTTTTCATAACTTGAAGATGTGGCTACATCATTTAACATAGACAATCATGAACATATCACCAAGGTCCATCCCCAAGGTGTCATTAGAAAATTACCAAGGTTATTCACCAAGGTATCGTGAAAATTGTAATCCCTAGTGGTTACATCATTACCCAATGCATTGGAGCGCTATCAGGGCGCACCCTTAAATTTGCCTTTATTATCATGTGAGCCACATATATCATCATCAAACATTTCATAAATAACCCATATAGCATAAAATAAATGGGTTTCATTTCATAATCATAACGTTTTAAAAACTGCTTTAAAGACATGATCTTTACGTCACTTTAAAACCCACAGAAAAGGAAGGTGGGTCTCATGTATGTAAATCCCAGAATTTAAAATAGAACATTTTGGTATATATGTGAATACCCCTTTAGAAGAAAGAGCTTTGAGTATTCACTTAATAAAATAAAAGGACTTTAGAAAAAGAGATAGACATTTTGAGACAGAAATTCTGCAGCATAACGGCAATGTTCCGAGGATTTAGAAGACATTAAAAGAGAGGTAAAATGGGTAAAACATTCATAAATGACCCATAAAATAGTACATGGACAGAATAAGAAGGATACATGATCATGGTAATGATATTTCAAGGACATACCATTTGAAATGAAAAACATGGAAGGAAGAAAAAAATTAGATTTCTCTTATGAAAGTTCGGCAGCCTAACGACGTTACTTAAACCTCAACAAACAATGAATTGAAAAGATCAAATAGTATCTCTCATAATGTGAACATAAGAGTTCAGTATGATAGATATAGAGATAATTCCCCAACATAACAAAAAGGAACTTGAAAGAATTGACATGAAAGTAGAACTTCAAAACGAGAAGGGTGAAGAACCACTTAAAAATTCGGCAGCCTGACGGCGCCACTTAAAACATCAAAATACTGAATTGAAGAGATCAAATGGGGTCTCTCATCATATGAACATAAGAGTCCAGTATGATATATATAGAGATCATACCCCAATATAACAAAAAGGAACTTGAAATAATTGACATGAAAGTAGAACTTCAAAACGAGAAGGGTGAAGAACCACTTAAAAATTCGGCAGCCTAACAGCGCCACTTAAAACATCAAAATACTGAATTGAAGAGATCAAATTGGGTCTCTCATCATATGAACATAAGAGTACAGTATGATATATATAGAGATCATACCCCAATATAACAAAAAGGAACTTTAAATAATTGACATGAAAGTAGAACTTCAAAACGAGAAGGGTGAAGAACCACTTAAAAATTCGGCAGCCTAACGGCGCCACTTAAAACATCAAAATACTGAATTGAAGAGATCGAATGGGGTCTCTCATCATATGAACATAAGAGTCCAGTATGATATATATAGAGATCATACCCCAATATAACAAAAAGGAACATTAAAGACTTGAATGAAAATAGAACTTGAAAACGAGGAAGGTGAAAGAATCCCTTAAAAATTCGGCAGCCTAACGGCGCCACTTAAACATTCTTAAAACGAATTGATGAGAGCAAGGGGGGTCTCTCATCATATGAACATGAAATAGGCCGTAGGATGAATATAAAATAACATCCTCCAACATAAGAACATGGAGTATAAAAGAAAAGACATAAAAGAGATTACTTGAAAAGAAAGAGAGAGGTCGGATCCCTTACCTTAAAACGTGACTCTTGAAACTCAAAGGATTGGACCTTGAGGGCTTGGGGGCACCTTGGGAGGACTCCTTGGAAGGTAAGAATACCAGAACTTCGTTGGGGGAGAGTTGGGAGTGAAAACTAAGGGAGGAAAGGGTGGGTATTTATAGGGAAAGTGAGGGGACAAAGCATTAATGGCCAAGGGACACCTCACTAGTGGTTTTGCCAAAACCATGGGCTTGCCCATGGTATTTGCCCATGGTATTGGCCACTTGGGACACCTCACACCTTATCTTACTATTCATAATTCGACCATATTGAATATATACTTAATACATCATCAAATGATGTCATTAAACACCCGTAACTTAAAAACTATACTTTCACTATTCACCGAAAATTCAACTTTCTCAGAATAATCCCAAAATTTCACCTTAACCAAATATCAATGCTCTGATTTCAAAAATGAAATCCATTTTATAAATATAATTTTCTAAATATTTTTAATTTAATTTTTAAATAAAAACACTATTCATCGAAAATTCATTTTTTCAGAAAAAAACCCCAAAAATTACCATAACATAATATCGATGCTCTGAGTTCAAAAATAAAGTCATTTTTATAAAAATAATTTTCTAATTATTTTTAATTAAATTTTTAATTAAAAAACACTATTCACCCGAAAAACTAATACTTGAATAATAATTAATGAAACCGTTATTTAACTATTTTATTGAATCACATTACTTAATCAAGGTGCCTAGATTATTTTAAAACTTTCTTTAAGTGAGATTACTAATCCATTTGGTCATATTACTAATCCTAATCATAAAATCACTATTCATAATTTACTATTCATCAAAAATCAAGTTGATCTTATTAGACTCTAAATTTCGTACTGAACATAATTGTAGAAGACCATTTTTTGAAAATCATTACACATTTTTAATTATTTAAGGTTTACACAACCATTTTTAAAATATCCTTTTTCTAAAATTCATCAAAAATATGCATACAATATTTATCCGGTCATTTGAAAATTCATAAACATCATCATAAGAAGAAATCCAAATTTTTATTTAAAAAAAAGATTACACAAGGCAATTACGGTCTCGTTACATAACCCCTTATAATACCAGCATAGGACCTAAGAGTAAGGTGTGCTAGGGTGATAGAATTTTGGGGCGGCTCAGTCAACATTGCCCGAGTAGTAATTTCTATCAGTTTGAACTTCTCGCGAAGGCGATTCCGTTCTAGCTTCACATGATGAAGTTCGGCTTGGATTTGGTCCAGAGCAAAGCCCAATGGTGCTACCTCTTTCCCAAGCTCTGTTAGATGGGCTTCGATCGGTCCAAGACTACTAGGTGAGGCCATCGAATCTTCTTTCTATAATAATTAACCAAGATTACTTATATTTAGAGACAATAATCAAAACATTTTTGTTCACAGTGTTCATATTGACCGATGGTTATATAATAGTCAAAACCCACTGATCTCATTTTAGTTATAATCATGTTTATCAAATAAAACATTTTTGTTGAGTATAAAAATAAAATAAAATAACACATGAAATTAGTAAACAAGATTTATTCAAAATTTCGGGTCGTTACAATCTTCCCCCCTTAAGAAATTGCGTCCTCGCAATTTTAAAAAAAAATTGGGTTTTGAAATTTCATTGAAAGTCCCACATCGGAAAAGGAGTCAGTAAAACTATTACTTTAAAAGAAAGAAAAGGAGGTACAAAGGCCACCCGAGTTATCCCACACTCGGGTTCCATGTAGGAAAACATGGACATGGAGGAAAACAACAAAGGGTCAGTTCTGAGAGAGAGTGATAGAGAACATGATTAGGAGAAAGTTAACCATGATAAAATCCCAAACTTATGATGTGTGTAAACGGTCTTTGATTACCTAGTAGGAAACGTAAACCAACAACATTTTTGTTTTACGTTTCTTTTCATAATTTTGAGGATTTCATTTACTACATAGAACAAAAACATAAGAAAATATACCTACCTTCAAGTAGAGTTTCATCCTTTAACAAGTCCCTACCAACACTAATCTTTTCTCCAAATGATGAGAATTCAAAAACACTTGGTCTCATAAAAGCACAAGAATCATCTTTTATAGAATCACATAATCTACAAAAGATTAACTATCTATTTCTTCTATCTTTAAACATTATCCCAAAAACAGAAAGGTTAAAACAACTCTTCAAAAAGAAAGGATCCCATAGGAATAGAACCTACTTTTAAATCTTCAAAGTTCCATGGTACTACCCAACGTTCATCATAGACCACTCCATAAATAACGGTCCTTAAAATTCCTCAAAATAAACCAAACTAAGATTGAAACCCAAATACAAGAAGGATTTGATAACATAGTCTTCCAAAACAACTTCATTGTTCATCTCCAGACAACATCAACCACTCCTAACATCTTATAACAAAAGTAGCTAACCTAAACATATTTTACCCAAGATAGGTTAATCATTCCCAAAAGTAACCTAAATTACTATAAGTCCACCTTAAATTCATCAATTCTTCAAAATATAAGTCAACCTTATTCCTCAATGAAAATACTATAGTAATCTATTTACCTCGATCATATAGGGTCCCCAAAATAGTGAACGCCTTCCAAAATAATAATCATCTTTTAATCCCCTAATCATCTCTGACATATTAATACGGAAATTGTCGCATTTCCTATCACATTGGTTGTTGGGACACGTTATTCCATTTCCCACCATTAACTAAGAAGATAAAGTATAATTAGAGGCTTAAATACTTAACCAATAATCAAGAAAAGGAACTTAAAGAATATAAGGATAACTTGTAGAAGAAAAGTATACCCTAACTTGTGATCCCCTAGGTTCCCATATAGGTTATCCATGATCATATATTCTTATGTGAATCTTTATTTTATTTTATCTTTGTTCCTTTAATAATGGTTCATACCAAGCTTATGAATTTACCAAAGCATATCCCCCGGGAGTGTCGTAACCAAGAGTGCAGTAAGGCCCGTTGTCGTGTACCAGTTCCCGTTCGAGTCTAGCTCAAAGCGGTGTTTTCGGGTTTTACCCCTATGTACATCTGTGCCAGAGCCACCTCTACCTGCTCGTATCCAGACAGGGATGTATTTGCTTGGAAACCCCTTACTCAATACTCACCAAAATACCAGGAAGATTTCCTATATTAAACTTTTCTATAGGGTTCCTCCTAGAGTTTTCATATCCTAATTTCCACAAATAACTAAACCATCCTTTGATACCAACTATAGCATCCTGCCATTTTATAACAAAAACTTTCATTACATTACACAAATCTGAAGATCGTTAAGGTTTAGTGTCTTGGAAACAAGGATCATAATACATAAAAAAAACATAAAACATTCTTCTTAAACACTTGCAAGGCGTCTCCTTATGTTCATTCTAGGTTCATTACTGCATCTCATAACCTGGGGACATACATCAAAAGAAAGGGTGAGCAGAAGGCCCAGTAAGGGAAACAGGAGGAACATTTTACATGTGAACATGAGATACTTCAATAAGGACATGAAAAGAACTTTAAGGCATGAGAAAGAAATCATGAGGCATTTCATAATAAAAATAACATTTTTCATAACTTGAAGATGTGGCTACATCATTTAACATAGACAATCATGAACATATCACCAAGGTCCATCCCAAGGTGTCATTTGAAAATTACCAAGGTTATTCACCAAGGTATCGTGAAAATTGTAATCCCTAGTGGTTACATCATTACCCAATGCATTGGAGCGCTATCAGGGCGCACCCTTAAATTTGCCTTTATTATCATGTGAGCCACATATATCATCATCAAACATTTCATAAATAACCCATATAGCATAAAATAAATGGGTTTCATTTCATAATCATAACGTTTTAAAAACTGCTTTAAAGACATGATCTTTACGTCACTTTAAAACCCACAGAAAAGGAAGGTGGGTCTCATGTATGTAAATCCCAGAATTTAAAATAGAACATTTTTGTATATATGTGAATACCCCTTTATAAGAAAGAGCTTTGAGTATTCACTTAATAAAATAAAAGGACTTTAGAAAAAGAGATAGACATTTTGAGACAGAAATTCTGCAGCATAACGGCAATGTTCCGAGGATTTAGAAGACATTAAAAGAGAGGTAAAATGGGTAAAACATTCATAAATGACCCATAAAATAGTACATGGACAGAATAAGAAGGATACATGATCATGGTAATGAGATTTCAAGGACATACCATTTGAAATGAAAAACATGGAAGGAAGAAAAAAATTAGATTTCTCTTATGAAAGTTCGGCAGCCTAACGACGTTACTTAAACCTCAACAAACAATGAATTGAAAAGATCAAATAGTATCTCTCATAATGTGAACATAAGAGTTCAGTATGATAGATATAGAGATAATTCCCCAACATAACAAAAAGGAACTTGAAAGAATTGACATGAAAGTAGAACTTCAAAACGAGAAGGGTGAAGAACCACTTAAAAATTCGGCAGCCTGACGGCGCCACTTAAAACATCAAAATACTGAATTGAAGAGATCAAATGGGGTCTCTCATCATATGAACATAAGAGTCCAGTATAATATATATAGAGATCATACCCCAATATAACAAAAAGGAACTTGAAATAATTGACATGAAAGTAGAACTTCAAAACGAGAAGGGTGAAGAACCACTTAAAAATTCGGCAGCCTAACGGCGCCACTTAAAACATCAAAATACTGAATTGAAGAGATCAAATTGGGTCTCTCATCATATGAACATAAGAGTATAGTATGATATATATAGAGATCATACCCCAATATAACAAAAAGGAACTTTAAATAATTGACATGAAAGTAGAACTTCAAAACGAGAAGGGTGAAGAACCACTTAAAAATTCGGCAGCCTAACGGCGCCACTTAAAACATCAAAATACTGAATTGAAGAGATCGAATGGGGTATCTCATCATATGAACATAAGAGTCCAGTATGATATATATAGAGATCATACCCCAATATAACAAAAAGGAACATTAAAGACTTGAATGAAAATAGAACTTGAAAACGAGGAAGGTGAAAGAATCCCTTAAAAATTCGGCAGCCTAACGGCGCCACTTAAACATTCTAAAAACGAATTGATGAGAGCAAGGGGGGTCTCTCATCATATGAACATGAAATAGGCAGTAGGATGAATATAAAATAACATCCTCCAACATAAGAACATGGAGTATAAAAGAAAAGACATAAAAGAGATTACTTGAAAAGAAAGAGAGAGGTCGGATCCCTTACCTTAAAACGTGACTCTTGAAACTCAAAGGATTGGACCTTGAGGGCTTGGGGGCACCTTGGGAGGACTCCTTGGAAGGTAAGAATACCAGAACTTCGTTGGGGGAGAGTTGGGAGTGAAAACTAAGGGAGGAAAGGGTGGGTATTTATAGGGAAAGTGAGGGGACAAAGCATTAATGGCCAAGGGACACCTCACTAGTGGTTTTGGCAAAACCATGGGCTTGCCCATGGTATTTTCCCATGGTATTGGCCACTTGGGACACCTCACACCTTATCTTACTATTCATAATTCGACCATATTGAATATATACTTAATACATCATCAAATGATGTCATTAAACACCCGTAACTTAAAAACTATACTTTCACTATTCACTGAAAATTCAACTTTCTCAGAATAATCCCAAAATTTCACCTTAACCAAATATCAATGCTCTGATTTCAAAAATGAAATCCATTTTATAAAAATAATTTTCTAAATATTTTTAATTTAATTTTTAAATAAAAACACTATTCATCGAAAATTCATTTTTTCAGAAAAAAACCCCAAAAATTACCATAACATAATATCGATGCTCTGAGTTCAAAAATAAAGTCATTTTTATAAAAATAATTTTCTAATTATTTTTAATTAAATTTTTAATTAAAAAACACTATTCACCCGAAAAACTAATACTTGAATAATAATTAATGAAACCGTTATTTAACTATTTTATTGAATCACATTACTTAATCAAGGTGCCTAGATTATTTTAAAACTTTCTTTAAGTGAGATTACTAATCCATTTGGTCATATTACTAATCCTAATCATAAAATCACTATTCATAATTTACTATTCATCAAAAATCAAGTTGATCTTATTAGACTCTAAATTTCGTACTGAACATAATTGTAGAAGACCATTTTTTGAAAATCATTAAACATTTTTAATTATTTAAGGTTTACACAACCATTTTTAAAATATCCTTTTTCTAAAATTCATCAAAAATATGCATACAATATTTATCCGGTCATTTGAAAATTCATAAACATCATCATAAGAAGAAATCCAAATTTTTATTTAAAAAAAAGATTACACAAGGAAATTACGGTCTCATTACATAACCCCTTATAATACCAGCATAGGACCTAAGAGTAAGGTGTGCTAGGGTGATAGAATTTTGGGGCGGCTCAGTCAACATTGCCCGAGTAGTAATTTCTATCAGTTTGAACTTCTCGCGAAGGCGATTCCGTTCTAGCTTCACATGATGAAGTTCGGCTTAGATTTGGTCCAGAGCAAATCCCAATGGTGCTACCTCTTTCCCAAGCTCTGTTAGATGGGCTTCGATCGGTCCAAGACTACTAGGTGAGGCCATCGAATCTTCTTTCTATAATAATTAACCAAGATTACTTATATTTAGAGACAATAATCAAAACATTTTTGTTCACAGTGGTCATATTGACCGATGGTTATATAATAGTCAAAACCCACTGATCTCATTTTAGTTATAATCATGTTTATCAAATAAAACATTTTTGTTGAGTATAAAAATAAAATAAAATAACACATGAAATTAGTAAACAAGATTTATTCAAAATCTCGGGTCGTTACATGATACAAATGATAAGAATGATTGAACACCCTCAATATATACATGATATAAACCAAAACTGTTTGGATTTCTACACTGATTTATCAAAGTGTGTTCATCTAATAATGACTGTTGTCAACTTCCTTGTTCCATATTTTTCTACAAAATATAAAATCATTGCTATTTTTGAATAATTTGAAACAATAAAAACACTATCCAAAAAATAGAATATAAATATTTCTAGCTACTTCTTATTTATTACCAATAATTGCAGGAAACGTAATTTCTAGTGGATTGGAGGCTACTCTTTTGTCTAACGGCTCATTTACTTGCAAATTTCTCACACTGAAATCACAATGAAGAATCTACTCGGAGGTATGCTTATCCATTCTTGTGAATATGAGAATGCATAATTGTACCTCAGACCAGATTCTTCATTGTAAATTCAGTGTGAGAAAGATGCAATTAAAATTTTCCATCGAACAAAGGAGCCCCATTTTTGTTGAAGAATCATCTTCTTATAATGGTCACCACTTGAAAACATTATTAAAAAAGGGGTTCTACAAATGTATATCCAAACTCATGCATACATTATTGGATATGCATACGTAGAAGTATATTTTTAAAAATGTTTTTAGTCGGTGAGAGTTGAAAATAAAGGATTCATCGAGAAAAAGGAGTGCCACCAATCCACTAGAAATTTTTCCAATTTATTACAATTTATTACAATTTATTACAATTTATTATGATTATTACTAATTATTTCTATTCATTGCTAATTATTTTTAATTGTTTCAAATTCTTGCTAATTAAGGACAATTATTTCTAATTATATCTAATTATTCCTAATTATTTCTATTTGTTGAAATTTGTTTCTATTTATTGCTATTTTTTTCTATTTTTTGCTAATTATTTTTATTTATTGATAATTATTGCTAATTATTTCTAATTATTGTTTATTATTGCTATTTCTTACTGTTTATTTTTATTTGTTGCTATTTATTTTTATTTATTTCTATTTATAACTATATATTCCTATTTATTACTATTTATTCCTACTTATTACTATTCATTACTATTTATTACAATTTATTACAATTTATTACAATTTATTACAATTTATTACAATTTATTACTATTTATTACTATTTATTTCTAATTATTTCTAATTATTTCAAATTATTACTATTTCTTACTATTTATTACTAATTATAACTATTTAGTACTATCTATTACTATTTATTACTATTTATAATTATTTATTGCTATATAATACTATTTTTAATATTTATTACTAATTATTACAAATTACTACTGATTATTACTATTTATTATTGTGTATTACTATTTATTACTATTTATTACTATTTATTACCAATTATTAATAATTATTACTAATTATAATATTTATTACTAATTATTACTAATATTACAAATTGATTAATAATTATTATTATCCATTACTAACTATTACTAATTGTTAGTAATTATTAGTAATTATTAGTAATTATTTCAAATTATTAATATTTATTACTTATTATTACTAATTATTGATAATTATTACTAATTATTACTAATTATTACTATTTATTACTAATTTATTAATAATTTATGACTAATTATTTGTATTTATTACTAATTAATACTAATTAATACTAATTATTATTATTTATTACTAATTATTACAAATTATCAGTAATTATTAGTAATCAGGAGTATTTATTACAAATTATTAGTATTTATTAATAACAAAAAATATTTATTACTAAATATATGTATTTGTTACTAATTATTAGTATTTATTACTATATTTATTGGTTATTACTATTTTCCCATAATTATTAATATTTACCGCTAATTATTACTAATTACCACTAATTATTACTTATTAGCATTCATTGCGATTAATTAATGAAGATTACTACTACAAATTACTAATTATCTCTAATTATTTACATTAATTACTATTTTGGTTAATAATTATTAATTACTAGTAATTACTAATAATTAGAACTAAAAATTTCAATTTATTATTATAAATAAATACTGATGAAAAAACAATCTAAATCTAATTTAATTACAAATAATAGAAAATAATTAAAATTAATATAAAAAATTGAAAAATATTGAAATTAAATAAAACATAAATAAATTTAATCTTGATCTCTTATATGTGTAGACGACATCAAAACATGTTCGTACAAAAAATTAACTAAGAGAAATTTTAACTCTAAAATTTTAGTTTAGAGAGAGTTTGAGAGAATGTAGAAATTAAGAGGAAGAATGACAAAAAATAGATGGGGGTATATATAGGTTATATTATTTAAGACAATACTCTTTGTGACGGGACTCCTGTCGCAAATACCTTCGATCACATTAATTTTTGTCAGTGGTTAAAAGGGAATTTGTGACGGGTCCCATCAAAAACAGTGACCTGCCGAAACACTTTTTTCGATGGGGGCATATCCCCATCGCAAATAGTATTTACCACCGCCAGGTATTTGCGACGGGGTGTCACCCCCATCACAAATACACATCACTCAGTTTTGCGCAAAAACCATGCGAAACCTTTTGTGACAGGACCCCTAATCCCATCACAAAGGCCATTTTTTCTCGTAGAGAAGGTCAATCCACTAATTTGTAAACTTCATTTATTTAATAAATTAATAACATCAATAGTTGAAACTCATTTGTTAATGTCACGAATGTAAGAGGATTCCCATGGGATAATAGATTCTTTTATTGAACCTAAGATAAAAGGGGGTACCTTCTCCCAGAACATGAACCCAATAACTTAAGGTACAATAGGATTTAGGGTGTGACCAAATGTCAGTAAATAAATGTTATCTTCTAAATACCATTTTAAAATAATAAATTTATCAAATCTATGTTTATGATTTGAGATGACTATGAGTTTATAAGCTAAAGTGAGGTTGTTAGTGTGTTAGGATACCCATAGATAATTAAGAAAAATTGTGAAATAATAATGTGAACCCTAATTGCTTAAATTTTAATAAAATGATGGGGTGTGTTTAAAATGAATGTACTTGAGACATGTTCATTATTTTAATTTATTTCCAATTCCCCTTCTCTTCAAATGGATGATATTACTAATAGTTTTATTAATATAAATAAGATTGATATGGACTAAAACTGAGACATGTCATGGGAAAGCCTTTGATTCAATATTTGAATTCCAATGATGAACCAAGGGGATTCCAAAAGAATCATTGATGTAAATTACAATGATTATTTATTGTATTTGGTCCATGTATTATATTAATTAATTCCTTGGTTTGGATGTATGGATCCACTAAAAAAATATAGAAAAAATATATTTCCTAGGATTGGATCCTAGATTCGGCATGATGTACTTATAAAAGAAATTTCTATGATTATATTCTCAAGTCTAAAATATATCAATTCCCTAAATTACTATGGTCTTGATCAATGGAATTGGTGAGTGACTCTATATAAATTTGAATGTTGAGGGTTCATCCCTTAGATTCTAATATAGAGCTTTAAACTTTTCCTCGACCACCATTTGTTGGATGAACGATTCCTGATATATAATTCCTCGGAGTATTATTTGGATTCTCATGGTTTCTCTAAATGGGAATGATGGGAACATATCTATGTATTAACCTTATTACTTAATCTTGGAGTCCAAGTCATTGAGGCATGGTCCCTATTACTACTTCAATGTTCACATGATCAGATACAATCATATTAGTCTAAAGCATGCAGTATTCATTGATTCACCACATCTTTATTTATTTCATATTCATATAACACACACCTTTATGTTTTATACTCATATAATGAAAATTAATTAGACATCATTGGTGGTAGCCTATAGATTTTTAATCACAACTTGTTTGGGTCACCATATAATACCTGTGAAGATCTCATGGTTGTAGCTTAAGTCTATGGATGGCGCCTCTTTATTATTGCTTTAATTGGCCAAGGAACCGACATAGGAATAGTGGACCGAGCTAGTAACCAAGTTTCTTCTAAGAGTGGGGTTATTTTATTAATGTATGTATTTTCAGCCAGCCATGTTGTATGTGTTTCATCTATTTTTTCATTGACTACTTTGTATATGTATCATCATACTCCTTGTATGGTTAGTTTTTTGTTGGCACTTTCAGAGTTGTCAGTTAATTTTTATCTTTCTATAGATATTTTTTATTTATTACTATATTATATTTAGTGATGATACCTAATGTATAGTCTCCCCATTGTATCATAATGATACTATTGATGCTAGTCGGAATCCTATGGCATACGATGAGATGTTCATGAGGTTTTCTATCCCTCTGGTTCGGTTACATATGATTGAATCTAGTCAGGGATATCAGAATAGGGATAAGCTAGTGAATCCTTAAAATCTAAAGGTAATAAGCTAGTAAACCCTTATATAATCATTGGTGATTATTCTAGTAATCCTTAAGTCTTGCTGGTGATATTCCAGTGATCCCTTAAATTCTCATTGGTGAGGAACCATATAATCATTAAAATTTTCTGGTGAAGAATCAATAAATCCTTAAATCCTATTAGATGATAAGACAAATAATCCATAAAATATATTTGTGATGATCCTGCATACCCTTAAATCATTTTTGGTGATAAGATAATGAATCTTTATAATCAATTGGTGAGAATCCATTGAACTCCCAATCCTCCCCATGTCGATATAGTAAGTCCCCAATCCTCATAGTTGATGATTTAACAAATTCAATGTTTCACATGTTACAAGCCAGTAAACTGATGTATATTTTTTTATGATGAGCATACAAGGATTAATCTTTGACACCACTATAGATGGTTTAAAAACATAAAGCATCCATTTACATGGATTTAAACTATGGAGTAATTTCATATATATATATATATATGTATATACATATTCTCTCATGTGAGGAGAATAAGTTTCTAGGTACCCTGATAAAATGATGATTTAATTTAATTACAATATATGTTTAACGTATCAATCAATTATCCCCTTTCATAAGAGGGGTTCATCCCACTATAATATAAAGACATATAAAATAAATATTTATTGTTATTAGGAGGGATTTCATGAACACATACTCAATCATTCAGGAGAAATTAGGACTATGGAATTTTCTCATCAGGGTTATGAGTTGACCGCCCGTCCCCTTAATTTTCTCATGTATTCCCTGAGGAAATAAATGACAGGCCTACAAAAACCAAATTTTTGAAACACATACTTAACATTAAAACACTTTATAATAAAAAACAGCAAGAAAAATGAGGTTTATAAAATAAATACATAAAACAAAAATAATATATAATATAAAAAATAAATAAAAAAAAAACTATTTAACATATTACTATCTCTCTTACATAAATTGTAATGATATTTTGGATATTAAAATTGGATTTAATGATTGATCTTGAGTGTTTCATTAAGATATTTTTTAGGATTTTATTGTAATTCTCAATCAATGATCCGTGAGTATTGTTTAAGGAATTATTTTCCTTATTCTCTTGGTCTTAGAAGTATAAATAATTAATCCCAAACATGTCCCTCAACCAATATAGTGACATATTGAAATCCTATAGAATAAAGTATATGCGTTAAATATACATGACATAGAATAAGAATTCAAAAAACCATATATGTTTAAATTATAAAAAATAATATTTGATCGAAATTTTTTGTTAATAGTTTGTGAATAATTTTTTATAAGTATTTTATATATTTTTAAAAATATTTATTGTTTATATATATATATATATTTACTCACAACATGAAATACCTACCAATGAATATTAAAACTAAACATCATGATAAATAGTTTTCCTAATTTGAACATAGTAAGAGATTTCTTAAAAATAACCCATTTAAATGTTCTATTTTTTATTATTTATTATCATTGTCATAATCATCATTATTATATAAAACCAACTCCCCCATGGTGTAAAAACAATTAAATTAATCAAATTTTTAAAGGTTTTTATATATGTTCGACTAATTCAGTTGACCAAGTAGAAAAAGTTTTTTTTGGAAAATCCATAAAATATAATGTATGAAATAATTTTAGTCTAATATCAAATAAATTACATAATGTTATTAGAATAAAAATACGGTAATATTGGTATGTATTACAATGTTTTTCTTAAATGAGAACAGAACAACCAAGAATCTACGTACAGTCATCAATAAATTAATAGTTATTAAAAATTAATATGCACTTGGTTCATTGAAAAAAATAAAATTTTCAATAATACTTTTAGTAAAATGATTCTGATAAATAAGGAAATGAATTGATATAATATACTAAATAATAAAAAATTGAATATAACAAACAATTATGAAACAAACATAATAGTACATGAAATTAATGTTAGATTTAATGATGTAAAATTTTAATTAAGAAAATTATATGTTACAGATGTTAAAAAAATTAGATATTGGACATATACATTCAATATCCACTTTACTTGGACCAGAAATAAACTATAATTAAATTTAAAAAATAATATTAAATATAAATAATTAATAAAAATAGTTAAATAATACAATTACCTCCAACATTTCCATATAAAATCTAATATAAATAATTAACAAAAAAATAATCAATACTTACATTGAATAATATATAATATAGGAATAACAATTAAATTTGAACATTGTATTTTTTTAAGTAATTAAATCTGAATAATTAACAAAAAACAATTAAATACTATAATTAAATCTGAAATTTATCTACAATAAATGAATTAATACCTGAAAAGTAAAATACATATGAAGGAATTATAATAAAATAATAAAATTTTAATGTTTGAACAAATGATAAATATTAAGAAACTAAAAACACAGGAAAAATAAATCTAATGTTTATACAACAATGATGGGAATGTAAAACAAACACCATCTAGAAATTATAGTCATACCAATATACACACCCCATGGTTAGGCTCATTTACTATATATTATTAATTTGTTAACACTTATAGGATCTACGAATCAATTGTTGTATCCCCGTACTTTCTTTCTTAAATAATTATATGAACCAACAATTGATGTAATTTTTTTATTCCTTAAAAATTTGAGTGACCAATGATCACTAAAAGAATTCAGACATGGTTAAAAAATATTTAACCCATAGAAACATCCCAATCCTGATCAATTGAGATTATTGGTAATATTTTTAATTCTTTTATTAGAATAATCAATGATAGTGGGGAACCAGCTGATGAGCGCATGACATACTATAACAAAAAATAGTATGTAATATCCATAAATTATATGTTTTTAATAATTAAAATTATAGACTATGATGTAGAATAAAATTTGAGTATAAAATGTATCAAATTATTATTTTTATATTAATAATATAACACTAAAAATGAAGGATCGTTATTCATTATAAGTTTAACACATTCACAATGGGATAACAAAAACATGTAAATAAAAAGTCCGTAATCTCAATGTATCTATCATCATAGTATCCTGTCAGATTCATACCCCCAAATATATTTATATAAAGATTTCAAAGAAATAATAATATGATATGCACTTTGAGGATAAAATGGGTTAATAATAGAAATGTTATTAGAAAATTACGAAAGTTCTTATATAGAAGAATAAAATTTAATGTAATCAATGGGGTTTCCATTACATTGATGGTAATATTTATATATCTATTGGGATAGTTGTTACGGGTATCCATTATACGACCACTAGGGTATGTATTATATTCTCCATATAATAAAATGTAAGAAACCCATTATATGATCAATTAGGTAAATATAAAATGATTGATTATTACTCTCATTTTATATTAAAACAATTATATTTATTACATGTTATACTATATGTATTATTACACAATTTTTAATTTTGATCTATTAATGTAATTAGTTAATAATTTAAAATCATTATTTTTATTCAGTCCATGGATTTATATTTCTATTTATCATAATTATATTCTTAAAAATAATTATAACATAGTAGAAACTAAAATGACATTTTTTCTATAAAAGGAAATACTTGTCCTTTTAATAAATATACACTTTAATATATTGAAATTTAATTATTTAAAAAATAAAATTTTCAAAATTTTATTTAAATTTATATCAAATTAATTTTATATTTTAATCCTCACATCAAAATTATGTGGAAAAACATTGTTTAAAATTTATAAACAATAAGGCATGACAGTAATTGGTGAATGTGATTTATAGTCACAAATTCTTTTAAAAAAATATAATAAAATATTATAAATGATTTACCTTTTCAATTTATATTTATTGAATATATAAATTATGTATTTTCAAATTAATTATTAAAATGAAATGTCTTTATAATATGAGTGATTCATTTTAATTTTAATTCCTTTTAAAAGTAAGAGTTTAAATTGAAATTGAATTCTGTCATTTATTGTTTTATAAGTATATAAAACGTTTTATTAGAATTGAAAATTATATTTATTATTTTATTAAATAATTTCTATATAAATTTATTTTTTATTTTTTATTTTTTTTATTTCTAAATTTATTTTCATTAATGTTTTGGAAATAGAGTTGAATTCTTTATAAAAATTAGAGTTCAAGTTTGAATTTAACTTCATAATCAATTATTCAATATGTTCCCAGAATGTTATAGATCACCTTATAATGGTATGTAATTTTTTATAATAATTAATATAATTAAAAATTACTTTTTAAATTCAAAATGAGAATTTTAAATGGTTGGATATTAATTTAAACATTTGAACTATTTTGTAAAATAAGAGTTTCAGTTCTAATGGAATTATACTACCTATTATTGTAATATTATCTTAAATAATATATACCATTATTGAAAAATATGAAATTTTTATTAAATTGAAAACTAATTTAAATATCTTTTAAAATTCATCTATTTAATTTAAATTCATTTAGATGTTAATAAAATTATCCATACACAGATGCTTGCAGACACAATGTTTGTGCAACATACGTCAAGTAAAAAATGGCGATTTAGAGGTTAGAAAAAAGGAAAATGATACAAAAGGTTTTAATATATAAATAGAAATATCAATATTTTTTTATAAATATTAGGAATTGAATTCCATCATTGTCTAGGTATTTTTTGAGCTAATTTTACAACAATATCCCTAAAAATCTATTTACAAGGGATTTTTGTTAAAAATAATATATAAATTAAAAAAATAAATAATTTTTTTTACAATTTATATTTAAATTAAGATGGTATTAATATATACATTATTTCATATTTATGAGCTTTTTTCCACATTAATATTTCATTCGTAATCCTTAAAGAATGAATATTTTATAAATGTAACCAAATCATATCTATAAAAGTAGTATTGATTTACACTTTGGAATTTGTGTGATAGACACCACCCACAGAGAAATGCGATGATGAGGGATGGGACCTAACCTCTGCTAACTAAATCTCTTATTTTTGGGAAACTTGGATCCCTGAACAACTACTCTAGTTCGTGAGGAATCTGGATGACCCCCTTTATGTAATGATGATGTTCTGGCCAACAACCCCCCAATGACCTATTCTCTTTTCTACACCTTGAGATATATGAAAATTGTGAATGGGGAAACCAGAAGATGTATCTTTGGATGAAAATATTCTACAATATGAGTCACCCTGGCCTCCTCATCTAGAAAAAGGTCTGAATCATATCACAAAAGGGTCTAAAAATTGATCCTAAACTCCCACACAATGGAACTCCCCTGAAGACGTGTTAGTAGATCCTAGAAACTAGCCTATTTCAAATTAAAATAAAGAAACGTTTATTTTAAATTTTCTTGGAACATCCCCCACAAAACATATAACTCTTTACATTCTTTTTGGAACAACGTTAATCACTACCTTGATTCTCAATGCAACATCATCAAAACCAAAGAAACAAAATTCTTCTTCAAATAATGGATCAAACTGAAGACTATATCAATATCCTCAAAGAATTACTCTATAAATTTGTCTAAAATAGAGAACTCATAATTTTTTAATCTCTATTAATGAAAATATCAAAGTGTCCTCTTCCAAGTGTCATCATCGTCGACCTCTACTCTACGGTAATATGATGGAACATCCTAATGAACGCCTTTAGCGTGAACCTGAGTAGGACGTTGTCCAGAATCCATACATTGAAAATAAGAAATGGATAATAATCCTAAACCTATAATATTTAATACATAAAATTAATTATTTAATTAATTTTATTCTTTTAAGGTTTAACATATCCCATGGTCAACCGATTCCGAAACACAGATACAAAGAATAATGATGCATGATCCTTTACAGGTTTCTACCCTAAAACCAGTGTCGCGTTGTTTAGTATGGTTAGTAAACATAAGTGTTCTTTCATTAGATAAATGGAGGCCCTAAATACTCTTGTCTTCGTTGGTCTCCATTTTCAACACCACTTTCTATACATAACTGACACTGTTTCCCTACCAACCTATTTATTGACACCTATGCCTACCCCAAAACTATATCATATCCCTCAAGATGAACCATTTTTGTTACTCCATAATGACCCCTACCCATAAATTTTACCATTCTTGTGCTGCCAATGAGATATGTTAGATGGTGATTACCAAAATCCCACCTCAAGTAGGCCATGGGTTGGTGACTACCATAGATAGTATAATAAATATATAGATGAGAGGAATTACCCTCTAAGAGAAAATGTAGAATAGAATGATAATAGAGATACACAAATAAAAACCTACTTAGATATACATAAAGTAAATAATTAGTATATACAAGTATTTTTATACAGTATTAAAAAATAAGAGGTAAACAAAATCTACCGAAATGGTAAACTTAGCAATCACCACGAAGCCCAAATTGCTCTTCAAAACGATGAGCTAGTAATATATAGCACAATATCCATCCCATACTTATTGACCTGAAAAAAAGAAGTTATAAATATGTGCAGTGACAATAATAGTATACTCATTATGAACCCCCCTAGATCCTCTTCCATAAAAGATAAATAAATCATTCTAAAGAACAATGAAAACAATGAAATGAACGCATCACCTAAATATCTAGATTACGTTCCCATCCCCACCATGTCTATTCCTCACCAATTATTTCATACAAGTGAGAATATAATATCATATGAAAATCAAGGGTTCCCCACTATTTATTCTCCATTATTTTGATGTTGTTCCCCAACCTCGCACATCTTGTGACATCTCTCTCTAAAAGTAATCCAGCCCACAAAAACCCAAGATAAGTATCACAACATTCATATCATGAATCAAATAATCACATAATCACATATCAAAAATCCATATAGTTACCAAGTAGTTTTTAGGAGCCACCACAACTCAAATGATGTGTATCACTCATAGGGTATTATTCCCCAATCCATCACATCCCATACATTGAGAAAGGAACCTCAATCCATCACAACCTATAAAAACATACCTATAATAATCCTTTTTATACTATAGCTAGAGATACATGTTTTTGATATAAGCAAAATTCATCGCAACCACATATATAGGGATACTAACCTTCATGCATACCAGCACATGAACTACCCAAAGAAAATAGTGGGGCCATAGCGGGTAGTTAGTTATCTATCCACCCATTGGGATACTAGGGAATAACTCCCCATTGAGTCCACATAGTGTCAGTCACCCTAATTAACATTTTCATGGTATAATATGAAATAATAGTATTTATAATATATGATATTGATAAAAAAAACTCTACTCACATAAACTACCCATATACTATTTCCTACAGATTTTGTTCCTCATTAAGAATTGTTATTTCCGAACAGTTTCAAATGAGTTTGTTCATGGAACTGGAAACACCAAATGGTTTTGTACCATGGGGACCAACATTCCAATTGTTGGAGTTCAATAAGGGTTTTGACCCACAATGCTTAAGAACATTCATTGGTTGAGAGGCAGTGAGGTCAGTCTCATTACACAATTTTGGGGGAATTATTTTCTACCTATGAACTCTCACAAGTAGAAATAGGAAATATAACAATGGTTTTGTCCATAACATTGATATAAGATAGTAATTTGGGCCTATACGAACAGTTTGACCCCAAATTTTTCTATAGTTCACTTATAAGTACCTATAACAATGGTATGGCCAAAACTTTTTGTATTGGTCCATTATAGTGACCCTATACCAACGTTTTTGGCCAAACCATTGGTATAGGTCCACCCTATGATAATAGTTTCCACTAAACCATTGGTATAACAAAAAAATCAAAGAAACTATACCAATAGTTCAAAAAACTTTTGGTATAGGTAAATATATGTTTTATGGTACATTTGGCCAAATAAAATTAAATGAATCAAAAGTTAAAATACTTATGAATATACATATATATATTTATGAAATTATGTTCATAATAGTCATGTGAGGTTAGTGGTTAGGTATTTGGATAATAAATGGATGTTGTTGGGATCAATTTCATGCTAGATATATTTTTGAATTGTCTATACCAATAGTTTTATGAAATTGTTTTTATAGGTTATTCATAGGACCTATACCAATGGTTTTCCTGAAATTGTCGGTATAGAACTATCAGAATGCCAAACCATCCAATGGTCCTCCAAACCCTTATTATAGGATATTTTTCTATTACTGTATCTTATAGATTTAAGATATGTTGATGAATCCTTAATTAATTCCCAAGTATGATGTGGGTCATCCCAAATTATCTATCAATTGTAATCTTGTGTGAAATTTAGAATCATCTATATGTGTTTTCTGTTCTTAATAAATGTAAATATTGATATATATATATATATATATATATATGAGGTTCTTAATCAGTGGTATCCTCTCATTTACTACTTATAGATTCATTGGTCATCATTATGATGATACAGGTTTTATAGCCACACAGTGAGGCACTCGTGATTTTGTTTCTATCTAGGCAGATGAAGGTCACTCTAGAGTTTGTTGTCGTATAGGGAAATAGTAATAGTTTGATGTGTGGATCAAACATATAAATTGGATTCCTACATATTTTTATAAAAGGAATCAAAACCCACATAGTTCAATACCACTTCTTGAGGCACATAAAACCTTTTAAGGTCGTGTGATGAGGACCCAACCGTATAGTTTAATATTATGTGGCAAGGATGTCTAGGTAGAAGGTTCCTATTCAAAAGGATTAGTGTGGGACTTATGTTGAAGCATCCCAAGTATCTAGGAATGGATGTGGTTTTTCAAGATGAATTAAACCTTATTTGAGATATGCCCCAAAAAGAACATGGTTGACTTAAGCGTTGGGTTTGAACCTCGGGGATTCTTCTTATGTATACTATTTGGATGTGAACCAAATCCCACATAGTTTGGTAAGTATTATATAAGAGTATATCCCCAAGAGATGATAGGTTGGGGATTACACTTGAGAAGGATACCCTCTATGAAAGGACCATTAGGGATGTTTTTTCACATATTTATTTAGGGAATAACTCGAGCTTTACACTTTTTGAGGATACTATGATTAATGGAATTATGGTTTGGGAAAAGTTCTAAAGAGGATTTCCATTGTGATCGGGTCTAAAATAGGAATCCTACATATCCTGGTTTGAGAAGGAATCAATGTTCTTGTAGTTCAATCCTTCATGAATATTTTGTGGATGTTATGATCATCAGTAACCTATAACACACAAGAGTCATGCTCGGTGTTAGAAAAAAGATGAAGAACAAGATTTGACATGCAAATCACGTTTCCTCCATATTGGGAAGAAGAGTCCAGGGCTATAATGGAAGAGGTTAGGGTTATGATAATAGAGTCATGGGATTTAACACTTTCCTCACTTAACTTTACATTGGACGTGATTCCAAGGTAAGGAATTCATGATGGTGAGGATGCGAAGGTGGGGAAGAGAAAGTCTCCAACCTCCCATGGCAAAGGCTAGGGGATTACACCATGATGGATTAACTTTGATATTTTTTGGGTCTTACTCTTAAGGAGGATTTCAAATTATTTTCAACATGGACGAAGAGTAACGTGAAATTTTTTGAGGAGTTTCTTGATGAGTGTATTGTCTCATGTTACTTGTGGAATCCAAGAGGAGAATCTGAAATAAAAACACAAGAAAAGAACCCAGTAAAGTATGTTGAATCAAGTAATTTCATGAAATGTGGAGGAGTGTGTCAAATAATTATATTCTAATGGATGATGTTAAATTCATTTAATACTCAAAGGTCTAGTGTGATAAGAGCACTCTCCTGGATTCATAATTTGGGAGTTCGTAGATCAAATGAAAATATTAGTGGTATGGTCTATTTATAGACCCTGATGGACCAACACAGATGGTCCTACATATATGGTCCAACATGAATGATCATGCATGGATGAACTTGTGTTGAAGGGCTACACAGATGTCCTACATGAATGGACTTCATGGATGACATGCACGGTGATGACATTACTTTATAAAAAAATTCCATATTCTGAGTACCATAAAATTTGATTTTGGAGTCTATTTGGACTCCACCATGAATGAAATCAACAATCATGAAGAGATATACACTTATTAATATAAGGAATTCACCAAAGAATATTATAATAAACATGATATATTAATTTTAATCCATGATTAATTTTCAACATAGATCATAGAAATGCACAGGAAAATATTGGAGGGGATCCGTTCACTTATCGTTCATTTTGGAGAATTCTTTTAGAACATGGAAATCTTGCCTACATCATATTCTGGTAAGAAGACACATTCTACTAAAACTTTTAATTTTTTTCCAGGTGAGGATCACATCTTGAATTCTACAAAAAAGTTCATGAAACACATTTTTCGGTGTCTACATAGATTCAACAATAGTTAATGTCTATCATAATCTTAACTTCTATAGTTGAGAACAATATATCCTATACGCACTATGGAATTTTAATAACACATATTAAATTATATTCTTGTCATATAACAATGATCTTTACAAAAATAAATTATATGTCCAATAATTAACCAACAAAATTATTCCACATTAAAATTTTTATCCATCAATACCATGTACATGACCTCCATTAATAATTCAAACTGAGTGCATGGTTTCTCAATATTATTTAATTTTCATTATATTAACACCAAAACCATGGGATAGGACTTTTAATAAACATTATTAACTAAAAACCATAAATTTTAAGGTACTCTAGGAAAATGATCATAGTCTACCACCATGTAAAATGAAACCAATCATATCCAATAGCCTCTAGATGTAGGGAAGGAAATGCAGATAAAAAAGAAACCTGAACGTCAACCATTAAATAGAGTCATATCATGAAATCATACAGCTTTATCATGTCAATGGGTATAGATTAGACTTGATCGATCACCTTCAGTGCCATCCCCAACACCCACATGCATATCCTGATGCATGTCATCATCACATGCCTTAACTGCTACCACATCATTTGGGCATCCATTCCAATATCTCATCATTTATCACAGGATCAGCGATTATAGGATCATATCACATTACATAGAAAGGCTCACATAATGATAATATTATAAGGAAATAAGAAAACAAGAATAACTAATAAGGAAATATGTATATAAAACAAGGCATTCATAGATCATATAAAAATTTTCTCTCACAGCTTCCAACACAAGGAATTTTTCCTTTATAGGAAAATGAGTGCCCTCTACAAAAAATATTTATCCCTAACAATTAATTACTGTTTATTGCATATTTAAATAACCGATTTGTTATTCTTAGGTTCCAACTACATAAAAATTAAGGAATAATTTATAAAAATATATGAAGATCTTAACATTTTCAAAGCGTTAATTAAATTACAAAAACTCATTGAAGTAATATTCTTCCATAACATGTATTTTTTATTTCATTATTAATAAACATTAACATATGTCATTTTATTTATCCATTTCATTAATATATTTAAGATCAAGTTCAATTAAACATGTATGCTTGCATAAATATAATTATCATTAATTTATAAGAAACATCAGATTTCTAAATATGAATATTTAAATTTCATATCCAATTAAATTAATAATTAATCGATTTATATTCTTTACCATCAATAAATTAAATGAAAATAATAAACCAAGATCAAAAAACATACTATCAATTATGCGATAGATATCACAATCACTAAAAAATCAAGTGGAAAACCATTATCACAATATATAACATTGGTAACATGATATTGCTATCGATTTATTCATTAATTAGATTCAATGATTATTAGGTTAATTCCATTTCCATCCAAAGGGATAAAACTTGATATTTTTATGATTACATATAAAGAAATGGGATAAAAAATAAATCCCCTACTTCGAAAGAATCAATGTTCTTTGCATGAGAATGGACTAGTGCCTAGTTCTCCAATGTCATATCCCATAAAGAAATGTGATCTCCCAATGATTTGTTCAATGAATAGACCATCAGATGGAAAGGAGAACCCCATTATAATAGTAGAGATCAAATTAAAAATCATGGAAAGATGAAACAAGAGTAAAAAAACAAGTTAATAGAAACCATTAGAGGGAATAAGTCTTACTCACCTTGGATCACCAAAGATTGATCTCTATGACCTAAAGATCAATCACTTTCAAAAGGGGATTAAAATCCTTAAAAAACACTATATAGGTCATCTTGGTTCAAGTATTAGTAGTGGAAAATAATGATGTTTGGCAATATCAGGGTGTCCATAGACCCACTGAAAAACTGAAGACCACTATGAAACACCTTGGACCATGCCACAACATTTTCTGACGCATGAAATTATATTGTGTAAAATGAGGGACCATGACACATCCCTCCACGGTCAAGTATATTTTTGGGTTCAACTATAATTTCCTATTTAGATGGATCTAGTGGCTATAGATTATCCATCAGAAACACGTTGTAGCCATCCCTGAAAAAGAAAGTATCCTCAAATCCCACTATACCAAAACAAAACCACTCCATGCCACAGCCTCACAACCACCAAGAAGAAAATATAATATAGCCTACATCCAATGAATAGGAATGAATGAAATGTCAATAGAATTCCCCCCCTAATCTCCCCATAATTAAACTGAGGTGTCTTATGCCACTTTCATGCCACTTTTTCAGTTCCCACACCCCCCAGGAAAACTCCTCAAACACACTCCACATCACCTAGATCACCCTTTAGGAACCTTCAATGATAAAAACATACCAAATAAACGTTTATCAAGATCCAAAAACATACATTTTAATTTTCTATGATTTTTTTTCATTTATTTTTCATCATTCTATTTTTATTATAGGTTATTTTTTCACTAACAAAGATTATTCTTATCATTTCATAATAATTTTTAAATAAAATGGTATTCAATAATCTCAAATTCCAATAATAAAATTAGTCTTATAATTAAATATTGAATTCAATTTTTATTGATATAAAGTAAATATCTTTAGATAAATATATATATGTGGGTTAGAAATCAATTATTGAACATCAATACTCAATGACGAACCATGAAGAAGAATGTAACAACCTAGATCGTTAAAAAATATTTTAATGATTTTCATTCAATAAATAATGTAAATTTTACACTAAAAAATATATTATTTTTACTAATGTATTATATTTTATTTGGTATTTATAATATTAGAGACTAAGTAATTTATAAGGAAACTATGGATATGACATTAATAAAATTATATCTTATCGATTAGAAAAGCATTTTCGAAAAAAATTTACTTTGAATGTTTATGAATTTTTTCTAAAATAATGGTTGTATCTACAAAGGATGTATTAATGAATTTTTTTCCTACATATAATATATTTTATCCCTAAAAATTTTACCATATTGTTCCCTATATTGAATAATTTATGGACAAATAATTAAATAAAATAATTCATTCCATATAGACTATCAGGATTAAATATACGTAATGTCCACAGATTCATAGATACCATAATGGAAGAAAATTTGAATGTGTTTTTATGTGGAATTTATTTTCTACTTCATTCTCATACAACAAAAATATTTTATCCTAATACACAATTTTTTATTTATTTATTGTTGAATAGTTGATGATTCTATTTCCGTTATAGATGATTCGTTGAATCTTGACACATTGACATCACATGAACTTATGACCATGATAAAGTTAAAATACGATATTTTTTCTAGATAGATGAAATGATAAAAATAAATTAATTTATCAATTGTAATTATTTCAAACTTATGCAAGAATTTTAAAAAATGCTATGATTGAATTATTATGGTGGGACTAATCCATTTAGATCAATATCAATGTTGAAATTATGACCACTTATTTCCCCTCAAAATTTGGATCAATATTTAATTATCTAAATGAAAAATTATATATATTAGTTTAGAATCCTAAAATAAATTAAAATATATCTGAAATTAGATTATAGAAGAAAAATATAAATGTCTAATTGAAAGGGAAAAACTGTAATTCCCATGAAATTTTTAAATTAATGCTCTAATTATAAATTTTGATAAATTAATGTATTAAAAATAAATATGGGATAAAATAAAATTTGATATTATATTTATTAAATAGAGGTTAAATTTTTTATTTAATAAATATTTTGGTATTTAATTGCATCATAAATAAAAATATACTTACAATTGGAATGTATATGTATATGTATATGTATGTATCAATGGAATTGGAAAAGAAATGAATGAAAATATAGAATATATATATAGGTTATATATATATATAAACTTTGAAACACACACACACACACACACACAGATATATATGCTAATATATTTTTTAGTATATAAATGTTGTGATGACAAAGAAAGTTTTTTCTTTTAAATTTATATTATTTGGATGTTTTTATTAATGTAGTATAATATAATATATATAATAGAATACAAAATTTTTTTATATGATAATATAAATTAACTAATTGAGAAGTAATTATTTTAACATTCAAAAAATTTCTTTGTGTCATAAAACTATTAATTTTTAATAAATATTTATTTTAGTTTAAAATTTAAAACCCTCAGATTTGGATAATTATTTTAATAAAATAAATATCATTTATTTACTTGGGACCTTGAAATTAATATGCGATGATTTTTTTTTATAATTTTAAGAAAAGTTTTATTTTAGGATAAAAAGTGAAAATGTCATTTTTAAAATTACCATAACACGTATTATTTAATTATAATATGATCCTAATTTCAATTTTTTTAATAATTATTCTTAATAAAAATGTACCTAAGAAAAACATATTATACTAAATGGTTAATTGATGTATTGGATGACCCTAACTAGAATTGAAAACAATAATTGTCAACCCAAAACCTTGGATTTAATACCACCGAAAATAAATCGGACTTAATAGAAAAATAATCATAATTTAAACCTTTATTACCACCCCTCTTAAATTATAAGTACACACCCCATTTTACTATTCTCCAGCACCGAAGTCTATGTTCTCTAATTATATACCACCCAAATAGTGTCTTTCAGTTCCCCTTCTTCAATCATGAAGATTTTTATTGGTTCGAAGGTTGGTCTCTATGGTAAGAATCACAAGAGTGGTAAGGGTTCCCAATCCTCCTCTTTCCATTACAAGTTCATTAATTTAATTATATTTTCATATTAAATTTTTTTCATTTACTATCATGCTTTCTAATCCATGGTATTATATTTTATCTGGTATGTTTAAAATGGGAGTTTATTTATACCCTCTCATTATAGCTATTCCTAAATTCATTACTATGTCAAAGTAAGGGTCACCAATCCTCAAATTTCCTTTTCATGTTCATTACCTTTTGTCATATTTTCTTTTTAAATTTCATTTTTATGTTCATCCTTGATTTTTATTCCATGGTATTATCCTCCATTTGATATGATTTAAATGATAGTTTATTTATTCCATCTGATTATAGCCTTCTTCTAGTCATTATTTAACTCGGACAATCTGATAGCCAAAAAACCATCATAATATTTTTGTAAAATAAAATTTATATGGTTTCCTAATAAGTAGATTCCATTTCTAGATGCTAAAAGTGGATGTGGCTCTATAGTAGCTATACCTAGGGGAAATAACCTCAAAAAGGGAAGATTGGGCTTTGACTTGATCATCCTCTAGTGCATGACAACAGGCCTTGCTGCATACTGGGATTAAAACTCCAGGTGGATATGCTTTAAATAATTTACATTCTCTTCACAAATATATTATTAATGATTTATTAATCATTAAATTAGTCTCCTAACATTTAAAATACATTTATCTAATCACATAGATACCTTGAAAATTTAGACTTTATAAACACCCAATTATTACAAATTCATATTATTCACTTGTTAAGGGTGTTTATTAATACATTGTGAAATACCAAGTTATTACTTATGATATTTCAAAAAGATAACATTATTGGTTCTTGATAGGTTAAAATATTTGTATGAAAAATAATTAATTTTTTTAAATGGGAAATTCTTGTGGGACATGCCTCATTGATAGATTGTGTTATGTATTTATATTATTAATTACTTAAATATTATACAATGAAATTTTTTCAATTAGTGATGGATTTCATTGAAATTTTATATAATGGTTGTGGCCCAAGAATTATATATACCCTCAATTCACTGGTTAGTCTCAAGAGACAACTATGATTAGTTAATGGGTTCTTTATTACCTTTTTTGTAAGATGTATTGGCACAAGTCATTTAATGTATTTTTAAAATGTCCTATAATATATAATTATTGGAGTTGGTTCCCTATAACCAACTATATTTTATATCTGATTACATAAATATTCATAGGATTGAATATTAATTGAAATATATTATAACATATTTATTGATATTCTATATAAAATTTATGTCATTATATCATGTAGTATATGTTGAATTGATAAAGTCTTACCAGTTACCCACAATAATGGGAACCATGAAATTCCACGATAATATTCTTAAAAATAGTTCTACGGTCATATAACATACTATGATGGGGGACCATGTATTTTGATCATCTTGTGTGAGTACATGAAAGAAGATCTGTCTTATTATCTTGATGTCCACACTTGGTAATCTCAATGACATGATATTATAAGAATGGACCCATCAGTTTTAATTCCACATGTTGGGGTGTCATCAGATATTCTGGTCTATGCGTGTGTGTAATGGTCCATAGACATTAATATTATTATCAATGTATGTTAAGACTCACACAAATATATGTTTTTCATAAATAATGATGATAACAGTTCATCGTAAAATGGGATACATTTAGTGTGTAATGAATGAAATATTGTTAATTAATATGTTGAGGACGGATTTTCCCCTTATATATTTATGAAAGTTCATATCTCGGAACTTTTATTGAAATATAACTATCACATTAAATTACATGGCCACTGTGTAATTTATTTATTGTTGATAGTCAATGAAAAATGTATCATGCATATAAGTTAGTGATACATATGTTCAACCTTCTTGATGAGATATTTGGAAAAAGTGATTATATTACACAAACGTTTTTCATATGTTATTTTAGACTTTTAGGTATTAAGTTTTTCTTCCTTGGTTCCTTGACCATTTACTAGATAGTAATCATAAACATTAGGCAAGTACCCTAAATACCAATGAAAAAGGTCCATAGAGGGTAACACAAAAATTGATTTAGTCATTCTTTATTAAATTATATTTTAATTTAACTATTGGAATAAATATTATTTTCCTGACTATGTAATATTTTTTTCAATTATTATTGATCCCGAATATTTTCTAGGTAATAAATATGGATTTATTCATTATTAAAATAATTCATTTAATTGAATGAGTATTTAATAAATTTTTATATTCAAAATTATTGTTAAATTATTTATTTTATTTATTGAGTATTTAATAAATATTTATTCAATAGTTTAGGAATAAAATATTTATCTAATAGAATAAAATATTTATTCAGTTATTCCATAAATGTGGAAGATTTTTAGTGGAACAAGATTTTATCAGGTGATAAATATTAATTTAAAATTTTGTAAAATAATATTTATCATTGTGCGAGTTATCACACACCATTAAAAATAATAATATTATTATATGTATTGAGGTTTATTAATGTTTATAATATGATTTAAGGTACATTACCAAATTAAATAATATTTTAACCTAATCCTTAGTTCTGTAAATAAATTCTTATATCTATTTTTTATGGGTAATCGATAATTGATAATAATTTCTGACAACAAATATCTCCCTGAAACACCTCCACTTATCATCTCAGGAATGAGAAAAACTTCTTCAATCATAAAGGATCTTAGAGTAATCGAGTTGAGTAATGGAAGGCAATTGATTTTCCACACTATCCCCTAAAAATCAATTGGCATTGCTCAAATATCAAAGGAGGACGTGTTGATCACTACTAAAGGGATTCTATACTTGGATCCTAGGAGAGAAACGAAATTAATTCAAATAAGTTTTCTCAGACGATAAAAAACATCTTCATCGAATAAAAATTACCACGGATTAGAATTGTTTTTTTCCAATAACAAATAAATTAATTATAAATTTAACATGTAATATCCTCTCTTGGGGTTTCAAGAAAAATAAATGAAAATAAATTTTAATTTCATGCCCTCTAGGGGAACTTTCAATGTGCCAATATTCTACAATGATCCATTCAATACATGTTTGTATATTGATATCCTAGAATATATTAATTATATAGTTATCTATGGAATTATTTATGATCGTAGTTTCTTTTGATATGGGTAACTCAATTTATTTATTCACACTACAATTTCTTATTTATAATTGATTCTATGGGATTCTACCCCCTTACTAAGAGTTGGAACACACCCCTTTAAATTTTTTACTATTCTCCAAAAATACTGTAAGAGTACAATGTATGATAAAAGGATTACATGGAGAATAATAATGTTTTCTTGTTTTTAGATGATGTTTATGTATTTTTCAATGTAATGTAAAACTCTATTATGTATATGGTTTTACTTGGTTTGTTAAACTAATGGATCATCTGTATTAATACCATGGTAATAAAAATACCCACCGACTACAAGGTATTGGAGTAGGGGTTGATATAGTTGTTATAAAAGAAAAATTTAATATAATCCTAAAGAACTAGATTTATAATATCATAGTTATAAAAACATACACAATGGGGGAAAACCTTAGTCTATTCTAGAAATATTTATTGAAATGAAAAGTATATTATTTTTTAGACACTCATTTATTCTATACCATTTTATAGAAATAGATCCTATTAGAGGGAACAATCATGACTACATAGAAAATCAATGTAGGGAATTTCCTCTAGATAAATAAATTGAGAATAATATAAGACCATCGTAGATTATGACCATATTAAACGAGTTAACCTAGGTTATGACTAATAACATTTTTCACATGAAGCAACCTATTTCTTCATATCATGGATCATCAATGCTGCAACACTTCATGTGAAAACATCCTCCATCACTCAGTAGGACCAGATATCCAATAGTACCTAAATAAAGGGTCACGAAGCCAGGGAATATATTCATTAATTTGGTATGTTATTAGAAAAAATGAATTATAAGAATTTAAAGATAAGTATATTGAGGATAAATTAAAAAACAGAAATGTTCTTTCATTGTTTTTCAAAATTAATCTTTAAAGACATTCCCAAATTTAGGGTTATATAGATCATAGAGACAACCTGTGATCTAAGTATCAAATTCCATGAATCTTGTATGTTCATAGAGTATGGGGGATAAGAATCACTTTTTAATTTTTCTAAATTAAATAAAATGCGTGTTTATATATAATTATATATATTTTCACTATGCTAAATTAGGATGTAAAGATAAATTTACTTAAATAATTAATATTACCAGGAATCAATTTAATTAGGGGTGTGGGATGTAACAACACATGCATTTAAAATATATTTCATTGCATTTCATTTAATAAATGTTGTAAATTTTATACGTAAACTATATGTTTTAATAAAATTTTATATCTTATTTGGTATTTATTTTATTAGATACTAACTGATTTATTAGGGACTTATGAATATTACATGAGTAAAATTAATTCTTATCCATTAATAAAACATTTACTTCCATTCCATCCGCTGAAAGTTTATATATTTTTAGAAAATTACATGGATTAATTTGATTGTGTTATATTTATGAATGTTATTCTTCTGTGAATTCACTTTTTTTCTCAAACTTAATGATAATTTGGAATTATATTGAAATTTTTATATCTATATAATTAAAAAATAATAATTTGGTCTAGATATACTATCCATATTCAATGTAATAAATGTGTTTATATTTTTGGGTGCCTTAATGGTACGATATTAGAAATTGGTATTTTTTGAACTCTCTACCCTATTTATTTCACAACTAAAATAACAATTTCAGTCTCTTATTGGATGTTTTGTAGGATTCATAGTCAAATCATTATTGAAATTATTTCGAGCCAAGTAGATTCGTTGAATATGGATCCATTTAATTCACACATAGTTTAGACCGTGATAAAATCCAAAATACATGATCCTCTATTTTATTGAAAATATTCAAATAAATACATATAACATATGCCAATATTTCTTGCCAATCCTAGAATGTGGAAAATGTTATGATAAAATTAATTTTATGGGACCCATTCAGTAATATCCACATCAAAAATGACTTCATAGGTAGTCATTATCCCTCAAAATTGGGATCTATATTTCATTATCTAAATAGAAATTTATATATATAAGTTTATAATCCAAAAATAATTAATGTACAGTTGATATAATATTATTGAAGAAAAATATTAATATGAAATTGGAATGGAAAAACATGAATTCACACACACCCTTCATATATATGCTCTAATTAAAAGTTTTAATAAAAAAATAAATTAAAAATCAATGTTGGAGACAATAATATTTTCGATTATGTTTATGAAAAAATGGGTAATAAAATGGTATTTAATAAATACATACATAAATATAGGTATTTATTTATAATACATATATACATACAATTGTTCTTTATATGTATATGTTTATATATATACATGTAATTGGTTAAAAATGAATGAAAATATAAAAAAAGATATATATATATATATATATATATATATATATATATATATATATCTGTGTGTGTGTTAAAATATATATGTTATATATGGAACATATATATATATATTGTAACAACCCAAAAAATTTATTTCATTTTAATATATATTCTTTTGTTATTCTTAGTAATGTAGTATATAATAAGATACATATAATAATACAATAACACTTTTACACAATAATTTAAATTAATCATGTCCTCAATATTTCTTATAACGGTTAGAAATTTATTTATGTAAAAAACAATTAATTTTCAATAAATATTTTTTTTATCTAAAAGTTAAATTTCACATATTTAGAGAATTATTTTGAGAAAATAAATATCATTATCGACTCAACACTTAAAAATTAACATATGATTATTATTTCTATAATTTTATAAAAATTATCATTTTGGGGGTAAAAAGTTAGAATACCATATTTTATAAAATACAATAACTATTATAATATAATCATGATTTAATATTTAATAATAATTATTTATGATGAAATTTTATTCTAAAAATAACCAAAAATTAAATTTTTGAATTCTTTATTATAAGACCATAACATTCTTTGAAAACATTAATTGGCAACCAAAAATGATTGAATTAATGCCACCCAAAACCGGTTGCCTTTAATGAAAAAATAATCATTATTTAAACCCTCAAAAGCACCCCACCTCCTATATAAATACACACCACCTTTTATTATTCTACCACACCCAATTTTAACATCTCTCATCATATATATCCCATGGAGTATCTTTTAATTATCCCTCATCAATATTGTTTATTTTTGTTGTCCAAAGTATTATCTTTAAACATAGATGCCCAAGAGATGCAAGGGGTCACATTCCTCCTCATTCCATTTAGAGCTTATTACTTTCATTATATTGAATTGAGAATTTTTTTTATATAGTACCATTTTTTTATTCCTTCATAATATATTCCAATTTTTTTAAATGAGAATTTATTTTTTCCCTGCCATTATTTTCTCTGACTTAGTAATTACTATGTTGAAGTAAGGGTCCCCAATCCCCCTCATTTCTTTTCATGTTAATTACCTTTGTTACATTATATTTTTAATTTTCATTTTTTATAATTAAATGATTTTTATTGTATATTATTATTGTCCATTTGATATTTTGATTATGGGATTTTATTTATTCTCATTCATTATATCATATTTCATGTCATTATAATACTTGTATGATCATGTAGCCATAAAAAATGAAAAATAATTGGTAAATTAAATTTTTTTGGTTTTCCAAAAAATAAAAAACCTTTCAAGATACTAAAACCTGATATGGATCTAGAATAGTTATTCCTAGGTGTAATAACCCTAAAAAGGGTGTTTTGGGATTTTAATCGATCATCACCTGTCATATGAAAATGGGCCCTGCTACGCACCTAGTTTGACACTCTTAAGGGATATACTTTGGATAATTAAATTTCCCTTCAAAAAAATATGACTGATTTATTTATCATTGAACTAGTCTTCTACCATTGAAAATAAAAGTATCCAACTACCTATATAACATGAAAAATTATCCCTTATTAACACCCAATGTTAACAATCCCATATCCTTCACTTATTAAGGGTGATTATTTGTACACTTTGAAATACATAGTTATTACTTAAGGTATTTAACATCAATGTAACTATTTGTTATTTATTAGTGATAATATATTTTTACCATATAATTCATTCATTTATATGGGAAAATATTGTAAAATATTACTCATTGAGAAATTGTTATATAAACTTTTGTCATAAATTCCATGACCATTATGCTAGAAAATTTAGTCAATATATGCTATATTGAATTGGATTTTTTTAATAGGTGGGAACTGGAATTATATAGCCCCTCAATGCATTGGTACGTCTCATGAGGCAACTTAGATAAGGTAATGAGAGTATACTTACCTTTTATGTAATATGTATTGGTATATGGCCTTGATAGTGTGTTTAAGAAGATCGAAATTTTGTAATCCACTGACTACATGATCATTTTTTGATATCGAATGGCGCCTCACTCTCCTGGCGTCCGCCTTCGGGCTCCCGACTTCTCCTCTCCCTTTTAGGTTTTCACTCCATCCCCGACGACGCCCGGCCTTCCCGCGTCTCTTCTGGCTCGCATCTCTTCGGGTTCCCTTCTCTGCCTCTTCCTCTTGGTTTTTTGCTCATCTGATCTCTCACTGGTTCTACGATTTGGACCTCCGCACTTGCTTTTTCTTCTCTGTGGGTTCTTTTAGGGTTTCAATCCCGGATATATTTTAGGTTTTCAATCCCACTCGTTATCTCTTTCAGTGTTTTCTTCATTCGTTCTTGGGTTTCGCTTTGGGTCTCGATGTTGTGTTCTGTCGAGGGGGTCAGCTGCTTGCTTCTTTGCTCTAGCTCTTGGTCTCCACCTCTCTCTCTGAGGTGGATTGCGTGGTGGTCTCCCTGGTGCTCTGGGATATGAGTCCGAGTGGTTCAGTGTCTCATGGAGACTTCATCTTCGTAGGCCCTGGTTGGTTGAGGGTGTTGGCTTCACGGTTCGGCTTACGGGAGGCCCCGTCACTTGTGCTCTACTCTGGTTTCCAAGTTCTTCGCACCCACCCAGGTCGGTTGGGTGCGTTTGCTTCTGATGAGACTTTGGGATGTGTTTGTGGAAGCGGATGGGCATCCAAGGTTCTGTGTCTGATTCATCTCTTTGGTTTATTTCATCATCGGGGAGTTCCTTTCTATGTTTTTTGGGTATTCTGGCGATTCTCCTGTGTGATTCGTGTTCATACGATGCATATGGAGTGGATGTTGAAGGTGAAGGGTGTTTTTGGTGGTCGATGTCGATGATCTGGACGTCGGTGTCGAGTGATGAGGACGACGACGATGGTGATTGATGCTCCGGAGATGACTATGGTGATGATGAAGGTGATGGTTCCGAGAAGCGATGACGACGGAGAAGTCTGAACGAATCTAGGCAGGTGACCGAATCAATGTTTACACATCTCGAGGTGGATATTTTGTGATCTCGAGGTAGGAGCGTGAATGATGGAAGGGTTTTGCTTTTTGAATGTTGTGTTTTCTTTTAGGCGGCAATGGTGGTACCGATGGGGTTGGTTGCAGTGTTTTGTTTGAAATTTGAATGTTTCATAATTCCCATATAATTCTGGTGATGGGTTGAATCTGGTGGTTTTGTGAGGGTCTACAGTTACCCATTAAAAGTGTTATTAGAAAATACAAAAATATGGATTGTGGTAATTTGGACATATATTTATTTATGCTCCCAGTTTCATTTTATAGCACGAATCAATTTATTAATTCACAACTCACATCACTATATGATCAATTATTGATATCCAGACATCTATTCATTGTTAAACTGGACAAGGAGTAATTAATTCTCTAATTTTCATTTTATATAGAATAAATCAATCTATTTATTCATACCTACCATCACTATATGACAAACTTTTGTTATACATGCATATATTTATTATTATTTTTTCCATTTATTTATTTATTCCCTCCCCTTTATATGATATCACATCACTTAGTTTATTTATTCATGTAAGAATGCCTTATTTAGTATTACTTTGGTTGAATTGTACCCTCGTACTGAGAATCTGATCAAACCCCTTTTTATTATTTTACTTTTTCCTAGGAAGCCAAGAATAATAGTACAGATGATAAAAGGGATTCTTGGAGAAGAATAATTTGTTTTGTGTTTTATAATGATGTATTTTTAATTTTCAACAAAACGTAAAATTCGGTTATGTATATTGGTTTCCTAATGATATTAAGCAGTTGGATCCCATGTATTTAAACAATTATAATAAAATAGTTACTATATTTTGTGTATTAAAGTTGATGTTTTTAATAATACTTAATCTATATACCCACACCAATATAAGAAATAATTTATTATTAATTTTTTTTTCCAAATGATATTTTTGTGAAGACATTCTCAAATATTCATCCATCATTTAAGGGGAACAATGAGTTCTCACATTAATTTATTCATTTTTTAAAAAAAGAGGTTGGGGAATTAAAAAACCTTTTTTTATTCCCTCCCAAATTTGAAAATGACATATAAGAGGTGGAAACTCAACTTTAAAACCCTTCTCTATCACATATTTCAAAAGTCCATTCAATGGAACTTAAATAAGAGATATTTCTCAAAGTCAAAATACTAAAGGGAGTTTATTTTCATTAAAATACATTTTTATTTCATATTTTGGTGAGAAATACTAAAGGGAGTTTATTTTCATTAAAATACATTTTTATTTCATATTTTGGTAAGAAACCCTTACCCATGGATAGTGATGAGTATAGTAATAGACCATAATGGAGGAGGATGTGTCTTTTCAATAGGTTTTTGGCCCTTTAGTAGAGAAACTACCCCCAAAACCATCATGATGCAAACATGGACAGAAATACCAACAAAAAAGGGAACAACCATTATTTATTTTAATTCGTTCACTATAGTATCCAAAATTTATTCTTCTTAGGTATGGTAAATTACTATTTTATTTTGGGGTTATGCACTCTTGGTTTCCACTCATGGGAATTAGATAAAATGACATGTGGTGGAATCTTCTTCACAAACTCCACTCACCTTTTTACAATGGTTAATAAGAAAAAAATAATGTTATGGTTATTATAAATACATGTACACTTTGGGGGACGTGAGGATATTTTATCTCTCTCTATCTCTATACCTCTCTCTCTCCCACTTTAAAATTTTACTTATTTTAATTTTAAAAAATTCTCTTATTTTTTTTGTTTTTTTTTTAATTTTTATAAAGAGCTAGTTTGCATGGAGCTAAACATTAACCCACAAGAAAATATAATCAGGATATATTTATATATCTGTTGTGTATCAATTATCATAAACATTATGTTTTTGTACTTAATTAAAGGTAACTGGTATTTAATTATTGGAGAAATCAAAATATTTTAAAGATTTTTTATGTGATTCATTTTGATTATTTTTTGTTTTAGTTTACAAAAAATTGGGATTAAATGGAATATATATAATGATTTAACATACTTGAGTAAATTGGGAGGTATTTCTTTGATTTTTTAAAAATTGTTTCAAATGAATGTTGATACGAAATATATTTTTTTAAAAAAAATTATCTTTTCAATATTTTTTGAGTTTAATAGATTTTTTAGACCCATTTCTCATTAGTGATTCTTTAATATTTTTTACCATCTTCGGAGGAACTCTAAAGCAATATGTTTCCTGTTCTCCCTAGAAACCTCCATTATAGAGTGAAATTATATTGTGTTAATAATCTATAATTTTGATTTATCAATTACCTAATATTTTTGGAGCTAAAATATATGTTATAATAATTTAGTTACTTCATTACCATATCCCCTTATTTATCATCTTTGATACCTTCCTTCACATTATTGATTTTAAGCCTCTAATAGATGAAATCACATATAGGTTAGACATATTGCATAACCATTTTCCCCACATACCCTAACTCTTATTTATAATTATTCCCTTAAGAATCGACATAAACACCTAAGAATGGGGGTGAATTAGTTGCTGACTAATTTTTACCAATTTTTATGTCTTTTTTTAACATTTAACCCTTTTTGTTTATGAATCGCTTTTATTTGTTGTGAATGTTGGATATATATTACACTTAACCAATAAATCACACCACCTTAAATATAATTAAATGTAATAAATATATTGTTCTATAATTGTAAATGGTTCAACTAAAAACGTATAATACCTTCCATTATTTTTTATTTAACTCAATCGTATGTTCTAAGCTATAATCAATCAAATGCTATAATGGTTGATGCTTTACACACCTGTATTGAGTAACATAGTGTATAAAAATTCCTACATCTCATGGGTTTTGAGAAACATTTTCTCTCTATACTCACAATGTCTCACTATGATTAACCTATATACCTAGATTTGTATAGGTTCTATGTATTTACACCATATATATGGATGTGCCTCTTTCAACTCATTTTTAATGTTATTCACTAATATTCATAGGGATGAAAAAACATCTATAGAATATATCTCCTTCTTCCTCAGTGGTGGAGTTCTATAATTCCATAAGTTCATCAAGAACAGTACATGCAACTCAGTCTCTATGTGAGGATCAACTTCACATATCATCATAATCTAAAAACCTCAATTTCTCTAATGAAACAAAATCTTACTATAATATTGAATCTAGAATCTCCTCAATATATAAAATATTCAAAACTAATGATTAAAAAAATACACAAAATCATATATTATCCGTATCATCTTAGCTAATCTTCTTTCTATTATTTGATTGTTCTTTAGTTCTTTTATAAAACTACAACTCTAAATTCTCACAGATTTGAAATACACATTTATCTATCATTCATTTTTTTATACATAGATCACTTGTAAATTGGATTTTTATATTTTTTTAATATAGAAAATATACATTATTTTTTTTGTTCCATGATCCCATTTACCACAATGACCAATATGTGGGAATTTCCCATGATTTATATTTAAATTATCTTGAGTTTACATTTTCATTATTCCAAACATTTTTTTACTCCTTTTTAACTCACCGGGTTATCTCTTATATTGTGATAGAAACTCCCTTAATGTTTCCCTTATTCCTTGTATGTTTCATCCAACCAATTTTTTTATTCTTCTTGAAATTGGATTGATCAATTCATTTTATTATTACATGTTTCTCTAAATACATCAATTAAAATCCAAAAATAACATTAAATAAACCTATATAAAAAAATACAACACATTATTGTTGTGACATAATATATTTTCTTATGGTGTGAGAGTCTTTGAACTCTCAATAAAACAACTAACTTTTATATTTAACTTTAAATAACTTCCAAAATCATCCATATTAAATTATATCTTGAATCACAAATGATTTTATGATGTTTAGAATGTTTTAGATTAAATCCATTATTGAATGGTCTTGACCTCTATTTTGATAATAAAATATTTCGTTTCAAATTTTCTCATTTGAAACTCATAGATTTATAGATATAGTGATCGTTTTCATCTTCATAGTTTAAATTCCTGAAAATATTCTAGGATCATGGATTTAATAAGATCATGATGTTTTTATCTTGAATTAATGGATTCAACATCATCAGATGTGAATTCCATTATCAAACTAGAATAACTCTCTCAAACTCATCTTACATTGGTCTTCCCTTTGCAAGATATGATGACTAGCTTCACCAAACTTTAGTGATTATATAAAATTAATTTTTTAATATTTTGATCTATGAAAATCATTACAAGAACTAACCTAGTCAATTTTATCTTCATAATTATAGTTATAAATTTCAGTATTTCATACATTATAATTTCAGAAATTCTTCTAGGTAAACCACCATGTTAAAAAATCATTCAGGCTTCAAGTAACACACATTTTGAAAAACAATCTCTTATAGGATAAAAATAATGTCTTAAATGGTTTATAAATTTATTTTATCTATGCTAAATATTATATAAGAGCATAAAATATATAATGAATATCTCAACCTTTTTATGCATCTAGAACTTCTAATACACAAAATAAATCTCTTATTGAAATAAAAAATGTCTAATGGGAAGCTAAAACATCTTATACATGACCAGAATATCTTTTATACAGATCCAAAAATATCTTCTTTGTGTTAAATAAATTTCACGCTGGCTATAATACCTTACATGTATGAAAAATAACTTTTTTAATTTTCCAAAACTCAAACTCACAAAGAGTGATTTTAAATTTCATTGAATAAACCTCAAACACCATAAAATTATCTATGGATCTTCTTAATCAACATGAATAACTTCCAAAATTTTCCAAATAATTTTATTGTTTTTATAATAATTCCAAACTATTTTTAACAAGTTACAATGCCTCAAAACATATAAAATATTTTAAATATAGTATTCCATGAAATTTCACATCATTTTTAACAAATAAATTATTTTAATCTCTTCCAAAATTCATCCAACTGTTATTTAACACTACTTTAAGTAGTTAATAACAATTTTCACATATTATAGATTCTTTAACTTCTCATATAGATTTTTATTTTATGAAAACTCTTTTTTTAAGCTTCCATATAGTTCACTTCACTCTGAATTTTTTAATGGTGTTGTAGATAGAATTGAATCAACTAGATCGGTACCAGTAATTATTTCTCCATAAATACCTTCTCAGTAAATGATCAATTTTATTAATAGTTTTATAATAATCTATCCACCCTAGATCTTCAAGAAACAACATTTCTTCATTTTCCATGTTGAGGGTATCTTTTTTTCCTCTGTTACCTATAATGCAGGGGAAAAATATCCATAATCTTTATTTGTTTGATACTAACTCCCTCACCCATTTCACTATAGAAATTTAATTTTAAATATTCATAATTTTCAATGATAGAAAATATAACCATCATCCATAAAATATATTTGGGCACTTCCAAATCCATAATTTTGTTTGTTTTGGATACCCAATTTTGTCCAATGTTAATGTTATACATCTCTCCCTAGTTGATAATGAAAGAAAATAGGAATATTTTTCCCTCCATTAATTGTATCTACATTATAAGAGAAGGTTGATACTCCACCTTATTTCAAAAATGAAACTCCTCTACTTTGATCTTACACTTTCTTCATTCCACACATTGTTGAGAGATTTAGTCAAATCCATGAGAGATTAAGGTACCAAATCTCAGATATTAATGAGAATTAGGTAAGTTATATCAAAGAAATAGTTTGAAATCTTGATCATTTCAACCAAATAAATTCTCTGTATCATTTATTAAATAAGATGAAGATGTTACGTGTTGAAGAAACCAGTAAATATTTCATTTTAGATTTGAATAATTAGTGTACATGGATGATATAGGGTATTGAAATGGTTATAATGAATTTTTATGATAAAGTAATCCCATGTTAAAGAATCAGTTGAAATGGAGAATAAATTTTAGAAAATGAATTATACCTTTATTTGAGAGACTATACATAATTCGAAAATGTTTTCCATTTTTTGTGTCTAAAAATTAAACGAAATTTATAGATTAAAATAGATGTGGTTAGGTAACGGAAATTTTACCATTACATTAACAATACCATGGTGAAATTTCTTAGACATAATGGATAAGGAATTTACTGGAGTAGATCTATTGTAGTTATTTTGAATTCCATTTTATGAATTAAATCATTTTATTTTTAAATGGTAAGTATGATCACACTGTTATAAAAAACCCATCATCTGGAAAGTATAATACTCGGAAACATCAAAGAGGTTCATGCTGTGGTTTTTTTAAAGGATAGGGATGAAGCCTCAATTTATTATTAAAGCAAAGAACTATTTAGTGTGGGTAGAGGGAGACCCATTACATAGCCCGAAGGCCCAAGGACAAGGGGCCTAAATACAAGGATTGAATGTCCAATTTTTGGCCCAAAGGACCCCTCGGTGATTAGTACTGCTACAGTACATGCACTGCAACAGTCCCTGGTACAGTACAACCGCTGCTACTATAGTTCTGACACTGCTACAATGATGCTACAGTACTGCTATAGTTCTTGAAATTTGTCCCTTCCCAGATTTGATCCTGGGTCTTTTGGATGCCAAGAAGGAGCCTGTACCACTTGGGTGTAAGTTCTTTGGCATGCCATGGTTGTTGTAATTTTAGGAGAGATATAATATTAAATTTCATATAAGACCTAGAAATAAAGAAATGAAATGTTTACATTTTTTATTTTTGTATTAAATACCATGGTGATGATGTCTGTGTAAAAATATAGATGAGAGGGTGGACACATTATGGTAAATAGAATTTTTTTAATAAAATTTACATGTTTAAAATGGGGGTCCCCAACATGGGAGTTTTGGAATCCATATTGCCTATTTAGAAAATATGTGCAAACACTATGATAAATCATGCCCTAGCAAGCACTTCCTTTTATCAGCAGTAAATAAAATGTGCAGATAAAAGGTTAACCTTCATTAGTTCTAGCTAAAGGAATTGGTAAAGGAAACTTTTATCATCACTATTTTTCAGTTTTTTTATTAGCAATGATAAAGAAAATAATAAAAAATATTTTTAATATATATATGTATATATTTTTCTTATTTATATTCAAAAATAAATTCATATTTATATACATTAATTATAAAATTCATCCATATAATTATAATAAATATGATATATATATATATATATATATATATATATATTAATAATTTAAACAATTATATAAATATAAATGATGTATTGTTAATATGTGATATGTCATATTTGAACATATATATTTATGTCAACGTCTATGTGCATATATGTGTACGCATTACGCTGTGTGTGTGTGGGATTTTCAAATGTTAATATATAGATGTTGTACATATACCGATGTGTGGCTGTATGTATTTATATTTGAACATGTACGTGTGATGTACATTATATATATATCATGTGTACTTGTGTATATGCATTTCAAGTACTTAGTTAATTATAAAATTATAAATATATATAATATTTAAAAAATGTAATTATAAAATCTTAAATAAATATATAGATATTTAAATAATTATAAAATTATAATAAAAAAATAAAAAAAAATATTTTTTTATAATTATATATATATATATATATATAATTATATAAACATATAAGACTATATAGATATATTTATAAATATTTTTAAATATTTTTAAATATACTTATTTATAATTATAATTATAAATATATTAATTAATTATATATATATAATTCTATAAATATACATAATGATATATAAAATTATTCAAAAATTTATAATTATAAAAATATATTTATAGTTATATAAACAAATTATAAATATTATTATTAATAATTTCAATTATAAATAAATTAATATATTTTTAAATAAATATATAATTATAGTAAATATATTTAAATAAAAAATTTGTTTTTTATATTTATAATTATATATACTTGTATAGTAATAAATATATATATAATTATAGATATCATTATATAAATATATATATATATATTATTATATAAATATAAATAATTTTAATATTGAAATCCCTTTTATGGAAGAATGGGAGAAACATGAGTCACCCTCCTGTGATATCATCCCCCTCGATCAGTTGAGGAGCTTGAATATGTACTCCTACACTCTAATTTTTCATGTTGGTCAGTAAGACATTTCCAGTTCTTAGAAGATCAAGGACTGCAATACGGAATCATTGATGGTTTCCTCTTCTTTCTATAGTTAATCAAGAATCACTTTTTCCCTTCTCAAGAACCATGTTGTGCAATGAATTGTTATAAAAGGGAATAATTCTCATCCTTCATCTTTTGATGGTACGATCTCAGAGAGTATTGATCTTTATAAGCACTCATCTATTACTCTTATTTCTCTGTCAAAAGGCATGGTTCCTTGAAATGTTTTTGAACTAGTTTCTAGGTTGTTCTCTATTTGGGGGTTTTCTAAATTCAAATGTTTCTCCTTCAGTAGAGGCTTATTCCACATATTTTTCCCTTTTATTGAACTAAAATGGAAAGCTTGGAGTATTGGTCCGGTTAATCTATGATCGGGTACCCAGCGAGTCCATGATTGGAATTTGAACTTCAATTTGAATGATTTCAATGAAACGTACGAGCAGTTAGGGATAAAAATTCATTGTTTAAATTGTGTATTATGGAATCCGGAAATTCCTTATGATATTTCTTCTGTGATTGGAATCCCAATTAGGATTGATAATGTCAATGAACTATATAGATTCGACCACTTTTCAAGAGTATTGGTTGAAGTAGATTTAAATTCTACTCTTATTGAAAAGTCCATTTTCCCACACCACATAATGAGGTCAGTCTCAAAATTGATTATGAGGACCCCGTATGAATATTTTAAAATTATTGGTAATTTTAATAATTCTTATTATAGGGATAATTTTTCACCATATGTCAGTTTAGAGGACACGACATTCAACACTTTCAAAGGAATAAAATTATTGGTCCTACACAGGTTACTGAAATCAGTTTAATGTACCTACTAAATACCCTATTACTACCTATTTTGCATGAAATTTAAATACCTCATTTGATCAAGCGCATATTAATATTGAAACCAGCACTCAATGGGTGAAGACAACTAATGTTGATGGACCTCTTTAGAAGGATTGGAGCATTGAGAATCCTAATTCTAGCTCTTCTACATTACCTTAGGATGACGTGGGGTTTATTCTTACTGATCAGTTGAAACCTATTTTGGAAATTAAATCTTAAAATGATATTTAGGTTGATAGTAATTTATTATATGCTGATGTTTCTTTTAAATATGCATAACATAAGGTCATTGTGACTATCTTGGATAATGAGTATTCTGATGAAAATCATGCTACTAAAGAGTTATATACACATGATAAAGTGGATTTCAACATGTGGAAAGAATGGATGGTAATTTTTTTGAAGATTCAAAAAGGGACGTCTAGTATGGAAGAAGCCACCATATTGAAATCCAGGTATAATAATATTTTTATTTTCCAAGGAAAACTAGAGAACCTATATCATGTTTGGGTAAAGGTAATGATGAGGTATTTTCACCTCTTAATCATTGTACCCCATCTTTCCTAGGGTCCCTAGATAGAATCCTTTCACATAATAAATTTATGGTTCTTTATTATACATAATTTTATTATGTTCATTAGGTGAAGGGGTCAATGAATGGTATTTTATAGAAAACAAATAATTATGTGGATTCTATTATAAGTAAATCCTATTGAAGAACAGTAATTTATACAAGTCATTCACTTGGGAGGGGGATTTTTCATTATTCTGTTGATTCTTGTGATATCAATATCTAATAAAGACATTGATCTGTTAAAGATTGTAAAATGATAAAATGAGGTAGACCCGAACCCCTGAGGTTTTTTCTAAAGGAGGCATTGAGTTTTTTTTATAATGAATAATTAATACCACATCATACCACAAGTCCGATGGGGGATAAAGACTCCAACCCTCCCCCTCTAGGTGCACCTAGCTTGAACACATAATGAAAAAAACTAAATCAATATATTGCAAACACTCCCCCTCAAGATGGGAATACCACGCTTCATTATAAAACTAGACAAAACAAAAAAAAATATTACCAATTTCACCTCCCCCTTGATATTAAAATGATGGATGATTGAATATGGTGATGAATGGATTGATAACCTTACTAGTGGTATATATCGTTGAGACGTAGCATTGGAACCATGCAGGCAGGGCCAGACTTCGAAGCGCCGAGAAACATGAACTAGAAAGGTTGGATGATAGAGCTCTAGAAAATCCAAACTAGTAGGGACAAAAAATTGAGATCTGGGAAAGTCCTGCAGGAGCTGATTTGTACATCGACAAATAGATGGAAGTGCGGAAGAGAGACATCGTAGGAGGCCAACATGGAGGGAGTAACAAGTCATTGGAGGAAGTGTCAGATGATGAGAGTCTAGACTAGAGTGGATGAAACTAGCAGGAGGCCTTGTTATTTAGTGGAGTAGCACACTGTAGGGGTGGGGGGATTGTAGGAAAACCTGTAGGAGGCAGGATGAGATGATCCTATAGAGGCGATCTGGGAGGCTACGAGCTGATAGGCTGGGAGGGCGCTGCGGGGAGGGACGGTGTGGGAGGGGTTTGGCTGGAGCACATCATAAAAAAAGGTTCTGTAGATATAGATATGATGTATCAAGGCCATGAACTGAAGCAAGAGTGGTCATGACCTAGGACAGGGTCAGTGCGGCTAGATACCATTGGGATCGGGAAGTTCTGCCTAGGCTGAGGGAGGCAGGGTCGTGCGATGCTGGGAGTTTCAGTCTGGGAGTGTGCCTTAGGGAGGAACGTCACTGGAGGGTCGTAGGATATGGATTCCACATCGGTAATTTGGAGTTTTGTGTTTTGGAGGAAGGAGGGAGGTGCGCTGGGGGGAGTCGCGGCTTGTGTAGGCCAACAAAGGGAGAGGAAGCCCGCAAGGAGGAGTTGTGACCCAGGGAGGTGACGACGGGGGAAAATGTGGTTGGGATCACCGATGGATGCTGGAGGAGGGCCACCAGGGGATGATGTGAGAGAGGGAAGGATGAACTAGAATTTGAGGTTTCTGTAAAAAATCAAGTGCCTTCTGGGAAATGAAGCTCCAGGGACGGTGGAAAACGAGACCTACAAGCTAGAGGCCACCCCCCAGCGGGGGGGGGAATTATTTGCCCACAGAAAATTTAACAAATATATATATAGGGGTAGGGTTAGAATAATCCCTTTGATACCTTGTATAATTATTAAATAAGGTTGACCCAAACCCACAAGTTTTTCCCAAATGGAGGACTTGAGTTTATTTTATAATGAAAAATTATGACCACATCAGACCACAAGTCAGATTTTGGATTAATACTCCAAAAAAGACCACACACATTCCAAAGTAATTCATGTTGCTGATGCTACTTGTGAAATGTATGTTCTTATAGTATCTAACTTAGTTGTAGAGTCTAAATTGGATAGGGAAATATTTCATGTTTCTGCTACAATATGTGATGTGGATAGAAAAAATTGCATAGGTGCAGTTCATTTGATTGAAAATGATATATCAGAATTTTCAAAGGTGGAATCCTCTATGAATGTTTAATCGAAGGATTAATTTTTAACAAATGAATCTGGATCTGGTTCGGTCTATTAAGGACAATGTAAAAATTAATGTAAGCATGAATAATCCCTTTGAAATCATTCCTTTCAAAAGAGTGAAGAGGATGGTTAGAAAAATGATGACGCTCTGGGGGAAGAATAAATGAGGGAAGACACTGATGTGTGTACTTTTGATGATGGAGGTGGACCATGGATTCTGGTCATAACATGGAGGAGAGGATGACATCCCCATTAAAGGGATGGTCACCTTTCTCATCATAGTATATGAAATCGATCTCGGGTAACATTGTGTCTTTTAGATTTTTTGTTGTGTTTGTTGGCATTATTGTCGTGTAAGTCTCTCCTTTGTATTTCTCCATTCTTTTTAATTTTAATAAATGGTTCTCTGAGCCTCTATTTTTTAATAAAACTACGGTATATATATTACATGCTTGAGGGTATAATTAAATTAAACACACACATAACACACACTGGCTGGAAAGGCAGGACATACCCCCTTGGGATCGCCCATCCATCAAAACATATTTATTCAGTACATGGCCGTAAAAAAAAGTGGGAATGGATCCCATTACATGGCCCAAAGTCCCCCAAACTGGTCTGAAGGACCATTGCAGCATCATGCTTGCATCATGTATGCGTCTCTATTTGACTGAGTTATGTCTGTGTCACCACCGGCCAGTGGAAATTCCCTCCAACCCAGATTTAAACCCAGGTCTCATGTACTATTATGGGGAGCCTTTACCACTCAGGTAATCCACTAACTACACACAGATATATATATATATATATATATATATATATATATTCATAATTATATACAAATATATATAAATATATTTATTGAAAATTATAATTATAAGTAAATAAATATACCTTTAAATTTATAAATATATATATATATATATATATTTAAAAAATATATATATTTATTTTCCTTATAATTATATAAAATTATATAATAATAATATATATATATATATAATTATATAAAAAAATATATAATTATATATAAAAAATATTAAGAAATATAAATTGAAATTATTATAAAATTATAACAAATATATTTATTATTTTTACAATTATATATATTTTTATATTTATAATTATATAAATATATAAAAATACATTTTTATAGATAGAGAAGATATGGAGGGGGAGATTTGGGCTCAGCCAATGACTCTGACGAACCAATGGCGATTGATCTGGTAATCAGGGTTTTCTGTAGATGGTCTTTCCTCACGATGAGGATTTTAATGGTCACATCGTTATTAAGGGATGAAAGTGGGTTCTTCATGTGACATATCTAAATTATTGAGTACATATACAAGAAAAGGGAGCAAGTTGGGAATTAGGGCTATGGTTCGTCATCCCTAGGATTCCTTCAAAGAGTCGGTGATAAGAAGAATCATCAAGAAATGATCTATTGATCATGTGTTTGTGAATCCTAGTGTGGTTTTAGAAGGATTGGGTATGTGAAAATTTTTATTTATTTCCTAACTTGTTCTTGCAAAGGGAGTAACACCCTAATTATTAGAGGACCTATTATGTTTTTTTCATCAATATGGGGACTTATTGGAGATGCATATCGATTGGTTGAGGTTGTTTTTAACCACTTTTGCTCTAATGAGGAATTACGAGTGAAGGCATCTGGTCTGGGGTCTCTATACCTGATGTCTTACATCCATGAACGAATATTGGGATTTTATTCCTTCTCTATGAAAAATCATTTTCACAAGTATGGATCAAAATTTACTTTTTTTATTGGTTCATACAGTACCCCAAGATATTTCATGAAATAACTAATGTAATTGTCATTCCCATTTGAATGGACATGGAAACTAAATTGGTCAGGTATAAGAATTTTTTCAAGATATGGATTGATATTTGGCTCAATTGTGATTTCATTGATAAAGTTGTGTTTTCTAATCATACTAATGATAATACTCTAAATATTGAGTTTGAGAAAGTTACATTGTTTTGTGTAAATTATACTATCGGTGGAAATTCCAAGGAGAAATGTTTTAAATATAAAAAAATTGAATTTTTCTCCATGAGAGGACACTAGAATAAGGGATGTAAAAAGAATACCAATTTATATGTTTCCAAAATGAATACCCAAGTTCATCCTTTTTTTCCAATGGGGAATGCTTCATAGGGGAGTGATAGTTTTCGCATGACTGATAATCGTGTTAATGTCATTAAAGAATCTCGAAGATAGGCCTCCACTTCAAGGGTAGGGGACTCTACTCATAATAACATTCATAAGATGCATTATTCATATAGGATGATGAGAACTCCTCAAAGAAAGGTATATACTTCCAAAATTTAGATGAATGATTAAGACACAAGTTCGATTGAAAACGTGAGAAGAAAATTGAAGAAATTGAATTCGTAAAAGGACCAAAGTGGTCCATGTGATGATATCCAAGAACGGTACGTGGATAGTATTGGATGAAAACTGAATGGTATGTGGACAGCTAGTAAGGAATTGGCTAGTGAACTAGGCCATCTGCAGAACAAATGGAGAATTTAACTGCGACCATGTGATACACAATGTTAGTGGAATGGAGGAGGATAAATTTCACCAACGAAAAATGTCATTGGAGAAAAACTGATGGAGAGGTATACCATCACAGACCATCTCCGCAAACTCAGTTTGCGAATGAGGTGAGGTTAGATGCATTACGTGAACTATGTCCTTCACATGATCGATACAATGATTTATGTTGTCATGAACCACAGTCGCACGAACCTCAGCCGTGGGAACCTCAGCCCCAAAAACTTTGGTTGACTGAGTCATCCATGGGCCAAGAATTTTATTCATGGGCTTCTGCAAATGGTGTCGTGTGTCCCGAAGATACATCTTTTCTAGTGCTCTATAAAAGGTACCACATAAAGAACATATAAGGGGTGAATTGTCTGAAGAGAAATTGGAGTTTATAGATGGAATACATAGAAGGAAAATGGTCCACTAAGTAAGGAACTACAAATATTTTCTAGTAGGTATAAATCCTCCGTGAACCATAAAAAAGGAGAAGCATAATAATATGGGCCAAGCGCGAACCTAATTGGCGAACAGTGAACCACAACCCCATCGCAAATGAACTTCCCACAAACTATAGGACCAATGACCTATCTCTAATCTAGTATACTACATAATACCTCACTAAAATATGAAATATTGCCCTGTGAAATGTTCCACTACACGAATGGACTCCATCACCATATGCCGTCAAAGTATGCAGACGGAACCCGAGGCCGCGTACCACTACGATAAGCTGAACAAATCCAGTTTTGTGTACTACATTAGTATGTAGATGGTATCCATGTCTGTGTACCACCTCAGTATGCAGATGAAATCCATGTCTTCCTACAACCTCAATACGTTGATGGCATACATTTACACGTACCACCTCAGTGCGTAGATGCCCCCTCCACCTGCATAGCAATGTGCTATGACGAGGGTGGGCCACCCCACAAGAGAAATTGGTTTGCAAAATGGGGTACCTTCAGGTGTGCCACATTCTAGTCCTTATCATTCCCTTCTGTTTCCATCCCATCTTCCAAATACCCTCCACTAATGAGTTCATCGGGCTTAGGGAAAATCCCCTTCCAAATTCGCCGAACCTATATGATAAAATCGTCAGGCGTATCAGTGAATAATTTTGAGTTTACATACCCATGGTAATAGGAGGCACGCGAGTAATCCTCATAAGGGTGTGGACCCCTAAAATGTCTTTATGTTTAGATTCCCATTTCATCCCAGGGCCCAACATTGGAATACACTTTTGATCCTCCCTGTTATAGGGTTCAAGGGTAATCACTAGCTTTTCCCTTCGATGAGGGACCATGACAAGCCAAAGGGTTCATTCCTTTTTTCCATTTGAAAAAAATTTATGCTTCTTCCCATTCCATGAAATTATTTCAGGGAACTCTCCCTAAGGTAATCCCCTAACCATTCCATAGGAGTTAGTGCACTGTATTCTATTAGGATTAGCTCGGGATATGTCTGGATATGTTTCCAAGAGTAGCTATCCTGGATATCAACACAGAAGAGGAAATTATCATATTAAAATACCCCATATCTCCCTCTCTCCATTTGGGATCCAATACCATCTATCAGCAGATAAAGTGGGATTTGTTACCTCCAGATCCACTGCCTCATCTTGTTTCTCACACTGGGCATGGCTCATGTCGGTTAAGAGGTTGGCAGTGGTCATGACACCCACATAACCCAAAAAAATGTGCCTCCTCCTAGGTTGAATCCCAAATCAAACCTCAAAATAATCATGAGTGGAGATTCAACACATGGTTCTAGAAACGTGTCCCTTCTCTTATGTGTAATCCCTAAACCTAATGAACTACTAGAAATCTAATTCCTTCTCTAACCAAGATACATAGGATTATTTTCTTATCGCCCGAGTAGAAATAAGACTTCTCTATGGTGTAATTCCCAACCATATCCCCTCGTATGGGCCACATTGGCATAAGTCCCACAAAAAATATGACAGGACATATTTCACCCATACTTCCTCATAAGAGGATGTTAAACTGCATGGGTGTGTCCTCATCAAGTTACCTTAAAAGGTGATGTGTCCGGTAAAGCATCCCTGAACTATGTGGGATCCGATTCCTCTCCTAAGGATATGTATAAAGCACATCTTATGAGTTCGATCTAGATATCGAAGCAACTTATGTCTTCCCTAGATAATGATAAACTCCATAGCACCTCATCATAGGGATTAAACTAGCAATGTATTAGTGATTCTTGATCCAGGAGTATAGATGGTTAATCACAAAACCAAAGGGTAACTCGCAGACAGATGGTTGGTAAACAACCAAGGATTCAAAAACATATCAACATTTCTTAAATATATATGAGGGTCTTTGAGTAGACAATAAATCCCCCCCAAGAGGGTGTGATTTTCCTGACCTCTCATCTTTTTGACAAGTGGAGTCCTTATATTTCATTGGAAAATCATCCAATGAGCACCTGACATTTGAAATTAGGTCCATTATTCTTGGATAAAAGGGTCGTTTAGTGTTTCTAGCTCCATGAATAAACCCACTGAAGACCATATGATGACATCTTACCTGACACTGACTGATTTAACACATATTCAGCTCCCCTTCTACCACGTAACAGTAATATTCAACTGTGGTACCTCCTTCGTAATATAAAAAGGATACACTACCGACTCCTGATGCCATCATCTCATCTGCCAAAACGTGTCATGACGTGAATTGGGTTTAAAAAAATGTTAAAACCAACATGAAACTATATAATAGCATGCAGTTATCTATTATACATCTGATCATTTTTTTCATCATGGTATGATGCGAATTGGGATGAAGAAAAAATGTTGAACCCGATATGAATCATTAACCAAGGTGGTGGGTCACCCAACCCCAAGCCCCTTTCACATTCAAAAGGAAGAGGGATAAAAAATATTAATAATCATGCATGTGATCATGAGATATTACCTTGAAGGGGATTCATTGTCTTTGTCTGTTAAATTTATTGTAGGTTTCATAGAGATCGGTTTAATCAAAATGGAATCAGTAAAAATTGCACAGACATGTGTGTCAGCATCCGCACAGGTTACCAGATCCCCGACGGACATGACATCATCGCCTACCCAGTGTATTCAATGCTGGGTTTCAAACACACTGATCAAATAATCACACCAAAATGGTACTCTCCCTATGTGTAGTTTGCAAGGTAGGCCCTTCAGTTGGTGAAATATCACCAGATGCATCTTCAAGCTTTGTCGGAATCCCAACACAGCATGGCCCTGCAGGCCATCTCTAACCACTTGGGGAGACTATCACTAGTGTGAGACAATGAGTACTCCCTAATCTCAGGGAGGCTGATGATGTTGAAACTAATGACTTCATCCAAGCTTCATAGGAACACCACTCAAGGGATCTTGTTGAAGGATGTCACCAATAGTGAAGTACAACCCAACATCCCCACTCTAAAGAGGATCCCATGATGAGGGAACCTGCAGAACTCCAACGCACATTGGCCACTTGGGATGCCTACAGAGGGTGGAAAATGAATATTCAGGAGTATGTTATCACCCTAGTTCTTGAGGAGGAGGTTCTCCACACAAACACAACGTCATATAATGGGCATGCATATAATATTTCCCCTCATTAAAAAACCCACTACAGAAATATGACGACAATCTATGAGTGAATGCATACCCCCTCTCTCAACTTTGAATCCCACCATGGAAATAGGGGAGCAGAAAACGAAGAAATGAACATTCCTTCCAATTCCCATTGGTCCAACTGCACAAACAGAATGGAATATTATAGGTAGATGCAAATCTCTACCAATACGCAAAAAGTCCATCATCCAAATAGGGGGGAACCCAACTATATGTAGGTTCAAATTCTTACTGATTGCCAATAAGCCCTTTATATAAAAAGGAAGGAAAATTATGGACAGTCAAATAAAACTTCCAAGGCATGTGAATCCCACTAGCCAAATATGCTAGCAAGCTAATATGAGTAGAGTCAAATTCTTCCAAATGAAAATCAATCTCATGATACAAATACAGTTGAAAACGAGAAGATGAAAATTCCAACCCGAAAATATAAATCACACCAGTCAAATAATGTAGAAACTGGAGAAATAGATGGTGCATACCAGTTATTCTAGTGTAAACTCGTTCTTCTACCCCAACACTAGATATCTGCTAGTACCCATTGGCTACTCATGGGGGAACCGAGCAAACAAAAACTCCTTCTCCAACATCGGAATAAACTTTATACATGTCTCAGTAAAAGATGTATCATACCACATCCTAGTGATGATGGAGGATCAAATTTCAATTCTATACAATATCTTCTAGACCTATCAATATTTAATTGCATCGGGGGAAAAAGTAAGGAGTCAGGACCATTACCCGATCTCCTTGGGAGGGGTGATCACGCACCAAATCAAAAAATCACTTCTTAGAAAACAAGAATTTCTGATTTAGTTAAAAATGGTAGATGTCCATATTCTGTTATATAAGGACAACCATATTTGGAAAAAACTCATTCTAGCTGGGGGACACCAGTCCAATGTGGTGGCTACTCCAGGGAAGACATATATCCCTTCCAAAACTCAAGATGTTCGTTGGTGTATCCTTGAGACATAAAGGGAACCAATTAGATATCTACCCTTATACGAAGGTCATTTCCAATAGTAGTTGGACTTATTTTCTCAAAATAATGTTCCCCTAAATTAATGGAATCAAAGGAAACTGAAAAATGAAGAGTGCATTCATGATTCTCCTCACCCAGTAGTTGGAGTTCTTAACACCATAAAACATCTATCAGTAAAGGATCAAGATCCTTTAGATCCATTAACAAATTAAGGAAATAGCATTTGCATTTTTGAAGGTTCTCCCTGAAATATTTTGACCATAAAATCTGATGGTCCTCCCTAGATCACCCATGAGGGCTTACTCTGTGGGACTGAAATGATCGATCATGAGAGACTATCTCTTGAAGAGTTTCTGGGTATCACTTCATTTAACTAGTAGATTTTACAATAAGAAAAACATACCATTTCTATTGTCCACCCTAATGGTCCTCCCCAGGGTATACGTCATAGATATGTTTCTCCATATAGTTTAACATCAAGATGTTATGGTAGTCCTCTCTATAAAGACGATAGCTATGAAGTCCCTCCCCAAAATGACGTCAAGAAATGAGAAGGTCCTCCCCTTATTTAAGTACATCCAAAAGGACCTCCCTATAATGTACACTATAGATACTCTCCCTGTATCCAGAGCTATGATGTTTATCCTTTCTCTAGTCATAGTAAATGTGAAGGATCTCCCCTCAATGGTTGCAAGCAGAAAGAAGGTACTCCCCCTTATATGTTCCACCATAATTGTCCTCCCCAGTGTATACACCACAGAATTACTCTCCAAAACTAGAAACTGAGTCTCTATGGTAGCCCTCTCCATCACGGCATTGACTGTAAAGGTCCTCCCTATATTAAGAGATTATTCTGGTAAAACGTTCCTCCCCTCATCGGGTGAAATGTGAGAAAAACCTCATATGCCAAGGCTCTTAGAAAAAGGGAGTGTGACACACTGTATACTCTCTCCATGACTTGTGACTTCCTTTCTCAACCATTGGGTGTCTCAGGACCATGATCATCTTACTATCTACACTCATATCTTTCACATGTCAACAAGACTCCCACTAACCCTTATTCTTAGAATGAAATCATTCAGGAGTAGTCAAATCGGGAAGATCATGAAGAAGAGTCTTTGGTGGAATAACAACAAGATATGTTGGTTGTGAGAAAATAACTAGCTAGGAATGACATACCAATGATGTATTGTCCCACAGATACTTCTTAGTTCAGCATACCAAGAAATTTTCCTGAAGAATGTATGTGTAACATTTGCCTCAATATCATGACAACTCTCCACCAGCTAAAGTCAGAATTTCATCCATACAAAGGGTACATAGACCTCGTTAATTTCCTGGGAGTTCTTCACTGTCAAATCAACCTTGTATCCCTTCTGTATTCACAACATCCATAGTTGAAAAGGTGAAAGAAAGACCTTGGTCTGGCCTTCCTCCATGCGTTGCGCAAGTTGTATTGTCTTATCAGCAATGCCCCATCTGGTGTTCATATCTGGGGAAGGGGAGATCATGGAGCTCTACACACCACCCTGCATCCCATCCATAAGAACCCACGAGATGTGATATCCTACAATTTCATCATCCCTAGATGGTAATTAAATAATGCCCCTTATTAGGAAATGTGGAATGCTCGATAATAACCGGCCATATGTAAGTCTTAGAAGCATCAGGCCCGAAGAGGGAAGGGGTCCAGAAGCTCCTGTATTAGGAGAGAAAAAAAATATAGTTGGCCTCCCATTCAAGGGAATCCAATCAAAAGTAAAGGATCATTTCCTTGGAATCAAGTAATTCACGTGTAGACCAGAAATCATATATGTCCCACCCCCACATGGGAATTCATGAGATCATGATGGTGTCAGTAGAATTAGTAGCCACCACAATATGGGACCAGCCCTAGCCCGTAGGGTTTGGGGAATTTTAAACAAAAATTTTCCCCATAAGACTACATAATTCAGGATAAGGCACATCAATGGAGGTACAGGTGAAACCACAGCTAGCTTGCATGGGGGAATTTTTACCATGAATTCCAACACAACAGATGTATGTCTTCTCCCTTATGGGGAGAACAATGGACAGAGGGGTCACATGTTCCGTCTCATCCAGTGACTCTCATCCCTGGGAATGAAGGATTTCTACTAGGTCGTATCAGGGCTCCTGTTGATTCACTCTTCACTAAGAAACCTAAATGGTATCACTGAATGATCGAAGAAGATCTGATAATGGATGTAAGAATCTCTCCATCCATTCAGCACGTAATATGTCATCCCATTGTAGTATGCTTCAGTAAACATTGTGGACATCATCCCCACATACCTCACTGAAAAATAATAAAAATAATTAAGAAACAGGAGAATAGGGTTCCCTATTAGAGATTGTTTACTCCAAGCTCGGAGGTGTGAACTCCCAAAAACCAAAGACTTGTCTTACATTTGGGTGCCCCCTCAGTTAATCATCCACTTCCTCCCACACCAATCTCAAAAAAGGAGAAGAATAAGATGATGGTATATGAACCACCTCCTCCTCCTTGTGAAGATGATTCTTCCATGCTTGGGATAGAGTCACTCGATAGGAGGAATAATTGAAATATATATGGAGAATAAATGTTGAGATTCTATAAACAGGTTATCATATTGGGTAAATTATCCAAGTAGAGATTCAAAATATGTATTCAGCAGAAGTGCCTCTACCCAACGGGATTATTCTGGTAAATGAAGCAAGAATGGAATGCTCGTTCAAGGATGCTCCAGGATCATCAGTCTAACTAAACCTATTCCCATAAAGATTTCAAGATTTCCCTCCAATGGGGAAGCAACAAGAATAAATTAAAGATAATCCACATAGGATGCCCCCAGTTGGGTATCTACCTCATGTTCCAGTAGTGTTGGCATGCCCAATCATTTCCCCTTATGAACATTATTATTCTTAGGTCCAAATATTATTGCATCAAGGGATCCTAAATACCATAGAGTTATTAACAACTCAAATTATAGAAATGGAGTGGTCTCAGGCTCTAATACAAGTAGAATAGAAACCTTACACTGACTGGGTGAGAAATGTCCTGACTTCACCAAATTTCAAGAATTCCGTATTCCTAGTGTTAAATGTCTCATGGGACCTAGAGAATCATCTAATACAATACTCTTATAACTGTGATCCTATTATTGGAACCCTAGAGACACAAGAATAAGTGAAACTCAGATTCTTTTTGTGGAGTCTGCAATGCTCATCCTTCAGCTGGTATACCTATATTCCAGTTAACTCAATAACAAGATGGGAATAACTTCGATGATAGTTTCCATTCCATTTCAATTCAACATTTCCAAAGACAATAGTTTGAGAGATCATTAACTGAAAATAGTGAGATAATGAGGGAGTCTCATACTCCATCACTAAATAGAAAGTTCCGGCCTACTCATTGAATTGACCTCTCCCCCAAGATGAGTTTTTGGCCATGTGCATAGACAACCTCCATGATGATATGTGAACACCGCCTATTCAAGTGAAATATACAAGTGGGTTCCAACATTTCTATGTGATCATTAAAAGTATAGAATATTCCTTACAAAAGACTAATCTCAAGTCTTAGTCAGGCCCAAATAAATGTGTAGGGAGGGATGAAGTGGATTCTGTCATACTTCAGCCACCCCCTGCACCAAATCTAGCTCCATGGCCCCCTCAAAACCATGTAGGTCCCACCAAAATTCATCAGCTTCCCCCACCCCATCAAGATGAACACAGGGGGTGGGAAATAAATTTTAGGAATGCAGAAATAAAGTGTTTTCAATCTGGGATGATCATCTATGTGGCTTCTTTGTATATTTTATGAATTCCAACTTGCTCTTACTTCTGGAGCTAAAGATAGCTGATGAAGTAGGTCATGATTATCGACAAGATTTTTGTTCCTTCCACTCGATACTATGGAACATCATTTTGGAGTGATTTTTCTTCAAGTAACTTCTATAAAAATTGATAGATTCTAGATTGGTCAATCTTGGTCCACCGCCAGTGCAAGTGGCATATGTTTCAACCACTTACACATATGGAGAGAGGGAGTGGAGAAAAGTTTTTAACAAAAAGGAGTAAAATATTGATAGTTGGTTGACTCAGAAAATAGTCATCTGAGCACATGAAATACTCCATGAATAGTTTTATCTACATACCATTCATCTAATTGGTTCAAATGAAACACAACAATCCTCCTCGCCACTAAAATCCTCTGAAGACCGACCACCCAAAAAGAAGTCCAATCATAAGTGAAGAAAATAAGTGAGAGGATATGAAATAGCACCAAATCCAATGTTGGATTTCAAAATCTAGTATTTTATTCCAATAGATCTGAATATATGATCACCACCCCACCAAATATCACAACAGGAACAACCCCACCAAATGGAACAATGGATATCGCACTACCAAATGACACAACGAACACCGTCGCACCAAACAGCTCAAATGGAACAACCCACAAAACGACATAATGGGAATATCCCCACCAAAGGGAACAATAAGAACCTTCACAAAAAACAGCACAATGGGCACTGCCCCACCATACAACACCACCATGGGAAGATGATAAGGCAAGGTCATCATCAGAAGAGGAGATGATTTTGGGCTCTGTGGACATAATTCACTTGATGCATCCCCTCTCCGATGATTTATATGGTTATCAACTAGAATTACTCACACCAAATTGGGGGGGGGTATTGGAGGGATAAATCGCATAAGACAAGGATATCAAGGGAGACACTTCCATGGAAGAAATTAAGTTTATAGCCGCACCCCTGCTCAAACCGTCTATGTTGTAGAATCCCGCGGAAGGACCCTCCTACGAATCCAACAAGGATAGGAAAATTCTCCTACCCCTATTGGAAAACCTCTTAACCTGATCATAATAAGGTATTCATCAAAGGAAGAATAGATGGAAAATTACATTTGACATGCTAACAAATATTATCAGCCAAACACATAAAGGACGGAAGCTGATATGGCTCCGACCACATGGCCTGACCTATCTCCATAAAATATAAATTCCCCTAAAGTGCTTGTGGAAGAGCATCCTTAAGCAGTGAAGTTCAAGCCTTTTGACCAAAAATATGATATTATGAAGCAATTGGCCTCAGTTCTAGCAATGCTGTCAATCCTGGTATCATTGAATCTATCTGCAGATCTCATGCAATCTCTTATAGAATCTTGGTTGTGTCCCCATGAGTTTGAAGCCAGATTAGTCACTAATGAAGTATACCGAACAAATACCAATCTTGAAAAATTCTACATAGTTATCTCTTTCTCAAATCAATATTAACACGCCATCATGCAAGGACACATTAGACCCTTATATGTGTATGGAAAAATAAATGGAATAAATATCTAAAATGTCTTTATCAACAACGGTTCTGTGGTTAATATACTTCCACTGTGGACACTTCATCTGTTGGGCTGCAATGAGGATGATTTGACACCCTACACCACAAAGATGTTTAGATACAAAAAAATTAAGTAGAATTCATTGTGCTAAATCAATCCCAAAACACTATTTGGTTCCATCATATCTTGCCCATAATTTAAGGTTGTTTGAAATAAAATAGCCTCCAATGCCCTTCTAGGGAGGCCCTAGCTGTACAAAGATGAATAAAACCCCACCTTGTACAATTAGTGCCTGAAATATAAAAATAATTCATAGAGTAGGATAATACAAGACAATAAGGAACTATTTGACATATATGATTCATAATATATTGATGAAGCATTCTACGAACTCATGGGAAAACAAACCTTAGCTGCTGGAATTGATTGGGTCGCTACCCACAAATGGTTTGGAAATGGATTCCAAAAATCCTTTCAACTAGATCAGGGAGGAATACATACTACCCATCAATCAGATTGAGGTAACAAGTCCAAATTCTGAGGCATATTCAGTAGTCCTCATTATTTCCATTATGGATGTTGATCTTGATAATGTTTAAAGGCTTAATGACTTTTGAGTTAATATGGAATGTTCAAATAAAAATTCCCTTAAACCATCATCAAAACCCTAATAAATCCTTTCCTCACCCACTAAGGTATGATGCAGTATCTTGTCACTCAAATAAGATGAAGAAACTCGTTTACCAATTATTGTGTCTTTTCCGAAGAATCCTTTTCCAATGGATGAGACTGAAGAGGCGACTTCGCTTGTTAGACACAAAAAGTATGACTCTTGCATCAATTATAGAATGATCAAATTAAGAATTATTTCCATGTCAGAAGAGGAAGAGGAAGGAGATTAGGATACATTTGTGGAATAAGAAGAGTACCCAAGGGATTCCCCTCCAACAATCATGGAAGGTGTCTCTACCACCATTGAGGAACTCAGGAAATCCAATTGGGTATGGAAAAAGTCATGAAAACCAATCTTGTTAGTTCACCCATTTCTATAAAATAACAAGAGGTCTACGCCTCTTTCCTGAATCAAAATAAAGATGTTTTCACTTGTAACTATACAAAAATGCCACGCCTTGATCTTGAGTTGTCCACTCACCACCTGGGATTTCCATAAGAACATTATGGCTACAAGAAAGCTTCTAGAAGGACACACTCGACCCATGATTCCAAAATTGAGGCGTAATTCAAAAATCTCATCAAATATAACTTCATTCTGGAGGTCCAATATCCCATATCCCTAGAAAATGTTATCCCCATTAAAAATGAACCAATTGATCCAGGTCTGCATAAATTTCATAGACCTCAACCGGCATTGCCCGAAAGAAGATTTCCTTATCTCGATCACAGAATTGTTGATTGAGGAAACTACTGGGTATGAGGTCCTTTATTTCAGAGAAAATTATTCATGTTATAATCAAATCTAGATGTCCCAATAAGATGAAAAATCCACCACCTTCAGAGCCCCCTAGGGATTATATTTCTACATGGTAATTCCCTTTGGTTTGAAGAATGTCAGTGCTACATACCAGTGTTCCATGAATCACATATTCAAACCCTACCTAGGAAAATTCATTGAATGATATTTATATGCTTTGGTGGTTAAGTCATGATGGTGCTCGGACCACCTGTCAATGCTTGAAACCATTTCCAGCAAATTACGACAACACATTTTGAAAATGACCACCCTAAAATGTGCCTTCGGAGTCACCTTAGAGAAATTCCTCATCTTTTTTATGTGACCATAATATCGAAGTCAACCCTTAGAAGAAATTAGTTATCTTTAAAATCTCACCACCTCGCAACCTCACTAAGTTGAGAGGACTATAGGGAAACCTAGCTTACATTCGTCGTTTCATTGACAACCTTGTAGAAAAAAGCCTACCCTTCACCAGGTTGATGAAGAAACGGGTATAATATCAATAGACTGATGATTTTAAAGAGACATTCGACAATATAAAGAAATATCTATTAATTCGACTAGTGATAATGACACCTATAGAAGAAATACCTCTCATTCCATATATAACCCCCTTGAAGCGATCCCTAGATGCCTTCCTCGAACAAAAAAATGATGTCGACAACGAAAATGGTCTATATTATCTCAGCCAAACCATGATTGATGATGAGACTCGATATTCAAATATTGAGAAGAGATTATCGACCTTAATATTTTAAATTCAGAAGTTGAGGCATTATCCGTAGCACCATGAGGTCCACTTGGTCTCTTGTAGCAACCTTCTCAAGTATATTCTCAGTCATCCAATGCTAACTGGATGCATGTCATAGTGGGAAGTCATCCTGCAATAGTTTAACATACGGTTCATAGCCTAGAAGGTTGTCAAAGGTTAGGTTTTAGAAGGATTTTTTGAAAAACAACCATCAAAATAAGTGACTCTTTTGGATGTCGAATTACCCAATAAATATGTGTTATATATTTAAGAGGATCCTCAGAAATGGGAAATTCAATTCTACGGTGTCTCTAGAACCTCGATAGGAAGAAGAATAGAATACCCCAGACTAAAAAAAGTTGGTCGGGATTCATACATGTATCCTTGGAAAATGTTTCCATTATTTATTCATTCCTACTATAAGAGGGGTGTACAAACAATGTAGAAGAATACCAGGCCCTTAATGCAAGACTGGAACTAGAACTCCAATTGTAAGCTGAACTCATAAAGATAAAAGGATATTCAAAATTGGTCATCAAGAAAGTCAATGGTGATTATGCCATAAGGAAAGTGTAGTTGATTCCTTTGATGAACTATGTTTGAGAACTGATGGAGGAATACCAATCAGAGTTGACATTGACTTATGTCCCATGGTCACATAATGCACAAGATGATGCATTATCAAATGTTGCCACATCTCCGGCTGATCCAGAACGGAATGAAATGGTCATCAACATTTCCCACCACTAGATGGTCTTTCTATATGATCAGTCCATGACGAAAGAAATAAATTATATCCATCCCATCTCTCAGACATATGGTCATGCCACTGGCTGTATGTCCCCCTTGTGGACTATCATAAAAATGGAGAACTCCCACCATATTGGGCTAGAGGGGAATATATCTAAGGACGAGTAGTAAATTTCATGTTAAATGATGGAATATATCAACAAAGAGTTATCTTGATGTGAGGCCTTGATGGAGTCCTTCTCATGTGCATTGATATATAAGATACCACATCCATTATGAAATAAGTGCATAGTATAACTTGTGGGGAAACACCAATCAGAATCCAAACTCTCACATAAAATTTGAAGGCATGGGTACCATTGGCCCACAATGATGTAGTATTATGCCAATTTCACCAAAAGGTGTCATTCCTTCCATGTCCATGCCAATTTGATCCATCAACCCCCAGAGTTTCTTCCCAAAGTTAAGTACTCCGGGCCATTCTCTATATGGGGAATGGATGTCGTGGGCCCATATACTCCCACCATGACCAGACAATTCAAGTCTATTCTCATAGCAACTGAATCATTTTCCAAATGGGAAGAAGTTTTACCCATTAAATAAGTTTGGAAAATAAAACATTGGAATCTTTGTGAAAGTTAATATCATACTCGGATTGGTGTCCCTCGCACAATACTGAGGGACAAAGGAACCAATTTTTTCTCTATTGAATAGGAAAAACTTTGTCTAGAGTATGCCAATAATTCTAAATGTTCATCCCACTACAATGTAGTAGCCAATGAAAATATAAAGGCTTTCAACAAGACCATATCCAAAAAAACTCTAAAATATGGTAGTTAAGGATGTGAAATCTTGGCCAGATAAAATACTCCATGGTCTTTCGGATTACTAGACCACAACACACACTGCCACTCAAGAAACCCCATTCCTGTTAGTATATGGGATGAAGGTGGTTCATCCCATTGAAATTTAAAATTTCATTACTCTCAAATTATTTCTATTCTCAACTATATGAAGATGGGAAGTCCCAAAAATGGATTGATGAGCTATAAAAGTTGGATGATAAAAGATTTCCCACTTTCCACCATTTTCAAGTATACCAAAATCAGATTGCACAAGCTTCATTAAGAAGGTTCATCTCCGATTATTCCTAGAATGAGAAATAGTGTTGGTCCTCATAACCCCAATTATACTCAAGAATAAGCCTCCAATGTTGGTTCCAAAATTGGAAGGACCATATGTTATACACAATTCTTACTCAAATGGATAATATACCTAGATTTCAGTGGATAGAAATATCACTACAACTCCCACCAATACAAGTTTCTTGATAAAATACTTCATGTATAAAAAATCATATAAAGACTTCCTTTCCACATGACATTAAACTATATGAAATACATCCATAAAGAATGATAATAAACGGCATGATGATCTCATCAATGTCATACGAAGTTAAACTGCTATTAACTCTCGTTTCCATCACAGAGTCTAAAGGAATGAAAAGAGAAATACCTTCAATCCAAAGTGATTCGTTCGTTGAAGAAACATCAAAAATTGACAAAGTCATGAACCAAGGTTCAAATACACTTGGGTCATTCAAGTTTCACCAAGGTTGCACAAGTATACTTGCGCGCCTCCCAGTTGTCGTGGAAGTGACTTGCACGCCCTCTTTGAAATTTCTCCCAAGGTCTCTCCAGCGTATAAATACCCCTGTGGGCCCCCACCCCATTAGGGAGGAATTTGTTTTCCAGAAATTCATATTTGAGCTCCCGGCACCCTAGTCTCTTATCAAAGCATCCGAACACTTCTAAGGTAATTTCTCACCTAGAATGAAAGATCTAAAGAGGAGTAGGAAGGCCTAAGTGTTGAAACTCATCAACACTTGCACACCTGAGTGACCCACCCTTAAGGGAAATGGCCACACTTGCGCGCCGCCTTACCCCTTCACCAGAACTTGCACGCCACCCTTCTGGAAGCCCCTTGTGATAGTACTAAGGGCTTGAGACAGGTCTCTCCAAAGTATTTCCTCATGGATTAAAAGTCGCGCAAGTACACATGTGCCACGTAGGTATACCTACGCGGCCAGGACTTGCGCACCCACACAGTACTTGTGCACCCACGCAGTACTTGCGCACCCAGTAGGACTTGCACACCCCTCTCTTTTTGGGTGCCCCTCCTTCTTATTCCACCTCTCTTATGCCAATCTACCTATCCCCTTATAGATTAAGCCCTCATAACTCTATTCAAATCCATTTATGGCATGATTTTTCGATTAGATTCCTTATTTGAAAGGAATTATGTGGAACATCTCTCAAAACCTAGTGATTTACACATCTTTACATCACTAAGGTTAGAGAGTTCATTCATTAAACCACATCCTTTAAGATGAGAGAATTCTTAATCTGGGCATCCTCCTCAAGATTAAGCCCCAGTCTCAAAGCTCCCAAAATCTGGGCATCCTCCTTAGGAGTAATCCCCAAGTCCACATTAATTTGGGAATCCTCCTTAAGAGTAAGCCCCAAGTCCTCTAATCTGGGCATCCTCCTTAGGATTAATCCTAAAGTCCCCTAATCTAGGCATCCTCCTCAGGAGTAAGCCCCATTCTCAATGTTCCCAAAATATTGGAATCCTCCTCAGGAGTAAGCCCCAACCATAATTTCTCCAATCTAGGCTTCCTTTTCAGAAGTAAACCCCAGTCTCAAATATAGGCATCCTCCTTAGGAGTAATCCCCAAGCCCCTTAATTCTAAAATTCCCTTAACCTGGGCTTCCTTTTCAGGAATAAGCCCCAGTATTAAAATCCATTTAACCTGGGTCTCCTCCTTAGGAATAAGACCCAGTCTTAATTTATTTTAACTAGTTTTAATTTGATTTTGATATGGTCTTCATTCTCAGGAATAAAACCCATTCATTATTCCCCTACTAATTTGGGCATCTTCCTCAGGTGTAATCCCCAAGTTAGAGTATCCAAATCTCCATAAAAGCACATATCCTTTTATGGACCCTATTCCCGAACTTCTTCTTTGAAATAAATCCTGATAACTATCTCTTTGTCCAGTCATACATACATAAGCCCCAAATCATTTTCAATGATTGCATCTTTCATTGCAGAATTGCCTGATTCCACCAATAACTCTTGTTTCTCACACCGAGCATAACTCGCGCGAGCTTAGAGTGTAAAAGTAATTGTGACATCTTTCTTTAAGCCATCAATCATAACATAAACAACATACTCCCTTTCTCGAACTACGTGGGTTATGATTCCTTTTCTATATAAAGGATACGTAGGTATCCCATCTATGAGTATGATCCCAACTCTAAAATAATCTATGTCCTTCTGAATGATAATAAACATCAAGTGCCCCACTGAGTGGCTTTAAAACAAGTATGGTCATCATAATGACCAAGATAATTTCATATAATGTATTAAAGGATACCATTGACTAAGAATATCTAAAAAATATAGATGAATCTCTATCGATGAAGAACCTCAAATACATATAAAATATACTCTAAATTTCCTACATATCAATCATTGTTTGTCAGATCTAAAGGAAAACTCATTTTATACATGGTAATTTAATAAGGATTCACGAACATAACTTAATTATATAAAGAGAGGCCCGGAGTAGACAATAATTCCCCTAAAAAAGGTTTTATGAGTCCGACCTCCCATCCTCTCGACCAATGCAAATTCCTAAGACTCATCTGTGCATAACTAATGAGCGCCTACCTTTGGAAAGTAGGTCCAAATGGATATGGAATAATTGGATGTTTCTAGTTCTATGAAAAATATCGTTAGAAACCTCTTGGAATGTTTGAACCATAAATCAACGAGGTCATACCCAATTCCAGAGGAAACAAAAAATGGTGAACCCGACGTGAATCCTTAACCATGTTAAAATGATTATTTTTCCTATTTGTTAGGCCTATATTTAATCTCAATGAGAGGGCCAACAAGACAATCAATAACATATGTGATTATCCAAAAGATGTAGTGGATGGACATATCTTGATTATGTCTATTATATCAAACAGGCAATCTTTTCCAAGATCTTCCGTGTTATAGAAATGGTTTCTCTTAAGTTCACACCCGTGAATACTTCTACTGTGAATACTTGTGCTGGGAAGGCCTCTGCTGCTACTCCTGCTAGATCATCGTCCGCTCTGAGGACGATATCACCTACTCAACATCTTCAACGTTGGGTATCAATTACACTGGTTAAGGTGTACCATCAAAATGGCACTATTCCGACTCTAGAGGCTACTCGACAAGCCCTCCAAGTCAATAATTCACCCTGGTTGTCCGGAAAGCGATGAACAGAGATCAAGAAACAGGTGGTGCCAACCACCGTCTCCAACCATTTCAGGTCATTATCCCTAGAACGCAATCACCAATCACTCCCATATTCTGGGGAGGTGAATGAGAAGGTCCCTCAGGGCCTTAATTTAAGGGGACATGAGTCCTTTCCAAGGTATCCAATCAACAATCGTCGCCAGTATTGTGCGGAAGTTTGCCCTCAACATGAAGAGGGTATCCTCTCCATGCATTCGGCTCAGTTTCCTAAAACTCGAGCAGGAAAGACGAACTGCCAGAGATGAAATCCAATCAACAGTGACCATGTTCTCATCTCTACCATCTATGGAGAAGTACTCCAACCTAACCTGGGGGCAATCAATGAGCAGGCACACACAACCGTCTGTTTTAATCTCGCTGTCCAGCATACCCTTCTATCTGCAGCATGACATTACCGCCAGGAAATTCCAGTGGAGTACTATAGACAGGAACATACACCTTTTTATAAATCATCAGCTAGTCAGCAAGCTCGTTTACTACATACGATGGATCCGGCCAAAAAAATGTGTTGACAAATGGTAAATAGGCACATACACCTGCTTACACCCATCAATCCTGCCAGCAGCCTCGTCTGTCAGTATTGAAGGAAGCTCATCAGCCACATTCAGGGGAGTGAAATTAGTAGGCACATACACCTGCTAGTATTGATCAATCCTACCAATAGTCTCATTTGGTAGCATTCAGAGAAGTTATTCAGAAAGATCTGGCGAAAAACAGGAGGCAAACTCAACTCTCTACCCCCACACTTGAGTACTGCCAGGATTCACTAATAGGAAAAGGAGGACAGGAGTCGGAACACATACCTACTACAAGCACGGAATAGACGTATATCCCCGTTTCAGCGGCTGAAGTAGCCAAGCATATTCTATCAATGGTGAAGGAATAGAAGCAAATCTCATTTAATGTTCTAGATGCCTGCCAGGATATTATAACAACTTTAGCAGAATCTCAGGGAAAGACACATAAATCTATCCCTACCAATGGAGTGACAAATCAACAGTTCACTCTGGAACAGATACACACCTCTGTTCCAGTCCAAGAGGGTTGTGGGGCATACTCTCACATATCATACAAACAACCATGTTAGGCACATACACCTAATTTGAGCAGAGATAATCATCCTAACCTAATCATTTCTCCTAAGCAGGCACATACAACTGCCCATAATAACCACATTTGTCAACAAGTGGTTCGAAAATTGTGTAATAAGTCGTCTAAAAAGAATACACGCCCATCATAGTCAAGAAATCAAGATCCAATTTGTAATAAGGCCTTGCTCGACGATGGTGTTCTTGAATCCCTCAGACAATTATCTGTTGGAATTCAAGATTCTACTCTCTCATTTCCCAATACTGGGAACATTAATTTTGAAGGTCTTCATCAGAACCTTACTCATGATGGCATGCTTCATGACAGTTCGATCTATCTCGAAGTTTCTTCTTCAGATGAGAGCCACATGAACCCTCTATGTGGCCAGAAGACCAAGGAGAAAAATGTTTCATCTTTTGCTGTATCCCACCATGTTGGTCCTCCCCGTGATGATGAATTTAACTACAAAAGTCCTCTCCATAGTTATAATGTGAATTCCTTGTAAAATGATCCAATGGACAATGTAGTGATGAGAAAGCCCTCTTATCATGAGGCACATGCAAATGAAAAGACGGTCATGTCTGATGCTTCACCACTAGTAGGTGAAATACTTTCTCAATCAGAATATAGACCGAGGTGTAGTTCATTCTCCGAACCACCCTTGGATCGTTCATCTTCTAGTTTTATCGGTCAATTCTCTACCGATTTTGTTGAATCCGATGAAGAAACAAATAAGAACCAACTCTGGTCCAATTAGGTAGAAGAATCTCCATTGAATGATATAGAGGAAGTACTCAATATGAGAAAAAAATTGGCGAAAGGTGAAGTTCCAGTCATGTTTTGTCCTTGAGGTGACTCTTAGTATGACATTCCAGAGATGTTGATGGAAGATTTAATTCATGATATTCGTCTCAATGTATGGAAAACTCTTTGTCAGTTGAAAAAGAAAATATTATCTTTTGATAAATATGAAAATCATATCAAGATAATAGAAGGTTTATAATGCCAATTTGAATTGGATTCTCTCTCAGTTTATTGATATACAAAGGCTGAAAAGAAACAGAGAGCCATTCAGTGTTCATGCCTTGGCACACTAAGAAGATTACGCCAGTTAATTGCCAATGCCCCATCTGGTATTCATATCAGGGGATGGGGTGTTCATGGAGAAATACAATTAAATGTACTCTCCAGTCAGCAAAGCCCACCGAAAATGTTCTCATGCAATGTTATTTCCCATGTCTAGCCACAATCAATTGGATTTGTTTGTAATAAAAGGATTTCTCAAGAATAGGCTTCAACTAGTTCTTCTCAAAATCAATCATACAGAGAAAAGTTTGTTGAATTAATTCTGCATCAAGTGAGTGAGAATATTTAACAGGACTCTCGTTTGGACAAGCACATCATCATGTGACAGAAGTGTTAGAAATCATCCAACAGTCTTTTAAGCTGGGTGATAAAAGTGGACGCAGGTTGATGGATCCATCCAATTTCTTGACTATATTTCGCAAGATCAAATGAGCTTATAAGAAGGTATCAGATATAGTATGTCAAGAACCCCCCCAGATTTCCAGACTAGGGACTCTTTCACCCCAACCCTTGGAATAAAAAAAAATAGGATTTGAGGAGTTGAGCAGGAACAGCAGGAACAACCCCAGTCCACTAGACTAGGGAATTTTTCAAATCCTCAATCTCTTCCTCATAGAAATTTAGTCTTCTCTCAATTAGGGAAGAATCCCCAAGAGGAACGAAGATCCAAATTATCAGAACATTCCCTCCAAATTACGGTTCGTCAAGAAGTTCCTAAGGGATCAAATCAACAAAAGGCAATGTCTCATCAGAGACATGGAAGACGAAAATATCGCATAAGTGATGATAGAAGGGATGCAATGAATTATGCATCAATTAATTTCATCTATGTCTTTATTACTGATCCACCAGATGAGGTTCAATCAGAGTGATCAAATGAAGTGGTTCCTGCCCAAGAAGTTGTACGCACAGACACAAATGAAGAAGGTGTGCGCACAAGAAGTCAAAGGCTTACCCAGAATCGGGGTGTTCCTTCAAGTAACCCACTTCCCCCTCTCTGAAAATGATCCAACAAGGGGAAAGGAAAAATTCAGTTTACATACCCTTCTTCTAGATAAGGCCATTCGCTCTAACTAGAGAAAAGATTTGCACAACAAGAGGAATAAATGAAGGATTGCGGAGGATCAATGCATAACTACTTCGGCGTAGTATTCCTCCTTATCGTGCTAGAGTAAGTCATCCAAAGTAATTTGTTGTGGCTACTGAAATGGATCAATAATATCCTCCTTTATCAGTACACCCTCACAGGTCTAATCCTACAGGTCAAGTGCAATAAAAATTGGCAGTGATGCCATCGGTTGTAGTACCAGCTACCACATCTGTCCAATCTCCAGTCATGGCACCTTTTCAGGTCCATGTTTAACCAGATGTTTCTCAAAAGTTAATAACTACTATTGATTCGTTAACAGCTCGGTTGGAAGATATGGAGGGAAAACGAGCACAAATTCAACTAGAAAAAAGAGCTTACCCTGAATGGCTTGATGCAATTCCTCCCCTATTAAATTTTGCAAATAGCACATTCCCAATATTTAATGGTTAGGGTGACCCAGTGCAACACTTAACACATTTTGTTTCTCGTTTTGATCCTATGATGGGAACCCTTCAGCAACAAGAAGCAGTTAAGCTCAGGTGTTTTGTATAGTCATTACAAGGACCTTCTTTTTTCTGGTACACAAGCTTGCAATCCTGGACAATTACCGGATGGGAGGATCTTCGCCAAAAATTCCATCTTCAGTTCAGCTCAACGTTCCCAAAGACAATAGTTTTTTATCTTAAAACTGTAAGAATGGGGAGAATGAAAGGGTTTCAGATTTCATTGCTCGCTGGAAGGGATTAACATATTTCATGAGCTTAGCACTCCCTCAAGAATAATTGTTTCCATTCTGGGTGGAAAATTTGTGTGCTGAGCTACGCATGCCATTGATCCCTGTGAAATACATATGAGGGTTTTGAGACCTTACTTCAATCGCTCAACATATTGAAGACTCTCTTATGAATACTAAGGATAAAACTCATGTAATTCCATTAGTTCTAGGAAGGAGAATGGGTAGACCATAGACTACTACAGTCATGCTTAAACAAGAACATGTACCTGCTTCTACTTCAAAACCTTCATCTTCCTGAAGGGATCCACCTCCAATGCATCAGAAACAGATGATGTTTCGTCAATACAATCAAAGAGATCAAATACAGAAAAAATTTGAGGACTTAAAAAGAAAAGTTTACTCTTTCCAAAATGAACAAGTTCCTCGCTACTTCATTTCGGCTCTGGAAAATAATTTGGTTCAATTGCCAAGGCCCAAAAGGCCATACAAGGAAGGAGATGAAGACCGTCCCAACTATTTCCCCTTTCATCAGATATTAGGGCATCCCATTTAATAGTGTTTTTTCTTCACAGACCTCCTGTAAAAAATGGTCGACTTGGGACAAGTCAAACTGAAAGGTTCTTCAACTCAGGTAGCATGTGTTACTGCTACAGCTCCAGAGGAAGAAGGCGAGAGGCAAGAATTCAAGAACAAAAATGCAAAAAAATATGATGATTGGATGGTCAGAAAAACGATCTACCAAACTCATGATATTTTTCGAACATAATTAATGAAACCAATTGTGACTTTTTCCATGAATGCCTCCAAAAAAATCTCTTCATTAGAGGGAAAATCCTCAAAGAAACGAACTGATTCAAATAAAGAAGAAGAATCATAAGAAGATGAGTATGTGTCAAAGACCAAGTTGTCTTTGACTCAGGAATGTTATATTCCATCTACATTGAAGCCACGAGAACCGTCCCACTAAACGGAATACCCTAAATTGGCTAGTCAGGCAGAGTCTTCATCGGATGAAGAGTTAATCTTTGGTTCTGTTAACATGATTCACTTAACAAATCCTTATGCCAAACATAGTTTTGATCTTGATGAACCTGGGTTCCTTGTATCAAATAGAGTAATCAAAGGAAGTTCCAGAGGCTCAGGATACAGAGGAAGATGTGTATCTTTAAGAGGCCACTATTCCAATTCTACCCCTGCTAGAACTTAGTATGCAGTAGAAACTCATGGCAGAGCCCTTCGATGAGCTCAACAAGAACAAGAAAGTTCTTCCTCACAATGAAGATTCAGTCCTGGAACAGTTATTCTAGAGGATCGGTTTGGGGGTTCCACTTTCTTTCTCTCAACAAGTAAATATACCTATTTAGTCTAGTCTTCCAAAGCCAGGGGTATTGCCAACTCCTATCCCGATACAATATGAATCTACTTCCAAAGCATCAACTTCCAAGGCACCTGCTAAACCACATGTTCCTGTTGGGAAACTCAGAACTTTGGATCAAAAGTATGATGTATTGAAACACCTGGACCAAGTACCATCCAAGTTATCAATTTTGGATGCTTTGAATTTATCGAAGGATATTCGAGAGGCACTCATTGAGGCTTTGTAATGTCCTCAAGAGTTTGAAACTGAAATTGTTGCAGTTGTAGCCTACAATGTAGAGAATAATCCTATAGAATTCCATGCAGTGATATCTTTCATAGAAGAAGATGAAGATGATGTTGTGCATGGACATATAAGACCTTTTTATATATCTGGAAGGGTTATTGGTGTAGACATCCGAAGATCTTTCATTAATAATGGTTCAGGAGTCAACCTCATGCCCATTCATACACTTCGTCAATTGGGCCTAAATGAATCTGATTTATCTCCTTCTACAATGATGTTACAAGGATATGATAAAAATGAACAAGAACCAATGGGCGAGATTACACTCAGAACTCAGTTTGGAGATCTTGTATCCAATTCAGATTTCATGGTTGTTGATCAAGACTCAGCCTTCAACTTCATTCTTGGAAGACACTGGATACATCAACATGCGGCTATCCCTTCATCATACCATCAATGTCTCAAATATTGTTTCGATGGTCAAGCTGGGACATTGTATGGTGATAAGGCCTCGTTCAAGACATGTGATTCTTAATACATTGAGGTAGAATTCAATCACATGAAGGAAAATGAGAAATGCACAATAAGGGAGATTACCAAAGTCAATGCTCCATATGGTTTGGAAAAGATTCCAGTAAATCCATTTACACATGTGAGTACAGATTATGTGTTGCCTATCAGTCAAATTTATAGGATAAACTCAAATCCAAATACTCTTATGGAAACTTCCATAATGTCAATTATGACAATTAACCTAGACAACATGGGAGAAATTGGTGATTCACCAAGCAATGATGAAAGCTCAAATGGGGATGTATTCATTTCATCTGCTGAAATCCAGAAATTCTATACTTCTCCAACCAGGCCAGAAGACGTTATAGAAATTTCAGAGGTGAATGATGATGTCGATTCTCAATCCATCATCCCCTTCTTAATACCCAAGAAAGACCCTTCATCATCAATTGGGTCAGAAATGGAAGCTTCTTCTTCAAGATGTTCAAATTTTAACATCTCTTCTAATTATGAAAATTCTACTTCATCATCTACTATGCAAGTAGAAACATACGAAATAACACATGTTCAAGAAGAAGAGGAAGATCTCAGCGATGATCCTCCAGCATTTGAAGAGGGTATCTCTACTACTGTGGATGAACTCAGAGAAAGAAATCTGGGTAAAAAAGAAGATCCATGCCCCACTTTAATTAATGCGAACATGAATCTTGAAGAACAAGAAATGTATATTTCATTTTTGATGAAAAATCGAGATATATTTTCTTGGAACTATACAGAGATTCCATGCCTTGATCCTAATGTCGCTACTCATCGTTTGGGTTTTCCAGAAGAACATCGAGGATTCAAGAAAGTTTCCAAAAGAACACACCCAACTTATGCTTCCAAAATTGAAGCTGAAGTGGATACGCTTATCAAAGCTAAATTCATCAGAGAAGTTCAATATCCCATTTGGTTGGATAATATTGTCCCTGTGAAGAAAAAGAATGGACAAATTAGAGTTTGCATCAATTTCAGAGATCTTAATCGACATTGTCCTAAGGATGATTTTCTGGTTCTAATTACAGAACTTTTAATCGATGCAACAACTGTCTATAATGCACTTTCCTTCATGGATGGATCTTCCAAATATAATCAAATCCGAATGGCTCTAGAAGATGAAGAATCCACAGCCTTCAGAGCCCTCAGGGTGTGTTATGCTATCGGGTAGTGCCCTTTGGCCTAAATAATTCAGGCGCAACATATCAGTGTGCCATGAATCTTATCTTCAAACCCTTTTTAGGGAAGTTTGTTGAATGTTATGTGGATGATTTGATGGTAAAATCCAAACAAAGTTCTAATCACTTGGTTAATTTGGATGTCATATTCTGTAATCTTCGATAACATAATTCGAAGATGAACCCCATAAAATGTGCTTTTGGGGTTACCTCAGGAAAATTTATCTACTTTGGTGTACGCCATCGTGGTATCAAAATCGATCCTAAGAAGACCAAGTCAATCCTTGGTATGTCACCTCCTCGAAATTTGAATGAATTGAGAGGAATTCAAGGACACATAGCCTATATTTGGAGTTTGATTGCCAATTTGATAGGAAAAAGTTTACCCTTCACCAAATTGATGAAGAAGGGAGTCACTTACCAGTGGACTGAATAATGTCAAGAAGCATTCGATATTCTCAAGAAATAACACTTGAGTCCACCGGTACTTATGCCACCTATTGAAAGAAGGCTGCTTATCCTCTATGTGACATCTTTGGAGAGATCATTGGGTGACTTTATTGCTCAGAAGAATGATGTTGAGAATGAAAACAGCCTCTACTATCTCAGTCGAAATACACATGAAGTAGAAACCCAGGATTCAAGTATTGAGAAGTGCTTCCTGGAATTAATCTTTGTAGTTAAAAAGTTGAGACACTACCTGCAACATCACGAGGTCCAATTGGTATCTCGCAATAACCCACTCAAATTCAACCTTAGTCGTCCAATTCTTACAGGACATCTAGAATGGTGGGTAGTTAATTTGCAGCAGTTCGACATTCAGTATGTATCTCAAAAGGAAATAAATGGCCAAGATCTAGATGATTTCCTTGCTGAACATCCTTCATTAGAACACACATCTTCAGATATTGAACTCCCTAATGAGGATGTATTATCAATTCAAGATAGTCCTCAGGTATGGGAAATGTATTTTGATGGTTCTTCTAGAAGTCCAATAGGGAGGAAAATAGAAAATCCTAAATTCAAAAAATTTGGGTTTGGAGTTGTGCTCATTTCTCTAGAAAAGTTAGTGTTACCCTATTCCATCTCAGTTTTTGGAGGGGGTACAAATAATGAAGTGGAATACCAAGCTCTCATCGCAGGCATGGAGTTGGCACTCAAAGAACAAGTGAATCACTTAAAGGTGAAAGGTGATTCAGACGTGGTAATCAAACAAGTCAACGGGGATTATGCCATCAGAAAAAAAAAGAACTAATCCCTTTATATGATTATGTCAGAGAATTAATGGCAGAATTCCCTTCGGAACTGACATTTTCTTATGTCCTGCGGTCACAAAATGCCCAAGCTGATGCACTGGCTAATATAGCCACAGCTCTGGAAGATCCAAATTAGGATGATACAACCATCAATATTGCCCACCGTCATACAATTTCACCTTATGTACAAATCCGAACAGAGGAATTCAATGAAATTAGTCCCATTCCTGAACCATATGGTCATACTACAGGATGGATTCCACCTATCAGGGAATACCTTCAAAATGGAACACTTCCACCTGATAGAGCTGGGAAAGAACAAGTCCGGAGACATGTGGTAAATTTCACTCTTTATGATAGCCCATATCACCCAGAGAATATTCTCTACAAATGTGGTTTTGATGGAGTTCTCTTTAGGATCATTGATGGTGAAGAGACAATGTCTTTCATAAAAGACGTTCATACCGGAGTCTGTGGTTCCCATCAGTCTGGACATAGACTGTCTGATCAAATTCGATGGCTTGGATACTTTTGGCCTTAAATGATACAAGATTTTGTTGATTTCACAAAGAAGTGTCATTCATGCCAAGTACATGCCAACTTCATTCATCAGCCCCTAGAGTTTCTTCATACAACTAAATACTCATGGCCATTTTCCACATGCGGAATGGATGTGGTGGGACCTTACCCTTCAGCAACACTCAAGGAGTTTAAGTATATTCTTACTGATACTGACTTCTTTTCCAAATGGGAATAGGCAATACCTCTCAAAGAATTTAGATCTAAAAGCATTGTTAGCTTCATCAAGTCTAACATCATTACCAGATTTGGTGTCCCTCATACCATATTGACGGACAACGACAACAACTTCTGTTTATCTGAGGTGAAGAAGTTGTATCAAGAATAAAATATCAAATAAAATAATTCATCTTGGTATCATACAGTGGCCAATGTCCAGATAGAAGCCTTCAACAAGACTCTTTCAAACATACTTCAAAATATGGTGGATAAATATAATAATTCATGGCCTGATAAACTCTTTCATTATTTATGGGATTATCGGACCACCACCCGCACTGCAACACAGTCAACTCCATATTCACTGGTATATGGAATGGATGCAGTCTTTCCCATTGAAGTTCAATTACCTTCGCTCAGAGTAGCCATTTGTGATCAGTCATCTACAGATGAACAATCTCAAAAGTAATTGAATTAATTGGAATGATTAGATGAGAAAAGATTGTGCACCCTGCACCACTTGGAAGTCTACCAGAATCGAATAGCATGAGATTTCAACAAAAAAGTCCGTCTTCATTCATTCATTCAGGGAGAATTGGTATTGGATCTCAGAACCCCAATGATACTAGGAAAGAATCCTCCCAAGCATGAATCAAAATGGTAAGGACGTTAGTCAATACATAAGGTCTATTCCAAAGGATCTCATTCTTTAATCTCAATGGATCGAGAACTCATCATTATTCCATCCAATGCCAGATTTTTGAAGAAGTATTTTTTATAAACACAAAATATCCCCTTCATCGTCCTTTCTATATGACGTTAAACTATACAGCATTGGTCCATTCATATGACCTTAAACTATTTGCATGCTTCATGTCCTGAAAGACATTAAACTCCACCATTATGGTCCATGAATATGACCTTAAAAAATTTGTATTTTCGTCCAACATGACGTTACTGTTTCCCTTTCATCATCCTTGCTATATGATGTTAAACTATACAGCAATGGTCTATGCATGTGACCTTAAACTATTTTCATGCTTCATGTCTAGCAAGACGTTAAACTGCAGAATAATGGTCCATGAATATGACCTTAAACTATTCTCACTTTCATCCAACATGATGTTAAACTGTGTCCCCTTCATCGTCCTTGCTATATGACGTTAAACTATACAGCAATGGTCCATGCATATGAACTTAAACTATTTTCACCATCTTCCAACATGACGCTAAACTATATCGTCCGTTTTCGTCCATCATGACGTTAAACTGTGAAAAAGTCCCTAATACGTCCTAGATGACATTAAATTGTGTCTTCTGTTGTCCTTACTGGATGACATTAAACTACACAATCCCCCTTTTGTCCAACATGACAATAAATTGTATTGTCCCCATCATCCTAACTACATGATGCTAAACAGTACAAAAATCCTTTAATACATCCTACATGACGTTAAAATATATTTTTTCCCTGTTACATGACACTAAACTGTGCAGCACCAATAGTCCTCACTGCAAGACTTTAAATTGCATAGTCTCTTAATATGTCCTACATGACATTAAACTGTGCATCGTTAGTGTTGTTTATACGTCTTGTTTCTCACACCGAGTATGACTCACGTGATCATAGAGAAAACTTCAACCATAATACCCTCTCTGGGCCGCTAACCATGTGTAAGTACCAACATCATTTTTTAGGTTGTTGTCCCCAAGAACAACTTGATCACCAATTCATTCTTTAATTGAACTATGTGGAATTTGATCCTTACCTTCCAAGCTGGGTTCGTAGGCAACCTTCCGAGGTTTAAGCCCAAAACCACTCTCTTCACATTGGTTCACCTCCATCTCATACGATGTTGAGTCGTGAAACTGCCCCCAGAATCAATATTGTTACATTGGTTCACCTTCGTCCTTACTATACAACGTTTAACTGTACAACACTTTTGTCCTGTATGACAATAAACTACAAATTTCTTTGATACCATCACCAGATAGGGGAATCATTATATACCTTGATTTCCAATCATGTTATATTCCAAAGACTATGTGCATACATGGAAATGCTCGAACCTTTTATCTTGGGTCAAGCCATCATTTCAATAAAGTCCCCTTTCACCCTTTACATTTACGAATCAAATCTGTTCATAGGGTATTTCTAGAACTACATGGGCTTGATTCCCATCCTTATGGGATACGTAGGAACGTTTGAGTGTCCCTCGAATCCAGGCCCAATTCTTTGGGCCTAACCCCAAATTCCACTTTCAGTCCCTTGGCTGAAAAGTCCCCATGAAAACACACACTGTGTATTCATTATTATGGTCCAAGCTCTATGACCCTAAACTAAGATATCTCATAATTTCGTCCCATATGACCTTAAACTGTATTTCAAGAACAATGTATGTCTTGATTACCATCCTTATCAGATACGTAGTGAAGTCCAACATTTCAATTCAGGACCCATCAACAACATGATTATGGTTAGCATTGATCTGTGTATCTCTACATACATTTGACACTACCCATTTTTATGTATCATAATCCTAACCTTAAATATTTTTATATCTTCATAACCCTTTTTCCTGACTTCCATTCACAAAATTTCCAAATTCTGAGAATTATTTTTCCTCACCATGCAGTACATGCCCGTAGGTGGCCTTGCATAAACAGTCTACATAACAGACCTGTTATCCAAAATATGCTATTATTTGACTATGCATCCAATTCCCTTAGGTGGCCCTGCATAATTCAACCCCCTAACGGGTTTGTTAAATAGTGGTAACTTCATTCATGGAAATAAAACATCTTTTGTCCTTATTTTTCTTAATGAAAATATATAGGGATCTACAAAAAATATCCATCTTTAACTTATTTGTCCCATGTTATTTTTCATGATCTGAAAGTATTCAATTCTATGGGTTATATTTTTATTCCGTACACTTGGGTCAGACCTTAATAGGAGTAACATTCATCCAATTCTTAGACAATCTTGTTTTGAAAAATCTTCTCCATATTCAAGTACCTCTCTCCATACAGAAAACTCTATGCTTTGGAAAATTTGAAGTCCCATAAACATTCACTGGATTTTTTAGTAGTAGAAAAGTAAATTTCTAAGAGTTATTTTGCCTGACTATGTAGCACATGCCCTTTGGTATCCTTGCATAAGTAGTCTATATAACAGACATGTCAGCCAAAAGATGCTATTATTTGACTATGCAGTCAATGCCCTTAGGTGGCCCTGCATAATTCAACCCCCTAACGAGTTTGTTAAATAATGGTAACTTCATTCTTGGGAACTACTTCTTCTAATGTTTTTTTATCCCTTTTTCATATCATTCCTCAGATTCAAAATTTCTTAAGTCATATTTTACATATTTTCCCTCATACTTGAGTGTGGAAATATGTTTTCAGATAAATTGTCAAGGAATTGATTCCATTTTAATCCATTCGGTCAAAGCTATTTCGACCTTAAACATTAGCCATTTTTATGTACGATGTGCATGACTTTAAACTTCCCACAAAAGACAAGGGAACTCTAAATAAAAGTAAAGTTCCATCTCACTAAACATACATTTTGTATGATTTTAGATAATATTGAGCAATAAAAAGTTTCAAAAGTTTGTTGGGTTATTTATAATAATCGTAGAAAAAATCAAACTATGCTTAATAGGTTCATTGTCTTAGGTAAAATTTAAAGCAGGTATCAGGAAAATGCGTGCACAAATGATTGAAGATGAAAGTGTTTTTCATTGATGCACAAGAGTTAGAAGGTCATCCACAGACTGGAGTCTCTTCTCTTTTTCAGGAATTACAAAAGACTTTCAACATAAATATTCATTTGATTTACGACATCTCGATATTCATCATAAATCACCTTGAATCCATTCATTCAACTGGATACAATAAGAGATGCAATGATACCAGCTCTTCTTGGAACAATTTTAAAATAATTTTATTGAGTGGTGTTTCAAAAAAAATCTACTAATCAAACAGTGACTCTGTTTCTATCCAAGAAACTTGGAAGATGGATACATGGATTTTAGATTGAATCATTGGAAGTAAAGATCCAGTTGGAGAGATTACACTTTTCTGATATTGTTCAAATGCCATGTTTGTCTTCTATCCAACAACAGATAGTGGAAAAAATTTCAACCCATATCATAATTGAAATAGAGGAGTAGCAGTACAGCTGCATCTCAGGAATATAGTTCTTTGCATCTGGAACATTGACTCCTTGCAGATGAGCATAACCATACAGAGGCAGATAGATGCCTTGTGGGAAATTAAGATTATATTTCTTCAAGTACTTAGCCAAATGTGGGAGAGTGTTGTCACAGATATCATAGTAATCATGTCCAACAATGTTCATCATGTCATCAATTCGCTTTTTATCCAGTTCATCAGCCATTATGATTCTCGTGGGATCTATTGAATCTGCACAAAAGTTAAATAAATTAACTCTTAAATGGGATAATTTTCATAATATTTGTGAAGGAATTCGAAAAAAATGGCTAAGGCATTAAGGAGCGCAAGTATGATTTTGGCGCGCAAGTATGGATGTGTCGCGCATGATTTTGGCATGCATGTATCACCACAGAAGTCTTATTACCTATACAGAAGCACAACATCAGTGAAATAGCGGAAAATAAGAAACTTGTGCGACGAGACTAACTTGCACGATGAGAGCAAGAAATTTGAGATCTGGTGGCTTTGAGCGAGAATAACTATATATTTATAGGCCATGCCACACTTGCACGCTGCCTTACCCCTTCACCAGAACGTGTGTTCCACCCTTCTGGAAGCCCCTAGTTATAGTACTAAGCACATGAGCCAAGTATCACCCAAGTATTTCCCCAAGGATTAAAAGTCGTGCAAGTACCCATGTGCCGCGCAGGTATACCTGCGCGACTAGGACTTTCGTGCCCACGGAGTACTTGCGCGCCCACGTAGTACTTGCGCGCCCAGTAGGACTTGTGCACCCCTCTCTTTTTGGGTGCCCCTCCTTCTTATTCCACCTCTCTTATTATAGAATCCCGTCTTTTTATAACATAAACTTTCATTACATTACACAAAACTGAGGATATTTAAGGTTTAGTGTCTTGGAAACCAGGAACATAATACATGAAAACAACATAAATCATTCTTCTTAAACACTTGAAAGGATTCTCCTTAATTTAATCCTAGGTTCATTACTGCATCTCATAACCTGGGGACATACATCAAAAGAAAGGGTGAGCAGAAGGCCCAGTAAGGGAAACAAGAGGAACATTTTACATGTGAACTTGATATACTTTAACAAGGACATGAAAAGAACTTTAAGGCATGAGAAAAAATCATGAGGCATTTCATAATAAAAATAACATTTTTCATAACTTGAAGATGTGGCTACGTAATTTAACATAGAAAATCATGAACATATCTCCAAGGTCCATCCCCAAGGTGTCATTTGATAATTACCAAGGTTATTCACCAAGGTATCGTGAAAATTGTAATCTCTAATGGTTACATCATTACCAAATGCATTGGAGCGTTATCAGGGCGCACCCTTAAATTTGCCTTTATTATCATGTGAGACACATATATCATCATCAAACATTTCATAAATAACCCATATAGCATAAAATAAATGGGTTTCATTTCATAATCACAACGTTTTAAAAACTGCTTTAAAGACATGATCTTTACGTCACTTTAAACCCACGGAAAGGGAAAGCGGGTTTCATGTATGAAAATACCAGAATTTAAAATAGAAAATTTTGATATATATGTGAATACCCCTGTAGAAATAAGAGCTTTGAGTATTCAATTTATAACTTAAAATAATTTTGAGAAACGAGAGAGGCATTTTGAGACGAAAATTCTGCAGCATAACAGCTATGCTTCGGGGTTTTAGAAAACATTGAAAAGAGAGGGGACATGGGTAACCCACTCATAAATGATCCATAAAACAGTAGGGGGACAGAATATTAGGGATTTAAGAACATGGTAATGAAATTTGAATGATATACCATATGAAATGAAAAACATGGAAGTGAGACAAAAATAAGATTTCTCTTATGAAAATTCGGCAGCCTAACGACGTCACTTAACTTCAATAAAAAAATGATTTGACAAGATAAAATAGGGTCTCTCATCATATGATAATAAGATATCAGTATGACAGATATATAGATCATACCCAAACATAATAATAAAGAACATGAAAGATTTGACATGAAAATCGAACTTGAAAAATGAGAAGGGTGAAAGAATCACTTAAAAATTCGGCAGCCTAACGACGTCACTTAAAATTTCCTAAAACTAATGATGAGAGTAAGAGGGGATCTCTCATCATATAAAAATGAAAAGGGAAGTAAGAGGAATATAAAACAACATCCTCTCACATAAGAACATGGAGCATAAAAGGAATGACATAAAAGAGATTACATGAAAAGAAAGAGAGAGGTCGGATCCCTTACCTTAAAACATAACTCTTAAAACTCAAAGGTTTGGACCTTGAGGGATTGGGGGAACCTTGGGAGGACTCCTTGGGAGGTAAGGAGACCAGAAATTCGTTGGGGGAGAGTTGGGAGTAAAAACTAATGGAGGAAAGGCTGGGTATTTATAGGGAAAGTGAGGGGACAAGGCATTAATGGCCAAGGGACACCTCACAAGTGCTTTTCTCAAAACCATGTGCTCTCCCTTGGAATTTACCATGGAGTTAGGCCACATGGGGACCCCAAAACAATAATTCATCACCCTTGGCCGGCCAAACCTTAAAATATCTCATGACATCATCATGACACAGTTATGATGTCATTAAACATACTGAAACCCTAAAACTGCATTTTTACTATTCACTGAAAAATTCAACTTACTCAGAAAAATCCCAAAATTTCACCTTAACCAAATATCTATGCTCTAAATACATTTATGAACTCCATTTTATAAAAATAATTTTCTCAATAAATTTAATTTAATTTTTAAATAAAAACACTATTCATCGAAATTCGTTTTTTTCAGAAAAATCCCCAAAAATTACCATAACATAATATCGATGCTCTGAGTTCCATAGTAAAATCCTTTTTATAAAAATAATTTTCTAATCATTTTTAATTAAATTTTTAATTAAAAAACACTATTCACTCGAAAAAAATAATATTTGACTAATAATTTATGAAACCTTTATTTACCCATTTTATTGAATCACATTACTTAATCTAGGTGTCTAAATTATATTAATACTTTCTTTGAGTGAAATTACTAATCCATTTGGTCACATTACTAATCCTAAGTGTAAAATCACTATTCATAATTTACTATTCATCAAAAATTAAGTTGATCTTATTAGACTCCAAATTCCTTACTGAACACTTTTGTAGAAGACCATTTTTTGAAAATCATTACACATCATTAATCATTTAGGGTTTAAATATATATTTTAAAATATCCTTTTTTCAAAATTCATCAATAAAATACATCCTAAAATTATCCGGACATTTGAAGTTTCACAAACATCACTAAAGGAAGAAATCATAATTCATTCATCCCAAAGGATTACACAAAGAAGCTAGGGTCTCGTCACATACCCCTTATAACACCAGCATATGACCTAAGTGTAAGGTGTGCTATGGTGAGAGAATCCGAGGGAGGCTTAGATAACATTGCCCTAGTTGTAATCTCTACTAACTTGAACTTCTCCCGTAGGCATTTCCGTTCAAGCTTGACACGTTGGAGTTCGGCTTGGGCTTGGTCCAAAGCGAAGCCCAAAGATGCCACCTTCTTCCCAAGCTCTGATAAGTGGGCTTCATAAGGTTCGAGTCTACTGGATGAAGCCATCGACTCCTCTTTCTGCATTAACCATTAACATCTTATTAAATCATTAAGAGTAAGTTAATATACTACTCAAAAAGATTGGGTCGTTACATTCTTCCCCCCTTAATAAATTTCGTCCCCGAAATTTATACTTGAGTCCTAGTAGAAAAGTGAGGGTACTTTTGCTTCATTTTTTCCTCAAGCTCCTAAGTCGCTTCTTCATATTTATGATTCTTCCACAAATCTTTCACAAGGTGGGTAGTCTTGTTTCGTAGAACCTTGTCTGTATGTTCTAAGATCTCCACTGGCTGCTCCTCATAAGAGAGGTCATGTTCCAGTTGTACCACCTCTGGGTTCAGTACATGCGAAGGGTCGGGTATGTACTTCCTCAAGAGAGATACATGGAAGACATCGTGAACTTGAGCTAGGTTCGGTAGAAGTGCTAGACGATAGGCCACTACCCCTATGCGATCAAGGATTTCATAGGGTCCAATGTACCTAGGGCTGAGCTTCCATTTATTCCCAAACTGCATGACTCTCTTCCATGGAGAAATTTGAAGGAAGAATTTTTCGCCAACACCAAACTCCAAGTCTCTTCGACAATTTTCAGCATAGCTCTTCTGCCGACTCTGAGCAGCCTTTATGTGTTGTTGGATGGCATGAACCTGTTCTGTCATCTCTTGCACAAGATCAGGCCCAAGAAGCTTTCTCACACCAGCTTCATCCCAACAAGTAGGAGTCCTACATCGCTTTCCATAGAGAGCTTCATAGGGTTTCATCTGAATACTCAAATGGAAGCTGTTGTTGTAGGAGAACTCAACTAATGGGAGATGTTGATCCCATCCACCTTTAAATTCCATTGAGAATAATCTCAGCATGTCTTTGAGTGTTTGAATAGTCCTTTCAGATTGGCCATCTTTTTGAGGATGATAGACCATACTAAAATTCAATTCAGTACTCAGAGCATGTTGAAGACTTCTCCAGAATTTTGATGTGAATCTTGGATCACGATCAGACATGATGGATAGTGGTACCCCATGCAGCCTTACCACTTCCTTTATGTATATCTTGGCAAGTTGATCCAGAGAGAAATCTTCCCGAATACAGATAAAATGGGCGGTCTTGGTGAGACGGTCCACAATAACCCATATCGCATTGTTTCCTTTGAATGTTTTCGGGATACCAGTCACAAAGTCCATAGTGATATTATCCCACTTCCATACTGGTATGGGTAGCAGTTGTAATACCCCCTTAGGATGTTGTCGTTCTTCCTTTACTTGCTGACACACCAGGCACCTTATAGTGTAATCAGCAATCTCCCTCTTCATGTTATCCCACCAATAATGATCACGAAGGTCTCTATACATCTTAGTTCTTCCCGGATGTATAGTGAAAGTAGAACTATGAGCTTCATCCATCAGTTCTTTCTTTATCTCCAGAATAGATGGAACACACAGTCTTGTATGAAATTTTAATACACCTTCTTTATCAATATTGAAATCAGGGAACTTCCCATCTTTTACAGCCTCCAACTTCTCCTACAGCAAAGGACCTTCTTTTTGAGCCTTCTTGATCTTCTCTATTAATGAAGGTTGAGAAATCATTTGGGATAGGGTTGATTATGTCCCTTTACTTATAATTCCCATGTCCAGTTTTACTAGATCTTTAATCTAGGGATCTCCTAGGATCCTCATTGTTTCCAGAACAACAGGATCTTTCTTGTATAACGGATCCATGATTTTATTTTCTCTTCCAGGGTGATAATGAATTGAACATTCAAAGTATTTAATAAGCTCCAACTATCTCCTTTGTCTCATGTTCAATTCTTTCATGTGTGAAAATATACTTTAGACTTTGGTGGTAAGTGTATATATCACATTTCTCCCCATAAAGATAGTGCCTCTATATCTTTAGAGCAAAAACAACTGCCGCCAGCTCTAGATCATGCGTAGGATAATTCTTCTCATAAATATTTAACTGTCAAGATGCATAATAAATTACCTTGTCATTTTGCATGAGGACGCACCCAAGCCCCTTCAGAGATGCATCGCTAAAAATAACGAATCCTTCTCCGATAGAGGGTAGTGTTAACACAGGTGCAGTAACCAATCTCTTCTTCAGCTCTTGGAAACTTTCCTCGCATTCCTTTGTCCAGATGAACTTAACACCTTTTCGAGTCAACTTGGTTAGTGGATTAGAAATCCATGAATAGTTTTTCACAAACCTCCTATAATATCCCGCTAAACCAAGGAAACTATGAATCTTAGTTACTGTTGTGGGTTCAGGTCACTCATCCACAACCATTGTCTTTGCAGGGTCAACCGAGATTCCTTCATTGGTTACGATGTGCCCCAAGAAAGCCACTTGTTGTAACCAAAACTCACACTTGCTGAACTTTCCAAAGAGCCTCTCCTTCCACAGAGTTTCAAAATGACCCTCAGATGATCTTCATGCTCCTCACGACTTTTTGAATATATCAAAATATCATCAATAAAAACTACCACAAAGTTATCAATGTAGTCCTTAAAGACTCTATTCATCAAATCCAGGAAAATAGCCAGAGCATTAGTCAAGGAGAAGGGCATAACAGTAAACTCATAATGCTCATATCTTGATCGGAAGGCAGTCATTGAAATATCTTCCTTCTTCACCCTCAGTTGATGATAACCAGATCGAAGGTCAATCTTTGAGAATAATTGATCCCCGCGAAGTTGGTCAAATAAATCATCAATTCTTGGAAGAGGATATCTATTCTTCATTGTGATCCCATTCAGTTCTCTATAATCAATGCATAGCCGCATTGATCCATCCTTTTCCTTCACAAATAGAACTGGTGCTCCCCAAGGAGACACACTTGATCGGATAAACCCCTTCTCCAACAAGTCTTGGAGTTGTTTCTTTAACTCTTCTAGCTCCACATTTGCCATTCTATACGGAGTCTTTGATATCGGTTGAGACCTAGGTACGAGTTCAAGGGAGAAATCTACCTCTCTTTCTGGGGTAGGTCCAGGTAACTCCTCAAGAAATACATCCATGTATTCTTGAACAATCCGAACATATTCTATTTGTATGCTCCCTTTTCCTTCTTCATCATCCCCGATTAACTCCATAAAGAAAGCTATAGGAGGTGCTTCTAGATAGGGATCAGTTCGGGATATCTCTCCTTGGAAGATAACTGTAGGTCGTTCATTCAAGACTATTGAGATTTCCTTACTTCTTCATTTGATCATAGCATTATACTTTGAGAGCTGGTCCATCCTTAGTATAATGTCGAATTCCATCATGGGAATGACTACTAGATTTGCGATAAGATTGATCTCACCAAAGTAAACACTAGAGTCTCTAAATACTGTTGATGCAAGGATAATCCCACTTGGAGTGTTGACTGAAAACTCTACCTCTAGAAGTTCGGGGATTGATTCTATATTCCTTGCAAACTTGAAGGAAATAAAGGAATGCGTATAACCAGAATCAAATAAAGTACTTGCTAGTTTTGAGAGGACGACAAGAGTACCTGCTTCCACATAGTTCGTAACTTCAACTTCAGTTGTTGTGATAGCGAAAGCACAACCTTACTCCCTTGGCCTCTGTTGAGGTTGATGGTGATTCCCCTCCACCGCCCTTGGATTTGGACATTGATTTGCAAAGTGTCCAAGCTGTCCACACTTGAAGCATGTGACTTCGGGTAGGTCTAGAACCATTTTTCCTCTGTCGTTAGTGTTGGGAAGTTGAGGTTTCACATCACTATGACAATTCCGAGAAATATGGCCTTCTTTTCCACACCTATAGCACTTACCACTTCCGATCAAGCAGTTCCCCGAATGCTTCTTCCAACATTTATTGCATGTGGCATGTTGCATATGCTTTCCACCTCTTTCCTGATCAAAACTTCTTCCCAGGCTTGGTTCTAGAGTTCTCTTCTTCTCATTAGATTTGTGAGACCACTGTGTCTCCCCAATCTCCAGTTCAACTTTCATAGCACTTCGAACTATTTCTTCATAGCTATTGTAGTCCCTGTTGGCTAGATTCTTCCACAGATGAGGTCGTAGTCCGCCAAAGAATCTATCAACCTTCCCATTAGGGTCCATGACAAATCTTGAGGTATAACGGGAAAGCCTTGTGAAGTTCATCTCGTAGGTTCCAACTGATTCATTCTCCTTCTGCTTCAGCTCGAGAAATTATTTCTCCATACTCGTTCTCATCGAACGAGGGAAATACTTATTAAAAATATTCCCCGGAACTCTTCCCACTCCATAGCTTCCATCTCTCCTCGTGGCTTCGTGTTTTTGATCAGTGACCACCACTGATCAGCTTTTCCCTCTAGGCGGTAAACAGCAAGGGTGAATTTTTCTTGTTCTGAACAAAGAAGTACAGAAAAGATCTTTTCAATGGAGCTTATCCATTGTTCCGCAACCAATGGGTCAGTAGATCCACTGAATGTTGGTGGTCGTTGATGCATAAAGGACTCAAAATAAAGTTGTTCCCTTCGTGGTGTGATCGGCCTCTCAGCTAGATTCAAGTTATTACTCATAACTTGAGTGAGTTGGTTCATCATTCTCATGAATGTTTCCATTCCATATTCCATCGGAGGGCCGTCAGCACATGGTGCATTGCGGTCACCATCGGCACGGTTCCTCCTTCTGCCTGCCATTTTCTAAAAGAATAAAACCTTAGTGAGAAACTTATTTCATTTATGTATCTTTTAACTAAGACTTCATGCTTAGACAATTACACTTCTCTATAATTCATTCATAATGATTCATAAAAAGCTTGTGATTAACCAAACATATCCCCCGAGAGTGTCGTAACCAAGAGTGCAGCAAGGCCCATTATCGTGCACCAGTTCCCATTCGATTCTAGCTCAAAGCGGTGTTTTCGGGTTTTACCCCTATGTACATCTGTGCTAGAGCCACCTCTACCTGCTCATATCTAGATAGGGATGTATTTGATTGATAAACCACTTACTCAATACTTACCAAAATACTAGGAAGTTTTCCTATATTTAAACTTTTCTATAGGGTTCTTCCTAATGTTTTTATATCCTAATTTCCACAAATAACTAAACCATCCTTTAATACCAACTATAGCATCCCGTCTTTTTATAACATAAACTTTCATTACATTACACAAAACAGAGGATCTTTAAGGTTTAGTGTCTTGGAATCCAGTAACATAATACATGAAAACAACATAAATCATTCTTCTTAAACACTTTAAAGGTTTCTCCTTAAGTTTATCCTAGGTTCATTACTGCATCTCATAACCTGGGGACATACATCAAAAGAAAGGGTGAGCAGAAGGCCCAGTAAGGGAAACAAGAAGAACATTTTACATGTGAACTTGATATACTTCAATAAGGACATGAAAAGAACTTTAAGGCATGAGAACGAAATCATGAGGCATTTCATAATAAAAATAACATTTTTCATAACTTGAATATGTGGCTACATAATTTAACATAGACAATCATGAACATATCACCAAGGTCCATCCCTAAGGTGTCATTTGATAATTACCAAGGTTATTCACCAATGTATCGTGAAAATAGTAATCTCTAGTGGTTACAACATTACCCAATGCATTGGAGCACTATCTGGTTGCACCCTTAAATTTTCCTTTATTATCATGTGATCCACATATATCATCATCAAACATTTCATAAATAACCCATATAGCACAAAATAAATGGGTTTCATTTCATAATCATAACGTTTTAAAAATTGCTTTAAAGACATGATCTTTACGTCACTTTAAACCCACGGAAAGGGAAAGCGGGTTTCATGTATGTAAATCCCAGAATTTAAAATAGAACATTTTGATATATATGTGAATACCCCTGTAGAAATAAGATCTTTGAGTATTCACTTTATAACTTAAAATAATTTTGAGAAAAGAGAGAGGCATTTTGAGACGAAAAATCTGCAGCATAACGGCTATGCTTCGGGGTTTTAGAAAACATTGAAAAGAGAGGGGACATGGGTCACCCACTCATAATTGATGCATAAAACAGTAGGGGGACAGAATATAAGGGATTTAAGAACATGGTAATGAAATTTTAAAGATATACCATATGGAATTAAAAACATGGAAGTGAGACAAAAATAAGATTTCTCTTATGAAAATTCGGCAGCCTAACGGCGTCACTTAACTTCAATAAAAAATGATTTGACAAGATCAAATAGTGTCTCTCATCATATTTTCATAAGAGATCATTATGATAGATATAGAGATCATACACCCAACATGATAAAAAGGAACATGAAATATTTGACATGAAAATCGAACTTGAAAAATGAGATGGGTGAAAGAATCACTTAAAAATTCGGCAGCCTAACAGCGTCACTTAAAATTTCCTAAAACGAAATGATGAGAGTAAGAGGGGATCTCTCATCATATAAAAATGAAAAGGGAAGTAAAAGTAATATAAAAGAACATCCTCTCACATTAGAACATGGAGCATAAAAGGAATGACATAAATGATATTACATGAAAAAGAAAGAGAGAGGTCGGATCCCTTACCTTAAAAGGTAACTCTTAAAACTCAAAGGTTAGGAACTTGAGAGATTGGGGGAACCTTGGGAGGACTCATTGGGAGGTAAGGAGACCATAACTTCTTTGGGGGAGAGTTGGGAGTGAAAACTAAAGGAGGAAAGGGTGGGTATTTATAGGGAAAGTGAGGGGACAAGACATTAATGGCCAAGGGACACCTCACAAGTGCTTTTCACAAAACCATGTGCTCTCCCTTGGAATTTACCATGGAGTTAGGCAACATGGGGCCCCCAAAACAATAATTCATCACCCTTGGCCGGCCAACCCTTAAAATATCTCATGAAATCATCATGACACAGTTATGATGTCATTAAACATATCGAAACCCTAAAACTGCATTTTTACTATTCACTAAAAAATTCATCTTACTCAGAAAAATCCCAAAATTTCACCTTAACCAAATATCGATTCTCTAAATACAATTATGAACTCCATTTTATAAAAAAAAATTCTAAATAATTTTAATTTAATTTTTATATAAAAACACTATTCATTGAAAATTCGTTTTTTTCAGAAAAATCCCCAAAACTTACCATAACATAATATCGATGCTCTGAGTTCAAAAATAAAGTCCTTTTTATAAAAATAATTTTCTAATCATTTTTAATTAAATTCTTAATTAAAAAACACTATTCACCCGAAAAAACTAATACTTGACTAATAATTTATTAAACCTTTATTTACCCATTTTATTGAATCACATTACTTAATCTAGGTGGCTAAATTATATTAAAACTTTCTTTGAGTGAAATTACTAATACATTTGGTCACATTACAAATCCTAAGTGTAAAATCACTATTCATAATTTACTATTCATCAAAAATTATGTTGATCATATTAGACTCCAAATTCCTTACTGAACACTTTTGTAGAAGAGCATTTTTTGAAAATCATTACACATAATTAATTATTTAGGGTTTACATATATATTTTAAAATATAATTTTCTCAAAATTCATCAATAAAATACATCCTAAAAATATCCGGACATTTGAAGTTTCACAAACATCACTAAAGGATGAAATATTAATTCATTCATCCTAAAGGATTGCACAAAGAAGCTAGGGTCGTGTCACATAGCCCCTTATAACACCGGCATATGACCTAAGTGTAAGGTGTGCTATGGTGAGAGAATCCAAGGGAGGCTCAGATAACATTTCTATAGTAGTAATCTCTACTAACTTGAACTTCTCCTGCAGGCATTTCCATTCAAGCTTTCCACGCTGGAGTTCGGCTTGGGCTTGGTTCAAAGCAAAGCCCAAAGATGCCACCTCCTTCCCAAGCTCTGATAAGTGGGCTTCATAAGGTTCGAGTCTACTGGATGAAGCCATCGACTCCTCTTTCTTCATTAACCATTAACATATTATTAAATCATTAAGATTAAGTTAATATACTACTCAAAAAGATTGGGTCGTTACACTTATTCCTATCCACCTATCCTCTTCAAGATTAAGCCCTCAGAACACTCTTCAAAGACATTTATGGCATGATTTCTTGACTGGCTACCTAATTTGAAAGGAATTCTGTGGTACATCTCTCAAAACCTAGTGATTTACACATCTTTACATCACTAAGGTTAGAGAGTTCATTCATTCAACATGATCTTTTAAGATGAGAGAATCCTTAATCTGGGAATCCTCCTCAAGAGTAAGCCCGAGTCTCAATATTCCCAAAATCTGGGCATCCTCCTTTGGAGTTCACCCCAAGTACTCAATAATTTGGTAATCCTCTTTAGGAGTAAGCCCCAAGTCCCCTAATCTGGGAATCCTCTTTAGGAGTAAGCCCCAAGTCCCCTAATATAGGCATCCTCCTCAGGAGTAAGCCCTAGTCTCAATGTTCCCAAAATCTGGGCATCCTCCTCTAGAGTAAGACCCAACCATAATTTCTCAAATTTGGGCACCTTTTTCAGGAGTAATCCCCAATCTCAAATATGGGAATCCTCCTTAGGAGTAATCCCCAAGTCCCTTAATTCTAAAATTCCATTAAACCGGGCTTCCTTTTCAGGAATAAGCCCCTGTCTTAAAATCCCATTAACCTGGGTCTCCTCTTTAAGAATAAGCCCCAGTCTTAATTTTTCTTAACAAGTCTTAATTTACTTTCGATCTAGGCTTCCTTCTCAGGAATAAAACCCAATCATAAGTCTCCTCCTAAATTGGGAATATTCCTCAGGATTAAGCCCCAAGTTAGAGTATCTAAATCTCCATAAAAGCACATATAATTTTATGGACCCTATTCCCAGGCTTCTTCTTTGAAATAAGTCCTGATCTCTATCTATTTGGGCTATCATACATACATAAGCCACATATCATTTTCTATGATTTCATCATTCATGGAACAATTATATGGTTTCACCAATACCTCTTGTTTCTCACACCGAGCATGACTCACGTGATCTTAGACTGTAAAAGTAATTATGACATCTTTCTTTAAGCCATCAATCATAACATAAACAGCATACACCCTTTCTCGAACTACGTGGGTTCTGATTCCTTTTCTAAATAAAGGATACGTAGGTAGCCCATCTACCGGTGCGATCCCAACTCTGAAATAATCTATGTCCTTATGAATGACAATAAATTTCAAGTGCCCCACTGAGTGGCTTTAAAACCAGTATGGTCATCATAATGACAGAGATACTTTCATATAATTTATTAAAGGATTCCATTGAATAATAACCTCTAACAAATATAGATTATTCTCTATCGATGAAAAACCTCTAATACATATAAAATATTCTCTAAATTTCCTACATATCAATCATTTATTTTCATATCTAAAGAAAATCTCATTATATACTTGGTAATTAAATAAGGATTCACGAACATAACTTAAATATATAAAGAGTGTCCTGGAGTAGACAATAATTCCCCTCAAAAAGGTGTGATGAGTCCAACATCCCATCCTCTTGACCAATGTAAATTCCTAAGCCTCATCAGTGCATAACTAATGTGCGCCTACCTTTGGAAAGTAGGTCCAAATGGATATGGAATCATTGGATGTTTCCGGTTCTATGAACAAACCTCTTAGAAAATGCATGGAATGTTTGAACCTTAAATCAATGAGTTCATTCCAATTTCCAGAGGAAACAACTGCTTAACATCCCTATCTTAGCTTCCAGATGTTATAATACACAGTGAAATATTTTCACATGTTGTGCACTATTAAACTACTTAGAATTTTTTTCCTTACTGAATGATGTTAAACTACATGGTGACCATTTTGTTCGGTGTAATGGCTTGATTCATATAAATCAGATACGTGTGAGGGAAAGGTAAAAAAACCCACATTCTGTGTATGGGTCAGACCGACATAGGGGGTGTTTCTTAGAACAACGTATGGATTGATTCCCATATGCTGATGGGATATGTCATGATCTCTGGATTGTACATCCTAGTCCAGCCACCTATCAAAATCAACAATACCCATCTCCCTGCATATAGTTCAGACTTCCACAAGGAAATTAATGAGTACAAACAGCATGACATTAAACTTGATATCCCAAAAAATGTTCTCACCAGAGGGGACATGGACGATAGAATCGGTCACCTACCATTCCACACTACAAATCTATATACAACTTTATTCTGGCCCATGAAGGATACATAGTGATATCTGAATTCTTCATCCTAGTCCAACATCCATAAAAATATAACCCCCAATTCTTATTCATGAGTTGGAACAGTACAAGGAACATGTTTTCTTAGAACTATGTATTGATGGATTCCCATATCCCAATGGGATATGTTGATATTCCTTGATCCTACATCATGTCCCAACCTCCACCTCATTACATTATTCCTCAATTATACTATTAACTACATGTGCATTACAGGAGGAGACCCTGTCTATTTCTGATTTCTCACATCGAGCATAGCTCACAGGAGCTTAAGAATGATGATTAAGGTTTTCACCTGGATGAGAAGAGGATTCATTTATGTTATAGGTCCATTAAAATAAGGGGTAAAAAATGCCTCCCCTTTCTATGTATGAGCCAAACCTATATAGGGAGGCAACTCTAAAACTATGTGTGGCTTGATTCCTACCCCAGTAGGATACATAATGATGTCAGGATCATTCATCTCACTAAATATGCAATCAAACATAACAAAATTTAAAATCCCCCTTCTCTGTTCCTAGTACCGACCATCTTAGGTAACTTCTACAAATACATGTGGTTTGATTCCTTCCCTTGTAGGATACATAGGGACTCCCAGATCCTTTGTCCTGGACTAACCAGCACCCCAAAAAAAGTGTCTCATTTCCCCACGTAATGATCAGACCTATGTAAGGAGTTTCTTCATAAGAGATACATATGGGTTCATTTCTGCCTCTGTGGGATACGTAAGTAACAACATGATCTTCAAATATAGGCACGACTGCAACAATGTATTGAAGTAAAATTCCATGTCCTTCTTCATGATCCCCTTGTATAGCAAAGTAATCCCATTCAGACCCTTGTTTCTCATACTGAGTACTTCTCACATGGGTGTAGGAGTCTTGGTAGAGGATTCATCACAGTCATTCCAACTCATTAGTAGCCAAAGTCTTTATCCCAATACGTAAAACTCTATGGTACCCAAATAAATACACGTGGCTTGATTCTTGCTCTCATATGTTACATAGTAATGCCTGAATTCTTCATCTCAGTCCAGCTACCACCTAATGAAATTCAATCTTCCCTGTGTATGGATCATACATATGTAGTGAATTTACTTCAAGAACTATGCAAGGATATATTACTGCCTTCATAGGATATGTTGAGACACCATGACCCTATGTCTTGGTACAACCACCACATGATACAAATTCCTCCATCACTATTCATGGGTAATACATGCACTGAGAGTTTTCCTGAACTATGAATGGATGGATTCATGCCCTAATAGGATATGTAGTGATGTTTAGATCTTTAATCCTAGTCCATCCACCATTCCAAAAAAAACTACTCATTTCTGGGGCATGGGTCAGACCGACACAGGGTACATGTTCTTCAAAACTACATTGAATTTGATTCGCAACTAACAAGGATATGTAGTAAACCTCCATGATGTTCAATCCCAACACTTTACTCACCTAATCACTTACACGTTTATTCATGCGAGTCCTAACCACATGAAATTAAACAACATTGACAAAGATGTTCTAGCCACATGAAATTAAACTATATGTTATTTCAAAAAAAATTGTAGCTTGATTCACAGTATAATGAGATACGTTGTGACACTAAATCTATAAATATCATGTCCATCCACACAGAATAAAAGAAATAAAAAATTCCTCAACCCCTACATGTGAAATGAAAATAGATGTAGGGGATTTCAAATCTAGATTCTTACATCTATATAGTCTCATAAGACCATGCTTCACATTACATATGAATCATATTTATGTAGAGGATATTTTACCTAAAAATTAATCATAGTATTGATATTTTTCACATACCCAGGAATACCATTTTTATCCTTCAATATCCATTCCCTGGGAAGTCTCGAAATACCATAATCACCCACAACTGTCAGAAATAGATGGCCAATGGCATGTGGAACCCTTTATTGGACTATGAACACAATGGCCCTGCAGCTCAGCATATGTTTACAAGAAAATATCATGTCGACCTAAGGAAAATATGTCCTCAAGATAGTATCCTCCTACTTATGTATGTCCATTAGTTCCTAATACTTGCATCATCCCTCCTGACTCGAGGGATCTTAGAATAATGGTTTACACCTTCATCCCCCCTCATGTTTGGAGTGTACCCAAAATAACTCATCATGATTATCTCATGTTTAAATAATATCCCTGTAATATTTCTTCCTTGAAACATGAAGAATAAACTATGTTGTTAATGTCATTTATACAAGATATAGAACTACATGGACCCACAACAGCTAGCTCATTCACATAGAGCCACCCATGTCCTCATTACAAGATTTTAAACTGCGTGGCCCAAAAATTATATTTTATTTGATCCTACCATACCTAGTTTTTTTGAGTGAAACCCTTGTAACCCCTGGTTTCCCAAAGTGAGCATAGCTTACATGGGTTTGGAACTTCAGCATGGGACTCCCCATAGAGCCAGGGAGAATCAGTCTATAAGAACTAGCCATGCTGGAATGACTTTGAAAGGTATGTTAGTGTTTTATATTCCATATTGGGAAACCTAAAATCCAATCCATATGACATTAAAATCCATAGTACCAGAAAATAGAAAAAATTCTCGTCTCCCTTCCAATGAATTAGACCCAGGTAGGGTGTCTAATATATGGGTTCTAGGATCTCTAAACATGGGCCCAGCCCTAATGAGGGAATAAAAATGCCTCACCCCACATATGAGTTAGATCTATATAGGGTTGTTCCTAACCCTATGGGTAAATCATGGCCCTAATGCTTCTAATGTATCTAGGAACACTCTCACATTGTGTAAAACTCTATGCTCTATGTAATATGGGAACTTCATAATAATCTATGGCCATCAGAAATGGATGGAAAAGGCCATACAGACACCTTTTTTGGACTATGAAGACAATGCGTTGATGGATCTGCAAATGTTTCCCTCAAAAATGGCATGTTAACCAAGAAAAAAATCATCCTATGGAAAGGCTTTTCCTACTTCCGTATGCCTACCAGCTCTAAGACCCTTGTCATTCCTCCCACTCCATGAACCATTCAAACCATGGTTTACACATCCATTCCAAATCACACCTCAGACATGTCCAAACAACCTAGCCTAATTAACATCAAGATACATGGGGCTTCTATATCAATGTCCTAATCACATGAAGATTAAACTATACAATACTCAATACTCAGTGTTCACCCTTAGTAAATATTGCATTAAATGGTATTTCACCTCACGAACCGACACAATAAATCATTATTTATAGGAAATTTTGACACATGACCCTCCTCTTTGGTGAATCAGTATCAAAATCAAAAATTCTCTATCCATATGTGTGAATGATATCCGCATTGGAATGAGCCTTAAAAGAACTACATATAGCTTGATTCTCATCGTCACAATAATGTAGTGACTTCTGAATTCCATATGTCAATTCCAGAAATGAAATAGAACTATCCCCTCCCTACCAGCACAATGATCACACCCACACAAGGAAACCACTAATATTGATAGGATAAAAGTGCCTTTATTTTAATATGAACAGAATTCCCCGGCAGCTCTGAATTTGTTTCCCAAAGAAATGAACTATCAACCAAAAGAAAATTAATCCTCAATAGAGTCTTTTCCTATCTACATATTCATCTATGAAGTCTACGTCTCGCCTCATTCCCCAGTTTCAGAAACCCCCCCAATTATAGTGTACATCTTTTCTATTTTCATGTCTTAAGGTGATAGAACATTAATGCCCGAACTATCATGGAAAATATCCAAATTGTACGATTTTAGAGTACACCATACACTATCCCTCCTTTGAATAAGTCAAACTCATGTAAGAGAGGTTTCTAAACTAGAACTAATATGAATTTCCCTATACTTTTAGACATTTTCCCCTTAAACGGGCACCCACTGTGTCCCTCAAAAGAAAATAAGTTCCAAAATTCAATGCAATTCTGTTGGCCATCAGAAATGGATGGCTAGTGTCCTATAGACACCATTTTTTGACTATGCACAGAATTCCCTAATGGATATACATTTGTTTCCCATAAAAATGGCCTTTCAACCATGGGAAAATAATTTCTCAAGAGAGGTCTTTTCTTAATTTTGTACACTCCATGGAATCCATGACCTGTATCATGTCCTATATAAAGAAAAAAAAGATAGGGGCCAGAAAAATACATCACTAATGTCTAAATGTTTCTAGGAAATTCTCGATTAATGAGTCCTAAATTGGGTCCCTTATCCCTCAATCCATGTTCATATATGTCTGACCTAAAACATCAGTAATTATATTCTGGTTTGCAAGACTCTAAAATTCCAATGAAGAAGACACAACCCTCTCTAGGGTGAAAAAATTCAAATGGAACCCAAGGAAAAATTTGAGTACCAGTTTCCTGACCTATACTACATACCGTTTAGGAAAAAAATCAAGAAATAAATAAAATCATCAAGAGACAAAATTCGTGTTAGATCAAAAACCCTTTAAGGGTGTCCTATGAAAAATTCATGTCATACCCGCTAATTCCACACCGTATGAAGATTTTGAGAAAATCATGGTGATAAATATGGAACAATGTTTTTAGGGTTTTCCATGTAACCCTAGAAATAGTCATACTATGCTATCTGAGCCCCTCCTCTTAGGTAATAATCGGAGCATGATTTGATTATTTTATTTATCTTCGATTACGATTAAAATCAATATCGAGTCGACATCACAGTTTAGAATGTTTTAGATCACAAATGATTGATATTTTAAAAAATGGTATAAGTAAAATTGAAATAAAAATGAATTTTTTTTTAAAATAAGTGATTGTGGGTGGAAATCCATTATCCAGAGTCTCTATCGATGATAAAAAAAGGTGGTACCAGCTAGCCCAATGAATTACAGTTAGGCCTAACTTGTTCTTTCCAGAGGGTTGATAACTGCTCGATGAGGGCTGTCAAGGGACTATTCCAAAACATCCTTCCATTTAGCTTCATCTTCAACTATTGGGTGTACTCACTTCTTAATAGTCTATAGTTATTTACCTTTTCTGTTTTATGACCTCGTAATTTTCACTTGATGATTCCAGTTGTGATTTTAGTCTGGCTATGTGAGACTCGGCCTCATGTCGATCCTCCATCTAGAAAACCACCTAGTCGTGATCACAAGATTCCTCAGCCTCTATATGATTCAACTCTTCAGTAATATCCCATAAATTTCAACCTTGACGGTGAGAGGAATTAAACCAAGTGAGGTATCCTTTGCAAGAAGCAAGATTATCTCGAGCTATAAAAATTTGGTAAACAAAAATATGCATGTGTCAGTAATCAAAGATTCCTAAAACCAGATCAACAAATAGTCATCCAAAGTTACCCTCCTCATTATAAAACTCTGTCTAGGGAGATATTGTGGAATGAGTAAATATTTGATGTCATTCCAATTTTCTCACTGCTCGAGGCCTTCTAATGGCATCGAAATCTTGGTCCTCCTCCATCGTGATAGGTATGTAATGAGGAAGCATCATTCTATTTTACAGAAGCACCATGTTCTGGGTCACCCATGTATAGGGTTATTCCATCGTAGTAGATGGTTCTTTCTCTTGGACTAAATGAGATGGGATGTCAGTAAAATCATGGACACCCGGTGTAATCCCACTCAGACCATCTTTTGTAGGACCATGGACCACAACATCAAAAGATGTAGGATCTGAGTCTCTTTCCATGGATATGGGTTTTGTGGGTGAACCCACTTCCAAACACATGTGAGGATGGGTAGAACACCTTCTCACCATAGGGAGGGGAATGGATAGTGCAATTGGCACAGTTTGGATTGGATCAGAAACAACCAATGGTCTTTGAACCCAAAACATGCGCCTTAACAATTCCAAATCAGGGTATCAAGCTACCCAAAATTGAGTTTACTCTAATGATAGGTAAGATGAGGATACTATGAGAGGAATGAAAACTTCCACATTAGCATCCTCCCATGTCATTTCCATCAAAAATTGGTGAAAATTGCTGGATGAGACTCCATCTTAACCAGAGTAGCATGGAGAGGAGTGACTTGTTGAAGGCATCCAAATTTCCTGGAAAATCTATAATGGATGTAGAGTTCGTAGATAGATACCCTATAAATACGAGCAGTTAAAACTGCATGACGGATCATAATGATATAAGAACTATCTTATGAAGATCCCCTTCCATTATCCATCACGAATGTGTGGTCCGCAACGTATGGTGCGAAAGAAATCAGAGAAAATTCACATAATAGTTTGATTACATCTGCAACACTCAATGATTTTGGATGAACAACAGTAATGTTGAGAAGATGTGGGAAAAAAATAAGAATTTTTAACACTGATAGTATGGCGATACTCGTAGAAGGGGAATTTCTCTTCTATCTAGCAATGTAAAAATTTAAATGTATCACTTATATGATATTGGGGTTTCTATTCCTACATCTGCCTTAATAGTTCATAGATTGATGTGAGGGTTAGAAAAACCATGTTAATGTGTTTTACCTCTACCAATGTGGCTTCCATTATCAGAGTACAAGCCCTCTCACTGGTATAAACATCACAAGATAGGAAGATCCATACACTCAAAAACATATTAATAAAATATACCAATATGAGATTGGGAGGTATGCCTTACTGAATTCCATACCACCAGGTGGGGTAAAAACCTGCCTCGAGGGTGGTGTAGTATGAGCCCATGATTTTCTATGACTGTTTAGTCTGCTGATATCGGTTGTGGTGAACCCTCATCCTAGGATCGTTCTCCAGAAATAATATCCCAATACAATCATTGAATGAAATAGGAGAATCATCATGGAATAGTTGATTGATGAATCCCTCTTCCATGAAAAATAAATTCCTTATCATTAGAGATACTTTTTCAACACTACCTTTATAATTGGACATTGAAAGAAACTCATCAAACATGTTGCTTAGAATGGGAATCCCTCCATGTTAATGGATGTCCCACAAACCAAACCCCCACATCCCCGTGAAATAGGTGGAAGGTATTTGTGCTGGAACACCAATGGCTAACCAATTTGGGAAACATCTCACCTAGTGAATAGATTGAAAATTGGGAGACCCATGTTTCCTGATATAAGTTTACTACTTCCAACTGGTGAGGGGACTCCAAACAAATATAATCCACCCAGAATTTCTACAAACACTCATAAATGAAGAATCCTATGGAGCGTAAGTCCCAATTAGTTATCTACCTGCAATTGAGATTCTCTCAAGAATGATTTTTAATGGAAGGTTACTCCTGGATTACTAACCTCAAAGAGTTGTTATGATGACAACGATCACTTTGGGTCCATATAGAGCCTTTTAGTGGGAACACATTCTCTTGAGTAACAGAAGTTATGAGTTCTTACATTGAAGAAATATTAGCATGATCATTCCCTGGAGAAGCCTCGAGGTGAATAATAGGAGTTGTGTTATTGGAAATAGTAGGGGAATGTCATCTAGGATACTGAAATTGTACAAAGAAAAATGGAAAGATAGTGGATAATCCATGAGATACATCGAAAGAAGGCCTCTAAGAATACCATATTGAGGGACGATGTAGGAATGTAGGTTTTCTTCAAGATTCACAACCACAGCTTCTCTCCTCCTGGTCGATTCTATTGATATAAGAGAAAGAGACATTATACTGAATTAAAATGTCCATGAAAAAGGGTTAGTCAAACAAAATTCTTCAAAAAAGGACTAAAATTTGAAGAATGAATGCACGAGATCCGCACAGCATGCCTTTGCGTACTAAACCCCAGAAATTGTTCATGGATGAAATTCCCCATGAACCAATTGTTTATGAAACGCCCCGCAAGATGCTATCTCGTGAAGTGATGGCCAGTGAACCGAATGGTTCACGTCCAATTTGAACTATGTACTGAGCCTCATTATATGTTCGTCCAATGTGAATAATTAAATTTTCATGTTTGAATTGGAAATTTAAAGTTTAGTTCACCGAATTGAGGTTTAGTCTGTAAAGAAGGAAAACCGCATAGTGTCTTACTATGGTATAGTTCAAACATATATTTTATGTTTCGTGGTTCGGTTCATAGATTCAAAGGTTTGTTCACATATTATAAGAACCATGAAGATTTTTTAGTTTGTAAAATACAAAGAATGGTTCGAAGACAATGGATTTCATGAAGAAACTGGTACGCGGAAGTAGGGAAATCCAAGAGAAACTTGTGGAGCACTTTTTTCTGAAAATTCTAGTAAATGAAAAAAGACACAGGACCACTATATATAGGCATGTCCCCCCCCAACAAATCCACCTTTCTACCAAAAACTAGTTAGTTCAAGACCTTTTTCAACATGAGAAAGGATTTGTAACACCCAAAGATTTTATGATAAATATATATATTTTTTATGTCTTTTGTTATATGAAACACCAAATGAATCTTTCACAACACATAACACTGGCTTGGCTTGCATTACACGCAAGAGAAACCTTCCTCGATAGCTTGTGTTGTACGCAATACCGAGTTTCACTAAACAATGATATATTGTAATAATATTATTATGAACAAGCCGTTAAGAATAGTAATAACCAAATTAATAATTTTTGAACATTATCATTCATATCACACCTTATCTAGAACATGGTATGAGAACAAAATATATTTTTTGGGTAAAATAAGTATTTTTCAAATAATGAAGTTTTACAGCCATTTGATGTCGCACCCACTTTAAATGTAGTTTTTGACATGTTTATGAGTACAATTTGACAAAATAAACTTATTCATTGCAATAATTATATAAAAATTTACTTTGGATAATTTTTTAACACTTTTCTAAAAACATTCATATTTTCATGAATAGTAAAAATCCGCAAAAATTTTTTAAAACAAATTTTTCCGTCAAGATAATTTATATGGTTAATTGATAAAATTTAATGATTTTAAAGAATAAATAGAATATATTTTTAAAATTTATTATAATTTATGTCATTAACTTAAATTTTACATTGAATTTATAGGTAAAAACATTTCAATCTTTGACAATGTTTTAACTTTTAAAACTCGTTTTCTTAACAACGGGATTAATATTAAATTAAATACTTCAAATAATGTGTTTTAAATGTTGAAAAATGAATTCCATATTTGGATTAAATGGGTCCAAATTATTTTAATAGGTTAATTTTATTTTTTTACATAATGAATAGTAACTACGGTAATTATTATTTACTTTATTTAAAGGTAAATCGGGTAATTAAGGGTAAAAATAAGATTATAAAATTACCCTACCACCTGAAAAAATTATATTGGATGAATAAAAGTATACCCATATCACCTAAGGTTCATAATAGATTCTTTTCAGGGACTATTTTCCTTGAAAATTACATAATTATAATTAAAACCAAAGGAAGTGACAACATGTCACTCTCTTATATCTTATAAGTGTAATAATTTTAATTTAGTGATAAACATCATAAAACCTAGAATATAAATATTCTCCATAAATAAAATAAAATTATCTACATCATAATAATTTTTTTAAAATTTATAGAGATTAAATAATTAGCATTAATGGTGACACAATTGTGATGTGAAATTATTTTATTGATTGAAATATCAAATAAAAGGTTTCAAAAATATGAAAATAAATATTATATGAACTATTTTAAGTTACCCAAAAAATTTATAGACTAATATGACATTTTATGAATCTATTAAATATTTTGGTTCAAATATATCCTCTGTTCGGATTTTATTTAAATTAAAAAAAATCAATAGTTTCAAAATTGACACTATTGTTATTTTATAAAAATAACATATTATAAAATTGTTTAAATATCAAAAAATATTAAAAAAATATAAATTGAAATTTATATGGTCTAAAATGTCTTAATTTATCCAATTATGGACAATTCACAATACATATATAAATATTTATAATAATTTATAATTTAGAATATTATTACCACAAATAAAATTAAATAGATTAAATAAGGGTAAATCAAGTTGATAAGGTTTAAAATAAATTCCCAATATATCTAAATTTTATTGTTTTATGAGTTTACAACCCTATATCATCTAATATTTGGATTGGAGTCTTTTTTGGTTGTTTTTAAGTGGTTTTGAGTTTATTATAAATTAATATTTTAGAGGTTTCCAAAAATGTCCCTCTCCTCTCTTATAAAAGGGTACCTTCTCCCTCTCCTCCTCACAATGTTTTAATACATTAGGCTCAGCCAAACCCTGTACATTTCTCTTACCCACTTCCCTAGAAACATATTAGAGGTCCTGGTCTTATTCAAAGGAAAAATTTAGTGCCATAAGAGGAGGTTAAGAAGAGGTTCGTCAAAGAAGAGGTAATATCCTTTACCGATTATTTGAAATTTATTTTTCTTCTACATGATCTTCTTTATTTGTTTAATTATAAATTAATAACATCAATATCACTCATATAATGATATTATATTATAAATATGAAACAATCCTGTTTCACCTTCTATCCATCTTATGGAGAACGAAATCACCACGCGTGCGTACCTACGAAATACCGTCTCCACGTCGTGGTGTAATCTATTTATCCCATCACATTATTTGGATGGTTATAATGTTGTAAAGAATAACTATATATGATAATTATAACATGATACTAATTCTGAGATATTCTTTCATCCACTCCAACGCCATTCAATAATTATGGGAATGATATCATCGCTCATGCGTACGTAGGGCTTACTGTCTCCACAGTGCGATGTGATTCGTTCTACATGATCTTAATTAAACCATGATTATATAAATGAATAGAATGAATAAATATGATATATATTATACTAATACCATTCTGTAAATGATTCAGCTAAAACAGAAAAATAGTAATAATAATTTATTCGACAAAACACACATAAGAACATAAAGCAATGAAAACCTGAATAACATGTAGCAATGAAATATTACTAATAAGTAGATAATAATATGACCATATATGATATAATAACAGTGTATATTATTCTAGAATAAGTCAATGAGAATATTTAAATCATTATACAGGATGTTCAGATACGTACAGATTATATCAGATCTAAGGTAAGGAAAAATCTTACAATCTAATTTTTATCTGAGATTGTTTATAATTCAGAATTTACTAGGGCCTATGTATCATGAAAATACACGTTTTCTCAATATGTAATATCATTTATATAATCCTAAAATAGTTTAAATCCAATTTTACCTATTGGTTATTTTTTTGTAAAAGATATGAAAGGAATCTATTGTTGTTTTTAGTATGAGATACTTTTTAACTTTTCCAGGAAAAGTATCAGAAGAATGTTTTTTAACTTATACAACATGAATGGTTTTTTTATGATTTCATAGAACATTATTTTCATGAAGATTCCTTTACAAGTTTTCAAGTTTATTTTCAATTAACATATTTTAGTTTAAAATTTTATCAAATATTGAGAAAGGAAAAATGTTTTTGACGTAGAAAGGATTTTTCCTCAAGAATGGAATTCAAGTGATTTATCAAAATTATTTTCCATCTAAGATAAAATAGGGTTTTGTTTCTATCTCTATTATTACATTGATTTGATTACATTATTATGGAATTATTTTTGTGATGTTTTTTTATCTTATATGGATTATGTTATGATGGCATGATGTTTAAGAATCCCAATTTTATTACATGGGTTAACTATGATGTACAATTTATGATTTTGTGGCACACATAAGAATGGTTTCATTATGAGATGGATGGGACCTATATATCCCTCAAATTCATTGAGTAACTATTTATATCTCATGAGATAGACATGGATGGAATGGAAAGTTAATCTGGTTCAGTGATACTGGACTTCAATGAGGAGTGAACTCGGTTCAGTAATGGAATTTGTCTGCTATGATAGTCTTGGAAATGAGTCTTGACTAATATGAAATGATTTTATATGATTATTTGTGTATGAAACAAAGTTTCATGTTTTATGTTAGGATTATTGGGATTACATTTCACTACTATGATTTATCTCATGTCATGATATTATGATCTCTTTTGCAGGTTAAGATTTTCAAAAAGTTTTGCTCTTTTGAATCTGATATGATTAATATTTCGTTTGTTTACCAATACTGATCATTTGAGCTCACCCTTTTGTATGTTTTCTTTTCCCCAGGCCAGGAAGAATGGTATTAAGTAGGATATTCCAAAAGGGACTCCAGATATGCTGAAATAAAAGGGAGACAATGTAGATGATTTATGAACCAGTTGTTTATGTTTCCCAGTTTCTAAAGACACTAAACCTATACAGTCCTATCATGGTTTTTTTTATGATGTATTAATTATTCTTCTATTCTGATGTAATAACAATTTATATAAAGTATGGGTCTATATAGTTGGTATGAGAGGAAATGTATAGTCAACCTTTGGAAACTAGGATGTGAAAGTCTTAGTAAGAACCCTAAGGATATGTCTAAGCATAGAACACAATATTAGTGTTTTAGAAAAGGCCATGAATAACCTATGATAAGACCTAAAGTATTAAATTTTATTTCTGATTATGTGGTTTTTCTGTTGTAATTAGTGTTTCTCACTTTAAGATTCTTGGTTTTAGTCAATGGATGGATCCCGAAGGAACAGTGATAATGCTGAATGTGATGGTAAATTCAATGATTGTCCCTCTGAGCAACCAAGTGATATGGTTTATGGAATGAAAAATCTTATAGCTATTCTCACACAACTTTCTGATGCTATGAATCATGCAGGACTTCCAAACGAGAAAAGGATGGAGCAAAATTTTGTTGAATCCTTCATGATCCATCATCCACCTTCATTCAGTGGTTCTTCTGATCCATTAGTGGCTGAAAAATGGATCAGTACCACTGAAAAAGATATTTTCAGTCCTTCAATGTTCTAAACAAGATAAATTCATCTTAGCGGTATATCATTTGGAAGGTGAAGCTAAACAATGGTGGAATCTTGTCAAGAATACAAGGATAAGGGATGAAATTGAGTCCATGGAATGGGAAGAGTTCAAGAAAATATTTTTTAATAAGTACTTCACTTGTATTCTTCAAAAAAATATGGAGAAGGAGATTCTTGAACCGAAGCAAATGGATGATGAATCTGTTGGAACCTACGATGAAAATTTTACAAGTCTTGCAAGGTACGATTCTGGGATTATTATCCAACCTAAGAGTAAGATCGATCTATTCTTTAGTTTCTTAAAACCAAGTCTCTGAAGGGAATTAGAAATAAGGGACTTTAATAGCTAATATGAAATTGTTCAATGTGCTCTCAAGGATGAGATGGAGATTGGAGTAACCCATCGGTCATATGGGTTTGATAAGAAGAGGAAAATGGAATTCAAAGGAAAATATAAAGACCAAATTGAAAAGAATATGAGTTTTCCCTTATTCTCAATGTGTGCAAAGAAACATGGAGGGGATGTTCTTTAAGGGACAATTTAATGTTTTATGTGTGGAAAAGATGGTCATCGGGTAATTGAATGTCGCGGTGATGGGAAATAGATGTCTAGTGATGAGAACGAAGAAAAGGCTACACAGAATGCACCTCCTACACTTCAATGTTACTAGTGCAAGGAAATGGGGCATTATGTCAATCAATTCCCTAATCCAAGGGTTATTGATGATGATCGATTCCAACAAACTCTTAAGTCCATAGAAAAAGGAAATTCACATGCAATTTCTATCGGCGATGTGCAGTATGATAACGAAGTGGTGAAAGGTAGACTTACCATCCACCCTAAAGTAGGAAATGTTTTATTTGATTATTGATCCACCCACTCTTTTATTTATGATGAATTTTCTAAGGGGATCGACGTAATATCCCAACAATTAGCTGTTGAGTTATCTATGACAACTCTTAATGGAACAACAGTCGCATCAAAAGTTTACAATTATTCTCTTATTGAAGATTATGGGAAAGTGCTTCCTGAAAATCTTGTGATCCTTCCTATAGTGTAATTTTATGTGATTCTTGGCATGCATTGGCTTTCTTTATATGGAGCTCATATCAATTTCCATAGATGGGAAGTCACATTTCATATTCCTAATTAATCTATGATCATCTATCGATGCAAGGATAAATATATCCTTCTAGTGGAAATTTCTTCTATCTTATGGGTATTGTTTCCAATAAATAAAGGTTATTTATCTCAAATGGTTAGGGAGAAAAACACGATTAATAATATTCCCATTGTATGAGAGTTTGGTGATGTATTTCAAGAGGAATTTCCAGGTCTTCCACTAAATTGTGAAGTTGAGTTTTCAATATAAAACATACCGAGTGCTATGCCCATTTCAAAGACACCTTATAGAATGGAACCAATTGATGTGAAGGAATTGAATAAGAAACTCCAAGAGGATCTTGATAAGGGATTCATACGCTCTAGTTAATCACCTTGGAGAGAAACTATTCTATTTGTTAAGAAGAAAGATGGATCATAGAGACTATTCATTGATTATAGAGAACATAACAAGATCACTATCATGAAAAAATATCCTCTCCCATGCATTGATGACTTATTTGACAAAATACGTGCAGCTCAATACTTTTACAAGATTTATCTTTGTTGAGGGTATCATCAATTAAGTTTAAAAAAGGAGGATATACCAAAGACGACATTCCGTACAAGGTATGGAGACTATGAGATTATAGTAATTCCATATGGTCTTACTAATACCCCTACTATCTTCATGGATCTAATGAATAGATTCTTTAGAGTCTATCTTGATCATTTTTTGGTAGTCTTTACAGAAGATATTCTTGTCTATTCAAAGAGAAAGGAAGAACCTGAATATCACTTAAGAATTGTATTGAAGACCCTAAGAAAGGAGAAGATTTATTCCAAATTTACCAGGTTTAAATTTTGGCTTCATAAAGTTTCATTTTTGGGTCACATAATCTTAAAAGAGGAGATATCTTTGGATCCAACAAAAACGGAGGTTATTCATAGATGGTAGAGACCAACAATAGTAACTAAAATCTGATTTTTTTCTTTTTTTAACTGGGTATTATCGACATTTTGTGAGATATTTTTCAAGATTATCTTACCCACTCACCAAATTGACTTGGTAAGGAGTTAAGATTGTTTGGATAGAGGAATGTGATGAGAATTTCAAAGAGCTAAAAAGAAGGTTATCCAGTGCACCTGTGATCACACTCCATTGGAGTGGAGAAAGGTTTGTGATCTATAGTGATGCATCCAAGAAGGTTCTAGGGTGTGTTCTCATGAAAATGGTATGGTGATAGCTTAAGCCTCACGAAATATGAAAATACATGGGAAAAATTACCCAACTCATGTTTTGGAGTTAGCTATGGTAACCATTGCATTATTGATTTGGAGGAATTATTTTTATGGTGAAATGTGTGATATTTATACTAATCATAAAATATTAAAGTATATTTTCTCACAAAAGGAGCTGAATATGAGCCAAAGAAGATGGTTGGAGCTAATTAAGGATTATGACTGCTCAATTCATTACCACCCTAGGAAAGAAAACAAGGTAGCAGATGCATTAAGTAGACAAGACCATGCTAGCTTTTCCATGATAAGGATCACAAAAGTACCAATATTTATGGATTTACTAATAATGGATCTTGGAATTTTAATGAAATGGGAGATATCATATCTTTCTCAAATGAATGTTCAACCATCTATACAATTGAAGGTTAAAGAGGCACAAAAAGAGGATGTTGGTTTACAAAAGAATGTGAGAAATGTTCCTGAATTCAACCATGATTGTGATAGGATAATAGGCTTCAGGAACCGTGACTATATTCCGACCATAAAAGAATTAAAGAAGGAGCTATTGGATGAGGCTCATAATTCTTCATTCCATATTCATCATGGAAGTACAAAGATGTACAGGGACCTGAAATAGTACTTTTGGTGGGATTCCATGAAAAGATATATCACCGAATATGTCTCTTGATGCTTGGTTTTTCAGCAAGTTAAAGCAGAGAGACAGAAGTCTAAAGGGATGTTAAACCCATTACCCATACCTGAATGGAAATGGGAAAACATCACTATGGACTTTGTCACTGGACTTCCAAAAACATCCAACCGAAATAATTCTATCTGGGTTATAGTTTATCGTCTTACGAAGTCAGCACACTTCATTTCTATTAGAGAATATTTCCCTCTCGATCAGCTTTCCAGGATATATGTAAAAGAAGTGGTAAGATTTCATGGAGTACCACTTTCAATTATATCTGATCGGGATCCGAGGTTTACGTCGATGTTTTGGATATGTCTTATGTGTGCTCTAGATACATAGTTGAGTTTCAGCACTACCTATCATCCTCAGACAGAAGTTCAGTCTGAGAGGACAATTCAAACTTTGGAAGACATATTGAGAACTTGCTCTATGGATTTCAAAGGTGGTTGGTATCAACAACTACCTTGGGTGGAAGTTTCATATAATAATATCTTTAACTCCGGTATTCAGATGGCATTTTATGAAGCTCTCTATGGAAAAAAATGGAGAACTCCAACTTATTAGGATAAAGATGGGGAAAGAAAGCTATTTGGACCTGATCTTGTTGATGAGATGGAAGAAAAGGTCAGATCTATTCAAAAAGACAAAAGACCATATTAGAGTCAACAAAAATGTCATGCTGACAACCGAAGAAAGGACCTCGAGTTTGAAGTGTGTGATAAAGTGTTCTTACGAATTTCTCCGTGGAAGAGAGTAATGAGATTTGGAAAGAAGGGAAATTTGAGCCCTCGGTATATCGGTCCTTTCGAAATACAGGATCATATTGGGAAGGTAGCTTACCGATTTGAACTTCCACCCAACCATTCTAAACATCATGATGTGTTCTATGTATCTCTCCTATGAATGTACATACATGATCCTTCTCATGTACTAAGTTCGGAAGTTGTACCATTGGAGCAAGATCTTTCTTATGAAGAACAGCCAATAGAGAACCTCGATCATAGAAAAAAAATTCTATTAAACAAGACCACTCACATGGTTAATGATTTATGGAGGAACCACCAATAAGAAGAAGCTACATGGGAACTTGAGGATATGATGAGGGAGAGGTATCCTCATCTGTTTGTTACAAAGTGACAAATTTCGAGGGCGAAATTCATTTTAAGGGGGGGTAGAATGTAACACCCTGAGATTTTATGAGAAATATATATATATTATGTCCTATTTTATACGCAACACCAAATTAATCTTTCACTACAAACAACACTAGCTTGGCTTGTGTTACACACAAAGCAACCTTCCTCGATAGCTTGCATTGTACGAATACCGAGTTTCACTAAACAATGATATATTGTTAAAATATTATTATGAAGTAGCTGTTATGAATAGTATTAGCCAAATTTTTAATTTTATAACATTATCATTCATCTTAAACATTATCTATAACATGGTATGAGAACAAAATAAATTTTTCGGGTAAAATAAGTATTTTTCAAAACATGTAGTTTTGCCGCCTTTTGATGGAGCACCCACATTAAATCTAGTTTTTGATAGGTTTATGAGTTCAATTTGAATAAATAATACTTATTTATTTCAATAAGTATATAAAAATTTACTTTGTATAATTTTGTTTAATAATTTTCTGATAACTTTCATATTTTCATTAATAGTAAAAATACGCTAAATTTTTCTTCAAAACAACTGTTTTCATCGAGATACTTTATATGGTTAAATGATAAAATTTAATGGTTTTAAATTATAAATAGAATATATTTTTACCAATTAATATAATTTATGTCATTACCATTAATTTTGCATTGAATTCATAGGTAAAGACATTTCAATATTTGACAATGTTTTAACTTTTAAAACTTGTTTTCTTAACAACGAGATTAATTTTAAATTAATTACTGAAACTACTGTGTTTAGAAGTTTGAAAAATGGATTCCATATTTGGATTCAGTGGGTCCAAGTTATGTTAATAGGTTACTTTTAGTTTTTTACATTATGAATAGTAAATACAAAAAATTTTATTTACTGCAGTTAAAGGTTAATAGGGTAATTAAGGATAAAAATAAGATTATAAAATTACCCTAGCACCTACCAAAATTCTATTGGATGAATAATAGTCGACCCATATCACCTAATGGTCGGAATATATTCGTTTCATGGACTATTGACCATGAAAATGATATAATTATAATTAAAAATAATGAAAGTGACAACATGTCACTCTCTTATATCTTATAAGTGTAATAATTTTCATTTAGTGATAAACTTCATAAAACCCTGAATATAAATATTCTCAAGAAATATAATAGAATTATATAATTCATGAGAATTTATTTTTAATTTTTTGGGATTAAATAAATATCATTAATGGTGATACAATAGTGATGTAGAATTATTCTATTGATTGAAATATCAAATAAAAGGTTTAAAAAAACTATAATAAATATTATATGAAATAATTATTGTTCTACAAAACTTTTATAGATTAATATGAGATTTTTAGAATCTATTAAATATTTTGGTTCGAATATATCCTTTGTGTGTATTTCATTTAAATTCAATTAATTAAATAGTGTTAAAATTGACACTATTGTTATTTTATTAAAATAACATATTATAAAATTGTTTAAAATTCACAAGAATATTTAAAAATTATAAATTGAAATTTATATGGTCTAAAATGTCATAAAATACCCAATTATGGAAAATTCACAGAACATAATTAATTATGTATAACAATTTAAAATTTATAATATTATTAACACAAATAAAATTAAATAGATTAAATAAGGATAAATCAAGTTGATAAGGTTTAAAATAAATTACAAACATGTCTAAATTTTATTGGTTGATTATTTTACAACCTTATGTCATCTAAAATTTAGATGTGAGTCATTATTTGTGGTTTTTAAGTGGGTTTTGAGTTTATTATAAATTAATATTTTAGAGGTTTCTAAAAGTGCCCCTCTCCTTTCTTATAAAAGAGAACCTCCTCCCTCTCCTCCTCACAAAATGTTAATCATTCAATCTCAACCAAACCATGTCCATTTCTCTTCTCCACTTCCATAGAAACATACTATATGTTTTTTTCTTCTTCAAATAACAAGTTTAGTGCCCTAAGTGGATGTTTAGAAGAGGTGTGTCTAAGAAGAGGTAATATCTTTTACTGAATCTTTCAAATTTATTTCTTCTTCTACTTCCACTTCATTATTTATTTCATTATAAATTAACAAAATCTATATCAATAATATCCTGATATGTTATTATAAATATTAAACAACACTATTTCACCTTCTATCTATCCAACAGAAAACAAAATCACCGCACGTGCGTATGTACGGAATACTATCTCCATGTCGTGGTTTAATCTGTTTTCCCTCACCACCTTACGTGGATGGGTATAAGGGTATAAAGAATAACTATATATGATTATTATAGAATGATAATAATTCTAAGATATTATATCATCCACTACAACAACATTCATTAATTATGGGAATGGTATCATCACTCGTGTGTAAGTACAGCTTACCATCTCCACGGTGCGATATGATTTGTTCTACATGATCTTCATTAAAAAATGATTATATAAACACATTCAATGAATAAATATGATATATATTATAATAATACCATTCTGTAAATCATTTAGATATAACCTAAAAATAGGAATAAGAATTTATTCTACAAAACATGCATAACAACATAAACAATGAAAACCTGAATAACAAGTAGAAATGAAATATTACTAATATGAATATAAGAATATGACCATATATGTTATCTTAAAAATTTATATGATTCTGTAATAATTAAATGACATTATTTAAATAATTATTCAGGATGTTCGGATACGTACAGAGCATATCAGACTTATGGTAAGGGAAAATCTCGTAATCTCATTTTTATGCTAGATTGTTTATAATTTAGAATTTACTGGGGAAAATTTATCATCCACATCCATGTTTCTTAAATATGTAATATCATTTATATCCTACTAAAATTTTTGAAATTCAATTCTACCTATTGGTGAATTTTTAGAAAAATATATGAAAGGAATCCATTTTTGTTTTCAGTACGAGATGCTTTGTGACTTTTTTGGCCAAAGTACTAGAAAACTGTTTTTTAACTTGTACAGCATGAATGGTTTTTTATGATTTCATAGAACATTACATCCATGAATATTCCTTTACATGTTTTCAAGTTTATTTTCAATTAACATCTTTTAGTTTAAAATTGTATGACATGTTGAGAAAGGAAAAATGTTTTTGAAGTAGATAGGATATTTTCCTCAAGGATGGAGTTCAAGTGTTTTATCAAAATTATTTTCCATCTATGAAAATATATGGTTCTATTTCTATCCCTATTCTTAGATTGTTTTTATTATGTTATGATTTAGATATATTTATGAAGTCCTTTTAACTTATATAGATTATGTTATGATGGCAAGATGTTTAAGAATCCTATTTTTATTACATGGGTTATGTTATGATGTATGATTTATGATTTTGTGGCACACATAAAAATAGATTCATTATGAGATGGTAGGGACCTATATCTCCTTCCAATGCATTGGGTAAAGACTTATATCTCATGAGATATACATGGATAAAATGACAAGTTAATCTCGTTCAGTGATATAGGACTGGAACAAGGAGTGAACTTGGTTTAGTAATGGACTTTGTCCGTTGTGATAGTCTTGGCAATGAGTCTTGATTAGTATGAAATGATTTTCTAGGATTATGTGTGTATGCCAAAAAGTTTCATGTTTTATGTTATGATTATTTGTATTACATTTCAAAACTATGATTTATCCCATGTCATGATATTATGATCTCTTTTGTAGGTTAAGATTTTCACAATGTTATTCTCTTATGAATATGATATGATTAATATTTCCTTCGTTTACCCTTACTGAGAATTTGTGCTCACCATTTTTTATTTTTTCTTTTCCCTAGGACATTAATAGGGGTATTAAGTAGGATATTCCAAAAGGGAATATAGATATTATGAAATAAATTAGAGAAAATGTAGATGATTTATGAACCTGTTGTTTATGTTTCCCCATTTCTAAAGACACAATACCTATACGGTCCTACCATGGTTTTGTTATATGTTTTAATCATTAATATTAAATTATGAATTAATAACAATTTATGTAAAGTATGGGTCTCTACAAGCCTCCTCTTCATCTTAATCGCAACCCATTCCGATGGGGGCTTTTATAGGGTCCTAAAAACTCTAGAAATGGAAGGAAAATAGTCCCAAAAGTTAGATGAAGGAATATTATGTAGGTTAAATTGAATAAATGAGATGTGTATTGAAGAAATACAATTTGTATAAGGACCAAAGTGGTTCATTTAGTGATTTCTGGGAATGGAACACTGATGGTATTTCCTGCGAACTGAACGGTATGCGGACAACCCGCCAAATGCTATCCTATGAGGTGTTGGCCAGGGAAGTAGGTTGTTCGAGGAATTAATGAAGAATGGAACCATTTCCCTATTAGCCATGTCATTGGAAATATTTAGGAGGAAAAATTCCACCCACGAACTGCAGCCTCGTGAATAATATCATTGGTGAAAACGTGACAGAGAGGTACACCACCACAAAACATCTCTGCAAACTCAGTTTGCGGATGGGTGAGGCTGGAAAAATCCAACGAACTATATCATTCATGAGATCAAGGTACTGATTACTGCCAATTTTAACCACATTCCCTCAAACCTCACCGCCATAAACCATTATTGACTGAGTCATTCATAAGCTGACAAGTTTCTTCACAGGCTTTCGAAAATGGTGTTGTGAGACCCAAAGATACAGCTTCCCCAGTACTCTATAAAATGGACCATAAGGGGAACTGAGAAGGCATTGATTTTTATAGAGATCTTGGAATTTTTTGATGGGATTCATCGAAGTAAAATGATCGATAATGTACATAACAATGAATGGTTTCTAGTAGGTATAAATCCACAACAAACCATAAAAAAAAAAGGAAGCATAATAATATGAACGAACTGCGAACCTAATTGGAAAACCACAAATTATACCCCCTTCGTGGATGAACATCCGTTGAACTATAGGACGAATTCCCCTTATCTAATATAGTGTATAGATAGAACCTCTCTACGCTGATGAAACCCTGACCCTCGTAATGTTTCACAACACGGATGGACTCTATCTCTGCATACCACCATAGTATGAAGACAGAACCCGATGCCACATACCACCTTGGTATGTATATGAAATCTAGGTCCACATACCACCACGATATGCAGATGGAATCTATGTCTACATACCACATTTTTACATGGATGGAATCCATTTCTATATACCAACATGGTACACAAATGGCCCCTCCACATGCATAGAAATTCATTATGCGAAGGGTACCCCAAACCACATGAGGAAATGGTATACAAAGTGGGGTACCTTTTGGAATTCCGTATTCTAGTCTTGATCATTCTATTCTGTTTCCATACCATCCTCGAATTCCCCTTTGCAAACCAGTCCATCAAAATCTGGAAAAATCCCCTTAAAATAAAGCTGGATCTATATGATAAAATAGTCATAAGCATAAGAATATCCTTTTGAGTTTATATACCCACTGTAATTGGAGTCACATGGGTAATACTCACAAGGGTTTTTTCCATAGGAATGTATTCAAGTTTAAATTCTCATGGTATCCCGGGGCCCAACCTTGGAATACCCATTAAAACTCCATGTTATTGGGATAAATGGTAATAACTGGATTTTCCATTCAATGAGGGATAGGGAAAATCAAAAGGGATCATTCATGATTTCTTATTTGATGAGAAAAAATTCTTACCTATTTCCTAGAACTCTTTTCCAGGAACTATCTCTATGGTAAGTCCATAAACATTCCATAGGAGGCAGCGCTCTATCACCACTTCGGCTCAGCTCGAGATATGTGCGGATAGATTTCCAGATTTGGTAGTCCTTGATATCAAACTGGGAGAGGAAATTGTAACATTCAAATCCCCCCTATCTCTTTTCTCTCCAATACAAACTATCAGCATATGAAGTGGGATGTGCAACCTATAGATCCATTTCCAACACTTTTTTCAAACAGTGGGCATGAATCACATGGGGTTAGAGGTTGGAAGTGGACATGACACCCTCATAACACCAAAACAAGGGCCTCTTCCTAGGTGTAATCTCTAATAAAACCTCTAAATCATCATTAGGTGAGATTCTACTCAAGGTTCCAAAAAACAAGAGACTCTTCCTAGGTGTAGGACCCAGACCTAATGAATTTTTAAAGCTCTAATTACTGATCTAACCAGGATACATAGGATTCATTTCTGAAGGCCTGATCTCAAATAGGCCCCTACTATAGTGTATGTTCCAACCATATCCCCTCAAGTGGGCTTCTTAAGAAAAAGTACCACATGAAATCCTTACATAGAGTCTTCCCCTAGACATCCACAACACATTCCATTAAACTACATGGGTGGGTCCTCGTCACATGACCTTAAAAGGTGTCATGTCCAGTAAAGTGGCACAGAATACGTAGGTTCTGATTCCTCTCACAAGGATATGTAGGAAGACCATCATATGGGTTTATCTCAATATAGATGCAACTTATGTCTTCCCTAAATAATGATAAACTCTAGAGCTACTCATAATAGTTCTTAAACTAGAGTTGGGTTAGTAATTCCCTATGCATGAGTATATATGGTTAATCTTGCAACTGAGTGGTAACCCAGAGTCATATTCTTGGGAAAGAACCAAGGATTCATGAACATTTGAACCTTTCATAAATATATAGGAGAGTCTTGTTGTAGGTAATAATTCCCCCAAAAGGGTGTGATGATCCCGACCACCCATCCTATCGATTAGTGTATTCCTTACGTGTTGTTGGCCAAATATATCATGACCTGTTCCCTGGGGCCCGTGCCGTGACTACCCAAAGCCTGCCTTCCATAGAAAAGGGGATGGTTACTAGCACCGAAAGGCATATTCCCAAAAACAAGGAAGGTATTACCTTTATAACCTGTAAACACACAAAACCAAGAACACATAAAGATACGAACATAAGTAAAATATATAGGAAACATGGTTTGTACAATATGAAAAAATGGTCAGAATACAAGCTGAACTAGAAATTACCAAGAAACTGAAAAGTACACATAAACTGAAACAACTCATGTGAACACCCACCAAGGATCCTACCTGAAGGGTAGGTACAGCTCTCGAACAGCCTCCTCTGCGGTACACCCTATCTAAGGTCCAGCTCCGAGCTTCCACCAGTCATGGCACCCTCATCCTCAGTCATCGTTGTCTATCTTCTGCACCAAACACAACAAGGTGCCGACATAACCTGTGTAAGGGTGAGTATAACGATACTCATTAGGGACCTTGTGACCCTCAATGGTCTCACAAAATCCACAATGGATAAAACACAAAGCACGAAGACAACTGGAAATCCTACTTAGGTATATTCCCATACATATATCTAAGTTATCAAGTATCACCATCTCATTCATGATGAAACACAAGTCCAAAATCATTAGATCAAAGATAACCTGTTCCATGAAGGAAAGAATACCACGAAGGTAACACCACAAAGGTAAGTAACATAAAGGTAACACCCCAGAGAAGAATACTACAAAGGTATCACCACAAAGGAAAGTACCACACAGGTTCTCCACACAGAAGAATACCACCAAGGTATTAACACAAAGGAAAGTGCCAAAGAGGTACACCACACAAAATAATACCACAAAGGTATCACCATGGAGGTAAGTACCACACTGGTATTCCACATAGAAGAATACCACAAATGTATCACAACGAAGGTAAGTTCCATGATGGTACGCCACACAGAAAAACATCATATAGGTTTCTCCATGAAGGTAAGTACCACACAGGTTTTCCACACGGAGGAATACCACGAAGGTATTACCATGAAGAAAAGTACCACACAGGTACGACACATATAAGAATACAAAAAAGGTATCACCATGATGGTATGTACCACACAATTACGCCACACAGAAGAATACCACAAAGTTATCACCATGAAGGTAAGTACCACCCAGGTACACCACACAAAAGAATTCCACAAAGGTATCACCAAAAATGTATGTACCACACTAGTAATCCACACATAATAATACCATTAATATATCACCACGAAGGTAACTGCCACATAGGTATGCCACACAGAAGAATACCACAAAGGTATCACCATGGAGGAAAGTACCACACAGGTGTGCCACACAGAAGAATACCACAAAGGAATCACCATGAAGGAAAGGACTCACCTCACACCATGTATAACATAGGTACAATAGTATAGATGATTAGATGTAACTACTAAATTATATTACTCTGTTAATAGGTAGACCCACATAGGATCCTAAATCATCAGACCCACCACGGATCCTAGTATAGTATACCCACAAAAGATCCATGTACATCAGACCCACATAGTATCCATGAATAGCAGACCCACATAAGATCTTTGAGTAGTCCCAAATGGATTTCCAAGAACGAATCCAAGTGATACTATCAATCAAAGAACCACGAAGGATCCTAAATCACAGACCCACATAGATCCTTTTCTTCTGATACATCCTGCTACACAGTTCTCGTTGTATGCTCACTTGATTTCGGGAGGGTCCACTCCTCAAGAAACATATCGATACTCCAACTTACATGAAGTCCCATAAAGAAGTATCCCAAATGACATCCACAAAAAAGAGGTTTCAACGCAATAGACAGGAAATCAATCAGACTCCCGGTCTGTAAGTTATTACCCTTTTAGTCACGAGGGCCCGGTTGGATGCATGTTCGGTCCAACCTGGCCGCATCCAAACTTTTTCAAAAACCCAAGTGGGTTACACCAAAAGGACTATCCTAATCCATGGTATCTGGTACCATAGACGGTTCTTCAAATGGATGCTTGTAGCTCAAGATATGGACGAAATAACTAAAGGGGTCGAAGTAAGTCTGGGTTCGGTCTCACCCGGTCATACCAACCCTACCCGACCTGGGTCTGGACCTGGGTCCATCCCGACCCGATCGGTTCTGCATTACCCATGGTGTTGCAGCCCATGGTGGTGTCGCTGCCTGTGGTGCGGTGGCCCACCGCAACTGGTCGAACGACCGACCCCCTTCCTCCGCACATAGGGTGGCATGGACGTGCACCACCGCCTAATTTATGCGGCCAACTAGAGTGTTGGCCACCGCCCTTTCTCCGTCGTGGCTGATGGGCCACGACTATTCTCTAGAGGCGCGGTTGCACCACCACAATCTTTACTTGAATTCGTGGTGCCGACTGCAGCTCTCGTGTCCCACCAGTGCCAATCGCCGGCACCGGTCTCCATCCTCCTCCACCGTGAAGAATGCGTCAAAAACCAAAAAGGTGGTGAAGAGGTCAGGCCATGTTCATTTGGCCCTCACCATCCGCATTAGGGTGGTAGAATTCTTCTCAATATTTCTTTATTCACAATGAACATCAATATAGGGTAAGGGTGTATTCAAAACAAAAAAACCTTCCACAAAAATGATGGTGAGCACGCGTTTGTGGAAGCGGGTCAGTGTTCGTCGTCACCCGTAATTATCCTCCAACAACGTCACTTGTTCGCCGATGGCCAGTTTGGGATTTTGGGGTTTCTCATCACCTCCCTCTGGTACCAGCTCCATCCTCCAAGTGTTTCGCATCACTACACTTTGTCAGCACTTCGTTTCTTTTCAATGTAGTGTCGACACCTCTCCCCAAGCTCCATATAAATTGGATAGGGGAAGGGTGTTCAACATTCATTAGATAAATGGAGGTCCATTAATTAATAACCTTCCTAATTACGCAACTATGTAGTTACTTTTAATTGAATGGTCAAACCATTTATTGGCTTGACATGCCGCATGTCCCACCTTACCGCTCGTCCGTTGGAGGAATAGAATAAAAATAAAACAATAGAGTTATTTTATTTATTCTGTTAAAAGTTTCAAAAACTAACTTTTTCTCTAGACCTAATGTGGTTGTTGTGAAGGTCTCCTTAGGAGAATATCGGTGTTGTGAGTTTAACAGTGTCCACATATTTCAATTCCGAGCAACGGTTCAAACGTTACCAAATTCCTCTTGCGTGTTTACTGAACGTATCTGAAAAAAATGATCGGAAAATTATTTACAGTCACCCTCGACCCATGCCGAACTAGTTTAGGATCTAAATAAGTGAAAAAAGCCCCATATAACACAATGGTACTCTCAAATTTCCAATCTGAGTTACCGTTTAATGTTCATGGATTTTACAATAAAATAATTGTCACTTAATTATTTTATTTACGACAAAAAACTAACTTTCTAAAGTGGCCTACGCTGACCAAAGTTAGTATCTTCTTAAAGAAAGTATACCCTCACGAGATCAGTGGTGGTATTAGATTTTTAATCTGAGTTACCGTTTGGGAGTTATAAGAATTTGAAAAATAAAATAACATAGTTTAATTATTTTATTTACAATTATGGCATTTTCGGGTTTTCTCACCGTAGGCTTGTGCCGACTCAACAAAAGTCATTCCTAGGGTAAAACTGCCATCTCGAGTTCAACAGTGCCCTCATATTTCTGATCTAAGTAACCATTTAAGATTTATTCCTCTTTTTGAGGAAAACTGCTTACGCGTGCTATTTAAAGTTTTACAAAATTTTAACAGGCCATTTCAGTCACTCCGGGCATCCGAATCATGTGTTGTCAGATTTCACAGTCTCAAAATCATTCCATATAATTAAAGAAATTATAAATAATTTTTGGGAGATTAAATAAATTATCCAAAGACCTCCTTCCCTGTGAAATTAGGTCCATCAATCATTGATGAAATGGATGTTCAGTGTTTCCGACTCCATGAATAAACCCATTAGAGTCCATCCGATAAAATCATACCCAACATGGATGAATTTTACACATAATCAACCCCTATTCAATCACCTTCTATGACCATTCAACCACGGAAACTCCTTGGAAATATAAAAAGGACACACAACCCAGACTCCATGGGACCATCGCTCCCGCTAAAAAGTGTTATACATGAATCAGGTTGAAACAAAATGGTAAAACCTACATCAATATATATAATATTATGCAATAATTAATTATCCATTGGACCATTTTGTTCTGCCAAGTATGATGCGAATTGGGATGAAATAGTTCTACTACTAGATGGTCAGGTTGTTAGAAAATTATTGAGTGGATGGTCATAGACATGGGGAAGATCCATGTTAGAAAAAACACACTCATTGTGTTCACCATTGGACTTTCTAGCTTTGAAGTTATTAATAGGGTTGGTTTCATATCAACACCATACCCAAAGGCATCATTTGATGAAATTGTTGGTGATGAGGAGGAAAAGGTGTTGGAGGAATATGTTAATCTCTTCTTTAAAGAGGTTCTTTAAAAAACCACTAGATTTTCAGTGGACAATGAGGCTTTCTCAAAGTAGTATGAATGTGAGGTTATTTTTCAAGAGAGATTTGTTCATTCCATTTAACAAGTATTTTTATTTACTACCAAAAGGAAAGGAAAATATAAATTATAGGATAGAGGGGGATTTAACTTGGTTATTATAAGAAATCATATCACTTCTTCACATATTCCATGGAAATATTTGAATGTGTGGTTTGATGTACATGAACTGGAATCGATTCTCAACACTAATGATCTTCAGGTATCATTGGATAGGAAGAGAATTGTGGAAAAGGCTGCTGAAGTGAAGGCGTAAATCCATGAAGGTGTTACTTCCCCATTAGATCTTGGAAATAGTAAAATAAACTCACTATTTTTGATATTCATAATCAATTTAATTGTAGGGGAGTGTTTTGGTCGGAATATAGAAATGTTCTGAAACCACTTCGTGAGGATGTTCATGACATTGAGCCTCCTAATGAGGAAGATTTATTATTGAGTATGGATGATCAAACTGACATTTGGAAACCTCTGAAGTAGTGGAAAAGAGGAAGACACCTGAGGAGTCCTGGTGGATCCCGAGGAAGGTGTGAAGGAAAAAAGTAGGTGACTTTTGATCAATATTTTGTGTTTTGGTGGTGATATATTAACCACTTGATTTATTGTATCCTCTATCATCCTTGTTTGTGTACATTTCATTTTTTATAATACTTATATGGGACCATGGGTGTTAATCTATGGTTCGCACCATTCCAAGTAAATTTTAATATTTATATATATAATTATATAAATATAAATATATTTATATAAATATATATTTTTAAAGATATTTTTTTATAATTATTATTATAAATATTTATATTTATATTTATATTGTTATAAAATTATAATAAATATATTATAAAAATACATATATTTATTATATTTGTAATTATATATATTTTTATATTTGTAAATATATATAATTATATAAATATAAAAATATATTTATAAATATATAAAAATATTTATAAAATATTTTTTTATTTTTTTTATTTTAATTAAATATATATATATTTAAATAATTATAATATTATTTTAAATATACATAAATAATTAATATATATAATTATATAAATATATAATAATTTTAATATATTTAAATATATAAATATATATAAATATATAAATATACATGTATTAGGTGTTTAGGGTAAAATTACATTAAACACACACCTGCCACACACACATACTGGAAAGGCTAGTCATAACCCCCTAATGGAAAACCCACCCATCAAGCCTTATTTTTTCAATACATGGCCCAAAGGACCAGTGAGTATGAAGCCCATTATATAGTTTAAAGGTCCAGTGTAGTGTCATGCATGTATCATACTTCCTATGTCACCAAGCCTGTGGCATGCCTGCATCACCACCTACTTGTAGAAATTCTCTCCCACCCAGATTAGAACCTAGGTCAGATATTAGATTACGTGGAGCCTTTATGAATAAATAATTAAGTAATTAATAAATTACAGTTAATATATTAAAATAATAAATGTATTTATTATATTTATAATTATATATACATATATATTAATATATATATATATAATTATATACATATATATAATTATATTTATAATTAAATAAATATATTAATAAATACATACAAATATTTATAAATATATTCATTTACAATTATAAATATAGTTATATATATATATAAATAATTATAAAATTATAAATAATATATTAATATAATAAATTTATTAATTATTTTTATAATTATATATATATATATGAATAAATATATATAAATATATATATAAAAATAATTATATATAAATACCTTTCATGTATATTTATTCATAATTACCGGGACAACTTTGTCATGGATCTGGAGAGAAAAGTCATGACCCCAAATTTAGTAATAAAAGGAAAACATACAAGGAAGGAAGTGGGTAAAACAATGCATAAAATTCCCACATGAGAAGAAAATGAGCATGACATAAGTCAATCACTACAAACCAGTCCAGTTCCCAAATTCGTAGGATATATTCATCTTCTCTTTTGATGTTGACCTCTCCACCATGTCTTTCCCCTCTGTGGGCCTTCATATTCTTCATCTGATGAAGATTTAGAGAATTACCCTATATTGGAGAAAATTCTATATTTCCAAGATAGATCCCGAAATACTGTCTCTAGATCAGATCGGAATCCATCTTTAATTTTTATCAATAATAACTTTTAAAGTGTTAAATAATCATTGAAACCGAAAACATCATGGTCCATCAATGAAAAAATTACATCAAATTGTAAGGAAAAGAATTATGTGGCTTCCTTATTGAGTCCTTCAATGGTCCTTTCACCTTCCTGGTCTATTGGAGGAGTGATACTAGTTTTTTTCATTGCAGTATCGCATTCCTTATATGAGGTCTTACCGAAAGAGATATAATTATTCTTCATTAAGTTAGTAAAATGGTGTTGATAAAACCACTCTACATTATCCAAACCATCAGTGCTCCAACTTGAGATATTGTTAGTTAGATGATGAACTTGTAGGGGGGTACCTGCTATGAATTGATACGATGTGGGTCCTCTTGAATTTAGACTATAGATTATAAAACTCATGCATTCTATGATTAAGGCCCATGGGTTTTGGATTTATGAGGGATAACCAATTGGAGGCCCTCTTCATCCACTCATATTTTCACAACATAAATCAGTAGATTATTCTTTTCAATTACTCTATAGGTATCCTTGGAATCAGTAGGTTAGCCACCTTCTTTGGGATAATCCAAATTGGGACCAGAGTCTACATGAGGGGTGCCTGCCAAAACAACGACCCTAGTGGACACTAATGCATCATCCAACATGCCCTTTTGACGAATTAATTCTATAATTAGATATAATATTGACCACCTCATCCGTTTTTTTCTTACCATTGTTAGATCAAGATTAAATCATCTTCTCATGGAATATATACTGATTAACAATATCATGAGCCATTTCTTCCTTAGCAGAAACCACCACCCCATTTCCAAAATCTCAACCCCTGTCATAGAAGTTTGTTGACCATTCTGATCAATTTCCCACACAACTATAGAGACATTCCCACCGTGGGATTTCAAGGAAGTAAATTCATTTATATATTTTAGAGAATATGTATTCTTCATTGGCACAAACTCCCTACTATGAATATTCACATATTTCTTTACACTAGAGACATCATTCCATGAGATAAAGTACCAAAACTTACCTAGCTCTCGACCATCTCCTTCTAAGGAAACCTATCCATCAATTTGACTCTATACATGGCCACCAATAATAGAACCACCCTAATCATTAGACTTCAAACATATAAATATTTTGAAACATGAAACCATAATATTCCCTCACATAGGAAAAAAATCACAAGAACTAGATCTTTAGAAATTTGATGGGTCATGACATATAACCTTACAATCAAAGAAAAATCTGGTAAATTTTTCATAGTCAATTTTAAAATAAAAATATTCATCATTTATAGAAAGAAATACTGTATAAAAAAAGATTAGAACACACATACACTTCTACTAAAAAATGCACAATGTGACCAAATCAGTTCATCTCAATCTCTTTGTCCATTTTAATGGGAACCCCAATCGATATTGCAATGTCATAAATTATTTTAAGATGAAAAAGTATCTTATTTAAGACATATACCTTGTCCGATAGTTGAATAGATTAGTTTTCAACCTCTAGTGGATTAAACATCCTATTACATTTCCAAAGGTACAAAAAACATGGCTTGGGAGAAATTAAACCAAAGCCTCATCACCACATTTTTAATACCATTGAAGATAAACAAATGTGGAAATATCCATGACCTATAGAAAACACATTTCCAGGTTAAAAATCCCATGATTTCTAATAGGTTCTCAACCACATCCCCTGTCCTCCACGGTTTAGATCCCCTTGGTAGAATAAGGCGAGCAATTATTGGGTGTTATCCAATTTCCAGGCATTACAAGAACGCATCCAGATCATCCTTGACATGAGAAAAATTTCTCCTCTAATTAATTCCACCCACATTTGATCCATGAAATAGAGTGAAATATCACTTATCTGTACCATCATCCACCACATGGTTCCCCCTCAAGTGATTTTCCGACTCACCGATCCTGCATCCACATGCTTATGGGAATCAAATTGCCCTTATCTGAGGGGTAGATCAGTCATATTTTAGATCATTAGAAAAACCATTCACTAGGTACCCTAAATATAAATATAATTATATATAAATATTTTTGTTAAATTATATTTATAATTAATTAAATATATATTTAAATTAACATAAAATTAATATAAATATATTTTAATAAAAACTATATTTATTATATTCCTAATTATATATATTCATATATTAATATATGTTTATATATAATTTTATAAATATAAATAATTATATATATATATATAATTACATAAATATTTTTTTAATTATATTCAAATATTTTTAATTATATTTATTTAAAATTATAATTATCAATAACTAATTATATATATAATATTAATATTATAATTAATATATTTATTTATACCCAAACAACATGAACGATGGGTAGCTCGTGGTCTCATAAATTTTTTTAATAAAAGGGATGTAAAAGGCCCAAAAAGGAAGATGAAAGAGTGACAAGAAAGGACACAAAATTACCACTAAAACAAGAGAACCATCATTTTCTTTTGTGTCTACCACCTCTTCCTTAGGGACCACCCCAGCTTCTTGAGTGCCTACCTCTTTTCCATTTCTTAGGACTCATCCAAATTCCATAATTGTCATCCAAACATGATGAGTCATCCATATCAGTATTAGGCTTATTGTCTTTCTCGAAATTGATATCATTTTTTGGTTTCAGTGTCGTGCTATCATGAGTATTACCAAACTCCTCTTGAAAAACTTATCTATTTTGAGATCTATTTAATATATAAACCATTGTCACTATATTTATTATCAAAAGAGTCAAAGGGGGAAGGTACATATTCCTCAAACACCTCACTATCTATTTGGTCCATCCTTTAAACTTTTCAATGAAGATCTTGATTAAAATTCCCCTTGGGAATTTTCTCCAGACTTCCTTATAGGAGGATCCATAAGATCTATAATTACCCACTTTTTATCATGAAAAAAATATATGTTGGAAAGACCCGCCTAACTTGAGATTAGGGGAGCTTTATTTTCCAAGTGAATACCAATTGAAAGCCTTCATCGTCAATGGATTTATCCTTAATATTTATTTTAGCATTAATAAGTTCTTACTACCTCAGATAATAACCAATATTACTCTATACAACAGCCTTATAGTTAGATTGAAAAGAATCAGCCTCATTCTCCCCTGAAATTGTAGTGATCTTCCAATCTTGACCTTCATCCTCCTCATTTGTTGCATCATCCCATGAGACCCTATGATATATTTTCAATATAGTTCTGTTAAGTACAATAGAATCCACAAATATATGAGTCTACTCCATACTTGATCACATTACCTCCACTATAGATGCATGATCCACATTGATCAGTCACTTGTACTTGTCTACAAAAGACCCTCCAGAATAAGAAACTTGTTTAAGCTCATTAGCATAATAAGTTCTTTCCTTCTTGATCCCATCTTCCACCTCACCTTTTGATTTTCCTACATCCAAGCATATCTGACATATAAATATACAGTAATAAAAAGTGTTTCAAGCTTATTTTTAGTGTGAAAAAACCATGTTCTTATTTCATTTATCAAAATGATGTCCAATAGATTTACTAGTATATCATGAAATTGTATTTCTCTCATATTATATAGAGAGATCTATGGGGTGTCTTGAAGCAAAAAAGATTATAGATTGAATCAGTGTTATGGAGAATTCTCTCTTGATGAGGACCCTTAGAAACCACCGAAATCAAGAATGATTTATCTCCCTATCAAATTTTATGGGAATCCAGATGGTAGAAGAAATGACCCCTATAATTTAGGTCTCTAGTTATCCATCTTAGTCCATGAATTATTTCCCAAGATTGACCAATAATGTTTTTAACCATATTAGGGTAAATAAGTGTGTCCAAATCCTTAATCTTCATGAATCTTAGCTTAATAAAGATAATATCATATCCCCATGACATAATATTTAGTTCCTTAGATAAGATGATGATATGATAGAACCCCCTTACAATCGATAAAATGTTCAATCCATAAAAACCCCATATATGAAGAAATGTTTACACAACTAATCAAGATTCTATAAGGCTTAATCATGTGAAATAATTAAATTTTCAAGAATTGAAAACTTTCACTAACAATTTGGTCTCTTAAGATTTTTAGAATTTTATTCCACCATATACAATGAACCATTGATGGTAATTTGATTCAATCTAGATTCTCCTTTTTGGTTTGAGAAGAACTGATGATGCTCAAATTTATTCACTATGGCACATAGATCATCATCCTCACCCATTCATATAGATAATTTGACTGCTGGAGAACTTAGAGGAGGTTCTCCAACTAGTATATCAATTTCAATGTCCCAAAAAAGGCCATCAATGATGAAACCTAAGAATATCCATTATTGTAGTTCCCTCCTGACACCTCCATCGTCTATTTATATGGCTTACATGTTTTTGGGTAATGAGGTATATGTGGGAACCACACCAATCCCATCCTAGGACCCACCCACCACCTACGCACCACACAACCCAATATAAATTTTAGTGTGGCATGATTTGAACATATGAAACTTCTGTTTCCAGGGATTTCTCTCCTTATATGGTACCACTTAACCAACACCTCATCAACAATGTGTTATTTTGTAATGAGGTAATGGTGGGAACCACACCACACCTGTCTTGGGCTCAATCCACAACTTTCACACCACATGCCATCAGCTAAATTCGAGTGTGGATATAATCAATCATATTCCAGTTCCATTACCAGGGATTGGACTCCTTACACAGTACCACTTACCCAACCCATTTTCAGAGAACATGTTTTTTGGGTAACAAGGTATAGGTGGGAACCATAACATGCTTGTACTATGCCCAACACATCATCTATGTGCAATATACCGCCATCTAAATTCAAGTGTGGTAGGAATCAAACCGGCTCCCACTCCATTGAAATTTGTTATTGAGTAATGTATTATAGGTGGGTGCCACACCATACCAGTCCTGGGTCCAACCCACCACATGTTCTCCACATGCCTCCTACTAAATCTGAGTGTGGCCAGAATTTAACCAACCCTAGTTCCATTACCAAGGAGTGGCTTCCATACATGGTACCACTAACCCAACCCCTGCTAGGAAAATAGAAACCTAATACAATCCTACTCCCTCACACCTTCGATACTTTTCAAGATCGAACCCTCAATAGATCTCTTTATAAATCTTCTCAATGAATTGATCCTCTCATGTTATAGGGTATGTTATTATTTTTTCCCTCATTTAATCATGAAACAAACTAAACACGAGATCTGATTCCTATCCCACCATCTCTCATCACACTAATCAAACCTTGGTTGGATGACCACTTACTTTAGTTTCACCTACTACACATCATTTGAGCATCTCCTACTACGATGTTGCTAAAAAAAGAAGTCCAAAACAATGACCATTATAATGGTCAGCTCCTCCACTTTTTAAAAACTTCATCCAATAATAATAAAATTATTTATCTTCTTGATATTAATATTCAGTAAATTTTTTTTATTTACAAATATTGAAATTTATAATTTTTTATTATCTTTTATGTGAGGAATTAATTAAATTTTTACTCTATTATAAAAAAATTAGAACATTTATCATATGGTATTGAAATTGTGAGACATAGGGATGTGTAAATTTCAATTAATTCATCATAAATTTTTATTTGGTATAGTTTGATTTGATTTATAATATTTATATATGGATTTTTTTCTTAGCAACTTTCTATCAAAACGTGAAATCCTTGAACCATTTTTTATAATAATGTTTTCTATAACTCACTCATCTCAAATTATTTATCAATTTTGAATAAATTTTTTATTCATTCTCTAGGAGAAAAAAAATCAATAAAATTAATAGAAAAAGGATTGAGATACTATAAATTTAAAAACATTAACCCCTACTTTTATAGCTACCAAACATTAAGTATCATATAGTATAAAAATTAAGAACTAAAAAATTAAATATCTGGATATGTGTTCATAACACTTTAATGAAAATAAATAAAACATTAATTTGAGAGAATTTAACTAAAAAATAAGACCGATAAATAATTTTATTGAGTGAAAATGTAAAATGATTCGATCATTAAAAAGAAACATGAACATACTAAATTTGTTCTTATAACTCATCAAAACAACAAACCAACTTCTAAATAACCTTGAACCACCACATGAGATAAATTAATAAGTAATTCCAAATAAAAATGGTTCAATTATACACAAATAAATTGAACCTTATTTTTATTTCATCCCATCTGTATGGGGAAATGAGATGGAAGAGGTGTATTCCAACAAAATGCAAAAATGAGTATCACTATAGGTTCAAATTAAGATAATTCAACCACCACTTTTAAATAATAACAAACTGAGGCCAAATATAGAATTAGAGTTTATTTATATGACATATGAATATAGAAAAGGGATACAATGTATTACGGTAGTATAATCCAGGAAAACCAACCAATCCAACCGAACATAATGATCATTAAAGGATGAAAAAATATACATTATCCTAATACCATATTAGAATTCATAGGAATATTGAATAAAATATATTATTGGAAAATAATATTATAAGATACTATATAGGCTTACCATTATAAGGAATAACCCTCATTAAATATTATAGGGTAGTGGTAGTTTATCACAGATAAGGGGAATAAATAAGTGTTGTATATTTTATTTTACAATATTTCTTTAGAAATTAACCTCTATTATTGATTAAAGTCTTGATGGACTCACCTACTAATTTACGTTTCCTTTTAGAACTATCCTTAAAATATGTTTCAAAAAATTTGGTGGTATCAATATTTGTAAATACAATGGGTTGAGTGGTATCTATATTTATTAAGGCATACATGTTTTAGAAAAAAGGGTGGTATCTGTACTTATATGTTTATATTAAATTTCATAGACATTATAGTTAAATATAATATCACCACCTAAATAAAATAGATTGATAAAAACAAAATTGAATGGGAATGTCACTAACTCTATAAAACTCTTAGGGTATCCATCATGACCCCACTTCCACAACCTTGGCCTCATCAAAAGCTAAGAACTAATTAAATTCAGTCATCAGACTAAAATCATTTACATTTTCATATAGTTATTGAAGTATTTCTCTAGATATTGAAACTACAATAGCTCTCTCAACATGAGTGTGTGTAAGACCATCATTCTTATCCTCCTAATAGCCACATCATAAAAGAATCCTATTTTAGGGATCAGATTATTCCTGCTATTGTTTTTAATTAAGAAGAAAAACAATGAAATTTTTTTTCCTGCTTTATCAAATCCACATCCTATTAGAGTTTAGATTTAATAATTAAATTGTATTCCGCATTAGCTGTATCTATGAAAAAGTTGTTGTTTAATTTTTTACCTGAAGACTCATCCCCCATCTCTTTTGGACATGCACCTATGTTTCATGAACTGATTTTATTAGTCGTCCTCCCATACTAGGTAATAGTGATCATTATGGATGAATTCAAATGATAAAACCTACCACAGGTAGAGTAATTATTTTGTAAAATTCAATTACCCATTTCCTTCAATGTGTTCATTTTTTTAATATTCCAATATTTGGTTCCACTTATTTGAAAGGAACGTTTTTTGTATTTTTTTTAATATTAATATTACAAAATGAAATAGGATGGATATGAATTGAAAATTAATTCATTCCAATCATATGATAAAAGAATATAATGATGGGGTGAAAGAATTTATAATGCTTGTAAAAGATCATTCATATGACCCTTCTCAAATCATATTCTTTGTTTATGCTATTGGTATTCAATAATAATTTTTCCAAAGGGATTTAGAAGAACTCATGATCTATCATAGAATAGATAAAAGTTATAAATATAGGGGTAAACAAGATGAAATGGTAAACGCACTTAGTGACGAGGATAAAACTACATTTTATAGATCATTTTATATGATTACATGTGTGGAAAATGAAAAATATTTCAATGAGGATATGATTAAAGGTGTGAATTATGGTGAAGATCATATTGTGTAAATGATAATAACAATTGAATATGAACTTTTGGATTTTCCAAAATTGTTTGAGAAGTTAAAGAGAAGTGAAAACACACCATTGTATGTTGGTTTTACTAAATATATAACTTTGAATGCTCTATGAAAGCTGCATAATTTAAAATCTAGCAAAATATGGAGTTAAACCAGTTTTACTAAACTACTTTTTATATTTAATGACATGCTACCAGATAATAATGATCTTCCTTGATGAAAATATTATTCCTAATGAATGATAAATTCATTGGATATGATATTTGAAAGAATTTATTAATATGAAAATTATTGTAACATTTTCTCAAGGTCCAAAAATCACTTCATGAATTCCCAAATATTTGTGTTTCTCTATATAAGAAAGATGAATCGCGTCCAAAAAAAATTTTATGCTACTTTTCAATAATTCCAAAATCTAGCGTCCAAATGGATGTGTGGTTACTACAAGATAATTTATGTGATGTGTAGATACAAGAAATAAATATGGGAAACTTTTTCACTAGTCATACACTCCTTTGTGGATGATAATTGATTATGAGTATCAAGAATTTTGAAATGCACTGAGAAGAATTATTCATGTGCTATCAACATATGGAGTGAATTCTTTAGGTATTCAAAGTTTCACTCACAATACATTGATGATTTTGTTGTTAAATTTTATCTTTCCACTACATTTATGTGTGAAAATTATATTATGTAATCTCTTCTTATATCATGAAAAAATAATCAAGAAATGATATTGATATTTATTTTGATACATTGATTGAATATTTGAAATTATTGTGGGATTTGGGTGTTATGTTGAATAATATATACAAAAATGATGATTTCAAATTTTTAAAAATTTTGTACATGATGATGTATGACTTTCCTACTTAAGAAAATTTTTCAGGATATAGAATTAAAGGAACTCAAGGGTGTCCCATTTTTGAACAAGGAACACAAATAATTAGTTTTAAACATTCATTTAAGACTATGATTATAGGACATTACATTTTTATACATGGGTAAAATAAGTACTCACTATATATGACATCATTAAATGGGATTTCAAAAGAACACACATCTCCATCTTTACAAATATGTGATCAACTATTTGAGAAAGTGAAGGTTATGAACTCTGATTTTGGAAAACATTTTTCAAAAGACCGTATGAAAATCAGTTTGAGAAAGAGATAAGTTTTTTAATTACCATGATATAATTGTTTGTATGTTATGAATTTTTTTGAAGTTATACATGTTAAAAAAATGACGTGATAGTGTAATTACCAAGTTACTAAATACATTCAAAAAATATGGAAATAAGGATAGGTCAGACTTGATTGACATGAGAATATCGGGAGAGTTGGAATTCATCAAGGATAAAAAATAAACTTTTCTTCCACTAGAAACATAAACTTTTTTCAAGAAGGAAAGATATATGTTTTGAAACTTCTTGAATGATGTAAAGGTTCTAGAGTGGTATTCATTGAATATAAAAAATATCATGTTAATGACTAATTTAATGTTAACGTGTCTGGAATCACACAACGTTCATGTTTTTATGAAAGTTCTAATTATTGTATCTTTATGTTAAATTTTAGCCTTGAATTTTAGTCATACATAGACAGAGATATGTTTATTTTTCAAATATATATTTAGAAAAGTTATATACCTGAAAAAATTTCAACCATAGAAATGGAAATTCAAGTTATATTATGTGAATTAGAAATTTTCTTCGTGCTGACATCCATTGACCTAATAGTTGACATAGTATGAGAGATTTTACTATGTGGCCCTATACATTGTAGATGGATATACCCCATTGAATGGTATATGAATATTTTTAATGTGTATGTGAAAAATTGAAGTGTTATATAAGGTTTTATTTTGAAGCGATATATTGTCAAGGAAGTTGTTGGATTATGTACTAATTACTTATCACATGTGGAAAACATTAGTCAACCAAAATCCCATCACATTGGGAAGCTATGAGTCAAGGGATTTTTGGAATATATGTTGTCACAATCACTATAATAGATTAAGAGCAGGGAAAAATTTATGTTTTTTATATATATTTAAACATTTCCCCATATATTAAAACTCACAAATAAATTATTAGGAATTTGATTCCATTAAGGAATGAAGTAGAGATATATAATACCCATAATAAATAATTTATAGTATGGTTTCGAGACCTTTTTTTATGGAGTTATCTAAAATTTCAGATTAAATTTTACAACAACATCAATGGATTTCCAATATGACAAAGTGTGCATGTATAATCTTATAATTGTTATCAAATTAATGGTTATATGTTTTATAAAAATGAACATGATTCGTGTAATACCATGAAAAATTGTGGAGTTACACTTATGTGTGAAGCGATGCATGTATATGGTACTAAGGATAGAAATCCAATTTTTAAAAATATCTCATACTTTGGAATCATTAAATAAACATGGGAGTTAGATTATAAAACATTTATAGTCCCAATTTTTCCGTGAAAGTGGGATGATATTAGGGGTGTTGTTAAAATAGAAAAATTGGGATTCGTGAAAGTGGACTTCCAAAAGTAAATAGTACAAAGATTATCCATTTATAATGGAATCATAGGTAGTAATAGAATTTTATATCTAGGTCCCAGAAACTAAAAATGGTAAATTATTCTGTTATCGACCAAAAAAACCAAAGAGTTTGATGAACATTCAATTAAGGATAACCCTCTAATTGGGATGGTGTAATCATTTATTAATGGTAAAAATGTAGATGTGGGTATTGTATGTCAATAGAGACCATAATAAAGGGATTTGGATACTTGATAGAGGGGTTAAATCCCATCAAATATTTAAAAAATAGAGAGTTTAATAATCATGATATTTTTAGTAATATAAATTATGTTACCTATTATTTTTATATATTCACTACTCAAGATAAAAAATATAAATTAAAAGTTCAATGAATTCAATAAATAGTGATTTATACACATCACGATGCTCCCAATACTAAGGAATAATAGGTTTATCATCCTATTGGTTCTCTCAATGAAAAGGACCAATAACCTTCTACACATTACGATGCCACTAATAAAAAGGAACAAAATATTAATGATGTTGAACCTAAGGAAATGGTAGATGGTGATCAAATTATGTACAAAAAAATAGGAGTGCTATAGAATTGCTGTGTTAGAAAAAATTATTAAGGAATGATGACAAGGAATCAAATTTGATCATTAATGGAATGCTTATGGTGAGGATGTTAATCCCAACACATCCAGGTTCAATAGTTATATTAGGATCACAACTAGTCAATTTGTGTCAATTAATATAGATTCATGGAACAATGTTGCACCTATACTTATGAAATTGATTTGTTAAGATATTAGGATAAAATTATGATATACTTTAATTATTTTAGTAAAATAATAATAATGAAACATTGACATACTCCTCCTTGTTCTTTACAAGGTGAATTTATAGTAGAATTCACCCAAATAAAAATATTTATTAATTCATACCGGAAAGGTTCATAGAGGCTTTCCAATAATTCTTTTGACGATTCATATCAAAGATACTAAAGGGAAAACTCACTCTCACACACTATAGATGTATGTACACCTTATGATCTAAGAAGTGTGGGATGCATTTATTATGTAAAGACCCAGAAATTTCAAGGGAATTTTTTTTCTTAATTTTCTTTGGAATTTTACAAAAACACAGTTTCTGACGGCGCCTGATTCCGAGGCCCGGTGTGCCCGGAATTAATTTCCGAAGTTTAGCTCGGGTACGTTCAGTGAACGAACGAGCGGGTTTTTCTAACTTTTGAACCGGTGCTCGGAATCAAATTCTGAGGGCCCCGATGAAATTGCAGCGCCGATATTTTCTTAGAAACGCCTTTTTCGGAGTTGCATTTTCTCGGGTGTGGTTTTTAAATTATTGGGGTTAAGTTAAGAAATAAAATAAAGTGGTGTGACAACTTTATTTTTATTTCACTTAAAGCCACTTAAAATCCACTTAAATCCATTTGAGATAGGTTATAGTAGATAGGGTGAAATCCAAGATTTCCTACCCTCTTGGAAGGATATTTGTGAGGTGGGGCCCGCAGGAGCCCCACCGTTTCTTTTCCTCTATGTAACGCACCCACGAAAACCCTCTTTAATGAAAGTCAACCGTGCATTTTTCTGGATAAGAAACGCCTCATTAATTGGGCAGTTAAATCATTACAATTAATTCAACGAATTAATTGTTTGTTTCTTATCTTTTGAATTTCAAAAGCTTAGGTCAATAATAAAATAAGGGTTGAGCTTATTTTTATTTAGTTGGACTTGTGGCGTGGAGAGAATTTGGAGGAAAGCGTTCTTCGTCGACGAAGAACGCGAAGAACGCGAAGAACCTGAAAAACGCAAAGAACACGAAGAATGCTCCGACCTCCGACGAAGAACGCCTAACCCTCGGAGATCAACGATGCAACGCCCTTCTGCGAAGTTCTTCCCCGCAACGATCTCTGATCACCAACTGCTTGAGATCGTTGACGCGACGACGCGACACCCTTCCGCGACACGACGACCCTCTTCTTCCGCGATGATCAATTCCGCGAAGAACGCACGTTCGACGACTTTGTCGAGGAAGGGGATTTTATTTTGGTGTCCTATTAACTTTTGAGAAAATAACGACGAGTGCGGACCATCCAATTCCAGGTTGATCTGCGGATCGTTCGTTCATGCGGATTGATGTTGTGGATTATTATTTAATTTGTTCGTGATTATTACCTTGACGATCTTCGTGAAATATGACCATTTGCTATCAATTAACGAGAGGGGTCCGGACCGCACAAACACAACCGACCCTCCTCCTTATCCTTCTGGGTTTCTTTTGTGGATTGAAACGGGGATGGCGCAGTGACGTCGCATCGTGCGGAACTTGCGGAAAAGAATTGGTGGCGCCGTCGCGACGCGTCGTGAAAACAAACAAGGGCGCGACGCCGTCGCGCCGCATCGGAGAAACCTGAAGACTTCCGCAGACGGAGAAAGGCCATGGCGAAGGGGCGCGGTGCCATCGCGTCGTGCCAGAGAACCACGAAGATCGCACGTTTATTAATTGATGTGCGGATTGTCAGATGACGATGAATGGGACCGCAAGGGCGATTTGAGGGCCTTGCGGTGAAGATCGGTTCCCGGTAGGACGAATGGGGAAGACCGCTTGCAAAAAGGACAATCGAAGCGTGTCCGGTGGCCCGCGGAAGCTTCTGCCGGCGCTGATGGCCGGAGGCGGCGGCGCCCGGCGCGCCGCCGGCAAAACCCGCCGCGGCTGAAGCTGCGGCGGCAAGAGGGTTCCGCGGCCGCGCGGAACTGGGAGGCGTGACGCAGCTCAAGCCGCGTCCGGGAACCGCAGAGCAGCCCCCACGCGGGGGCCGTGGTCCCTTTCTCGGCCGCTCGGCCATGCCGAGCCGAGGCGACCCACCGGGCCGGGTCGCGCCCAGGCCGGGCCGGGTCGTCCTGGCTAGGACGGGTCGCGCCCAGGCCGGGTCGGGCCGTCCTGGCCGGGCCTGGTCACGCCCCACTAGGTCCGACCCGGACCCGGGTCTGGTCGATCCGGTTCGGGCCTACCCAGGGGGGTGGGGCCGGGTCGGTCCGGGCCCAGACCCCCCATTTTCGGACCGTTTTCGGTCTATTGCCCATATCATGGGCTACTGACCTCTGATCGACGCATTTTCAGTTGCGTAGAGATCCTTGGAACGAGACGGTCGTTTCGGTATATTACAATCATGGTTTCATAATACATTGGGTTCGGCCGGGTTGGTTCGGATACGAAACCAACTGGGCCCTTGGAGCGGAAACTCTTATATCTTGAGCTCCGGACGTCCGATTGACGTGCCGTCGATTTTGATGGATTCCTCTAAGTGAGACGGATCTTTTGGATTACTTCTCTCGAGGTTTGGATGCCTTCGGAGTGCGTTCTGGTTGGTTCACTCATGAAACCAACCGGGTCTCTGGAACAAAAAAGCCAATAACTCACAGACCGGGCGTCCGATTGACGCGCCATCTGTCTCGTTGATTTCCTCTTGATGAGACAGAAATTTTCAAATACTTCGCTCGAGTTTTGGTTGTTGTTGGATAGTGGCCGGGTTGGATTGTACCCAAAATCCAACCGGGCCCTTGGAACAGAAAAGTTGATAACTTTCAGACCGGATGTCCGTTGGACGAACCGTCAGCAGCGTTGGTGATCACGTGGAGAAACGGTCCCTATGAGTATACCCTATGAGAGTTCAGGGTATATTTGAGTTACGACCGGGTTGGTTCGCAGATGAAACCAACCGGGCCCGGGGGACGAAAAGGCCAGTAACTCACAGACCGGGCGTCCGATTGACGCGTCGTCTGTTGCGTTGAGACCCCTGTGACGAGGTAGCCCTTTGAGATAATTCTTCGTGGGAATTTGAGATACTTGAAGTATTGACCTGTAGCTCGTGGATCGGACCCTCCCAGAGACGAGCGTGTGGAGTACGGAGACCGTGTAGACGACTGAGACCTGACGACTGCTTGACCGACTCAACCTGGAGTGAGTCAAATATCTCAGTGGACGGAGCACTACATTGTGAGGTGCAGACCCATGGAAGACGGAGCACTACCTGTGTGACAGTTCAGACCCACGGTACTCGTCCGGAGAGTACCTCTGCATACTACTAGGGGGGTGCACTATTGTGTTTGGGTGGCATACCCCGGCGGGAAGCACTTCTGTGTTTGGGTGGCTGGCCCGCGGTACTCGATAGGAGGAGTACCTCAACAGTCTTAGGTTAGTGAGCAGTACCTCAGAGTCGTGACAGGACCACTGTACACTCCAGAGACGGAGCTCTTCAGCAGTTACGGTTTCGATAATAAAAATCCTAGTTTGAGATGAGTCTATGACCTTTGTGTTTCCTCATGATTGAGATGGGTTACATGATAACTTAGGTATATGTATGGGCATATACCTGGGTAGTGGTTATCCGTTGATTTCATAATCATTGTGTTTCCTCATGATTGAGATGGGTTACTTGATAACTTAGGTATATGTATGGGAATATACCTGGGTAGTGGTTATCCGTTGATTTCATAATCCTTGTGTTTCCTCATGATTGAGATGGGTTACTTGATAACTTAGGTATATGTATGGGCATATACCTAAGTAGTGTTTATATGTTGAGATATTCTTTGTGGTTATCCTTGTTGGTTTTAGTGAGACCTTGAGGGTCTCGAGGTCCCTACTGAGTATCGTTATACTCACCCCTGCCCGGGCTATTCCCGCACCTCGTTGTGTTGGTTGCAGACGACGGGAAGTGCTGATGGAGGCCGAGTGTTCGAGGACTGGATGGTGCCTGGAGGTGGAATACACGACGATTCAGTACCTAGAGGTGGACTACACGATGATTCAGTTTCCGGAGGTGGACTTCACTACGAGACGACACTCGGAGGAGGTTGACGGGCGAGAGCGTTGTGGAGGCTATCTATACCTACCCTTTAGGTAGGATCTGTGGTGGATGATCCAGGAGCTATTCCATCTCTACCTACCCTTCAGGTAGGATTCGAGGAGGAAGACCCAGGAGCCGCTTCCGTCCCTCCAACTATTGTCTTTTTCTGTTGTACTTTGTTCAGTTGTAGTTGTACTTTCTTTTGGGTTTGTATTCTGGCCCATTTACCTTTTAACACTTCTCTTTGTACATATTGTTTTACTTCCGCTTGTACTATGTGGTGTTTTGATTACTTTTATAAAAGAAATGCCTTCCCAGTTATCGGGATTTACACCTTTGGTGCTAGTCGCCAGCCCCTGGCCTATGGAAGGTGGGCTTGGGGTAGTCACGGCACAGGCCCCGAGGACGGGTCGTGAAAAATTGGTATCAGAGGAGTCGGTTCTACCACAGAACTTATAACTCTGATATTTTCTTCTTGTGAAGCAATAATGTTAAGAGTACCGAGTGTGGTTTTCAGTTCAGGGAGTCTAGTGTTGGTGCGTGCGGCCGACGTATCCATACACCAGGACCCTGAAAACTGATTTCCAACTTTGTGCATGAAAACACTGATTGTGTGTGTGTTTCCAGATGTTTTTAAATGTCAGCTCAAACCAGGTCAGCTCACTTGGTATAATCGTTTGACAGTGTCACGTTGTTTCTTTCAGGATTCCTTTTCTCGGACGACCAGCTAGATCCCAGAGGGATGTGCGTACTGAAAGCATGTCGAGTGATGAGGCTTCGGTACAGGGCCCTCTTGCAGTTGAGGCACCAGCGGAGGCACCAGCGGTACTACCATACTTAGGGCCACCGATGCCACCAGCCCCAGCAGTAGGCGATGCACTCCACTTAAGCGCACTGCATGAGTTCCAGTGCCAAAGACCACCCAGGTTCCGGGGAGAGACGGACCCGCAGGCGGCTTAGGATTGGATGGAGGCTGTGGTGAGAGTCTTCAGGCTAGTGGGGACGCCGACAGACTTCATCGTGATCTTTGCTGCCAGCCTTCTTTAGGCAGCAGCAGGTAGGTGGTGGAGCCACTTGTTCCAGTTTTGCGACAGGATGGCCTTCACATGGGAAGACTTCTAGACCTTCTTCAGGGTGGAGTTTGTGCCAGTAGCTCTACACCCCGAGCGTGTTCAGGAGCTACTTCCTTTGCCGCGTGTTTTTCGATCAGTTGCTGAGTCATCTGTGGGCAGTAGACAGATGATGCAGAGGTCTAGGAAGACCAGACCAGCGGTTGGGCGATCTCGAGTTTTAGGATCGGTGGTGCGGGGCACCCGGGGTGGGGTCAGAGCCAGGTGTACTAGAAACTGACAGTGTTACTCATGCGGCGAGAAGGGTCACCTGGCACGTGATTGTCCGACTCCTCGTACAGTTGATCCCCAGGTGTTGGAGGAGCCACCGAGGCAGAATCAGTGACGAGTACTTGAGCAATAGTCGAGCAGTGGACAAGGCAGTAAAGCTCCGGGAGCAGGTGGACAGGAGAGGAACTAGTGGATACATCCCTTGTACTTCTAGTTCCATGTTGTTGTTGTATTTGTGTCTTTGTTTTATGAGCTGCAATAATAAAAAGACACTTATCCTTGTGATGTTTGCTTTCCTGTCCTTTTGTTTGGTTGATAATGAGAGGTCCTAGTTAAAAACTATTGACTTGACCCTCACTTTCGATATTTATACTGGAGGAGACCCAGTGACCTCACACCGATGCCGACTGTGTGACTCAACCCTTGGAGGAGAGAGTGACAGTTGGATATCTTAGTAGTTACGTCGAGGCCTTACGACGTCATCTATGGCATGAATGCATCATTCATGTCGGGATTGACTGTATTAGGCAATAGGCATGGTTCATCCAGGGTATGAGACCGAGTTTCTCTTTTCGGAAAAGGAGAAACTTTATCAGCTCTTTCAGATCATCCAGGAACGGATGAAGACTGAATAGTGCAGTAACAAACAGGAAACCGGCTCTAGTCTTAGAGACTCGAGCGTGTTAAATGTTTAAAGAAGAGGAAGCTTTAAGGAGAGATGATTCTGCGGAGTAGCAGATGTGGAGAGAGAGCTAGGAGAGCAGCATGAGGTGGTGTACATCTTAACATGCTACAACCACCCGCCTTAGTTATCCCCGCCAGGCTCAGGGAGCTGGAGGGCGGAGGAAGAGTTCGGCTGCATGCGGTCAAGGAGAGTGACCTGATGGCTCTAAGAATGATTCAAGGGACAGTCTGTGTCCACTACTAGCTGCTGTAGTAACGGACGTTGATATGAATCATTCTTTCCTTCCACAAATCTTTTCCCAGACCTAGAGTTTCCGGTAAGCCGTAGACTTGACCCTCATGTCTGGAGATACCTTGGGAGGAGACTCGTTAATCACACTTACGCCGACGGTGTGGTCAGACCCTCGAGGCGAGAGTTTTGGTTGGAATCTCTTGGTGGCAGCATCGAGGCCTTACGACGTTGGTTTGAGTATGGACTGGCCAATCACAGTTCATACACAAATCGATGGTATTAGGCAAAAAGGTTGTGGTTTAACTACGACGTTGGAATGGGTTTCCCTTGGTCGGCGAAAAAAAGGAAACCACAGGCAGCACAGGGTAACTCATGCAAAGGAGGGTGCAACCGATCACTCTTGAGTCGGTCAACCTTACCCTCGTGGTAGCAGTCATTTTGAGTTCTAGTTCTAAACAGGAGTTGGAGACCTCTAGAGTTCGAGGATGACGATCACAACCTTATTCGGGTCTCACCTCGATGTGGTTTACGAAGATGTGGCCAAGGCGGCAAGTTATCTCCGAGGTTCAGTGGGCCATTCCTAGGTCCTCAGCTGGGTAGGTGAGATGGTTTACCGCTTGACCCATCCACCTCAGTTGCACCAGGTGCACGACGACTTCCACGTATCTCAACTGAGGAGATACGTGCTCGACCCTTCGCATATCATCGACCATGGGGAGATGGACGATGGCGATGGGGTGTCTTTCACGGAGGTTCTAGTGGGGATAAAGGATCGACAGGAGCAGATCCTTTGAGGATGGCTTATTCCTCGGGTGCGCTTTCACGGGCAGTACAGGAACCTCCAGGTAAGCACATGGGAGCAGAAGTCTTAGATGTGTTCTCAATACCTCTTTTGGGACCCTAGTTTATGTTGAAGCTTTACGGGGACGTAAAGCCCTGAGGTGGGAGTAATGTAAAGACCCAGAAATTTCAAGGGAATTTTTTTTCTTAATTTTCTTTGGAATTTTACAAGAACACAGTTTCTGACGGCGCCTGATTCCAAGGCCCGGGGTGCCCTGAAATAATTTCGGAAGTTTATCTCGGGTACGTTCAGTGAACGAACGAGCGGGTTTTTCAAACTTTTGAAACGGTGCTCGGAATCGAATTCTGAGGGCACCGATGAAATCGTAGCGCTGGTATTTTCATAGAAACGCCTTTTCCGGAGTTGCGTTTGCTCGGGTGTGGTTTTTAAATTTTTGGGGTTAAGTTAAGAAATAAAATAAAGTGGTGCGACAAATTTATTTCTATTTCACTTAAACCCACTTAGAAGCCACTTAAAGCCACTTGGGCTAAGTTAAAGCGGATAGGGTGCAATCCAAAATATCTTACCCTCTTGGTAGGATATTTGTGAGGTGGGGCCCGCACGAGCCCCACCGTTTCTTTTCCTCTATGTAACGCACCCGCGAAAACCCTCTTTAATGAAAGTCAACCGTGCGTTTTTCTGGATAAGAAACGCCTCATTAATTGTACAGTTAAATCATTACAAATAATTCAACGAATTAATTGTTCGTTTATTATCTTTTGAATTTCAAAAGCTTAGGTCAATAATAAAATAAGGGTTGAGCTTATTTTTATTTAGTTGGACTTGTGGCGTGGAGAAAATTTGGAGGAAAGCGTTCTTCTTCGACGAAGAACGCGAAGAACGTGAAGAACCAGAAGAATGCGAAGAACATGAAGAACGCTCCAACCTCTGACGAAGAACGCCTAACCCTCAGAGATCGACGACACGACGCCCTTCTGCGACGTTCTTCCCCGCAACAATCTTCGATCACCAACTGCTTGAGATCGTTGACGCGACGCCCTTCCGCGATAACGCGATACTATTCCGCGACACGACGAACCTCTTCTTCCACGATGATCAATTCCGCAAAGAATGCACGTTCAACAACTTTGTCGAGGTAGGGGATTTTATTTTGGTGTCCTACTAACTTTTGAGAAAAGAATGATGAGCGCGGACCAAACAATTCCAGTTTGATCCGCGGATCGTTCGTTCATGCAGATTGATGTTGTGGATTGTTATTTAATTTGTTTGTGATTATTACCTTGACGATCTTGGTGAAATATGACCATTTGCTATCAATTAACGAGAGGGGGCCGGGCCGCACAAACACGACCGACCCTCCTCCTTATCCTTGTGGGTTTCTTTTGTGGATTGAAACGGGGATGGTGTTGTGACGTCGCATCGCGCAGAATGTGCGACAAGGAATGCGCGGCGCCATCGCGCCGCATCGTGAAAACGAACAATGGCGCGACTCCGTCGCGCCGCATCGGAGAAACCCAAAGACATCCATGGACGAAGACTGTCCATGGTGAAAGGGCTCGGCGCCATTGCGTTGTGCCGGAGAACCACGAAAACGGTGAGTTTGTTAATTGACGTGCGGATTGTCGGACGACGACGAATGGGACCGCATGGGCGATTTGAGGTCCTTGCGGTGAAGATCGGTTCCCAGGAGGATGACTGGAAAAGACCGCACGCAAAACGGACCACCAGAGCGCGTCCAGTGGCCCGCGGAAGCTCCTGTTGGCGCGCCGCCGGCAAAACCCACCGCGATGGCGAGACGGTTCTGCGGCCGCGCAGAACTGGGAGGCGTGACGTGGATCAAGCCGCATCTGGGAACCGTGGAGAGGCCCCCACACGGGGGCCGCGGTCCCTTGCTCGGCCGCTCGGCTGAGCCGAGCTGTAGAGACCCGAAGCTTGACGTACATTGACATTACATTACATTTGCGGAATACTTAGTACATAACAAAAAAACACACGCAAGGATCGTAATAGTTTAGTGTCTTTGGAAACTCCGAACGTAATCTTCTAATCGTGGTGAAATATCTTCAACATCTCCCATAAAGATATTCTTTTTTTATACCAAAAACCATTATTTATATCCTAGGGAAAAGAAAACATAAAAGGGTGAGCTCAAATTCTCAGTAAAGGTAAACAGAAGAAATATCAATCACATCATATACATAAGCACATAACTTTTGGAAATCTTAACCTTCAAAAGAGATCATAATTTCATAACATGGGGTAAATCATGGCAGTGAAATGTAATCACAATAATCATAACTTAAAACATGAAACTTTGTGGCATACACACATAATCATAGAGAATCATTTCTTGTTAGTCAATACTCATTGCCAAGACTATCTTAATGGACAAAGTCCCTTTCTGAACCAAGTCACCCTCGTTTTAGTCCTATTTCACAGAACTGGTATAACCTACCGTTCCAACCATGTCTATCTCATGAGATATAAAATCTTTACCCAATGCATTAGAGGGAGATATAGGTCCCACCCATCTCATAATGATACCATTTTTATTTGTGCCACAAAATCATTAACCATACATCATTTCATAACCCATGTAATAAAAATGGGATTCTTAAACAACATGACATCATAAAACAATTCATATAAGATAAAGGAATTCATAAAAATAATTCCATCACAACATAATCAAATCAATGTAATAATAGGGATAAAAACAGAACCCTATATTATCTTAGATGGAAAATAATTTTGATAAAACACTTGAAATGAATTCTTGAGGAAAATATCCTTTCTTCTTCAAAAACACTTTTCCTTTCTTAATATGTCATAAAATTATCAACTAAAAGAAGTTGATTAAAAATAAACTTGAAAACTTTTAAAGGAAGATTCATGGAAATAATGTTTTAAAAATCCATTCATGCCGTATAAGTTAAAAAAACATTCTTCGTACTTTTGTCGGAAAAGTCAAAACTTACCTCGTATGAAAAAACGACAAAAGATTCCTTTCATATCATTTACAAAAAACTTACCGAAGGGTAAAATTGGATATAAACTATTGTAGAAGGAAGGAAATAATATTAAATATTGAGGGAACATGGATGTGGATGATAAAATACAACCTAGTAATTACCAAAGTAAAAACAATCTCAGATAAAAGTGAGATTGTGATATTTCCCTTACCTTAGGTCCAATTTTCTTCGTAAGTGTCCGAACCTCCTGTATAATGATTTAAATAATGTCATTGACTTATTACAGAATCCTATTCATTGTTATGATATCATATATGGTTCACTTATGACTTTATATTACCTGTTCTTTTGTAAATTCCATGTTAAAGAGCGTTTTGGGTAAAATTGTTTCATTTGTCGTCCGTGTTTTGTCTTGTAATTATTCATATGATTACATAGATCATGATTACTTAATTCCAGAATATAAAACATGATTTATATATATATATATTCATAATATGCATATATATAATAAATCAGTAAATGGAAAGAAATACACCGTTCATGGAGATGGTAGGCCGTACGTACGCATGAACGCTGTTTTCGTTTCCTTATTGAGTTGAACAGAATTAAGTAGATGAAATTCATATATATACACATAAATCCAGTATCATTATTATGTCATATATTTCTTGATTACTTATTATTTATACTTTATAATCATTCATGAATGGTTTAAAGTGGAGAATGAATCTCATCGCGTCGTGGAGATGGTAGTCCATACGTACGCACGAGCGATGATATCGTTCTCATGATCGTGGGACTGTATTGGAGTGTATGTATACTATTTAAGAATCAATATCACTTTAATATAATAATATATATTTATTATTTACACCATTATACCCATCCATGTAAGGTGGTGGTGTAAAATAGATTTCACCACGGCGTGGAGACGGTATTCCGTACGTACGCACGCGCGGTGATTTCCTTTTCCGTAGGATGGATAGATGGTGAAATAGGATTTTTTCATACTTATAATAACATATCAGTATATGAGTGATACTTATGTTATTACTTCATAATGAAACAACCTAAGAAGAATAAGTGGAATAAGAAATAAAGGTGAAAGAATCGGTAACTAAAATTACCTCTTCTTTGAAGCGCATCTTTGAGACCTCCTCTTAGGGCACTAAAATTGGTTTTTGAGGAAGCCCATAACCTCTAGGATGTTTCTAGGGAATTGTAGAAGAAAATTTGGCAGGGTGTGGCCGAGCTTGAAGGCTCAAAGTTGTGTGAGGAAGAGAGGGAGGAGGTGCCCTTTTATAAGGGAGGAGAGGGGTACCTTTTGAATAACTAAAAATATTATTTTATTATAAAGTCATGTTCGGTTTTAAATAGATCCAAATTGATATATTTCGAAGATAAGGTGGGGATGGGTCGAAATCCTCTCAACAAATAGAATTTAGACTAGTTTAGGTTCCTATTTTAACCTTATCATTTAGATTTAACATTAAGTTAAATAATTGTACTTTTACCGTGTCTTCTTGTTTTCTTACACTATAAGGTTAATAAACTTACTATAATAAGCCAAACGTACCCCAAGTTGTTTATTATTAATATATATAACCTTATCTAAGTCATTTGTCCGAACCTTATATTTTTAGGAATAAAATAACAATTAATAATATAATATTTGTTTTAAAAACTATTTTATGTCAATTTTGACACTATTTAGTAATTGATTTTTGTGAAAATAATAACAGATTGATAAGTTCTAAAAAAGTTAATTAAATCAATAATAACATGTCATATTAACATATAAAATTAGTGGAATTCATAAAAAGTCTCAAATTACATTTATTTTGGTATTTATAACATCAATTATGTCAATATTTCATTAATAAGATAATTACTGCATCATCGTTGTGTCATAAATAAATTAAATTATTTAATGTCTAAAAATTAGAAATAAAATACCATTATGTAGGAAATCGTTTTAGCTTTCTAATGAATATTTATATTCGAATTTATCTTATGTATAACCCCATATTAAAAATGTTCTTATAAATAAACTTTGATTTTACCTCTTTTAACCCTTCTTTAAATAAATTAATAATAAATGTCCTAATCTAATCCAAGCGGGCCTAAATGGTCATATTTTATTCATATGTTTGTTTTTGGTCGAATTACACTTGTCCAATAGAAATAGGACATGTGTTAGGGTAATAATAATATAATTTCTACCCTTAATTACCCTATTTACTTTTTACCGTGGTAAAAAAGTAAAAAGTTACTATTCACCAAAAATTATTTTCATCTCATTGAACCAAATTTTAGTCATTGATCTTAACCGTGTCTCTAGGATTTTTGAAATTCCACTCACAGAAGCGGTAAAATTAAGTCTTATGAAAAATTCAGTTTTTTAACTACCACATAGTGGTTTCACTATTCATCAAAAATTGAAAGTTTTCAGAAAAATACCAAAATTTCACCCTGGGATAATTTCGATATTCCGAATCCAAAAATGAATTCCATTTTGAAAAATAAAATTTAAAAAAATTCAAAAAGTGGTTCTTACTATTCATAACAGCTAGTTTTAATAATATTTTAATAGCATATTGTTGTTTAGTGAAACTCGTTATTGCGTACTACACACGCTATCGAGGAAGGTCGTGATTGCGTGTAATGCAAGGAAAGTCAAGGATGCGTGTTGTGAAAGCTCCTTTTGGTGTAGCGTACAACACAAGACATTAGTGAAATTAAAAAGAATATTTTTCATAAAATCTTGGGCTGTTACATTCTACCCCCCTTAAAATGAATTTCGCCCTCGAAATTCATCGGGGTTATAAATGGTTTACTATTCTAAAGTTTCATTAATAGAAACCCACATCGTAAAAAGGAATACCAAAACCAATCTTTAAAAACGAATGTATGAAACATAACGGTTACCCAAATAAACTAATCACTGGGTTTCCACATAGGTGAAAATATGGATATGGAAGAAAAATCTAACCATCATGTTCTGATGGAGAGTGGTAGAGAACATGGATATGGAAAAGCCAACAATCACAAATCCATAAATTTGTGACGATCTAAGGTACCATCGGATTAATCAGATATAAGAGCACTAGGACAACATTTTTGGTTTTCAAGATCGTTTCCCTAAAGTTGAAGAGTTTGAATTAGAATAAATACTTACTTTATTTTGGTACAATCTCACTGTTGTTCGTGCCTTGAACAATTTCTACATCATCTCTTAAATAAATGAAGTTGAATTTGTTATTCATGAAGTGTTAGCAGATCATGTGATAGAATGACGGGTCCTTCCATCTGTCTCAAACAAAAGGTTAGCAAAAGTTATTAAATATACATAAGTCATTCTATATTGAGATTAATCATATAGGGTTCCTAAAATGGACTTTTAATTCATATATCATACTGCTTAATATAATAAAACTAGTTTCTACTAAACAGGGACTTCATGTAGGCCAGTGGAAGGCGATAAAGGCCAGTCGCACTTCGGTTGTGGGTTCGATTCCCAGAGCCTTGTCCGACGCGATGGGTTGTCGCCCGTCCTGCAGGTTGTCCTTTTTCTAAAGCTATATTACTATAACATCCCATAAATAATATCGAAAAACGTTTTATCCTAACTTATGTCCAACATAATCCATTCTAATCTTTAGGCTTATCTAAAATACTTCGGTCCAAGCTCATAGTATAAAGAAAATGATTACATGAAATGTCACAAAACAATCACGTGAATGCCATCATTTATCCCCCATATATTATAAGATATATCTTGTTGGTCAAATGTGAATACCTTAATCATGTATTCTCTTGAAGAATGAATACCCATTGAACCTTAGTGAAAACATGAATGCAGTTAAAAGTTAACACTTTCCACATACCAAAATCCAAAAATTATATATACTCAAACCATGATATAACCTTCTCCTTATATCAGTCATGAGCTCATGAATACTATCAAACATTTAATTTTCTCCTTATCCCTTCATTAAGCGCATATCATCTACATTCCAAAAATATCTGAATAAACTTTCATGGATACTATCAACATTAATTATACACTTTCAAAACTCAAGGAAAGACAATAGTCTAACAATCCATAGATGTCTCTTTATTCCATAGTAGCATGAGATTACTTATACAACATTACACGTGATAAACATGTAATCATTCCACTACATTATTAAACCATTGACCGAGCTTCAACAATTATTTCATCTCACATATCATTTGTAGTCTCTTCATCATCATCCACATAAATACTACCCATACGACCATACTGATTCTCTTCATGAGACTTTCCCTTAGGGCATTGGTTTTCATAATGCCCGTACATTCCACATTTAAAACATTTAACCATTGTTGATGTCGTAGCAATACCATTATCCTTATCCCTTGTGTTAACTGAACCTTTTCCTTTGCACTTACTGGCTTTGTGTCCTTCTTTTCCACACCCAATCATCTTCCAGTTCCTTTGAAACATTCTCCTTGATGCCTCTTCCCACATGATTTACATAGGGGAAATTGAACTTTATTTCCTCTATGATCATTATGAAACTCCATCGTTCTCTTATTAGTCGAGTCAGGAAACTTACCAAATTTTACTTTATTGATCATATTATGAGATTTCTGATTTGGAATAATAATGATTTTTGGACTTCCAAATCCCATTTCATTTGGTTGCTCATGAAGAATATCATTCCATTGTCCATCATATCCTCCATTATCGTAAATCATCTTGTTTCCAGCCATTTTCTAAAACCCAAAAAGAATAGTGTGAGAGGAAAAAATCATAATAAAGGGGGAGTAACTTCAATATCTAACATCTTTGGTTTAATCTAATTTCGTTACCATAGTTCTAGGACTATATCCTATATGTATAATTATCCTTAGGGACATCCCTAAACATACCTTAGAAATATCTCTAGGGATCTCACTAACGTTTTCGCAACCTAGTTTCCAAAGGTTGACTAAACCTTTCCTCTGATACCAACTGTAGAGACCCGAAGATTGAGGTACATTGACATTACATTACATTTGCAGAATACTTAGTACATAACAAAAACACACACGCAAGGATTGTAATAGTTTAGTGTCTTTGGAAACTCGGAACGTAATCTTCTAATCGTGGTGAAAGATCTTCAACATCTCCCATAAAGATCTTCTTTTTTTTATACCTAAATCCTTTCTTTATATCCTGGGGAAAAGAAAACATAAAAGGGTGAGCTCAAATGCTCAGTAAGGGTAAACAAAAGAAATATCAATCACATCATATACATAAGCACATAACTTTTGGAAATCCTAACCTGCAAAAGAGATCATAATTTCATAACATGGGGTAAATCATGGCAGTGAAATGTAATCACAATAATCATAACTTAAAACATTAAACTTTTTGGCATACACACATAATCATAGAGAATCATTTCTTGTTATTCAAGACTCATTGCCAAGACTATCTTAGTGGACAAAGTCCCTTTCTGAACCGAGTCACCCTCATTTCAGTCCTATTTCACTGAACCGGTATAACCTACCGTTCTAGCCATGTCTATCTCATGATATATAAAATCTTTACCCAATGCATTGGAGGGATATATAGGTCCCACCCATCTCATAATGATACCATTCTTATGTGTGCCATAAAATCATAAACCATACATCATTTCATAACCCATGTAATAAAAATGGGATTCTTAAACAACATGACATCATAAAATAATTCATATAAGATAAAGGAATTCATAAAAATAATTCCATCACAACATAATCAAATCAATGTAATAATAGGGATAAAAACAGAACCCTATATTATCTTAGATGTAAAATAATTTTGATAAAACACTTGAAATGAATTCTTGAGGAAAATATCCTTTCTTCTTCAAAAACACTTTTCCTTTCTTAATATGTCATACAATTATAAACTGAAAGAAGTTGATTAAAAATAAACTTGAAAACTTTTAAAGGAAAATTCTTGAAAATAATGTTTTAAAAATCCATTCATGCCGTATAAGTTAAAAAAAACATTCTTCGTACTTTTTTCGGAAAAGTCGAAAAGTACCTCGTACGAAAAAACGACAAAAGATTCATTTCATATATTTTACAAAAAACTTACCGAAGGGTAAAATTGGATATAAACTATTGTAGAAGGAAGGAAATAATATTACATATTGAGGGAACATGGATGTGGATGATAAAATACACCCCAGTAATTACCAAAGTAAAAACAATCTCGGATAAAAGTGAGATTGTGATATTTCCCTTACCTTAGGTCCGATTTTCTTCGTAAGTGTCCGAACCTCCTGTATAATGATTTAAATAATGTCATTGACTTATTAAAGAATCATATTCATTGTTATGATATCATATATGGTTCACTTATGACTTTATATTACCCGTTCTTTTGTAAATTCCATGTTAAAGAGCGTTTTGGGTAAAATTGTTTCATTTGTCGTCCGTGTTTTATCCTGTAATTATTCATATGATTACTTTGATCATGATTAATTAATTCCAGAATATAAAACAAGATTTATATATATATATATATATTCAGAATATACATATATATAATAAATCAGTAAAAGGAAAGAAATACACCGCTCATGGAGACGGTAGGCCATACGTACGGATGAACGCTGTTTTCGTTTCCTTATTGAGTTGAACAGAATTAAGTAGATGAAATTCATATATATAAACATAAATCCAGTATCATTATTATGTAATATATTTCATGATTACTTATTATTTATACTTTATAATCATTCATGAATGGTTTAAAGTGGAGAATGAATCTCATCACGTCGTGGAGACGGTAGTCCGTACGTACGCACGAGTGATGATATCGTTCTCATGATTATGGGAATGTATTGGAGTGTATGTATACTATTTCAGAATCAATATCACTTTAATATAATAATATATAGTTATTATTTACCCCATTAGACCCATCCATTTAAGGTGGTGGTGGAAAATAGATTTCACCACGGCGTGGAGACGGTATTCCGTACGTACGCACGCGTGGTGATTTCGTTTTCCGTAGGATGGATAGATGGTGAAATAGGATTGTTTCATACTTATAATAACATATTAGTATATGAGTGATACTGATGTTATTACTTCATAATGAAACAACCTAAGAAGAAGAACTGGAAGAAGAAATAAAGGTGAATGAATCGGTAACGGAAATTACCTCTTCTTTGAAGCGCATCTTTGAGACCTCCTCTTAGGGCACTAAAATTAGTCTTTTAGGAAGACCAGAACCTCTAGGATGTTGCTAGGGAATTTTAGAAGATAATTTGGCAGGGGTTGGCCGATCTTGAAGGCTCAAAGATGTGTGAGGAAGAGAGGGAGGAGGTGCCCTTTTATGAGGGAGGAGAGGGGTACCTTTGGAATAACTAAAAATATTATTTTATTATAAAGTCACGTTTGGTTTTAAATATCTCCAAATTGATATATTTCGAAGCTAAGGTGGGGATGTGTCGAAATACTCTCATCCAATAGAATTTAGGCAAGTTTAGGTTCCTATTTTAACCTTATCATTTAGATTTAACATTAAGTTAAATAATTGTACTTTTACCGTGTCTTCTTGTGTTCTTACACTATAAGGTTAATAAACTTACTATAAGAAGCCAAACGTACCCCAAGTTGTTTATTATTAATTTATATAACCTTATATAAGTCATTTGGCCGAACCTTAGATTTTTAGGAATAAAATAACAATTAATAATATAATATTTGTTTTAAAAACTATTTTATGTCAATTTTGACACTATTTAGTAATTGATTTTTGTGAAAATAATAACAGAATGATAAGTTCTAACAAAGTTAATTAAATCAATACTAACATGTCATATTAACCTAGAAAATTATTTGAATTCATAAAAAGCCTAAAATTATATTTATTTGGGTATTTATAACATCAATTATGTCAACATTTCATTAATAAGATAATTACTGCATCATCGTTGTGTCATAAATAAATTAAATTATTTAATGTCTAAAAATTACAAATAAAATACCATTATGTAGGAAATCTGTTTAGCTTTCTAATTAATATTTATAGTCGAATTTAGCTTATGTATAACCCCATATTAAAAATGTTTTAGTAAATAACCTTTGATTTTACCTCTTTTAACCCTTCTTTAAATACATTAATAATAAATGTCCTAATCTAATCCAAGTGGGTATAAATGGTCATATTTTATTCCTATGTCTGTTTTTGGTCGAATTACACTTGTCCAATAGAATTAGGACATGTGTTTGAGTAATAATAATATCATTTCTACCCTTAATTACCCTATTTACTTTTTACCGTGGTAAAAAAAGTAAAAAGTTACTATTCACCGAAAATTATTTTCATCTCATTGAACCACATTTTAGTCCTTGATATTAACCGTGTCTCTCGGATTTTCGAAATTCCACTCACAGAAGAGGTAAAATTAAGTTTTATGAAAAATTCAGTTTTTTAACTACCACTTAGTGGTTTCACTATTCATAAAAAATTGAAGGTTTTCAGAAAAATACCAAAATTTCACCCTGGGCTAATTTCGATATTCCGAATCAAAAAATAAATTCCTTTTTGAAAAATAAAATTAACAAAATTTCAAATAGTGGTTATTACTATTCATAACGGCTAGTTTTAATAATATTTTAATAGCATATTGTTGTTTAGTGAAACTCGTTATTGCATACTACACACGCTATCGAGGAAGGTCGTGATTGCGTGTAATGCAAGGAAAGTCAAGGATGCATGTTGTGCAATCTCCTTTTGGTGTAGCGTACAACACAAGACATTAGTGAAATTAAGAAGAATATTTTTTCATAAAATCTTGGGCTGTTACACGAGCTGAGCTGACCCGCCGGGCCTGGTCGCGCCCAGGCCGGGCCAGGCCGTCCTGGCCGGGCCGGGTCGCGCCCAACCGGGTCTGACCAGGACCCGGGTCGGGCCGACCCCATTCGGGCCGACCCAGGGGGTTGGGCCGGGTCGGTCCGGGCGCAGACCCCCCGTTTTCGGACCGTTTTCGGCCTTTTTCCCATATCTTGGGCTACGGACCTCCGATCGACGCACCGTCAGTTGTGTAGCAATCCTTGGAACGAGACGGTTTTTTCGTAATATTACCCTCAATGTTTTAGAATAGATTGGGTTCGGCCGGGTTGGTTCGGATACGAAACCAACCGGGCCCTCGGAGCGGAAACACATATATCTTGAGCTCCGGACGTCCGATTGACATGTCGTCGACTTTGATGGATTCATCTAAGTGAGACGGATCTTTTGGCTTACTTTTCTTGAGGTTTGGATTCCGTCGGAGTGCGGTCGGGTTGGTTCGCTCACGAAACCAACCGGGCCTCTGGAACAAAAAAGCCAATAACTCACAGACCGGGCGTCTGATTGACGCACCATCTGTCTCGTTGATTTCCTCTTGATGAGATGGAACTTTTGGCATACTTCGCCTGAGTTTTGGTTGCTGTTGGATAGTGTCTGGGTTGGATTGTACCCGAAATCCAACCGGGCCCTTGGAACGGAAAAGCGGATAACTTTCAGACCGGACGTCCATTGGACGAACCGTCTGCGGCGTTGGTGATCACGTGGAGAAACGGTCCCTATGAGTATACCCTATGAGACTTCGGGGTACAGTTGAGTTACGGACGGTTTGTTTCGCACACGAAACCAACCGGGCCCGGGGGATGAAAAGGCTAGTAACTCATAGACCGGGCGTCTGATTAACGCGCCGTCTGTTGCGTTGAGACCCCTGTGACGAGGCAGACCTTTGAGGTACTTCTTCGTGGGACTTTTAGATACTTGATGTATCGACCTGTAGCTCATGGAGCGGACCCTCCCAGAGAGAAGCGTGTGGAGTACGAAGACCGTGTAGCCGACTGAGACCTGACGACTGCTTGACCGACTCGACTTGGAGTGAGTCGACTAGCCCAGTGGACGGAGCACTACTTTGTGAGGTGTAGACCCATGGCGGATGGAGCACTACCTGTGTGATAGTGCAGACCCGTAGTACTCGTCCGGAGAGTACCTCTGCAGGCTACTAGGGGGTGTGCACTACTGTGTTTGGGTGGCATACCCCGGCAGCAAGCACTACTGTGTTTGGGAGGCTGGCCCGTGGTACTCGACAGGAGGAGTACCTCAACAGTCTTAGGTTATTGAGCAGTACCTCGGTGTCATGACAGGACCACAGTACACTCCAGAGACGGAGCTCTTCAGCAGTTACGGTTTCAATAATAAAAATCCTGGTTTGAGCTGAGTTAATGACCTTTGTGTTTCCTCATGATTGAGATGGGTTACATGATAACTTAGGTATATGTATGGGCATATACCTTGGTAGTAGTTATCCGTTGATTTCATAATCCTTGTGTTTTCTCATGATTGAGATGGGTTATTTGATATCTTAGGTATATGTATGGGCATATACCTAGGTAGTGGTTATCTGTTGATTTCATAATCCTTGTGTTTCCTCATGATTGAGATGGGTTACTTGATAACTTAGGTATATGTATGGGCATATACCTAAGTAGAGGTTATATGTTGAGATCTTATTTGTGGTTATCCTTGTTGGTTTTAGTGAGACCTTGATGGTCTCGAGGTCCATAATGAGTATCATTATACTCACCTTTTCACGGGATATGCCTACATCTCGTTGTGTTGGTTGCAGACGACGGGTAGTGCTAACGGAGGCTGAGTGTTCGAGGACTGGACGGTACCCGGAGGTGGACTACACGAAGAGTCAGTACCCGGAGGTGGACTACACGACGAGTCAGTATCCGGAGGTGGACTTCACTGTGATAAGACACTCGGAGGAGGTTGACGGGCGAGAGCGTTGTAAAGGCTATCTATACCTACCCTTCAGGTAGGATCCGCGGAGGATGATCCAGGAGCTGTTCCATCTATACCTACCCTTTAGGTAGGATCCGAGGAGGACGACCCAGGAGCCACTTCCATCCCTCCAGGTATTGTCTTTTTTTATTGTACTTTGTTCAGTTGTAGTTGTACTTTCTTTTGGGTTTTTATTCTGGCCCATTTACCTTTCAGCACTTCTCTTTGTACATAGAGTTTTACTTCTGTTTGTACTCTGTGGTGTTTTGTTTACTTTTATAAAGGCAATGCCTTCCTAGTTATCGGGATTTACGCCTTTGGTGCTAGTCGCCAGCCCCTGGCCTATGGAAGGCGGGCATGGGGTAGTCACGGCATGGGCCCCGAGGATGGGTCGTGACATATTAGTCATCATGAGGAGACATAATTTCAGGTAAATTCTGACTGGTAATACATTATTTGAAAATATGTGTATTAGTAACATTGATAAACTATTCTTAATTTATGAAGCACCAACTGAGTGATGAAAATAGGTAACCGATAGTAAAAATAATGTACCCCTACCATAAAGAAATGATGGGATATGCGTCTCCTAAAAAAATAGAACATATTATAAATATAACTTAACACATTTAAGTGACATAAAACGAAAAAACAATTATTTTTCTCTATTTACAAGTATAATGATGAATCCAAATCCAAATCCACTTCCAACACACATCAGGTGCTATGGAAGTAAGCACGTGCAAATAAAGAAGGGATACAATAAGATGAAAGCACCCAAAAACTGGGAAAATCATGTATAAGTACGACATATTAGTATTTTTATTTAAATCAATATTAAATAGTAATGAAGAGTTATTTTCATATAAATAATATCTAATATGGACACATGAATCATATTCATTAGTACCTAATGAACAACAACTATCAGTGGCCTTTAATTTTATAAAATAGTAAAGCCGCATTAGAGGTGTGGGGTTTGGGGTGACACTCCAACCTTTTGTTTTGAGAGATGAAATGTATATGGTATAAAGATAAAAAATGGGATAGTTAGAAGAATGATTATACGATATAGAATAAAAATTTTATTGGTAATCAATGTAACTAAAAAATTATATAGGATTGTATCAAAGAGATGAAATAACATATCAAAACCCACTAAGTTATGATCCCCCGCCCCTATCCGCTTCGAGTTGATCCATTCCCATAAAAGAGTTGTCATAGATGAAGTAATCAATATTCTCATTGATATTTAGGTGAAATGTGAATCAGGATGATACTAATACCTTTCATGTATTTATATTCTACAGGGATAAAATGATTGTGATTTATATCGATCAACACCCACCAATATCTTTTTTGTGATTTCCACCATGATAAATATCCAAGAAGATATTTTACACTATATATATCATCCAATAGGTCATGTGATAGTGGTAATTAAAGTAACTCATCATATGAGCAAGGAGGTAAGTATTTCATTTGTTGATGTAGATATTTATATGGTCAAGATAGCAACTGGAATATTCATATAATGGTTGCTATATCTTGTTCAAAAACCATTTCGTTAGAGAGGTATTTCTTTCAAATTTATTTTTCATGCATAATATTTAAAAATTAAATAAAATATTCTGACCTAATGAATGTTGTTATAGATAGAAAATGGGAATGCGGTAATATGGAAGGTCGAATCAAAGAGATCAAAAGTTTTCACAAACCAATTGAAAATATATTCACAATGTAACATTACCACTTCCATTTATCTTCCACATTAACTAACATAATGGTTTATATGGATATAAGGTTACAAAGTTATAGTATAATTATAGTTGATTTTGAATAAAAAATGTACGGAGAGGCCATTATTTGAAATTTTTATCATAATAATTTTAATGAAATACTCACATGTGGGTGGATTGGAGTCTCAGTTTTAAATTTATACATGAATTAATTTTAAAATATTTGTTTTTTCAATAAATAATTTACATTATTAATTATGAATAAATACAATGTATATTATTTAGGTGTATACATCAACACTATTTGAAGGGAAAACCATGTTTACAGAAATATGGACTCATTATTTCTCACACTACTTCTACCCAATAAGCCTCATTATATTCAAATAAAATTGATGTAATAGTGTAAAAATGACCACGATGTTTGAAATAAAATTTATCGATGAAAGAATCTTCATAAAACCAATGTAGTCGGGTTAAAATTGTATATTATAATCGTATAAAATATTTTTCCAATATTTCATTACTTATTCCTTTTTGTTTTTTAGGAAATTGTTTTACAAATTGTAGTCAATTTGGATACTACAAGTAATTATTTTCTAGATGCAATACATGGATACACAACAAACCAACCACATATGATGAAGTTTTTCAATTTTACATATACAACATGAAACATATTAGAATTAAACATCAATTTATATATTTTATAATATATTTTAATTATACTTTTTTATGATAGAGTTGTGTTTAAATATCATAAAAATCATGGCATGATGACATTCCATGATCCAAGGGGCCTATCAACTTCGATGAGTAGATAAGTATTAGGGTGTATCTAGTACAATTTCACTTTGAAAACATATTTCAAAACCAAATACTTTTTTTATTAAATTTTTATGTTATGCTAAAAAACAATGGTTGGGATTTTGGTTATTTGGGTTCAAAATTAATGCAAGATATCACATACCATCAACAAAACGGCATCCCAGAATGGGTATTTTTGAAGAAAATGACAATTTCATTGAAAAATTTATCAATCCTTTGGGAATTTATATTTTTTCGGTACTATTCAATGTCCTTTTATTGAAAAAAGGAAACATATTTTTTTAATTAATTAATGGAAAACATACTTGGTGTCATAATGGAAAAATATTTCATGGAGATGTGAAATCCTACTACCTTTTTAGTTTATTTTATTATAAATTTATTTGTTTTTTAGTTAATTGACTTATAATTTTTATCTTTTACTTATATTTTTAAATTCCAAAGAGATCATGAAGAAATAAATTCATTAACAAGGATAATTCACTCATGATTACCAAATCTTCTTTTTATTCTCTAGTGCATTCAACGTTCCAGGTAGAACACGACTTCATTTTCATTTCATCCAAAGTTACCATTATTCCAATAGATTATGTCAATTAAACAAATGATATCACTAATAACACGTAATTTCATGATAATTGTATTATCACATAGCTAAAAGTGGTCTCACCCACTTATAGTGCATCTAAAGTGGTCAACAAGTAGTACTAACTTCTGATATTCATGGATGTCCAAAAATTTAGCAAAAAAACTCAAATTTCCCATAGAAATATACACATATCCACTGATATATAATTAATATTTTATGTTACTGTTACATTACACTTCGTGAATCTTATGTATTATCTCAATATGATGCATGTTGTGACCGATGTGATATTTATGTGTGTCATTTTGTATAAAAATAAAATTTATTTTAGTAAAAGAGAAAATGATATACTCAAAACCAATAAAATGCATTCTTATTGTTTTGATACTTTAGGAAACAAATCTATAAGTCATTTTTGAAAAATTAGAATCATCTTCACCGTAATATCATACACGGTGTGCCCAATATGACTTAAAGTGTATTTATTATTCGAACATCATCATTTTATTTTCAAAACATTCGTTTCTCACTAAAAATTGAGAAAATTCACTCTGATTATCCTGATAAATTATGATAATGATTCATTAGTCATTTTTGATATGTATTAACCAGTTTCATGATAAATTCACACACTATATGTCTGATTTGACTCAAAGTGAATGATTTTTGTTTAAATTAATATTTTAGTAAAAATAAAAGTGACATAGTGAAAACCAACAAAATTCATTCACATTAATTTGATACTTTACAAAAAAAAATCTGAAAGTCCATTGTGACATGTAGGTATAAAAAATACCTTAATCTAAAAAAAATGTACTCAGTATGCCTCAAATTATGTTTTTCAGTTTAAAATTAATATTTTATTAATTTATTGTTTCATATTTATGTTTCATTTGTTTATATATAGTATTACTAACATAAGAATAGTTTTATTATATTTGTGGACTATTTTCTCAAGTTGGGGTGGTTTGTTAAATTCTATTCATATTCTTATGAAATTAGACATTGAGGGTTAAACTGTGATAATGACAATAAGAAAAAGGGCCAATAACATATACAAACATCATGAAATGTTTAATTCATACTTCATATTTATTTAATTTTTTCATCATTTTATCTAATATTTATAATTTAATTTCCTTATAAATTTTTTAGTTGTTATTTATTTTTTCATAGTTATTTTTTGATTTAATATCTTTATTTTAAAAATTAACACCACTCTAGAAAAGGGAGAACATGTTCCTTTTGGATGGAAGATGAAACCCCATGAAACCTCAAATGTGAAGTGTTTCAGGAATCATGGGGTTTCCTCTTCCATATAAATGGAAACTTTATTCCTCTTTTCTAGCATGGTGGAGGTATTTTAATGAAAAACACACATCAAATACTCAATCAACAACACCTCAATATGATACACAATGTGCATATTATGACTAAAACTATATATTTTTAGTTTAAAATTTACATTTCAGTTCAAAAAAACACCACATACTAAAAAATGATAAAACACATTAATATTGTTTCAATACCTAGATAAAAAAATCCATAAGTCATTTAGATATATATGAACCATGTACAGCTCAATCTAACGCACTATGTGAACAGTATGACTCCAAATGTGTGTTTTTTATTTAATAACTGAAAATTGAGAAAACACACTCAAATAGTTTTGATAACATAGAGAAAATACGTATTTCATTTCTAATGTTTAGGGATTAGTTTCACATCAAACTGACACATGGTGTGATCGGTATGACTAAAAGTGTGTGTTTCTTATTTAAAATGACATTTTAGTAAAAAAGAAAAGTTCCATACTCAAAACCAAGAAAAAATATTCATATTGATTTTATATTTCAGTAAAATGATCCATAAATCATTTTTGACACTTTGGAATCACATCCACCTCAATCTGACACATTGTGTATTCGTTATGACTCAAAGTGTGCCTTTTTATTTAAAATTGAGGTTTTAGTAAAAAATACAAGTGACACAATCAAAACTAATATAAAACTTCAATATTGTTTATATATTTTAGGAAAATGATCCATAAGTCATTTTTTGGTTTAGGAATTAGCTAAACCTTAATATGATACAAGTTGTTATCAGTGTGACTCAAAGTGTCTGTTATGTGTTTAAAATTAACAGTTTAGGTCCAAATATATATCACTCTCTAAAAACTGAAAAAACATGCTCTGATAGTCTTGATAATTTAGGGCAATGATTATTATGTAATTTTTTTATGTGTTGGAATTAATTTCATGTCAAACCAACACATGATGTGACCTATATGACTCGAAGTGTGTGTTTTCAGTTTAAAACATTATTTTAGTAAAAAAAAGTGATGTACTCAACACAAAAAAATACATTCATATTGAATTGATACATTAGTAAAATGTTACATATGTCAATTTTGATGTTTTGGAATCAAACTCACAGCAATCTAACATACTATAGGACTAATATTACTTAGTGTATGTATTTTTAAATAAAATTGAAATTTTAGTAAAAAAGAAACGTGAAATAATTAAAACAAAGAAAACACATTTTTAATGTTTTGATACATTAGGAAAATTACCCATAAGTAATTTTTAAAATTTAATAATCATCCAAACCACAATCTGAAAAACATTATGTCCAATATGACTAAAACTATCCATTATTATTTTAACATTGATATTTTAGTTCAAAACATGTGTCACTAACAAAAAACAAGATACAATTTTGTTTATAATCTATTAAAATGATTGATATATATTTCATAATATGTATTAATTATTCCTATATCAAATTGACACATTATGTGATCGGTAGAACTCAAAGTTCCTATTATCAGTTTAAAATTGAAATTTAACTTCAAAACTAATGTCCCTCAATAAAAATTGAGAAAACATAATCTTATTGTTTTATTAATTTAGGATAATGATTCATAAGTCAATTTTTATCAGAAATATTTTTCTTAATTAAAACTGAAAAATTATGTGACAGGTATAACTCAGAGTGCGTGTTTTCAATTAAAAATTAAATTTTAGAAAAAAAACAAGTGATATACTCAAAACTGAGAAAATACATTCGAGTAATTTTAATACTCCAGTAAAATGATCCTTAATTTACTTATGGTACTTATGAATCAGTTGATCCTGAATCTGATACATGGTGTGCCTAGTGTGACTCAAAGTATTCGATATCAGTTTAAAATTTGGATTGTGTTCAAAATATTTGTCACTCACTAAAAATAAAGAAACATCTCTGTGATTGTATTAATAATTTAAGAAAATAATTCATATTTCATTTGTGATTTGTTGGAATTATTCTCACATCAAACTGATTCATGATGTGACTGGTATGACTTAGTGGGATTGCTTTAATTTTAAAATGACATTGAAAAACATATGTGAAATACTCAAAACTAAGGAAAAGGATTTGAATTATTTTGATAATTTGTGAAAATTATCTGTAACACCCCGATAGAATTTAAATAACAATTAGTTATTCGATACCTTGTTTTTAAATTCAAACTGAAGAATTATTGTATAAAAAAAGTTTTGTAATTTTAAAAAAAATATAACATATACATTTTTGAACAAAGATTATAATTTTAAATAAAATGGTTATATGACAAGTAATGACATATGATTATGTTATATATTTATAATTTTTTTTTATAATGATAAATTATGATTAGACTTTTATTTAACTAAAATCATGATAAATATAATAATTTCAATAAATTAGCAAAATTGATGCTTCATAATTTATTTACAGAAGATAAATATATATAAGATTTATTTTATACATAGATATTAAAATCTATGATATTAAAATATATGTTTCAATTATGAAAGTAATAGTTATGTTTGAATAAATATTATATTATAAAGTATTGAATTAAATTATATTGATATAGTGAATAAAATTTATAATTAAAAAAACTATTGTTTAAAAAAACATATTACATATTGATCTGTTTATAAGTTAAAAGGGATTAATAATAATGAATTTTTATATGATAATAATAATTGATTAGTTTTAAATAAATATATATATATATATATTAATCTGTTTATATATATATATATACTGAAATTAGATAATTGATAACAAAATGATTTAAAAAACGGTGAAATCAAAACAAAATAAATTAAAATAAAAACCGATTTCTGTTTTCGGGTTCATGATGATGGAAGGTATCGCGATAACAGAAGGCGAGACCGAGTCACACTATGTCCATGGGTTGAAGAGATCTTTGACGATGAAGTATTGGTCAGCAACGAGCTCAGATTGGAGGGCGGATCTGAGGATCATAGACAAAGCTGAGTGTGAGTCATGCCGAGGTCTGAGAGTTCTCTGTAGGCCGACGTAGAGATCTTCGAGTGGAGGATGCAGATCAAGTTCTAGCGAAGCCTAAGGTCTTTGAATCGAAGAAGTCAAATGTGGAAGGGGTTAATTTGAGTTTGAGACTTCATTTCAGGAGACAGAACTCAGATCGATGGAATACCAATTCTAAATCACGTTTAGGGTTTCAATCTTTGTGGGGTTGGTATATCTTGTTACTTTTGTCCAGATTATCCAATATGTTAAAATTTAATGACTGAATCAACTAGAAATCGGATCATTAGTTTCTTATTTGTCGATTCCTTTATTTTGTTTCCTCTAGAAGTCGACATCTGCAATATGTTAATGTTTTTTGATGATGACGTCCCTGCAAGTTATCGTTATTGTCTTAATAATCTGAATAATTTTATATCTTATCTGATTGAACTTATTTCAGTATATTAAATACATGTTTTATGTCATTATTTAACAGTTTCCATAAATTTATTTTGTCAAAGATTCTTCCTATTTTTTTGTGTAGTTGTATATTCAAGCTTCACGAAGAAGCTCTAATCTAACTAAATTGTGCAATATACAATGCATCTATCACTTTACATATTAATAAACAATTAGTTTAGAAGGATTGTCATTTCTTGAATCGCTGTTGAAATATTTATATTTAATATGTCATGTGCAAGGTGAGATATTTGATTAACACAGATTTAAATAATAACAATTTTATAGACAAACAGTAAAATATTGACTCCATATAATCCATCCTTCGGAGTTATATTGGGAGAATTTAGAAGCCTTAGATTGGGGGAAATTGAGAGAGAGGCTAGGAGATAGAAATTTGAAAAGGGCTATGTCACCTACAGAAGAAATTGGTAAGGGACTTTTTATTTTCAAATACTCACTATGCTATTCTAATTCAATTTTTTTAAGGGATTATTTGATTCCAAATACTTAGTATGCAGATTTATTTTAAAATAGGTAAGGGACCTCTATCATATTTTACACAGTTCTATTTTTAATTTTAAGAATTACTTCAATGAAAGCTTTCAAGTTTATGTTTGTTTTATCAAATATATGTTCAAATTTAGTTCTATATAAGGGATTTGTTAAAAAGAATTATTTTTCAACTTATTTTTCCTTCCTAAATTTATAATTTTTCAATGGTTTATTGATTTTCAAATATATTCTGTGAAAATTTCTTTTTTCATAAGGGAGATTATATAGATTTTAATCATTTTCATGTTCCTGATTTATGTTTGTGAAAGTAACTTTATAAAACAAATTATATTTCTTATAATTATAATTTGTAAAATTATATTAGGATTTTGATTAAATAAATTCTTCTGCCTTTTGATCATAAATTTTTATTTGTTAATTATGTTTATTTTTATATGATATGTCATGATAAAGTGTTATTTAATTTCTTTGTTGAAAAACTTTTTTTGTGAACCTATTGTGATATTATAATCCTATTTGAAATGAGAATTTGTCTTAAACAAGTGTTTATGGCTTATAATATACCAACATGCATATATAAGTATATTTATCCTATTAAGTATAAAAAAATTTCGAACAATTAATGTATGAGTGTATATGTATTTAATCCATGATTAAATATAACTTCATAATTAATTATTCAAATGAATATTTTTCATTTATTGATGTGTTTCTCAACCATGTGTTTAATTTGTGATTAACGAGTGTTGTATGATCCATGTAAATATACACACATAGATGGTTGGAATATTGATTATAAGGTCAATTTATCATTATGTGTCAAAAAGTGCACCTGGAATATCATAACGTTTTATAAACATTATGGTATTAGTTTTTGCATATATACATGGCCATGTAGGCTTAGTCCTAAAATTAATAAAGACATGAATATCATGGAAATTGTTTTAAATATTTCCTTTAAAATTTTATGCATGAGAATTTATTAATTATTATGGTTAAATTATGAAAATTGAATTGCTCATATGAGCATCATTGGGGATTCGTGAAAGAATGAATGATTGAATGCAAGGTTGATAAAAGTTTTAGTAGTTACCAAACCTGAAAATGATGGAAGGGAAATTATGTATATATATATATACATTCTTATATTTATATATATGTATACAAGTGAATGTGTATTTTAATGAATTGATGAATTAAAAAGTAAAAAATCGAGTGACATATACTATTATATATATATAAATATGTAAATAAAACTTTAAAAGTTTTCGAAAAAAATACCGATTCTTGTTCGTCATAAAAATAGACAGTCTTGAGAGAGTAAACCCATCCTTCGCTAAGTGGGTAGGCCAAAGACAGCCTTCGACGAATTAAGTTTCCTCAAAATGATGTTTTGTTTTCATGAAAGTTTTCTTAATATTTTCAAAAGAAAATCAATGGATTAGTTTAAAAGTGTTTTCAAAGTATAATTATTTTTTCAAAAAGGATTACATTATTATGTAATGGTTGTTTTTAAATATGAATTTATAGGTGAAATTTTTTCAAATGTATTATTGAGAGGCTATTTTTTCTGAAAGCGATTTACCAAAGGTTTTCAGAACCCCTTACTGGGTATCTTTTGTGCTCACCCTACGTTTTTAGAAATGTTTTTCAACAGTTCACCTTGAAATCCAGAATTGTTCGTCTCTTATGGTGTTATCACGCGGAAGCATAATGGAAAATTTTATTATTATTTTTTTTCTAATGCTCTGATAAATGTAAGGTTATTTCTAATCTTCCAGAACCTAGACCGGTAAAAGGTCCTTGTTTCATTGAAATGTTGTGTAATTGTTTATTCACTTCATAAAAAAAATTACACAGCATTTTTAGGCACAGAGTCCAGAAGAGCGGGCTCGGGGAGTTATAATTGGTATCAGAGGAACAGTTTAGACAGTTTTGGATATTAGATGTCTTCGTCTAAACATTAAATTTATAGCTAGCGGTCCTAGAGTTTCATAATTTTGAAGACGGAAATTCAAAATTTTTCGTTTTTCTGACGAAGGAATTTCGAGGATGCAATTCATTTATGGGGGGGGGGGAGAATGTAACACCCCGATAGAATTTAAATAACAATTAATTATTAGATACCTTGTTTTTAAATTCAAACTAAAGAATTATTGTATAAAAAAATGTTTTATATTTTTTTTAAAAAAATATAACATATACATTTTTGAACAAAGATTATAATTTTAAATAAAAAGGTTATATAACAAGTAATGACATATGATTATGGTATATATTTATAAATTTGTTTTATTGTGATAAATTATGATTAGAATTTTATTTAACTAAAATCAAGAAAAATATAATAATTTCAATAAATTATCAAAATTGATGCTTCATAATTGATTTAAAAAAGATAAATATATATAATAATTATTTTATACATAGATATTAAAATCTATGATATTATAATATATGTTTGAATAAATATTATTTTATAAAGTATTGAATTAAATTATATTGATATAGTGCATAAAATTTATAATTAAAAAAACTATTATTTAAAAAAAATTATTATATTTTGATCTTTTATAAGTTAAATAGGTTTAATAATAATGAATTTTTATATAATAATAATAAATGATTAGTTTTAAATAAATACATATATATATATATATATTAATCTGTTTATATATATATATACCGAAATTTGATAATTGATAACAAAACGATTTAAAAAAAACGGTGAAATCAAAACAAAAAAAAATAAAAATAAAAATTGATTTCTGTTTTTAGGTTCATGTGGATGAAGGGTATCACGATAGCAGAAAGTGAGACTGAGTCACGCTTCTTCCACGGGGTGAGGAGGTCTTTGATGATGAAGTAGTGGTTAGTAACGAGCTCAGATTGGAGGGCGGATCTGAGGATCATAGACGAAGCTGAGTGTGAGTCATACCGAGGTCTGAGAGTTCTCTATAGGCCGATGTCGAGATCTTCAAGTGGAGGATGCAGATCAAGTTCTTACGAAGCCTAAGGTCTTTGAATCGAAGAAGTCAAATGTAGAGGGGGTTAATTTGAGTTTGAGACTAAATATCAGGAGACAGAACTCAGATCGAAGGAATACCAATTCTAAATCGTGTTTTGGGTTTCAATCTTTGTGAGGTTGGTATATCTTGTTAATTTTATCCAGATTAGCCAATATGTTAAAATTTAATGATTGAATCAAATAGAAATCGGATCATTAGTTCCCTATTTGTCGATTCCTTCATTTTTTCCTCTAGAAGTCGACATCGGCAATATGTTATTCTTATTTGCTGACGACGTCCCTGCAAGTTGTCGTTATTATTTTAATAATCCAAATCCTTTGATATTTTATCCGATTGAACTTATTTCTGAATATTAAATACATGTTTTATGTCATTATTTAACAGTTTCAATAAATTTATTTTGTCAAATATTCTTCCGGTTTTTTTCCATGGTTGAATATTGAAGCTTCACGAAGAAGCTCTAATCTAACTAAATTGTGCAATATACAATGCATATATAACTTTCCATATTAATAAAAAATTAGTTTATATGGATTTTCATTTTTTGAATCGTTGTTGAAATATTTATATTTAATATGTCATGTGCAAGGTGAGATATTTTATTAACACAGATTTAAATATTAACAATTTTATAGATGAAGAGTAAAATATTGACTCTATATAATCCATCCTCCAGAGTTCTATTGGGGGGAATTTAGAAGCCTTAGATTGGGGAAAATTGAGAGAGAGGCTAGGAGATAGAAAGTTATAAAGGGCCATGTCGCCTACACAAGAAATTGGTAAGGGTGGTTTTATTTTCAAATACTCACTCTGCTATTCTAATTCAATTTTTTAAGGGATTATTTGATTCTAAATACTTAGTATGCATATTTATTTTAAATTATGTAAGGGACCTCTATCTTATTTTACACAGTTCTATTTTTAATTTTAATAATTTCTTCAATTAAAGCTTTCATGTTTATGTTTGTTTTATCAAAGATATGTTCAAATTTAGTTCTATGTAAGGTATTTCTTAAAAAAAATATTTTCAAAAATATTTTTCCTTCCTAAATTAAAATTTTGTAATGGTTTATTATTTTTCAAATATATTATGTGAAATTTTCTTTTTTCATAAGGGAGATTATATAGATTTTAATCATTTTTATGTTCCTTATTTATGTTTGTGAAAGTAACTTTATAAAACAAATTATATTTCATATAATTATAATTTGTACAATTATATTAGGATTTTGATTAATGAAATTATTCTTCCATATGATCATAAATTTTTATTTGGTAATTATGTTTATTTTTATTTGATATGTCAGGATAAAGTGTTATTTAGTTTCATTATTGACAAATTTTTTTTATGAACCTATTTTGATATTCTAATCTAATTTGAAATGAGAATTTATCTTAAACAAGTGTTTATGGCTTATAATATACCAACATACATATATAAGTATATTTATTCAACTAAGTATAAAAAAAATTTGGAACAATTAATGTATGAGTTTATATGTATTTAATCCATGATTAAATATAACTTCATAATTAATTCTGAAAATGAATATTTTTCATTTTTTTATATTTTGCTTAACCATGTGTTTAATTTGTGATTAACGAGTGTTGTATGATCCATGTAAATACACACACATAGATGGTTGAAATGTTGATTATAATGTCAATTTATCATTATGCGTCAAAAAGAACACCTGGCACATCATAAAGTTTTATCAACATTATGGTATTAGCTATTGCATATATACATGGCCATGCAGGCTTAGTCATAAAATTAATAAAGACATGAATATCATGGAAATTGTTTTAAATATTTCCTTTAAAATTTTATGAATGGGAATTTATTAATTATTATGGTTAAATTAAGAAAATTGAATTTCCCATATGAGCATCAATGGGGATTCGTGAAAGAAAGAATGATTGAATGCAAAGTTGATAAATGTTTTGGTAGTTACCAAACCTGAAAATGATGAAATGGAAATTATGTATATATATATATATATACATTCTTATATTTATATATATGTATACAAGTGAATGTGTATTTTAATGCATTGAAAAATTAAAAAGTAAAAACTCCAGTGACATATACGATTATATATATATAAATATGTAAAGAAAACTTTAAATGTTTTCGAAAAAAATACCATTTCTTGTTCATCATAAAAATAGAAGGTCATGGGGGAGTAAACCCATCCTTCGCTAAGTGGGTAGGCCCAAGACAGCCTTCGATGAATTAAGTTGCCTCAAAATGATGTTTTATTTTCATGAAAGTTTGCTTAATATTTTCCAATGAAAATCACTGGATTAGTTTAGAAGTGTTTTCAAAGTATAATTATTTTTTCAAAAAGGATTAAATTATTATGTAAAGGTTGTTTTTACAAATGCATTTATAGGTGAATTTTTTTCAAATGTATTATTGAAAGGATATTTTTTCTGAATGAGATTTCCCAAAGGTTTTTAGAACCCCTTACTGGGCATCTTTTGTGCTCACCGTACGTTTTCAAAAATGTTTTTCTATAGGTCGCCTTGAAATCCAGAATTTGTCGTCGCTTATGGTGTTAGCGCGCAGAAGCATAGTGGAAAATTTTATTATTATTTTTGTCTAAAGCTCTGATAAATGTAAGGTTTTGTCTAATCTTCCAGAACCTAGGCCGGTAAAAGGTCCTCGTTTCATTGAAGTGTTGTGTAACTGTTTATTCACTTCATAAAAAAAATTACACAGCATTTTCATGCACCGAGTCCTGAAGAGAGGGCTCAGGGCGTTATATTATCCATAAGTCATTTTGGATGTGTATGAATCATCTGAACCACAATACCATACACAGTGTGACTATTATGACATCTAGTGTGTCTTTTTTAGGTATAATTGATATTTTATTAAAAACCACAAGTGATATATTAAAAAATGATCGAAAAAATTGGATTTTTTTATACTTTTGTAAAATGATCCATAAATCCTTTTTTATCTATATTAATTAGTCGATCCCCAATATGACACATGGTGTTCCTAGTATGACTCAATGTGTTCATCATCTATTTAAAATTGACATTTTAGTACAAAACATGTATCACTCATTGAAAAGTGATCCCAAATGGTCCAGTTTTCATGATAACATAGGGGAATGATTCATAATTTATTTTTAATGTGTAAAAATTATTCTCACATCAAACTAACATATGATGTGATCTATATGAGTCAAAGTTCATTTTTTTAGTTTAAAATGACATTTTAATAAAAAGGGACATACTCAAAAATAAGAAAATGCATTCGTATTGATTTGATATTTTTTTTAATATGAAACATATGTAATGTTTTACATTTAGGAGCCCACCGAACATCATCATGATGCACGGTGTGATCGATACAACTCAAAGTGTGTTTTTTTATTTTAATTGATTTTTTTTGTAAAAAAAAGATAACTGACATACTAAAAACATAAAAAACCCCATTTTTCTTCTTTTATACTTTAGAAAAATGATCTACATGTCATTTTTATGTGTAGGGATCAGACAAACCTAACTATGATATATGATGTGCTAATTATGACTAAAAGTGTCTGTTATTAGTCTAAAATTTACATTTTAGGTCAAAACATGCGCCGCTCACTAAAATCTGAGAAATCACACACATATTGTCTTGATACATTAGAATAATGATCCATAAGTAAATATTAATGTTTAATAAATAATATCATGTCAAACCGACACACGATGTGATTGGCTTGAATCAAAGTTCATGATTCCAGTTTAAAATGAAATTTTAGAAAAAATGAAAAGTGAAATACTAAAATATAAGAAAAAATATTCATATTATTTTGTTAATTTAAGAAAACAATACATATTTCATTTAGGAATTGTAGGAATCATCCCCACATTAATATGACACACTTTTGGGACTGGTATGACTATAATTTTGTCCTTTTATTTAAAATTAACATTATATTCATGTGTAGTTTCATATTATATTTAATATATTTCCATATAGTATTACAAACATAAGAATTTTTATCTTATATAGGTGGATTATTTTTCTTGATTTTAGGAATTTTATTGACAATTGATACCATGATCATTCTTTTTTAGAGGGGTATAGTTTCCAAAGATAATGAAACACTGATGTTATTGATTTTTTTTGTTAATACATGATAATTTAATTGTATATAAAAATTATTGAAATATATATAAATATATTTATTTATATTTTTTGAGATATGATATTTATTTCAGTTAAATTATGAATTTATCCAATACTGTTTGATGGTATAGTTTTTCATAATTAAAAAACACAATATAGAAATAGGCCATTTATCAACAATATTTCTAGAAGTGATAAAGGCCCCCCTTTTACAGTGCTAATGAATGAACTGATAAAGGGTTCCCCTTATCGTGTATAGAAATAACGTTGATAAAGACAGACTTTTATCAACATTAAACTAGCACTGATAAATGACCTCCTTTATAAACATTTTTTAGAAAAGATAAATGTCACCCTTTATGAGCTTGTTTCTAGCACCGATAAAGGGGTCCCCCTTTTAACGGTGTTTAGGAGAAAATGCCTTCTAACACAATAAAAACCCATTTTTCATACAATGATAGGGCCGGTATATTGTAGTAAAACTAGTATCTGGAGAACACCACATCTTGGATTAATGCGTGATGTTCATCTACAATTTATGATGTGGAAAGAAAAATGGAAGGAGATTATATACATGGTAAAGTATAAATAATGGATGATCAAAATATGTATTAGATAGATATCACACCATGATATAGAATGTGGCAACTCTAAAATGTGTAAATTATTTTTACTACACCATAGTGGTTATCATTTATCATCGATAGTTTATTTATGAAAAGTATGTAACCACAAAAAGGAATTTTTCCAGGAAAGGGTATTTGGAGAGTCTCTAATTTATCAAGTGGAAATAAAAATAGTTTGATAACAATGGTTTTGGAATTTATAAGATATAATGATGGTTTTGAATGAATACATTATTCTATGATTATTCTAAGAAGTATGGAGAAGAAATTATGAAATAGTATTCAGAAATTAAGTGGATGTACTGGAAGAATTCATAGATAGGTTATTGACAACATTTAATTTCAAGAAACATAAAATATGGAAATATTTTTGAATTTAAGGTTGAGACATAAGGAGACACTTTCATGGGTAATTTATTTGAATTTAAAGAGAAGAATTACATTTAACACATGACATGATCGTTAAGCTTGAGAATGAATGTAACATGATTCTAAACAACTGAATAGAACTATATAATGTTTTCATCCATATATATATATATATATATAACTTGGTGTAGTCCCAAAATGGAGAGTGATATGATATATATACATTGAAATATTTTGTTTTAAAGGAGAAGAAAAAAGAGACATGATAGTATTTAAAAATATGGTTATTTGAGGTATGAAGGAGTGACTTGAACCTTAATTCATATATCTTGTTTAAAAGAAGAGAAAACTAGAGAAACACCACTATATATGATATTTAAAAAAATTAAAAGAGAGAGAAAGATGAGCTCAAAAATAATGGTGATTTCAGTTCTTTTATAAATAGAAGGAAGACTATGGTGTCCCTCCGAGATTATGTTGGTATATCAATGAAGAAAAATGACATGTGGAAGTTAATATAGTCATATCACTGTACTATCTAGAATTTGAAAATGAACAGGAAAAAAGGATAATTCTTATTTCTTAGTATAATCATTGCATGAAGAAAAATTACTATAGTTTAAAGGAAACCTAGATTTGATCATTGCATTATAATTATTTGAACACGTCGAGCTTAATGAAAGTTTGTTTAGTATTTAAGAGATCAAGGATCATCTACATGAAGATAACATATTCAAGTGGAGTCACATTTTAAAGGTATACAACCATACAAGTCTACAGAACATGGTAGAGACCCTTATGTTTATAAACTGACATCATCCCACACTTGAGTAATGCACTTGAGTATATAAGAGGAATGTTTCCTAGGATTAATAGTGGGATCTTTTGAAATCAATTTTAATATCTTTAATTTACAGTATTATAACCCTATCATACCAACACATTGTTGGCGTTTTCTCCATGTAGTATCACATTTGGGTGAACCAAGTAAATTTTTGAATCCTTTTATATTTACATCATTCACGTGTGTGATGAGAATATTTATGAAAAAATAAATTCTTAATTAATTATCCTATTAACCATTGAACAAGATATGAAAATAAAATATAAATAAAAAATATAAAGGCTTAAATTGGTAACCCATACTCCCATGGTGTCTTGGTTATAACACTATTTTTTTAAATAACAACGACATTAATAAAGCATAAAATTTGTCCATATACCTATATTTGTGTGAAAGAGGCTCTAAATTCAATTCATTAGGTATTTTAGAAATACATTTTCATGATGATTCAGAAACCGAAACTCTACTACACAAAACAAATAAAAACATTCTACTCCAAGTAATACCACTCCCCATTTTTTTTTGAAAATCACTCCCCTTCCATGATTAGAAAAATAAAAAATAATAATAGAGTTGGGATAGTGAGTATAATTCCTTAATTAGTTATTTTTTCATCACTCATCTATCTTCTATACAATGATATTAATACCCTTTCTTTTCCTTTTCTTCGTCATTTGTTGCGGTCAAACAATCTTCCCAATTATTCTTATAGTAGGATGGATAAATTCATATTTAGCCATATTTTTCTAAAAATAAAACCAATTAAACCCATAAATAAAATTCAATAAAATTATATAAAAATATAAATCACAATAAAATTGTGTGATATTTCAGTTTTCTTGCAGATTAATAGTCTTTGAACTCACATTAAAAACATTATATTTATTATTGAAATCAGATAACATCAAAACTAATCATTATAAAATAATATCTTCAAACATAAATAAGTGTTTTATGTATAAAAAATTTATATTATCTACAACATCAAATGATATAGGATTCTATTTTGACAAAAAAATTAGTTTCAAATATTTTCATTTTAATCTCACTTCTTTATAGATATAGTGATCCCTATATTCTTCTTATTTAATATTTCTCAAAATATGATAAGATCATATCTTAACTAAGATTCATTATGTTTTCATATTTAATGAATGAATTCAACATCATCGTATATAAATTCCATTATTAGAGTTGAATAGGCCTATGAAAATCCTCTTTCATTGATCTTATATTTCTTAGACTTGAATATTATCTTATCCATAATTTATATCCTATATAACATTAATTTTCTAAGGTTTTTATCAATGAAAATCCATCCAATAATCTTCCCAATAAGTTCCCTCTTTATAATTATAATTATAAAAATATATTATTCAGACAACTAAATTTTAGAAATTATACTATGTCAAGTAGTGTAAAATGCACAAATATCATGCATGCTTTAAAAAATTGTGTAAGATAACCCAAATATCATACAACTTAAAAAAATATCATACATGATTTACAGATTTATTACATCAAAACCAAATATCATATTAATGACTCAAATATATTTTAGGCTGATCAATCTTCTTACATGAATCAAACTTCATACATTAAAATTAATTATCTTATGGCTAGATAAAATGTCTCATATGTAGTTAAAAATTCTTACACAAGACCATTATATCTTATGTATAGATCTAAATTATCTTACATGAGTCAAATATCATTCATGCTATCTATAATATCTTACGTATATAACAAATACCTTTCCCAATTTTCCAAAAATCTTGACAAAGAAAAGTTATTATGGATTTCTTCAAATCCACTCTATGTATCTTCAACGAAACAATGAACATTCTAAATAAGCTCAAATCAAATCTAAACGACTATAAATAATTCATTAAAATATTGTACTAATTAATAACTCTGTATAACTAGATTTAAATCTTTAAAAGATATAAAATACCTACAGTATCATATTCTATAAACTTTCACCCCATTTTTAACTTCATATATATTTAAATATGTTAAAACCTTCATCTTGGTTCTATTTAACACTGATTTAAGAAGTTAATCATAGTAGTAACTTTTGAAGTCTTCTTGGACTCCTCATACAGGTTTTTCTTGCATCTAATCTGAACTATTAATGTATCCATGAAGCCATGAACATTCCTATCTTTCAATGGTGTTTCATGAAACACTGAAACCCTCTATAAGTAATTGTTATTATTTCTCTATGAAGTCCACCTTAATCAATCATATTATTTATTGATTATTCTACCTAAATATATCCATATATGATATTTAAGAATCAACCTTTCATTATCTTCCATGTTAATGGAATCCAAATTTCCTCCATAATTTATATATCTGGGGAATCATCTCTAAGATACCGATTTGGAGGATACTAAGTCCATCATGCATTTCACTATACACATTGACTATCACCATTGCACAACATTAATTGAATATAAATAAAACCATAAGCCACCAAAACCATTTGTGTACTTCATTAACATTGCACAATTATTTTTCCGAATGAGTATAGGGTAATAAAGTTACATAATATTCTAGTATGGGGATCAATTACATTTTATGGGAATGTAATGTCTAGTTATAATTTGAGAGAGGCTTCACAAGTTATAAATTTAATTATAAATTAATTTTTCTTCAATTAAAAAAATAAAAATGGATAATTTGAAATGAATTATTTTTCATAATCGTTTTTATAACACGTTGAATTATTTGAATGAAAATGCATGAGTTTTAGTTTATTTAATGTATTCATTTTTTCCACGTTCTCTACGAAAAAAAATAAGATCATGATTATTTAATTTCACATTATTTACTATATCTTGTGGGTCTATTTTGGTAAAGGGTAAGTGAGTTAGGCAAATCATTTTAGGGGATCATTGATTTTGGAATATTAATAATTTTATTATTATTATCATTCATATTATTTTAAGAGTAAACCCTCTTATTGGAGTCCAAATGTTTTTTCAGATAAACCATCCAACTCTAAGCCTTATAAAAAATAGAAAAACCTTATGATTGGAACATGATTATTTATCTCTTTTGAGGAGAAGTTATGATTTAATAAAGCCAATGATATGAATTTCGGGATTCTAAGTTGATCCTAACATTGAACATATTTTAGACTTGAGATATGAGTGATATAAATTCTTTATAAGGTAAATTGTGACATAAATCATTGGTGAATAAATGAAATTGAATGAATTTTAATGTAAGATAAGAAAAATAAATGGAAATTTTGATTTAAAAAATATAACATGATGACTATTTTTTGTAATTAATCTTTAGTACGTATTTAAATATTGAATGGGGTGTTTATTTTGGATAAGATATAAGACTATTTTCTTGTAGTGAAATTTATTAGGCACGGGGGTGTGATCACTCATTGAATTATCAAATATTCCCACCAAAAAATTTTAAATTAATATTTTTTGAGGTTTTATATCTATAATTTAATACTTTTTAATTGAAATAACATTTTTAACTAATTATGTAAAAATACTTTAAAAGAGGGAAGCATCACCATTTTTTTATATTCTCAGGGGATAAAAATAGTTTGATAATATTAATATAATATTCAAAATATTAATACAAATTAAAATTTTATTATTTTTTGTATAACATGTATTTTTGGATTCATTTCATTCTACTGGAAAAGTGATGAATATAGGCATATGGGGCTTTAATGATGCATCCAAATTGGAAAATGCTTGAGAAAACATAAATAAACTAACATAGATATATGGGTCATAAAATGGGCTACAGAACTCTAAATAGGATGATTGTGGAAGATAATGACAATTTACTCAAATGTTATATGTCTCCATAAATCATTAGTTCTTGATTTTATCATTAATATGGTAGTTGAAGGATTAAAATTGGTCGGGATTCACTAGTTAAAGACATATCACTTTTTTAACATGAAAACTGATTTTATTTTGGACCCATATTGATAAAATCTTATTTAGATGGGCCAGAATAATATTTTTAATTATTTTAACTTATCAGGGAAGAGTTTGGTTGATCTTGACTTCTTTGTTATTCTATTTTATTCTTCTCCTCCCTGATGTAATTTAAAGTTACTTTTTTATCAGTCTAGGATGTATATCTTAATGTTATCTCGATCTCCATATTTTTAATATTTAGTAGATCAATATTAGTTTCAATTTTGTGTTATTGGGGTCTTAATTTTTTTTTGTTTTTCAACTTTTTTTCTATACACACAAATATGAATCAAAAGAATGAAAATCCTTATGCCTTCATGCATAATGAGATTGTTGGATGATTTGAGCTGGTTGGTTTCTTATATCACCCTATATTTCTCTTGGAATTATTTTTTTTCGTCAATTGATTCAATCTATAGTATGCCACTATAGAAAAGAAATTATTTAGTGTGATATCTAATGAAATACATAAAAAATCTAGAAAACCCCTCAATTTCATCTTCTGTTCCCATAATGGGTTCATATTATTAATTTGGATGAAATTAAAATGATTCATAACATTTTTTAGTGAATAAATTATTATTTCAAATTGAATACAAGGAGGTATCCTAAATGTAACACAAATATTACAATAGTTTCAGTTGGTATAATTTATGGAATATATGTTCTATCTCATATATCATGAGTCTGATGATGGATAAGTTTCAAGTAAAACTTACCTTGGGTGATCACAATTTATCTACATAGAAAGATTCATTTAATAACATAGATTTAATTCGTTAACATAAAAAATACCACATTTTAACCGATCTCTTCCAATTTTATGTAAATATATCTTATTCCCAATTTAATGATCAATGTCCTCATTGGGAGAATACCTATAGTTACCACATCAGTGTAGATAATCAATTCAAATATTTACAATATAGTTTGATGTGTCATGATAATGAAATAAATGGAATGGGGTGAATGAGTGAGAAAAAAATTTGGTGATTCCACATTTATTAATGGAATACAATAATTAGTTTAGATATAGATAACTACAGTGTAAATTATAAATATTATAACAAAAATTGATCATTGGACAGACATTACATACCATAATCATTTTTATTTATTTATTGAAGAAAAATGTTAAATGGATGTGTTTCATGCCTCATTTTTATATTGTAGACCATAATAATATAAGCTAAAATGATATGTATTATTTACTCATCCTTAACCAAGGAGGTTGTTCGAGAAAACAATTGAATGGAAGAACATATAGTGATAAAGTATTCAGTGATTCCATTACATAGTGGATACTTATAGAGGAAATTTATTATTGGTAGTTATTAAGGGTTCACCATCAACATTCCTAATCAAGAAATAATTAAGTTGAAAAATCATGTACAAATGTATTATTTTATGTACTTATTTTACACATCATTAAAATACAAATCTATTTGGGGTTGTTATGAGTTTTCGACCACTGTTTAAGGTCATTCTTAATGCCTATAAAATTGATAAGTGGTTTCATAGGTTTTTGTAGTGATGAAATGACAAAGTTTCAAAATCCAAAAATTTAATATATATATATATATATATATGAAATAATGTTTTTATATAGACATTCTGCCTAAAATTTAAGTACAAATGGTTATGTTATTAATTTAAAACCACATAATACCCTAAAAAATATGGTATATGTTATTCCATAAATTCCTCAAGATCAATACTATCATATTTTTTAAATAAAATTAAATTGAAATAAATTTTTTATGTTATAGGACTTTTAAAATAAACACTTTGAAAAAAAAGTACCATATTTTCATATAACATAATTGAAATATCTCTACATAACTTATTATGAGAATGTAATATAAACTATAATTATGTAATTTAATAATGAAAATAAGAGTTTAATATTATTATATAAAAATATTTTTAAATAATTCTAATGTATATTTATTTTGACACCCCAAGATTTCATAGTATGATATCTTTTCCAAGTAATTCAATAACTTGTGCTACACACAACATCGAGTTCGAGTGCACCACGACTTTCCAAACATCCCATTAAAAAAGAAGTTATTAATATTAATTACTGAATTTTGAATTTTATATACTCTATATAAATTTATAATCCATATTTTATGTTTCTTAGACACAATATAAGAACAAATTCATTTTTTTGATAAAAGAAGTATTTTTCATAAAATAAAATTTTACAGCCTTTTAACGGAAAACCCTTTTTAAAACCAATATTTTACACTTTTATATAATCAATTTAATGAAATTAAATATCTATTTTGAATCAGACATAAGAATTTAGTTTGGATAAATTTTTGGTACTTTTCGGATAACTTTCATATTTTGATTAATAGAAAAAAATTCTAAATTTTAATTGACAAAAACTTTTTTAATTGAAAAAATTTGTAGTGTTAATTTTGAGATTTAATGATTTGAATGTATAATTAGATTATATTTTTATCATTTATTACAATTTAGGTCATTATATGTAATTTCACATTTGAATTTTACATTAACACATGTCAATCTTCTGATAGTTTTTACTTTTTAAAAACCCGATGTTGGGTTTGGACAGCAGGAATTAAATTTAGATAAATTAATGAAATTTATAAATTTTTAATTTGGTAAAATATAATTTATTTTTGAATTTGGAATATCAATATTATCTTAGGGGGAAGTTTTGGAATTTTTTTGAAAACATTCAATTTTTTATGAATAGTGAAAAACACTAATTTATTGCTTAAAATCGGATTTTTTTTAAATAATTATTTATTTAATTAAAATTTATTTTAAGTTAAAAAAAATATATATAATACCTATATAAGTTCAATGTAATTTATTGGAGTCAATTTATAATAAGATTAGATATATAAAATTTTATTGAACTTTTTAAAGTCTTTTAACAACCTTCTTTAAACATTTGAAAATTCACATAAAATGTAATTTTAGCACTTATGTGAAATGAATTTCAAAAATACAAGATACTTGTTTGATATCAATAAGTAAAATTTGGTTCAACAGGATGAAAATAATTTTTGGTGAATAGTATCTTTTGAGTTTTATTTACCACGGTTAAAAGTTAATAGGGTAATTGAATGTAAAAATGATTTATAATTACCCTAACACATGTCCAAATTATATTGGATAAGTATATTTCAAAAAAAACCAACCATAAGAATAATATATGATCCTTTTGGCCTATTTTTATTAAATTAGTACAATTATTATTATTTTACTTAAAGAAGAGTTAAAAGTGTTCAATCTAAAGTTTAATAAATAAAAAAAATTAATATAAAGTTATATGGAAGATAAAATTGACTATAAATATTCACTAAAAATATAAAATGATTTCAAACTTAATGGTATTTTATTTATAACTTTTACACATTAAATAATTAATTTTATTTATGACTCATTGATGATGCAGTAATTACCTTATTAATGAAAAATTAAAATGTCGGATATTATATATATCCAAATAAATGTAAATTGAGAATTTTGAATTATTAGACTAATTTTATATGTTAATATTTAATTTTAGAGTTGATTCAATGAATTTTATTTGATGTATTCATGCTGTTATGACTTTCACAAAATCAAAATACCAAATAGTGTCAAAAGTGTCAAAAATAGGGTTTTAAAAAAAATACTATATTATTAAATTATATTATTGTCCTAAAAATAAAAGGCTCGTCCAAAGGACTCATATAATGATATATATTTCATTAATGTACCACTCAAGACTATCTTGTCATTTTATAGTATATTTATTACCCATGTAATATAAAAATACAAGAAGACATTGTAAAAGTTAAACTATTTAACTAAGAGTTTAATATAAAAGATAAGGTCAAAATGGTAACCTAAACGTGTTTAAAAACTATTGTTTGAAAGGATTTATACCCATAACCACCTATGGCTTCAAATAAATTCATTTTAAGCCATAATAAATAGATGATTATTTTATAATAAAATAATATTTCAAACGTTTCCTAAAGAGACCCTCACCTCTTTTATAAAAGGGTACTTCCCCATCTCTCAGAATCACATCTCCAAATCCCTTTGGCTCATCCATACCCCACCCAAATCTCTTAAAAACTTCCCTCACTTCAAACTAGAGGCCTTACCTTGAGCAGAAATCCAGCCTAACGATCCCTTTTGTTCAAATCAAAAGGAAACTCCCAAAGAAGAGGTAATTATTTTTTCACATCTTTCAAAGTTCTTTTCTTCTTCCACATTAGATTTATTTTTTAATTAATTACCAAAATAAAATATCAAGTAGCTTCTACATACTGTTATGTTATTATAAATATGGTACAACCATATTCCTTATTCTATCCATCCTATTAATGATAATTTCACCATGCATGAATACGTACGACTTACCATCTCCACGTCGTGGTGTAATCTTTCATTCAACACTTTGTTAATTGGATGGAAATAATGATGAGTAATATTTATATAAATAATAAAAATAACATTCTAATTTATCATTAACAATTAATATACCATCCAATTCCATTCCTTTTAATCATTAAGGAAATGATATCATCGCTCGTGTGTACGTATGACATACCGTCTCCACGACACGATTAGATTCATTTCCAGGTTCACCATTCAACGATGATTATAAAAATATATATTATTAATAACTATGTAATATATGAAATAATAGTTCTACTGGAGAAATATATATATATATATATATATATACATATATTTGTACTTACATACATCTTATTTACTTACATCCATTCAAACTGATATGAAAACGGTAAAAATGTTTATGCATACGTACGACATACAATCTCCATAAACAGTGTTTTCCATTCCATATATCTATCTAATATACATATTTATATTCTAAATATATGTTATATGTATGTCATGTTTTATATTATGGATTTATTTAAATCATGATCTAAATGATATGATCAAGAATAACAAGTTAAACACGTACGATAAAGAAAATGATTATTATCTGAAATAATAATTTTACAAAGAAATCATTATTAAATGGGTTGTATAAAGTCATAAATGAATCATGTATGATATAATAAATATTAATATGGTTCGTGTATAATTTGATAACATAATATGGTCATTATACATGTGGTTAAACATACCCTCGACCAAAGGAAAGTACATGGTAAAGGTTAATTTCTCAATCTCATTGTTATCTGAGATTGTTTATGTGTAAGTATTTTCTTGGATATATTTATTATCCATTTCCATGTTTCATAAAATAAATTTTAAAATTATTCTTTTAAGGTAAAATTTATCTGAAACATCATTTTAAATTTTTTAGATATTTATTTTTTTAAATTTTTCTCATTAATGTCTATGTTTTCAAAATGGTTTTGAGGATTTATATATATTGTCATGATTGTTTTAAAATGTTAATTGATTTCTAAAGTTTTAAAGAGGTATAGGACACTTAGATTCAAAAATCTCTTTTAAATGAAATACTTAAAAAATGTGTGACATTTAAATTATTTCACAAAAATGGATATCTCTCTCGAAAAGGTTTACTGATCATTTTCAACTATTTCAACATCCTTTATAGGATATTATTTTGGGATAAGGTTTATTTATAATAGTAGAATATTTCCTGTTGTATTGAATGATTTATGATATTTCTGACTGTTTATGTGCTACTTTTATACCCTTCATGGTTTATGGTTGAAGTAATGACAATTTGTAAGCTATTTTTAATAAGAATGTTTATGTTATGTTTCCACACTTTCATATGAGGAATATAGTTGACTTAGTATGTGACGGGTGGGGCCTGCTATGGATCTTCAATACATTGGTAGGTCTCATGAGACAGAATAGTGTCTTGACACAAAACCTTGAAAAAAAATTTATTTGTATTATTGGCATGAGGCCTTGACTATGTTGTAATGTTCTCCGATGTTAGGAATTCCATCAACCTAAAATTAATTATTACATGTGATTCTTTGAATAGTAGAATATCTATGTGCATGTTTATATGGTAATGTCAGATTTACTTTATCCGTATTATGTTAAAGTATATGATTAAAATTATTTTGTTTTTAATACCCATCATTCCTTAAAAGTTTATAGCATCCACTAAATTATTTACCCATACCGAGCATCTGAGCACACCCATGTCTTATGTTTTATTTTCACTGTATTCTAAAAAGTGTATTATGACTGATATGAAGGATTATGCTAAGGGAATAATGGTGTTATCAATGGATTATTTATGAAGTGTTGTATTTTATAAATTCTAATTTAACATTCATGTATGTAATCTATTTTCCATGACTACTAAATCAATTGGTCCTTAGAGACTTGAATCCTTGTAATCATGCCAATGTATTAAAATAATGCACCGACTCTGGGTAACTAGGGACGCAAAATTACATATATAATATAATTTTTTTTAAAAAATAATTTAAAAATAATAAAAAAATCATAATGACAAAAAAACAATAAAGGAACCATTTAGTAAATTTCACAAACATATCTCAATTTAAAAATCAAATCAACTAAAAACATATGTAAATTTTAATCAAATGATTTTAAAATATAATGTAAAATTATTATAGAGAAACTATAAAATGATCAAACTAAACAAATATACAGAAACTATAATTAATAAAACATAATTAAAAAATTCATTAAAAATGATGAGAACAAACCTCGAATATATTTATATAATTTTGTCCCATGAAATGTTTCATTCTTACAAAAATTAACTTTACATCAATAAAGAAAAACAGTTCAATGATTAATTTAAAACAAAAATAAAAAATTATTAATATACAGAAAAATCACATGAAAGAAAATGTGGATCATATTGAAATATTATAGAGTCCAAAACAAATATAAGCTTTTAAAAAACAATAAAGAAACATAATAGGGGTATTTTTATAAAATTAATGAATTAAAATAAACATAATTCAATAAATAAATCATTATAAAAATCAAATATGTGTAATGTCATTTTATTTGACTATTTATGTTATTTTTCTATGTAAAAGAATATAAAAGGTGATGAGATTTTTTATTTATATTGGATTATATGATTAAAATAACTTGAGTCTTAAGTTAATTCATATCAAATTGCATAAAAATCACACATACATATAATTTAATTATTGATTTATAAACCAAGTTATACAAGTTGGTAATCTTACCCAATATTGGTTTATCATATCTATTTTATTATTTTTATATTACTTAATGGAGATTTTAGAACAATGTATACATGTAGCAACCCATGCCTTTCCATCCTGTTACTTTTCAAATTTTGTGGTTGGAATGTTCTTGGAGAAATTTTTAAAGGAGTTGGAGCTGTATCTAAGAAAAAGTATTTAGTGTATGATGTAAAAGAGGGAATTACGATGTGTGATTTTATTTTGCAGTTAGATAAGTCAATGGTTAATAGCTTGTATCTAGTAGAGGGGATACTGTGTGAAACATGTTTATTTTGTAAGAAAAAATTTTATGTCATAAGTTTATTCCAGCCTAAGGAACCATGTATATTAGAATAAAAGGGTCCTACTTCCTAATTTTTGGTTTTATGGTGTACGTATTGTGGACGCATGGAATTTATGGTGTAAAAGCGTGGTTCAGGTAATCAATCATGCAAGTTACATCCTATTTGTATATATTTTTTAGACAAATATATTATAATTTAGACACCATTTATCTAGGTTTGTGGGTGAATCCTAGTTCTTTGGAGGATCTCTCAGCCCCGTATATTCATGCTTCAATCCTTGTGTTCCGAGAGTGGTTTTTTGGTGTTCCATGGTACATCTTCCTCCCTTCTCTATTGTTTCTTGTGTTTTTTTTCATATGGTGTTTCTTTGAAGGGTTTTTTTTGGTATGGGGTGTGTTGTGGTTCATTTATTACAACCCTTTAGTGTGTTTTAGGTTTATCTAGGGTTTTCCTATTCTATTGCTGTAAATACCTCAACATTATTAACCTGGATCAAGTGCCTTACTTAATTACATCTGTATAATTAAAAAGATAGTCTCATCCTAATGAAATGAATAGTTTATTAGCTTTGGAAAACCAAATACAAACACAATTTTTGTATTGTTTCTTAAAAGGAAAAAAGGAAAATCCATTAGAAACACCAACAAACTTCTAGATTATCCCTTAAACTCATTCAAAATACCCATCTCTGTATCATGTCAAAAAAAATTAATACAAAAAAAATAGGTGATCTTAGATGATCAGAAAGGGTATGTAATAAAACAAAAGAACGAATAAATAATAAGTCATTGTGAATGTATAAAAAAACATTACAGTATACCATTATATTGTGAATAATGGGTAAAAATAAAAGATTAATAAATAATTCCTTATAAATAATCACATGATAATGAAACATAACCATAGATATTATACTCGTCAAATAATCACACGGGGTATCAATTACTAATATCATAATGAGGGAATGCATAATTCTTAACAAAATAAACATAACATCAAGGCCTTGACCAAGAAGTCTACATAAATGGGTAATGCCTCATCTAAAACCTTGTATATTTTATCTCATGTGATATACCTATGCATCAAGGGGAAATATCAGGTCCCATCCATCACTTACGAAGTCCAATGAATTCTACATATATCAAAAAATATATTTAAAATAATTTTTTAAAATCAAATTGACCCATGCCACATTTAAATATTTTAGTCATAATCATAGAATAAAACACATTAATTAAATAAATGATAAATTAGGGATAAATTCTCTTTTACATTATAAAGAATTGTTCTTTTGGTTAATTTATGGTATTTTTAAGAAAATCATATTGTAAAAATTAATATATTAAAAAATAAAAAATAAGGATAGTGAAATTATGTTTTGGGTACAAATGATATATAACTGATGTGGAAACATGTAAAAAGAGTTTTTAAGAGTCTTTAGAAATGTTCAATGTAACGCCCCGACCCCAGTTACCCAGAGTCGGTGCATTATTACATAACATTGGCATGATCACAAGAATGATCAAATCTCGAAAGACCGATTGGTTTAGTAGCCTTGGAAACACTAGATATATTCATAAGTTTTACATTACATCATAAAATGAAAAACTACTACAACAACATAATGTTTCCACAGTCCACACTATAATCCCCTCATAATATCCCTGCAGGTCATTCATAACTTACATCTTCACTTCCTGGGAAAAATAAAACATAGAAAAGGGGTGAGCTCAAATTCCTAGTAAGGATAACAATATAGCGGAAACTTTCATAAATAAGAATAAACATTTAAGGCAATGTATTACTAAAACAAAAGCCTTTTAAACTTTAACTTCAACATAGTATGGAAAAAGTAAAATGAAATAATGCCATTTACTTATTCACATGGATATTCTACTAATCGAATAATCACATGCAAAAATCAATAACCACTTTCATAATGTTGGAATGCATAATGCCAGACTATCATAACCACATAGCCAAGGCCTCGTGCCAAGACTACAAATAAGATTTTGTCAAGGCCTTGTGCCAAGACACTAGTTTGTCTCATGAGACCTACCGATGCATCGAGGAGATATAGCGGGCTCCACCCGTCACATATTAAGTCCAATGCATTCCCATATGAAAAGGTTTAATCATAACATAAACATTCGTATTAAACTAGCATACGAAATGTCAATACTTTCACCATAAACCATGAATGGTATATAAAAAATAGCACATCCACAGTCAAACATATCACAAAACCTTCAATACAATATAAAAGTTTTATATCATATTATATCATCCTCAAATAAGCATAAAATCCATTAAAGGATGTTGACATAGATGAAATCAAAACTCTTTTTAAAGAAATATCTCTTTCTATTTTGAAATCATTTAAGAGACATATATTTATAAAATAAAACATTTTCTTTGAAAATATTCTTATAAGCTTGTAAGGGAAGCTTTGACGATTTTATAACGGCGGAAAATAACCGCACCCGCCGTATAAGTTAAAAAAAACATTCTTATCTTAATTCTGTCGAAAAGGTTAAAAAGCACCTTTTTTGGAAAACGGCGGAAAGATTCCTCTTATAAAAAGTCAAAAAAAAGGTATAAATGACTTTAACCCATATTCTTGTAAAAATGTTTTGAAATACATTTTGAAGAAACATGGATGTGTATGATAACGAGATCCCAGTAGATTATTACGTATAAACAACCTCGGATAATGAAGAGATTGTGAAATAACCCTTACCAATTTGGTAACTTATGAAACATACAACCCATGAAAGAGGTATCATACAATGAATATGTAAATACACATAAATTAGAGTGTATTACACAACTAATATAAGTATGGGTAGTACATACACCACACAAAAGGTGATGGTGTCAATATGACATGAATCTCACGGGAATAAGGAGTGAGATGAAAACCCCTTACCTTGTACTTTTCCTTTGTTGGGGTAGGTTAAACTCCTGTATAATGGTGAAATAATTGTTATTAAATTATAAAAGAATCATATATATTAATATGATATCATATATGATCTTTTAACATTGATTTGTTAATAATATCTTAGAATTATCGTCGTTTCGGGTGTTAACTTACTCATTTTCTTTATATGTTTTGTTACATAAGCCATGGTTGTTGTATCTTATTCATATCCAGAATGATATCTAGTCCTTAAACATCATTTTTAAATCATCAAATGATAATTATACTTGAATGGTTACGATGGAGAATGAATCTAATCACGTTCGTGGAGACGGTAGTCCGTACGTACGCACGAACGCTACTTCCATTTAATTTTTATTTTAAAAGAATTGAATCCAAATGATACATAGGTATATTAATATTACAGTATAATATAATATTTTATATATGTTACTTAAGTTCATTAACACCATCCTTTATACGTTCCATGTGTGGTAGGAACGAGTCATATCATTTTAAGGGGGCGGTAGTCCGCACTTCCTCAAATAAAATTATCGTATGTATATACAACATGAAACGAATAATGGTATGAAATAAAATGGAATTACAGAAGCTTATATATAAAATATATATCATTAATATCATATTTAATTACAGTGCCATCATAATGGCCACCATGAGAGGCGGTAAGATGTATTTGAACAATCATCGTTTCGTGAGGCGTTAGTTTTCCATCCACAGAAACATTATGTTCATCATCCATTAGATGGAGTTGTGTGTATGTGTAGTTTGAATCCTTCTTATAACAACATCCTAGTATATTGAGGATACTGGTGTTGTTACAAAATAAAGGAAATAAAAAGAGTTTGGGGGTTGGAGAAGAAAAATAAAGGAAAATAATTTAAGAGAAATCGTTACCTTTAATTTAGGTAACTCACTTTGGTTGGAACCAAAGGACTTCTTGAAATGATTTCTGCCTAAGGTTAAGCTTCAATGAGGAGGAGAGGGATGTGAGGAGCTTATTTGGGCAGAGTTTGGACGAGCCAAGTGGCTTGAGAGGTGTGAGGAATGAGTAGAAGTGGTCTCCTTTTATAAGGGAGAAGAGGGGCTCTTTAGGAAAGAGTGAAAGTATTACTTTATAATATACTTATATTCGGTTTATAATGGTCCAAAAATCATTGAGGTCGAAGATACGATGACTACTATTCTAAATAACATCAACCAATAAGAATTGGATAGGTTTTAGATAATATTTTAATCATTATAATCTTATTTATTTAAATGATTTATTAATGAGGTAAACATTGCATCATTATTGTGTCATTAATAATTTAAATTATTTGATGTCTAAAAATTATAAATAAAACATCTTTATGTAGGCAATATTTTTAGCTTTCTAATGAATATTTATAATCGAAAATCCAACATGTATAACCCTATGTAAAAATTGTTCTTCTAAAAGATGTAAGCTTATGCCATTTTTATTTTTATTTTAACTTTATTAATATAAAGTGTCCCTACCACATACAAGTGGCTCCAAGGGGTCCCCAAATTGACCCAAGGATGCTCATGGTCGGGTATGTGTCCACCAATAAGGTTAGGACACGTTTTAGGGTAATTTTTTATTATTATAATATTATTTTTTAACCCTTATTTACCGGATTTACCCTTTAACCATTGTAACACCCCAGGATTTCATAGTGTGTTATTTCTTAAAAATAATTCAATAACTTGCACTACACGCAACACCGAGTTCAATCACACCATGACGTACAAAAAAAAGCCATTAAAAGAGGTCATGAATAGTATTAACAACATTTTGAACTTTATATAATCCTTATAATTTTAGAATCCCTATTATGAGTTTCTTAGTCATAATGCAAGAACAGATTCATTTTCAGTATTGCACTTTTATCAACTTTAATAGTGAAACCTTTTTAAATAAAATATTTTAAACTACCTGAATAAATTGGGTCATCAAAAAAATTTAAAATGAAACATCCCAAGCTTCCACGGTACGCTTTCCTTTGAATAAAATAGTAGCGTGTGTTGTACGCAACCTTGAGTTCTAACACACGGCACAACCAATCAAACTAGCCGTTATGAATAGTAATACCTACTTTTTGAAATTATATATATTTTATATTTTAAAATGGACTTCATTCTTGGATTCGGAATATCGAATTTAGCCTAAGGTGAAATTTTGGTACTTTTCGGATAACTTTCATATTTTGATGAATAGTGAAAATTACTAAATTTTAATTAAAAACAACTTTTTTAATCAAAATAATTAATAGTGATAAATTATGAATTTTAGTATTTTTAAAGTATATTTAGAATATATTTTTACCATTAAATTTAATGTTTGTCATTGGACATAATTTTACAATTAAACCGAACATAAACAAGTGTCAATCTTTTGATAGTTATTATCTATTAAAAACACGCTTTTTGTTTTGACAGCGGGAATTAATTTTAAATTAATTTCTGCCACTTCTGTGTTTTGAATTTAGAAAAATGGATTCCATATTTGGAATCAGGATGTTCAAATTGTGTAAATAGGTAACTTTTATTTTTAGACATTTTGAATAATTACTGCGGTAAATATTTTATTTACCATGGTTAAGGGTAAATCCGGTAAATAAGGGTTAAAAAATAATATTATAATAATAATAAATTACCCTAAAACGTGTCTTAACCCTATTGGTTGATACATGGTCGACCATGGGAATCTTTGGGTCTATTTTGGGACCCCATGGATCCACTTGTAAGTGATAATGACACATTATATTAATAAAGTTAAAATAAAAATAAAAATGGCATAAGCTTACATCGTTTAGAAGAACAATTTTTACATAGGGTTATACATGTTGGAATTTCGATTATAAATATTCATTAGAAAGCTAAAAAGATTTCCTACATAATGATATTTTATTTAGAATTTTTAGAAATTAAATAATATATTTTATTTATGACATAATGATGATGAAGTAATTACTATAATAGTGAAAAATTAAAATAAGTGATATTATAAATACCCAAATAAATATAATATGAAACTTTTAATGAATTAAACTAATTTTCTAGGATACTATGATATATTAGGATTGATTTAATTGACTTTTTTCGAAGTAATCAATCTTTTATGAGTTTCACAAAAATCAACTAATGAATAGTGTCAAAATTGACATAAAAGAGTTCTTAAAACAAATATTATATTATTAATTGATATTAAATTCCTAAAAATCTAAGGTTCGGCCAAGAGACTTATATCATGATAGGCTAATCATTAATGGACCACTTGGGGGTCGCTTGGATGTATATAGTAAGTTTATTAACCATATTATATAAAAATACAAAGAGACATTGTAAAAGTGAAACAAATTAACTTAGAGTTAATACTTAAAGATAAGGTTAATATAAGTACCCAAACCTGTCTAAATTCTATTGGATGAGTTGTTTTCGACCCATCCCCACCTCAACCTTTGAATAGTCAACTTTGGAGCCATTGGAAACCGAATATGAATTTATTATAAATTAATATTTCTAGCTTTTCCAAAGGTGCCCCTCACCCCTCTTATAAAAGGGCACTCCTCCTTCTCTTTTCCTCACACCTCTCAAGCCACTTGGCTCGTCCAAACTCTGCCCAACTAAGGTCCCCACATCCCTCTCCTCCTCCTTGAAGCTTCCCCTTAGGCAGAAAGCATTTCAAGAAGTCCTTTGGTTCCAACCAAAGTGAGTTACCTAAATTAAAGGTAACGATTTCTCTTAAATTATTTTCATTTATTTTGCTTCTTCAACACCCAAACTCTTTTTATTTCCTTTCTTTTGTAACAACACCAGTATCCTCAATATACTAAGATGTTGTTATAAGAAGGATTCAAACTACACATACACACAACTCCATCTAATGGATGATGAACATAATGTTTCTGTGGATGACAAACTAACGCCTCACGAAACGATGATTGTTCAAATACATCTTACCGCCTCTCATGGTGGCCATTATGATGGAACTGTAATTAAATATGATATTAATGATATATATTTTATATATAAGCTTCTGTAATTCCATTTTATTTCATACCATTATTTGTTTCATGTTGTATATACATACGATAATTTCATTTGAGGAAGTGCGGACTACCACCCCCTTAAAATGATATGACTCGTTCATACCACACATGGAACGTATAAAGGATGGTGTTAATGAACTTAAGTAACATGTATAAAATATTATATTATACTGGAATAGTAATATACCTATGTATCATCTGTATTTGATTCTTTTAAAATAAAAATTAAATGGAAGTAGCGTTCGTGCGTACGTACGGACTACCGTCTCCACGAACGCGATGAGATTCATTCTCCATCGTATCCATTCAAGTATAATTATCATTTGATGATTTAAAAATGATGTTTAAGGACTTGATACCATTCTGGATTTGAATAATATACAACTTATCCTTTACAAACATGTCTTACGTAACAAAACATACAAAAGCAAACAAGTAAGTTCACACCCGAAACAACGATAATACTAAGATTTTATTATCAAATCAATATTAAAAGATCATATATGATATCATATTAATGTATATGATTCTTGTATAATTTAATAACAATTATTTCACCATTATTCAGGAGGTTAACCTACCCCAACCAAGGAAAAGTACAAGGTAAGGGTTATTTCACAATCTCTTCATTATCCGAGGTTGTATTATACGTAATAATCTACTGGGATCTCTTTATCATCCACATCCATGTTTCTTCGAAATGTATTTCAAAACATTTTTACTATTTACATGAATATGGGTTAAAGTCATTTATACCCTTGTTTGACTTTTTATAAGAGGTTTATAAAGGAATCTTTCCGTCGTTTTCAAAACAAGGTCCTTTTTAACCTTTTCGACAGAATTGAGGTAAGAATGTTTTTTTTAACTTATACGGCGGGTGCGGTTATTTTCCGCCGTTATAAAATCGTCGAAGCTTTCCATACAAGCTTATAAGAATATTTTCAAAGAAAATGTTTTATTTTATATGGATCTTAAATGGTTTCAAAATAAATGGAGATACTTCTTTAAAAAGAATTTTGATTTCATCTATGTCAACATCCTTTGATGGATTTTAAGATTATTTGAAGTTGATTTATTATAATACAAAACTTATATATTGTATTGAAGGTTTTGTGATATGTTTGAATGTGGATGTGCTATTTTATACCATTCATAGTTTATGGTGAAACTATTGACATTTCGTATGCTAGTTTTAATCCGAATGTTTATGTTATATTTCAAACTTTTCTTCAGATGAATGTGCTAAACAAGTATGTTCCGGGTTGGGGACCGGTAAAAGTAAGCCCTCCAGGTTGGGGACTGGAAAAAGTAAGCCCTCCAGGTTGGGGACTGGTTAAAGTAAGCCCTCCAGGTTAGGGACTGGTAAAAGTATGCCCTCCGGGTTGGTGTCCGGTTATTAGAGGCACTCCGGGTTGGTGTCCGGTTATTAGAGGCACTCCGGGTTGGTGTCCGGTTATTAGAGGCACTCCGGGTTGGGTTCCGGTTAGAAGTAACCCCTAGGTCTTGGGATGAGGCCTAGACAATGAAATTAACGTTTGACATTATGCATTCCAACATTATGAAAGTGGTTATTGATTTTTGCATGTGATTATTCGATTAGTAGAATATCCATGTGAATAAGTAAATGGCATTATTTCATTTTATTTATGCCATACCATGTTGAATGTTCATGTTTAAAAGGCTTTTGTTTTAGTTATACATTGCCTTAAATGTTTATTCTTATTTATGAAAGTTTCCGCTATATTGTTATCCTTACTGGGCATTTGAGCTCACCCCTTTTCTATGTTTTATTTTTCCCAGGTAGTGAAGAAGTAAATTATGAATGACTTGCAGGGATATTATGAGGGGTTAATAGTATGGATATGAAGACTTTGTTGTTGTAGTAGTTTTTTTTCACTTTGAAATGTAATGTAAAACTTTATGATTATATCTAGTGTTTCCAAGGCTACTAAACCAATCGGTCTTTCGGGATTTGATCTTTCTTGTGATCATGCCAATGTTACAAAGTAATGCACCGACTCTGGGTAGCTGGGGTCGGGGCGTTACAGTTGGTATCAGAGGAAGTTTAGTACAAACCTTGGAAGCTAGATTTAGATAAACTCTGATTAGAGCACGTAGACCTAAGATGAACTTTGAGGATTAGTATAGAAGAACTTCCTAGAATTTTGGTATTGTAGAGATTTTGTGAGTTTTCCGAGCAATACATCCCTGTCTGGATACGAGCAGGTAGAGGCGGCTCTGGCACAGATGTACCTAGGGGTAAAACCCGAAAACACCGCTTTGAGCTAGACTCGAACGGGAACTGGTGCACGACAACGGGCCTTGCTGCACTCTTGGTTACGACACTCCCGGGGGATATGCTTAGGATAACTCTCATTTTCTTTACAAATCATTTTGAAGGGATTATGAGTATATACTTCCTCAAAGAAAACATTCTTATGATTATGGATTATATCCATAAATAGATCAATTTATGTTAAGTGTTTTATAAGTATGGGATTATGTATTTTGATTCATAAACTGACCTAGTTTATGCCATTGTCTAGAAATGGTGCCCAGTAGAAGGAATGAGAACTCCAGCAATGCACATGATCCAAAGAGAAAGAAGGATCATATCTTTCATGGTCTTAAGCCAGAATTTATAAGAGAAATAGTCTCCCATGTATTATCATCATATGAAGAAATAATATCATGTGTTGATAAGATAAGTAAAGAGTTTACTGAGTCCTATGGCTTTGAAGGGAAGCAAGAGAAGAAAAGGATGGAAGAGAGAAAGATGGATAAAGGGAAGAGGGAAAAGAAGAATTTTCCCATATGTGGTAACTGTGGAAAGAAACACCCTAGAAATTGCCTGAAAGGAATGGGAGTTTGTTATAAGTGTGGAGGAAAAGGGCACAAAGTACGTGACTGCAAGGGTAAGAAAATGGTTTTAAATGTACAATGCTTCATTTGCAAGGAGTTTGGACACTACGCGAACCTATGTCCCAATCATCAGACTATGCCGCAAATGATGTTATTGGATAATAATCAAGTTATGATACTACCACAGATGAAGAGGAATGATTAGAGTTCTTAAGTTGATTATGTCAATTGAGTGTTGTATCAACAATGTACTTGTTATAATAATTATGGAGTATATAAGGATTGTACTGCAGTACTATTTCATAAAGGACTTGAGATTGTGTGGAACAAAGAAAAGTGACTCAATAGCAGGATAAATTTTTGGAAAATATATGGTTGAGAGAATGATAAATCATAATATAGTTCTGATACTGAGGAAGTGATTTTAGAATAATACATGATTGATTTGGATAAATTATATTGGATATTATTGACTACCTTGAAGCTGATTAATGATTTGTATATTCCATCATTGTTGGGGTTTAAAACATTTTTGGATTAATGAAGTATATCCAGCATTCTATATGGAATAAGGGAACATGAATGTAATCAATAAGGAATATGGTAATACATGATGAAGGTATTCATATGCTATTACGGGGTAAAAAGGATCTATATTATGTTTACCTTCCTTATAAATGTTGGACTGTGAGTTTGGATAGAAGTATTTTGGATAGTTCTAGTTTGGATTATTTTGGATTTCCATAAAAGGACAACCCGGAGATCGGGCGGCAACCCGTCGCGTCCGGCAAGGCTGCGAGACTTGAACCCGCAACCGAAGGGCGACAAGGGTGTATCACCTACCACTGGCCCACGAGATGTCCTGGATTAAATAATGTAGTTTTTATTAAAAGATCTTTTAGATGAATTATAATTTCGTTTATTTTGGAACCCTATACGAATAGTGTAAATAGAATTTTTTTACATTCTATTATCTTTTAGAGTGAAAGATGAGTATGTGGTAGAAATTTATTAATGGATAAAACTCTAATTATAAAGTAAGTATATCTCCATATGATCTTAGCCAATCTCATAAAAAAATCCTCAATATTAAGAAAAGCAAATTAGAACAAAAATGTTTTCCTAGATGGTACCTTAAATCATCACTAATTTATGGCTTTGGGATTGTTGGCCTTTTCATAGCCATGTTCTCTACCACTCTCCATCAGGTAATTGATGGTTAGATTTTTCTTCCATATCCATATTTTACTACATGGAACCCTAGTATGTGTTATTTTCAGTAATCTTCACACTTTCGACTCTTTATTTTAAATAAAGGCCTCATTAATTCATTTTTCGATGTGGGATTTCAACTAAGATATTTTGAAACGTCAAAAATGTGTTATCCTAATACCCTATGTTTTGTTGAACCGATGGTATTTCAAATCATCATAGATTGATGAATTTAAGGACCTCAATTTTATACTTGTTTGTGATTGATGACCTCAATCACTACCTATAAATATTTACGTTTTTCCTCCAATTATATGTCTCAAATTGCCACCAATGTTCTACTAATCGAGATCATAATTTGGTGGTGACCCTTTCATTTCTCTTTTCCTCATATTAAGACTAAATTTTAGTAACCCAATTTCTGATGTGGGTTTTCCCACAAATATATTATCTATTTTCAACCTTTTATTTTCGAAGAACAATTTCAAATTGTGAGGACGCAATTTATTGAAGGAGGGGAGAATGTAACACCCCAGGATTTCATAGTGTGTTATTTCTTAAAAATAATTCAATAACTTGCACTACACGCAACACCGAGTTCAATCACACCATGACGTACAAAAAAAAGCCATTAAAAGAGGTCATGAATAGTATTAACAACATTTTGAACTTTATATAATCCTTATAATTTTAGAATCCCTATTATGAGTTTCTTAGTCATAATGCAAGAACAGATTCATTTTCAGTATTGCACTTTTATCAACTTTAATAGTGAAACCTTTTTAAATAAAATATTTTAAACTACCTGAATAAATTGGGACATGGAAAAAATTTAAAATGAAACATCCCAAGCTTCCACGGTACGCTTTCCTTTGAATAAAATAGTAGCGTGTGTTGTACGCAACCTTGAGTTCTAACACACGCCACAACCAATCAAACTAGCCGTTATGAATAGTAATACCTACTTTTTGAAATTATATATATTTTATATTTTAAAATGGACTTAATTTTTGGATTCGGAATATCGAATTTAGCCTAAGGTGAAATTTTGGTACTTTTCGGATAACTTTCATATTTTGATGAATAGTGAAAATTACTAAATTTTAATTAAAAACAACTTTTTTAATCAAAATAATTAATAGTGATAAATTATGAATTTTAGTAGTTTTAAAGTATATTTAGAATATATTTTTACCATTAAATTTAATGTTTGTCATTGGACATAATTTTATAATTAAACCGAACATAAACAAGTGTCAATCTTTTGATAGTTATTATCTATTAAAAACACGCTTTTTGTTTTGACAGCGGGAATTAATTTTAAATTAATTTCTGCCAATTATGTGTTTTGAATTTAGAAAAATGGATTCCATATTTGGAATCAGGATGTTCAAATTGTGTAAATAGGTAACTTTTATTTTTAGACATTTTGAATAATTACTGCGGTAAATATTTTATTTACCATGGTTAAGGGTAAATCCGGTAAATAAGGGTTAAAAAATAATATTATAATAATACTAAATTACCCTAAAACGTGTCTTAACCCTATTGGTTGATACATGGTCGACCATGGGAATCTTTGGGTCTATTTTGGGACCCCATGGATCCACTTGTAAGTGATAATGACACATTATATTAATAAAGTTAAAATAAAAATAAAAATGGCATAAGCTTACATCTTTTAGAAGAACAATTTTTACATAGGGTTATACATGTTGGAATTTCGATTATAAATATTCATTAGAAAGCTAAAAAGATTTCCTACATAATGATATTTTATTTATAATTTTTAGAAATTAAATAATATATTTTATTTATGACATAATGATGATGCAGTAATTACTATAATAGTGAAAAATTAAAATAAGTGATATTATAAATACCCAAATAAATATAATATGAAACTTTTAATGAATTAAACTAATTTTCTAGGATACTATGATATATTAGGATTTATTTAATTGACTTTTTTCGAAGTAATCAATCTTTTATGAGTTTCACAAAAATCAACTAATGAATAGTGTCAAAATTGACATAAAAGAGTTCTTAAAACAAATATTATATTATTAATTGATATTAAATTCCTAAAAATCTAAGGTTCGGCCAAGAGACTTATATCATGATAGGCTAATCATTAATGGACCACTTGGGGGTCTCTTGGATGTATATAGTAAGTTTATTAACCATATTATATAAAAATACAAAGAGACATTGTAAAAGTGAAACAAATTAACTTAGAGTTAATACTTAAAGATAAGGTTAATATAAGTACCCAAACCTGTCTAAATTCTATTGGATGAGTTGTTTTCGACCCATCCCCACCTCAACCTTTGAATAGTCAACTTTGGAGCCATTGGAAACCGAATATGAATTTATTATAAATTAATATTTCTAGCTTTTCCAAAGGTGCCCCTCACCCCTCTTATAAAAGGGCACTCCTCCTTCTCTTTTCCTCACACCTCTCAAGCCACTTGGCTCGTCCAAACTCTGCCCAAATAAGGTCCCCACATCCCTCTCCTCCTCCTTGAAGCTTCCCCTTAGGCAGAAAGCATTTCAAGAAGTCCTTTGGTTCCAACCAAAGTGAGTTACCTAAATTAAAGGTAACGATTTCTCTTAAATTATTTTCATTTATTTTGCTTCTTCAACACCCAAACTCTTTTTATTTCCTTTCTTTTGTAACAACACCAGTATCCTCAATATACTAGGATGTTGTTATAAGAAGGATTCAAACTACACATACACACAACTCCATCTAATGGATGAAGAACATAATGTTTCTGTGGATGGCAAACTAACGCCTCACGAAACGATGATTGTTCAAATACATCTTACCGCCTCTCATGGTGGCCATTATGATGGAACTGTAATTAAATATGATATTAATGATATATATTTTATATATAAGCTTATGTAATTCCATTTTATTTCATACCATTATTTGTTTCATGTTGTATATACATACGATAATTTCATTTGAGGAAGTGCGGACTACCGCCCCCTTAAAATGATATGACTCGTTCATACCACACATGGAACGTATAAAGGATGGTGTTAATGAACTTAAGTAACATGTATAAAATATTATATTATACTAGAATAGTAATATACCTATGTATCATCTGTATTTGATTCTTTTAAAATAAAAATTAAATGGAAGTAGCGTTCGTGCGTACGTACGGACTACCGTCTCCACGAACGCGATGAGATTCATTCTCCATCGTATCCATTCAAGTATAATTATCATTTGATGATTTAAAAATTATGTTTAAGGACTTGATACCATTCTGGATTTGAATAATATACAACTTATCCTTTACAAACATGTCTTACGTAACAAAACATACAAAAGCAAACAAGTAAGTTCACACCCGAAACAACGATAATACTAAGATTTTATTATCAAATCAATATTAAAAGATCATATATGATATCATATTAATGTATATGATTCTTGTATAATTTAATAACAATTATTTCACCATTATTCAGGAGGTTAACCTACCCCAACCAAGGAAAAGTACAAGGTAAGGGTTATTTCACAATCTCTTCATTATCCGAGGTTGTATTATACGTAATAATCTACTGGGATCTCTTTATCATCCACATCCATGTTTCTTCGAAATGTATTTCAAAACATTTTTACTATTTACATGAATATGGGTTAAAGTCATTTATACCCTTGTTTGACTTTTTATAAGAGGTTTATAAAGGAATCTTTCCGTCGTTTTCAAAACAAGGTCCTTTTTAACCTTTTCGACAGAATTGAGGTAAGAATGTTTTTTTTAACTTATACGGCGGGTGCGGTTATTTTCCGCCGTTATAAAATCGTCGAAGCTTTCCATACAAGCTTATAAGAATATTTTCAAAGAAAATGTTTTATTTTATATGGATCTTAAATGGTTTCAAAATAAATGGAGATACTTCTTTAAAAAGAATTTTGATTTCATCTATGTCAACATCCTTTGATGGATTTTAAGATTATTTGAAGTTGATTTATTATAATACAAAACTTATATATTGTATTGAAGGTTTTGTGATATGTTTGAATGTGGATGTGCTATTTTATACCATTCATAGTTTATGGTGAAACTATTGACATTTCGTATGCTAGTTTTAATCCGAATGTTTATGTTATATTTCAAACTTTTCTTCAGATGAATGTGCTAAACAAGTATGTTCCGGGTTGGGGACCGGTAAAAGTAAGCCCTCCAGGTTGGGGACTGGTAAAAGTAAGCCCTCCAGGTTGGGGACTGGTTAAAGTAAGCCCTCCAGGTTAGGGACTGGTAAAAGTATGCCCTCCGGGTTGGTGTCCGGTTATTAGAGGCACTCCGGGTTGGTGTCCGGTTATTAGAGGCACTCCAGGTTGGTGTCCGGTTATTAGAGGCACTCCGGGTTGGGTTCCGGTTAGAAGTAACCCCTAGGTCTTGGGATGAGGCCTAGACAATGAAATTAACGTTTGACATTATGCATTCCAACATTATGAAAGTGGTTATTGATTTTTGCATGTGATTATTCGATTAGTAGAATATCCATGTGAATAAGTAAATGGCATTATTTCATTTTATTTATGCCATACCATGTTGAATGTTCATGTTTAAAAGGCTTTTGTTTTAGTTATACATTGCCTTAAATGTTTATTCTTATTTATGAAAGTTTCCGCTATATTGTTATCCTTACTGGGCATTTGAGCTCACCCCTTTTCTATGTTTTATTTTTCCCAGGTAGTGAAGAAGTAAATTATGAATGACTTGCAGGGATATTATGAGGGGTTAATAGTATGGATATGAAGACTTTGTTGTTGTAGTAGTTTTTTTTCACTTTGAAATGTAATTTAAAACTTTATGATTATATCTAGTGTTTCCAAGGCTACTAAACCAATCGGTCTTTCGGGATTTGATCTTTCTTGTGATCATGCCAATGTTACGAAGTAATGCACCGACTCTGGGTAGCTGGGGTCGGGGCGTTACAACCATGGTAAATAAAATATTTACCGCAGTAATTATTCAAAATGTGTAAAAATAAAAGTTACCTATTTACATAATTTGGACATCCTGATTCCAAATATGGAATCCATTTTTCTAAATTCAAAACACTGAAGTGGCAGAAATTAATTTAAAATTAATTCCCGCTGTCAAAACAAAAAGCGTGTTTTTAAGAGGTAATAACTATCAAAAGATTGACACTTGTTTATGTTCGGTTTAATTGTAAAATTATGTCCAATGACCAAAATTATATTAAATGGTAAAAATATATTCTAAATATACTTTAAAACCACTAAAATTCATAATTTATCACTATTAATTATTTTGATTAAAAAAGTTGTTTTTAATTAAAATTTAGTAATTTTCACTATTCATCAAAATATGAAAGTTATCCGAAATGTACCAAAATTTCACCTTAGGCTAAATTCGATATTCCGAATCCAAAGATGAAGTCCATTTTAAAATATAAAATATATATAATTTTAAAAAGTAGGTATTACTATTCATAACGGCTAGTTTGATTGTTTGTGGTGTGTGTTAAAACTCAAGGTTGCGTACAACACACGCTACTGTATTATTCAACGAAAGTGTACCGTGGAAGCTTGGGATGTTTCATTTTAAATTTTTGATGTCTCCATTTAGTCAAAAAGTTTAAAATATTGTATTTAAAAATGGTTCACTATTAAAAGTTGATAAAACTGCAATACTGAAAATGAATTTGTTCTTGCATTATATCTAAGAAACTCATAATATGGATTCTAAAATTATAAGGATTATATAAAGTTTAAAATTTAGATAATACTATTCATAACCTCTTTTGAATGGATTTTTTTTTTGTAAGTAATGGTGTGATTGAACTCAGTGTTGCGTGTAGTGCAAGTTATTGAATTATTTTGAAGAAATAACACACTATGAAATCTTGGGGTGTTACATTCTCCCCTCTTTCAATAAATTGTGTCCTCGCAATTTGAAATTGTTCTTCGAAAATAAAAGGTTGAAAATAGAAAATATATTTGTGGGAAAACCCACATCGGAAATTGGGTTACTAAAATTTAGTCTTAATATGAGGAAAAGAGAAATGAAAGGGTCACCACCAAATTATGATCTTGATTAGGAGAAAATTGGTGGCAATTAGAGACATATAATTAGAGGAAAAACGTAAATATTTATAGGTAGTGATTGAGGTCATCAATCAAAAAAAAGTATAAAATTGAGGTCCTTAAACTCATCAATCTATGATGATTTGAAGTACCATCGGTTCAACAAAATATAGGGTATTGGGATAACACATTTTTGACGTTTCAAAATATCTTAGTTGAAATCCCACATCGAAAAATGAATTAATGAGGCCTCTATTTAAAATAAAGAGTGGAAAGTATGAATATTACCGAAAATAACACATACTAGGGTTCCATGTAGGAAAATATGGATATGGAGGAGAAATATAACCATCAATTATCTGATGGAGAGTGGTAGAGAACATGGCTATGAAAAGGCCAACAATCCCAAAGCCATAAATTAGTGATGATTTAAGGTACCTTCTAGGGAAACATTTTTGTTCTAAGTTCCTTTTATTAATGTTGAGGAATTTATTTATGAGATTGGCTAAGATCATAAGGAGATATACTTACTTTATAATCAGAGTTTTATCCATTAATAAGTTTCTACCACAAACTCATATTTCACTCTAAAAGATAATAGAATGTAATTTTTTATTTATTTATACTATTCGTACAGGGTTCCAAAATAAACGAATTTATAATTCATCTACCAGATCTTTTAAAAAAAACAACATTATTTAATCCAGGACATCTCATGGGCCAGTGGTAGGTGATACACCCTTGTCGCCCTTCAGTTGCGGGTTCAAGTCTCGCAGCCTTGCCGGACGCGACGGGTTGCCGCCCAACCTCCGGGTTTTCCTTTTATGGTAATCCAAAATAATCCAAACTAGAACTATCCAAAATAATTCTGTCCAAACTCACATTCCAACATTTATAAGGAAGGTAAACATAATATAGATCCTTTTTACCCCGCAATAGCATATGAATACCTTCATCTTGTATTCTTTTAATAAACTGAAACATCTTGAATTACCATATTCCTTATTGATTACATTCATGCTCCCCTATTCCATATAGAATGCTGGATATACTTCATTAATCCAAAAATGTTTTAAACCCCAACAATGATGGAATATACAAATCATTAATTAGTTCCAAGGTAGTCAAGAATATCCAATATAATTTATCCAAAAAATCACATATTATTCCAAAATCACTACCTAAGTATCAGAACTATATTATGATTTATCATTCTCTCAACCATATATTTTCCAAAAATTTATCCTGCTATTGAGTCACTTTTCTTTGTTCCACATAATCTCAAGTCCTTAATGAAATAGTACTGCAGTACAATCCTTATATACTCCATAATTATTATAACAAGTACATTGTTGATACAACACTCAATTGACATAATCAACATAAGAACTCTAATCATTCCTCTTCATCTGTGGTAGTATCATAACATGGTTATTATCCAATAACATCATTTGCGGCATAGTCTGATGACTGGGACATAGGTTCGCGTAGTGTCTAAACTCCTTGCAAATGAAGCATTGTACATTTAAAACCATTTTCTTACCCTTGCAGTCACGTACTTTGTGCCCTTTTCCTCCACACTTATAACAAACTCCCATTCCTTTCAGGCAAGTTCTAGGGTGTTTCTTTCCATAGTTACCACATATGGGAAAATTCTTCTTTTCCCTCTTCCCTTTATCCATCTTTCTCTCTTCCATCTTTTTCTTCTCTTGCTTCCCTTCAAAGCCATAGGACTCAGTAAACTCTTTACATATCTTATCAACACATGATATTATTTCTTCATATGATGATAATACATGAGAGACTATTTCTCTTTTAAATTCTAGCTTAAGACCATGAATGATATGATCCTTCCTTCTCTTTGAATCATGTGTATTTCTGGAGTTCTCATTCCTTCTACTGGGCGCCATTTCTATACCATGGCATAAACTAGATTAGTTTATGAATCAAAACACATAATCCCATACTTATAAAACACTTAACATAAATTGAACTATTTATGGATATAATCCATAATCATAAAAATGTTTTCTTTGAGGAAGTATATACTCATAAACCCTTCATAATGATTTGTAAAGAAAATGAGAGTTATCCTAAGCATATCCCCCGGGAGTGTCGTAACCAAGAGTGCAGCAAGGCCCGTTGTCGTGCACCAGTTCCCGTTCGAGTCTAGCTCAAAGCGGTGTTTTCGGGTTTTACCCCTAGGTACATCTGTGCCAGAGCCACCTCTACCTGCTCGTATCCAGACATGGATTTATTGCTCGGAAAACTCACAAAATCTCTACAATACCAAAATTCTAGGAAGTTCTTCTATATTAATCCTCAAAGTTCATCTTAGGTCTACGTGCTCTAATCAGAGTTTATCTAAATCTAGCTTCCAAGGTTTGTACTAAACTTCCTCTGATACCAACTGTAACGCCCCGACCCCAGTTACCCAGAGTCGGTGCATTATTACATAACATTGGCATGATCATAAGAAAGATCAAATCTCGAAAGACCGATTGGTTTAGTAGCCTTGGAAACACTAGATATATTCATAATTTTTACATTACATCATAAAATGAAAAACTACTACAAAAACATAATGTTTCCACAGTCCACACTATAATCCACTCATAATATCTCTGCAGGTCATTCATAATTTACATCTTCACTTCCTGGGAAAAATAAAACATAGAAAAGGGGTGAGCTCAAATGCCCAGTAAGGATAACAATATAGCGGAAACTTTCATAAATAAGAATAAACATTTAAGGCAATGCATTACTCAAACAAAAGCCTTTTAAACTTTAACTTCAACATAGTATGGCAAAAGTAAAATGAAATAATGCCATTTACTTATTCACATGGATATTCTACTAATCGAATAATCAAATGCAAAAATCAATAACCACTTTCATAATGTTGTAATGCATAATGCCAGACTATCATAACCACATATCCAAGGCCTCGTGCCAAGACTACAAATAAGATTTTGTCAAGGCCTTGTGCCAAGACACTAGTTTGTCTCATGAGACCTACCGATGCATCGAGGAGCTATAGCGGGCTCCACCCGTCACATATTAAGTCCAATGCATTCCCATATGAAAAGGTTTAAACATAACATAAACATTCGTATTAAACTAGCATACGAAATGTCAATACTTTCACCATAAACCATGAATGGTATATAAAAAATAGCACATCCACAGTCAAACATATCACAAAACCTTCAATACAATATAAAAGTTTTGTATCATATTATATCATCCTCAAATAAGCATAAAATCCATTAAAGGATGTTGACATAGATGAAATCAAAACTCTTTTTAAAGAAATATCTCTTTCGATTTTGAAATCATTTAAGAGACATATATTTATAAAATAAAACATTTTCTTTGAAAATATTCTTATAAGCTTGTAAGGGAATCTTTGACGATTTTATAACGGCGGAAAATAACCGCACCCGCCGTATAAGTTAAAAAACATTCTTATCTTAATTCTGTCGAAAAGGATAAAAAGAACCTTGTTTGGAAAACGACGGAAAGATTCCTCTTATAAAAAGTCAAAAAAAAGGTATAAATGACTTTAACCCATATTCTTGTAAAAATGTTTTGAAATAAATTTTGAAGAAACATGGATGTGGATGATAACGAGATCCCAGTAGATTATTACGTATAAACAACCTCGGATAATGAAGAGATTGTGAAATAACCCTTACCAATTTGGTAACTTATGAAACATACAACCCATGAAAGAGGTATCATACAATGAATATGTAAATACACATAAATTAGAGTGTATTACACAAAGAATATAAGTATGGGCAGTACATACACCACACAAAAGGTGATGGTGTCAATATGGCATGAATCTCACGGGAATAAGGAGTGAGATGAAAACCCCTTACCTTGTACTTTTCCTTTGTTGGGGTAGGTTAACCTCCTGTATAATGGTGAAATAATTTTTATTAAATTATAAAAGAATCATATATATTAATATGATATCATATATGATCTTTTAACATTGATTTGTTAATAATATCTTAGAATTATCGTCGTTTCAGGTGTTAACTTACTCATTTTTTTTATATGTTTTGTTACATAAGCCATGGTTGTTGTATCTTATTCATATCCAGAATGATATCTAGTTCTTAAACATCATTTTTAAATCATCAAATGATAATTATACTTGAATTGTTACGATGGAGAATAAATCTCATCGCGTTCGTGGAGACGGTAGTCCGTACGTACGCACGAACGCTACTTCCATTTAATTTTTATTTTAAAAGAATTGAATCCAAATGATACATAGGTATATTAATATTCCAGTATAATATAATATTTTATATATGTTACTTAAGTTCATTAACACCATCCTTTATACGTTCCATGTGTGGTATGAACGAGTCATATCATTTTAAGGGGGCGGTAGTCCGCACTTCCTCAAATGAAATTATCGTATGTATATACAACATGAAACGAATAATGGTATGAAATAAAATGGAATTACAGAAGCTTATATATAAAATATATATCATTAATATCATATTTAATTACAGTGCCATCATAATGGCCACCATGAGAGTCGGTAAGATGTATTTGAACAATCATCGTTTCGTGAGGCGTTAGTTTGCCATCCACAAGAACATTATGTTCATCATCCATTAGATGGAGTTGTGTGTATGTGTAGTTTGAATCCTTCTTATAACAACATCCTAGTATATTGAGGATACTGGTGTTTTTACAAAAGAAAGGACATAAAAAGAGTTTGGGGGTTGGAGAAGCAAAATAAAGGAAAATAATTTAAGAGAAATCGTTACCTTTAATTTAGGTAACTCACTTTGGTTGGAACCAAAGGACTTCTTGAAATGATTTCTGCCTAAGGGGAAGCTTCAATGAGGAGGAGAGGGATGTGGGGAGCTTATGTGGGCAGAGTTTGGATGATCCAAGTGGCTTTAGAGGTGTGAGGAATGAGTAGAAGTGGTCTCCTTTTATAAGGGAGAAGAGGGGCTCTTTAGGAAAGAGTGAAAGTATTACTTTATAATATAATTATATTCGGTTTATAATGGTCCAAAAATCATTGAGGTCGACTATAAGATGACTAATATTCTAAATAACATCAACCAATAAGAATTGGACAGGTTTTAGATAATATTTTAATCATTATAATCTTATTTATTTAAATGATTTATTAATGAGGTAAACATTGCATCATTATTGTGTCATTAATAATTTAGATTATTTGATGTCTAAAAATTATAAATAAAATATCATTATGTAGGAAATATTTTTATCTTTCTAATGAATATTTATAATCGAAAAGCCAACATGTATAACCCTATGTAAAAATTGTTCTTCTAAAAGATGTAAGCTTATGCCATTTTTATTTTTATTTTAACTTTATTAATATAAAGTGTCCCTACCACATACAAGTGGCTCCAAGGGGTCCCCAAATTGACCCAAGGATGCTCATGGTCGGGTATGTGTCCACCAATAAGGTTAGGACACGTTTTAGGGTAATTTTGTATTATTATAATATTATTTTTTAACCCTTATTTATCGGATTTACCCTTTAACCATGGTAAATAAAATATTTACCGCAGTAATTATTCAAAATGTGTAAAAATAAAAGTTACCTATTTACATAATTTGGACATCCTGATTCCAAATATGGAATCCATTTTTCTAAATTCAAAACACAAAAGTGGCAGAAATTAATTTAAAATTAATTCCCGCTGTCAAAACAAAAAGCGTGTTTTTAAGAGGTAATAACTATCAAAAGATTGACACTTGTTTATGTTCGGTTTAATTGTAAAATTATGTCCAATGACCAAAATTATATTAAATGGTAAAAATATATTCTAAATATACTTTAAAACCACTAAAATTCATAATTTATCACTATTAATTATTTTGATTAAAAAATTTGTTTTTAATTAAAATTTAGTAATTTTCACTATTCATCAAAATATGAAAGTTATCCGAAATGTACCAAAATTTCACCTTAGGAAAAATTCGATATTACGAATCCAAATATGAAGTCCATTTTAAAATATAAAATATATATAATTTTAAAAAGTAGGTATTACTATTCATAACGGCTAGTTTGATTGGTTGTGGTGTGTGTTAAAACTCAAGGTTGCGTACAACACACGCTACTGTATTATTCAAAGAAAGTGTACCGTGGAAGCTTGGGATGTTTCATTTTAAATTTTTGTTGTCCCCATTTAGTCAAAAAGTTTAAAATATTGTATTTAAAAAGGGTTCACTATTAAAAGTTGATAAAAGTGCAATACTGAAAATGAATTTGTTCTTGCATTATATCTAAGAAACTCATAATATGGATTCTAAAATTATAAGGATTATATAAAGTTTAAAATTTAGATAATACTATTCATAACCTCTTTTGAATGGCTTTTTTTTGTAAGTCATGGTGTGATTGAACTCAGTGTTGCGTGTAGTGCAAGTTATTGAATTATTTTGAAGAAATAACACACTATGAAATCTTGGGGTGTTACATTCAACATCAATGGGGTTTAAGAGATAATATAAGAGTCAATAAAACAGAAAAATTCATAATATTTTTTATAAAAATAGGAATGAAATAAGATAATTTTCTATGAAAAAAAGAGAAATTTTATAAAAAAATGTTTCTTAAAACAGATTATGTATGGTACTTGAAAATGTGTATGAAACTTGGAAGTTTTATTTAATAGATATTTCATAACATGAGTAATTGAAAAGTGAACCCTATAAAATATGTATTATCCCATAAAATAAAGATGAACTGATCTAGATTTATGATTTTATAAAATTTTCATAAAATTTAAAATAATTATATAAAAATTATGATGAATTTCCTTTGGGTAAAGAGAGAGATGTGTAACCCGAATGAAAAATCGATGTTCAGGAAGAAACCTGTACCGATATGAAAACAATCAAACTGTATATCCCATAAAATTAAGGATTATCAAATAAAACATTTAATACAATGAATATATATATTTAGGATATTATACATAAAATATCAGAATAAATATATCTCACACAATAAATAGTGGAGAATAATTCATATCTTAGAGAAATAAAGGTGAGATAAAGAAAACCATTACCTTATATCTGAAAGATTTCTTCACTTGGGGTTAAAGTCTTGGATAATTAAATAAGATTCATTAATAATTTAATTTATAACAAATTAAAATTGTATTTTATATACTATAATTTTATTGAGGTCATTTATGGATTTTTTATGAGATATAATATTCAAATTTTTATTCAGGGTTGTTTGTTTCATTGGTTTTTATGATTAATTGACATTTATATATGTATGGAATATCATGTAAAATGGGGTTGATTATCCATAATTAAAATTATATTTTATTAATGAACATATATAATATTAAATTTTCTTATATGCCATTTTTATATATGAGGGTGATTCATTAGATAAAACATTAATGACTATCATTTAGATTATTTTTTGGGGTTTTCATTCTTCACAAACTAGTTTTGTTTCATTAATATATTATATATATATAATACTTCCAGAACATTAGAAAATATTTAATACATATATTATAATATTTGTATACATAAAAATATTTTTATGGCCATACATGATGGATAAATTTAAAAACAATAACACATAATACACAAAGGTATTAAATTGTCACCTCGTGAATGATGTTTTCATTTGTAAAATAAAAGGAAAATGAAAAGATAACTGAGGGTGGATCTTCCATTGAAATAATATGTGTGCAGTATATATAATATAATGAAGATATAATTCATTTTTGGATAGATTACGTGAGGGATGGATAATAAATGAAAATAAAAAGAATAGAATGATTAAGGGTTTTTCCTCAGGATTTAATCTCCTTGATAACCTCTTTATGAAACATTGAGATGGTATTTATAGTGAGACCAACAAGACCAAAATGTGGGGGAAAGGTTTGGGAGATTTATTGGGTAGAAATTGGGAAATCTTCAAGGTTTTTGTGGTGTGAGGTGAAGAGGTGGTGAGGGTGGTATTTATAGTGGAGAAGAGGGTTGTTTTCTGAATATATTATTCATTTGTTTATTATTTTGGATAAATAATATGAATATATTAAGATTTATCATTTAATATATTAAAATAACTAATTGTATTCTTAGACTATGTTCATTAAATTTTTAATAAATCAAGTAATAATGTATTTATCTTTTAATGTATTTATACTGTAAATTACCGTATTTTATTATTCACCAAAAAATCAAATATTTTATAAAAATACAAACTATTAACCCTAATAAAATTTTGACATTTGGAATTATAAATTAGAATCAATTTTATGAAAATAAATAATATAATTTTTTTAGTTAAAATTATCATTTAACCGAAAAATACAAATTTTTAAATTAAAACTGATTTTACGACACTTTAAAATATTAACTAAGGTCTCATAAAATTATATTATAATAATAAAAATAAAAATTATTAATTATTAATCTATTTAATTAAAATATTTTTTTAAATAATTAATATATAGATTATAAAATTGTAAATAAACTTTTATGTTTTACAAAAATACCAATACTTATGCTTTCATTTTTAGAACATTTATTTACTTACTCTGTGATATAAATAAAATATGTTTTCATTTATAAGATACCAAAATTTTATTTATACTTTCTTAGGTGGATTTACAATTCAAATCATAAATATATTATTTCTAAAATGAAAATTACAGATTTTTTAAAAATCAGGATTTTCACTATTCACTAGAAAGTAAATATTTTCATAAAAACAGCACAATGTACCCCTAATATAATTTTTATATTACATTTTTAAAAACGATGTTTATTTTGTTTAATATAATTTATAAAAAAGTCAAAATTTTATATTTAAGAAAATTTCATTATTAAATGGTGGTAAAATAGCATTTAAAAAAATATAGCCTTTTATATGTAAAATTTGATTTATTCTTGTGTTATGTCACTAAAAATTATTTGGATTAATGAAAAAATATTTTATTTAATATATCATACATAAATTTCATAGTATATTTCACTAATAGTATTTAATATAATTTTTTAATATAAAATGTTATTATAGAAATAAGAAGAGTTTTTATAAAAATACATCCTTTAGGTTCAATTGATTTTCATTTCTAATTAATTGGTAACCAATTAATTAATCTTAGAAACTTATATAATAAATATTTTCATAATTTATTTATTTACTTTTATTCCCTTCCATTCCCAATATATAGAAGATAACTATAAAAATTAACTATTAATATTTAATCATTTACTACGATTGCAAGCTATCGAAGAAGTTAAATTAAAAAAAAGTAATACCGTAAAATATTGGGGTGTTACATTCTACCCTCCTTCAATAAAATGTTTCCTCAAAATATGAAATTGTATATAAAAATCATAGGTTGATACTTGAAAATTAATTTATGGTAAATCCACATAGAAAGGTGGGTTAATACAATATCCTCTTAATAAGAGTAAAACCAACTAGAATCTATTTTTTTCATTTTTTAATGAATCTTTTAAAGGGTTAGTGTGAACCCTAACAACTTCAATCAATTATTAACATAAAATTAAATTCATACCAAATATAGACTACAAGAACTACCCCACCCAAATGATTACAGTGTTATGTCAAGCCGCCAACATAACATGACCGCTCAGCTAGTTGTCCCTTTTATGGATGCACATGCCTGGTACTGATGTTAAAAAGCCATACCCTCAAATTCATCCCAATTCGGACGTATATACTATGGTGAAAACTTCATGCTCTACCTCAACATCTAGAAATGTTCCTTGTAGAGTGTCTAGGTTCTTTCACATACCAGAATCAAAAGACATCATAGAACATCACATCCTCAATATTGTCAACCTTCGGAATCCGATAGAGATAGAACCACCATAAGACGCCTACAATTAATCACCCTCACATACTAAAGCACCAAGAATACCACAACCTAGATTCACCTTGGAGAGAGTGTCAATGTCCTGGAGAAAGAGCATATGAACGAGCATCCAATTCCCTCAAAAGATCTAGTTCCCATGGCCCCCCAACAACTTTGACCACCCCCAAATTCAAAGATGAACAAACATCACAGAATCCAAAAATTCCAATATCAACTCATCCAACAACCTCATATCACTTAACCATTCAGATATAATACCCTATAAACACTGAAAGTGTAAGAACCCAGATTTCTTTTTCATGTATGTTTTTCTTTTCGGGTGTTTTTGAGAAAAATGGAGTTTCTAGAAATTTCTGGAGTACACACCCTGTACTTATAATTACATGTCATGTACTCATGGATCGTCTTTTAATGTATTTTTTCTGGTGTTTCTGTGAAAAAGATGAGTTTTTGTAAATTTCAGGAGTACATGTCATTTACTAATAAGTACAAGTCGTGTACTCAGTTTCCATGGGTGATGGTGTACTTGCCATGTAACTGCTGAGTACATGGCCATGTGGGGGGACAAGAGACTACCTAAAGTAGGTCCTGGAAAAGTTATGTACATGCCATGTACTTTTAAAATACATGTTGTGTCTTTTATTTTTATTTTATTAAACAGAACGGGGTCGCGTCTGATGAAAAAAATATCTTCTTCTTTGTCTATCTCATCTAGGAGCAAACAAGACCGTCAAATCATTGTCGAGACCCTGACGCTCCGTCCTTTATCTGATTCAACCACTGCCGATTTCATTGAAATCTCCACTGTAGGCTCTTCCTTCTTCTGGAGACTCATCTCTTGACTTCTCCTCCTTCAAGAGTTATACTCGGTTGTAATTTTAATTTTTTATGAATATCTACAATGTTATAGGGTGATTCAAGGCCTAATGTTAACATATATTGATCTCTCAACATCGAGCTAGGTGGTTCGTGCCTTTCCGTAGTTAGTCTTTGAGTTATATGTTGAAATTATCCCTATACCCTTGTTCGGGGTATTTCTTATTTATGGTTTTAGCCCTGTTATTTCCTTCTATTCCTTTTTGTATGGATAGTGGTTAGTTATTTGTGAATATGGTTAACATTTCAATTTTAGAGATTTTTTTTCCATGATTGTATGTTTTGACCGTTTGGTCTAGCTTGCTTGTTATGCTTCATTTCTTTCCATGTCTAGTAGTGTAGGGTGAAGTGATTTTACTAAATATGATTTGATATGTTTTAGACTATTTAGTCAAGTAGTTATTGAGGTTTACATAGGATCCCATATATCATTTGTGCATGATTGATTGACATAGGGCTGTGGGAACCTAGTGTAGTAGGCCATAAGGAGAGTGGACTTTGAGCGCTGCTCTAGAGTGTCTGTTTACTTTTACGTTGTCAGGCCATAGGGGGGATGGACATAACCAATCCATCAGAGTATCTATAGTTCCACGTTGGGAGACCATAGGGGGAATTAGACATTTAGTGATTCCGAAGAGTGTCTGTAGTTACCTATACGAGACTACACGTGGAATTGACGTTGAATTCATTCTTAGAGAGTATTTGATAAAGATGATACAGAGAGGTTAGGATATGAGTACTTCCCAGAGGATTTCTTGTGTTTTTTGGTTGAACCAGAGGGTTTAGGTTGTGATTACTTCCCAAAGGGTTACCTGTTTGTGTTATCTTCTTTCTTGATATATGAAATCGAATTCAATTCATACTGTTGGATTGTTTTCTACTGAGTACATCCTTGTTTACTACTTATTTTTGCTTATTGTCTTCCATATATATTCACTGACTATTACACACAAATCTTTGGGTGGTTTCCTACTTTGATTCGTCTCACACCAAGTTTGGGTTATGATTTTGGGCCAAAAAATTATATTTTTGTAGGTTTAGATAAGGTAAAGTTCCCTTCTACATCAGGTACATGATTGTTGTGGAGATGGAGAGCATGGGACCAAGCTGAGGCTTGAGATGATGAGGATTTGTTTTCTTTTTTTTATTGTACTATGGTTTAGTAATATATTATAGAATTGGTAATTGTTTGGATGATTTCCAAAACATTTTTTTAGGCATCATTTATATATGTGCTCCAGTTATTTATTTCATTAAATCTTTCATTGTTTAATGTTGAATGGTATTATTATTGCTTCTGCTTTTGTTATTTTTTTATTTCCACTGCATTACTATGCTAGTGAGGGCATAGTTTCCCCACCATCACACCCAAGGCCCTTTCTACTAGTCAACAACCTCTGAAATTTGAGGAAATGCACTTGATGTGACTAACCAGGTATGGGGAACCTCTGGGAGGCTTCCAGAATTGGGATGTTACAAAGTGGTATCAGAGGAATTCTTTTCTTCTTGACTTACTCTTTGGATCTTATAGTGAAGAATAAGACGATTTATGTACTTGGTAATAAGATATGCCCAGGAGTAGCTAACCCATGTATAGGGAAAAGCCTATTTTCCTCGTATATTGTGATTTTTATGGTTTTCCAATTATTATAGTTGACTTGATTTCACCATTGGGTGATTCATATGTATTGTGTTATTATTATAGATGTTATTGAGGTTCTATTTCTATTTTAATTCGATGAGATGATTGTATGCCATCTCATGCATCATATAGGCACATTCTAGAGATCGCATGTGATGCATTCATTTAATGTCATTTAGGGTGAATTATTTGTTGCATGTTGTTGTGATAGGTGTTGTGCTAGATATGCATTTTGTTGTGATTGATGCCTTGATAAGATACCTAATGTTTGATAGGGTATTAAATTTTTAACGATTTTGTTCGAATGAATGTCAATATTTGGTTTTTGAGGTGTTAAGGACCCTCATGGATCAGAATTTGGTGGATAATTACACTGTTATACTTGTTTAGGACATTTATAATATAAAAAACATTAATTCAAGGGGAGTATGGGCCCTCGCAGATCAGAATTTGGCACCTTAATGTTCATTTTGATGTTTTTAGGGTTTTGGAGTAGATTTTTAGGGTAATTGTCTGGAAAAACACAGAATACACCGTATGAAATGACGAACACACGCCATGTCCCCTTCTATTTGGGGAGTAAAAGTTTTCTTATGTAAATGACATGTACTATATATACATGCCATGTAGTATCTTATCGTGTCACCGGTAGTGTGGGCATAGACACGAGGTTGGGAAACCATTGGTGGGACACTCCGTGTACCAGATGTACACATTGAGTTCTGTAGATCATGTGTCCACCCATGTGACTAAGGAAACAGATTGATAAATCATAGGATATACATTCAATGTTGACCACGAACATGTCGGGTAGTGTAACCTTTTTATCTGGTCATGTAACGCACAACACAGGGAGGTGGAGTCATTCTAGTACACGTCGTGTCTGGAACAAACACCCAGGGTAGTCTTATTCTAGAATAACTGTGTGGCTTAGTTGTGTAAGGGAACTTGAAAAGGGGAACACAGTTCCTATACACGTCGTGTCATGGGAGAACACGCCATGTGTGTGGAGTGTTACATGACCATGTTTGGCAGTAGTACACGCCCATGTAAAGGCTTAAGGGAACACTTCGTTTTGGAATTATACACACTGTGTACCCCTATTTTGAAAAACATTAATGCTTTATTTCTCTTGTTCCATTCATAAAAATCTATGTTTCAGTGGTTTATATTATTAATCTAAGGAGTGCGCTTGACCATAGGGATTCATGCCATAATGACGTCCTCCGATTGTACGCTAGTTGCAAGGCAATGATCAGACACCAGACAAGGTAGAACAGTAACTTCCAGTAGACCCTCATGTAGTGCCTATTTTGGCACTAGCCTTCATCTAGGACACAAGTGCTGATGCCCCGTTCCGAGAGGTCTTTTTGAGGTTCATGAAGACCTTCCTAGGAGTACCACCTCTTACTCCATTGATGGTAGAATTGACACAGGTCTTTCAGATGGAGCATCCTTCCACCTTCACAGGGGAAGGAAAACATCAGGCTGCATAGTCAAGATTAAATTCCATGATTTCTATCATGGAGAATCTGAAGATGCCTCCAGACAGGAGGGTAAAACTCACAACTTATATGCTTCGGGATTCCGCCAAGAGATGGTGGGATGTGATCTCATAGGCGGAACCCCGACAGGTCATGGCATGGGATTAGTTCCATCATGCCTTCTATGATTACTTCTACCTGGAGACTTTGAAGGCAAATCGAGCCTGATAGTTCATGAGTATAAATTAGGGTACTCCTTTAGTAATGGAGTATTCTTCTTTCTTCATAGAGCTTCAATGATTCACGCCCATTCTAGGAGGTGATGAGTTATTCCTTGAAAATAAGTTTGAGGATGGCCTCAAGCATGACATCAGATCTCAGATGAACATCTTCAGGTTGACTTCCATCACTTCTATAGTCAAATATGAACTAATCACGGAGCAGAATCTGAAGGATTATGTTGTTTTTATCTATGGTGGTGTGACATTTGGGGTTGGAATCCCTCCTACTGAAAGCAGTAAGTGTTGTTGAGAGTCTATGTACGGAGATCCAAGGATGCGAGAGACACCTTCAGGTATCCTAGTGGTGTGCTACCAATGTTGGAAGAGCATGAATATGAGGACACATTTCCTAAGAGACCAAGTGGAGTGCCGATCATGCGGAAAAAACAGTCATCTTTAGCGCTTCTGTTAGATATTTTCACCGGCAGATGGTGATAGGGGTTCTTCTTTGACTCCTTGTTCAGGAGCAGCACCACCAGTTTCTCCTCAATTATGGAACTGGAATTCATCTAGCTGTTTAGACTATGGTGGTGTATGTAGTCGTGGTAGCCAGTTGGTAGGCTCTAAGTGACAACAAGGTGGATTAGATCAGGATAGTCAAGCAGGGTCACATGACAATAGTGTTGGTCACACTTTTGCAGTGGAATAGACCCAACTTGAGCAGGATCCCAGACCCTCTAATGTTTGTGGTATGATCCTAGTTGCCTCAGTTTTGCCTTTTTCTCTTTTCGATATAGGGGATTATCATAGCTTTATATCTTTTTGTATTTTGGAGAGCCTTGTGATATGTATCCTTATATTAGTTGATGTATTGATGTAGGAAAATCTGTTGGGAACAAGAATGACTAGTGTACATTAGTGCAAGGAGTTCCCTCTTGAGGTTGGTGGGTTTCACTTCTTCTAGGACCTCTATGTCTTAGAGATGACAGGCTAGGATTTCATTCTCGGAATGGACTGGTCTGTCCCCTTCCAGGTTGTTGTCTAATGTTATCAGCATTGGGTTAGTTTCACATCACCAGAGGGCAGATCATTTCATCAAATTGGCCAATGGGATGTTCAGGCGAGTAGATCAGGACTCGAGCAACATGGGTTTGGATGAGTTACAACCTAGATTTCTAGTCTATATCTGATTGACTAGGGGAATTCACTGACAGGATTTCCTCCATTGGTGGCTCATTTTAGGGAAGTATTTCCAGAGGAATTTTTAGGTTTTCCTTTAGAGTTAGTGGTAGAAATTTCTTTTGAACTTGTTCCAGAAGTGGCACTGATGTCCATTCATCCTTATAAGATGGCTACACCAGAGTTGCCAGAGCTGCAGAACCAATTGGAGGAGTTGTGGGCCAAGGGTTTCGTTTGACCCAGTACATCTCCTTGGGGATCGCCTGTTTGCGAAGAAATAAGACAGTACCCTCAAGCTTTTTATAGATTATCATAATTTGAACTAGTTGATGGTCAATAACTGATATCCCTTGCCTAGGATTGATGATCTCTTTGATCATCTTCGAGGATCCCAGGTGTTCTCGAAGATTGACTTGAGAACCGGATACCATTTGTTGCATGTTAGACCATATGATATACCTCTTATAGTCTTTCAAAGTAGGTATGGTCTCTACGAGTATGTGGTTATGATTTTCGGTCTCACCAATGTGCATGTAGTTTTCCTAGAAATTATGAACCATGTGTTCCATCCATACTTGCATTCCTTCATGGTAGTATTCGTGCTAGATATCTTGGTGCACTCTCACACTCGATATGACCATTCCACACATCTTGTGATCATTTTGAGTACACTAAGAGAGAATCATTTATATGATAAGCTCTCAAAATTCAACTTTTGGATGGACCAAATTCACTTCATTAGTCATTTTATCTCAGATATTGGAGTATCAGTAGACCCAGAGAATGTGAGAGAAGTAGTTTTCTAGGAGCATCCAAAGAACGTCTTTGATGTATGGAGTTTTCTTGGGCTGGTTGGTTACTACATGTGTTTCATACAGTACATTTCTCTTTTAGCAGTGCCACTGATGGGTCTGACTAAGAAGGGTGCGATGTACTTGTGGTCAGATTCTTGTGATTGAGCCATTCAAGAGATGAAAGGGAGGTTGACTTCAGCACCGATACTAGTATTGATAGAGTCGGGAAAGCGTTATACTATGTACTATGAGGCATCATGTATCGGGTTGGGATCTATACTTATTCAAGGGGAGGAGTCTTTGCATACAGTTCACACCAGTTGAGGTGACATGAGAGGAATTACCCGACACACGATCTCAGGCTGGCTACGGCTGTCCAGGATTTACACTACTGGAGACATTATCTTCTTGGAGAGAATTTTGTGGGATTCAATGACCAAAAATGCCTCATTTTTATCTTCACTAAACATGACCTGAATTTGAGACAATAAAGGTGGGTTGAGTACCTTTAGTCCTTTAACTTTGAAATTTCCTACATTCTTGGGAAAGGCAACAGTGTGGTTGATGCACTGAGCAGGAGGACGCAGATACAAGCAGTTCAAGAGGCCATTAGTGAGTGGTAGCTTATGGCTCTATTTTCTGAGATGCATTTGGGGGTGCACGATAGATAGGGGAAAAAATTTATTTCTTCTGTATAAATTACCTCTACTCTTCATTATCGAGTGAGAATGAGGCAGATATTAGATTTTGAAGGCCTATTCCTATGAGAAAATGTGTCCGGAGAGAACCTTATTCCTGGATAGACCATAGGAGAAGATGAGATCATGCATTTTCATGGGTGAAAATGGGTGTTAGCAGACATACATGAGGAGATGATGTGGGAAATTCATTCCTCATTCTTGCTAATTCATCCTTGTTTCACCAAGATGTATCGAGATCAACACTGTCAGTATTGGTGGCCAGGTATGAAGAGAGTTGTTTCTAATTTTTCAAGGAGGCATTCCACATGTCAGCAGGTGAATGCGAAACAACAGTAACCTGCTAGTCTTTTGTATAAATTACCCATTCTCGAGTGGAAATTGAATGATGAAGCAATGGATTTTATGATAGGTTTGTTGAGTTCACTTCGAGGGAGTGATGCAGGATGGGTTTTCATTGAATGACTCACGACAGTTTTCCAATTTTTACCGATCAAGGATACCTTCAGTGTTGATGATATGGGACGACTATACATTTGAGAGATTCTATGCTTACATGGGGTTCCACCCTCCATTTTTTCATATAATAATGCACATTTCACTTCTTGGGTCTGGTATGGACTTCAAAAGGCTTTGGGTACACAATTAATTTTGAGTACAACATACCATCCCAAGAAAGATGACCAGTTTGAGCATACGATTCAGGTGCTTGAAGAATTCACTAAGCATGCATCCTATATTTTGGAGGTTCTTGGGAGAATCACATACCTCTTTTTGAGTTTTCCTACATTAATTGTTTTCAAGAAACTATTCATATGGCACCTTATGAGGCCTTTTACGGTAGTCCATGATGATCACCCTTATACTGACTAGAGGTAGGATAGGCAGCTATGCTGGGACCTCATCTTGTCCATGAGACCTCAGAGTAGATAGAGTTGATTCGGAAGAGGTTGACTATTGCAATGTCTCAGGAGAAGTCTTATGATGATCGACAGAGATGACCTCTAGTGTTCGAAGTTAGAGATCAAATTTTCCTATGTGTACCACTGAGGATATGACATAGGTGGATTATGAGACAAGGTATGCTTTCACTAAGGTACGTCGGTCCATTTGATGTTTTCGAGAGAGTCGGGCTGGTTTCCCATCGGTTGCAATTACCTTAGAGGTATGAGGCTATCCATGATGTCATTCAAGTATCTCATCTTTGATGTTACCTCTCAGAATCGTCTCATGTTTTTCAACATGAAGAGGTTGAGTTAGAGGAGGATGCCTCGTTCGAGGAGCATCCTACCCAAATTGTTTATTGAAGTGGGAAAGTTGTCCATGGCAGGTTTGTTCCTTTGGTACGAGTGCAATGACAACATGGTCGAGTACATGATGAGACATTCGAGAGGGAGGCTGAGTTACTATCGTAGTGGCTGGAGTTTTTTGAGGATTATTTTTCTATTCCACCTTTCTAGAGAAATTCGGGGACAAATTCCTATAAGGGGGGATGTCATAATGAAACAAGATCTTCTTTTCATGTATGATTTTCTTTTCTGTTGTTTTTGAGAAAAAGAAGTGTTTTTAGAAATTTCAGGAGTACACATCGTGTACTTATAAGTAAACACGGTGTACTTGGTTACCACTAGTGACCATGTACTGGCCATGAAACAGCTGAGTACATGGCCGTGTGGGGCGACCAGGAGACCGCCAAAAGTGGGATATAGTAAAGGCAAGTACACACCATGTGCTTTTAAAATACATTCTATGTACTTTCTTTTCATTTCATTAAATGGACAGTGGTCGCGCTTGATGGAAATAACTATCATTTCCTTTCTCTATCTCATCTAGGAGCGAATGAGACCACTGAACCTTTTCTGAGCCCCTGACTCACCATCCGTTCTCAAATTTGAATGTCTTCGATTGTGTTGAAATCATCATAGTAATATATTCCTTCTTCTAGATCCTTATCTCTTAATTTCTCCTCTTTTAAGAGTTATCCTCGGTTAAATGTTTTAAATATTTTTGTAGATCAATGGATTTAGAGGGTGATTGTAGGCCCGAGGTTCATGTATATCGATCTCTCAACATCGTGGTTGGTGGTTCGTGCCTTTCTGTAGTTAGGCATTGTGTTATATGTGCAAAAGAGCCCAATACCCTTGTTCGGGGAATTGATTGTTTATGGTTTTTTCTATACTATTGACTTTTAAGCCCTTTTGTTTGGATAGTGGTTAATTGTTTGTGAATAGGGTTAATTTTTCCATGCTATGGATGTTTTTTTCATGTTTTCTTATTTGGACTGTTTGGTCTTGCCTGTCTATTTGGCTGCATTTCTTTCTATGCCTGGTATTGTAGGTTGGAGTGATTTTATCTGATATGTTGTGATATGTTGTAGATTGTTTATCCAAGTAGTTCTTGAGGTTTACTTTGGATTCCATATATCATTTTTTCATGATTGACTTATACAGGGCTATGGGAACCTGGTGTAGTAGACTATAGGGAGAATGGACATTGAGGGCTTCTCCAGAGCGACTATTTACTTTTAAGTTGCGAGACCATAGTGGGGATGGACGTAAGTTCTCTCTCAAAGTGTCATTAGTTCCACATTGCAAGACTATAGGGGGGATTTGACATTGAGTTCTTCCACAGTGTGTCTATAGTTACCAATACAAGACTTCATGAGGAATTAACGGTGAGTACTTCCTCAAAGAGTCTTTGCTATAGATAAACGAGAGCGGTTAGACTGTGAGTATTTCCCATAGGGTTTCTTGTGTTGTTTTGTTGAAAAAGAGGGTTTAGGTTGTGAGTACTTCCTAGAGGTTTTCCTATTTGTGTTAGTTGCTTTCTTGATATATGAAATTAATTGAAATTGAAACTGAAGGATTGTTTTCTACTGAATACTTCCTTGTTTACTGCAACTTTTTGCTTATTTCGTACCATATATATATTCACTAACTCTTAGGCACAAATATTTGCGTGGTTTTCTAATTTTATTTATATCACACCCTTTTTGGGTCATGATTTCTAGCCCAAATAGATTATATTATTTCTTGTCTTGATAAGGGAAAGCACCCTTCTACTTTAGGTACCTGATTGCTGTGGAGCTGGAGAACATGGGACAAAGCTAGGGCTGGCGATGTTGAGGAGTTGTTTACTTGTTTTTATTGTACTTTGGTTTAGTACTATATTCGAACATTTTGAATTGTTTGGATGCTTTCCTAGACATATGTATCATGCATAATTTATATATGTGCTCAAGTTATTTATTTCATACAATCATCCATTGTTTACTATTGTATGGTATTATTATTGCTTCCTTTATTGTTATCTATTTCATTCCACTGCATTACTCTGCAAATAAGGTAATAGTTTCCCCACCGTCACACCGAAGGCCCTCACTACTAGTCGGAAGCCTCTAAAGTTTGGGTAAATGTGCATGAGTCCATGAGACCAACCGGGTACGGGGCCCCTCTAGGTGGCTTCCGGAACAGGGACGTTATAGAAAGTCCAACATTCCATTGATGCATGTGGTTGCTTGCCCTCACATCTAAAATCACCATGAAGAATGTGACACCCCATGATATAATTGTACGTTATCTCATTAAATTAATTCAATATCTTGCGCTACAATCATCACTGAGTTCGAGCACACCACAACAAACCAAACTAGCCATTAAAAAAGCCACGATGAATAGTATTAACTGCAATTTGAATCTTATATACTCTATATAATTTTAAAATCCATAAATTTTGTTTCTTAGACATAATATAAGAACAAATTCAATATTTTCAGATAAAATAAGTATTTTTCAAAAAATGAAATTTTACCGCCTTTTAATGGCGATCCCTTTTTAAAAATAATATTTGAGAATTTTATGTATTCAATTTAATGAAATTAAATTCTTCTTTATAAGAAGGACATATAAATTTAGTTTGGATAAATGTTTGGTACTTTTCCTTAAACTTTTGTATTTTGACGAATAGTGAAAAATATATTGTTTTAATTAAAACAACTATTTTAATAGAAATAATTTATTGTATTAAATTATGAATTTGAATGTTTTTGAAGTATAATTAGATTATATTTTTATCCTATAATACAATTTAGTTCATTATAACTAATTTCATTTTAAATTTGACATAAACACATGTCAATCTTTTGATAGTTTTAACTTTTTAAAAACCTGATTTTTGGTTTTGTCCATTAGAATTAAATTTAAATTAATTAATGCATATTCAATTTTTTTAATTTGGTAAAATAGAATTCAGTTTTGAATTTGGAATATCAATATTATCTTAGGGTGAATTTATGTTTTTTTTGAAAACACACAATTTATAATGAATGGTGAAAAACACCGTGTTATCGTTTAAAAATAACTTTTTATTTTAATAATTATTTATTTTATTTAATATTATTTTAAGTCAAAATAGAAATATAATACCTATATAAGTTCAATTTAATTTATTGGAGGCCTTTAATATTAATATTAGTTGTATAAATATTTATTGAAGTTTTTATTGTCTTTTACCCACCTTATAGGACCATTTAAAAATTTGCATAAAACACAATTTTAGCATTTCTGTTAGTTGGATTTAAAAAATTTGATAGAAAGGATTGATATTAGTATGTAAAATTTGGTTCAATAATCTGAAAATAATTTTTGGTGAATGGTATCTTTTGACATTAATTTTCCATGGTTAAAAGTTAATAGGGTAATTAAGGATAAAAATGATATTACAGTTACCCTAACAGTTGTCCTAATTCTATTGAATAAGTTTTATATGACCAAAAAAAACCTTCGAAAAAAATATTTTCCCGTTTGGTCCACATGGATTAGATTAGGACATTTATTATTATTTTATTTAAAGAAGAGTGAAAAGAGTAAAATTCAATGTTTAATAACTAAACCATTTTTAATATTGGGTTATACATAAGATAAATTAGACTATAAATATTAATAAGAAAGCTAGAAATATTTCCTACATAATGGTATTTTAATTATAAATTTTAGAAATTAAATAATTTAATTTATTTATGACACAATGATGATGTAGTAAATACCTTATTAATGAATGATGAAAATAATTGATATTATAAATATCCAAATAAATGTAATTTGATAATTTTGATGAATTCAACAAATATTTTGGTTAATATGACATATTAGGGTTGATAAAATATTTTTCTTACGTAATTACGCTGATATGATTTTCACCAAAACCAAATACTAAATAGTGTCAAAATTTATATAATTGAGTTTTTAAAACAAATACTTTATTATTAATTGATATAATATTAAAAAAATAGAAGGTTCGGCCAAAAGTCTTAGATAACATTATATATATTAATAATTAACCACTTGGGGTTCTCTTGGATTATTATATTATGTTTTTTAATAATATAATTTAAAAATACAAAGAGACAAGGTAAATGTCAAACTATTTAACTAAGAGTTAAATCTAAAAGATAAGGTTAATATGGTGACCTAAACTTGCATCAGAACTATTGGTTGAGATGAATTCGACCCATACCCACCTTATCCTTGAAATAATTCATTTTGGATCCATTATAAACCGAAAATTATTTTATTATAAAATAATATTTCAAACTTTTCCGAAAGTGACCCTCACCTCCCTTATAAAAGGGTTCTTCCCCTTCTCTTAATTTCACACCTCCAAATCAATTTGGCTTGGCCATCCCCTACCCCAACATCCTCCTAACCTCCCTCAAATAAACCTAGTTTCCTTACTTTTTTCATAAATCAACCTTAAGGAGCCCTTTTGATCAACTCAAAAGGAAACACCTGAAGAAGAGGTAATAATTTCACCACCCTCATTCATGTTCTTTTCTTCTTCCACTTCCTCATTCTTTGTTGTTTCCATACCAAAATAATAACTCAAGTACCTCCTACATACATTGATGTTATCATAAATATGGTACAAGCATATTTGTTTTTATATCCGTCCTATAATTATCAAAGTCACCATACGTGCGTACGTACAGCTTACTGTCTCCACGTCGTGGTGTAGTTTGTTATTCAAACAGTTCATTATTTGGATGGGAATAATATTAAGTATAACAGATTTAAATAATAAATATAACATGTTAATTATTATGTATATATGATATACAATACAATTACATACTATTTCACCATTAATATAATGACATTTTCGGTCGAGCGTACATACAGATTACCGTCTCCACGATGCGATGAGATTCATTTCCACGTTCACCATTCAATGATGATTATAAAAAAATATTATTAATAATTATGTAATATAAGACATAATAATGATACTAGATATATATTTATTTATTTACTTACTTACATATATCTTATTCACTTACATCCATTCAATACAGTGTGAAAACGGAAACAACGTTTAGGCATACATATGGCCTACAGTCTCTATAAATAGTGTTTTCCATTTCATATATATATCTATTATAAATATTTATATTATATATATATATGATATATAAATCATGTTTTATATTCAAGAAGTATTTAAATCATTATCTAAGTGATGCGATCAAGAATAACAAGTTAAAACATATACGACAAAGAAAGTGATTATTACCGGAAATGTTTATTTAACAAGAAAATAATTATTAAATGGCTAGTATAAAGACATAAATGATTCATGGATGATATAATAAATATGAATATGGTTTGGATATTATTTAATAACATACTATGGTCATTATACATGAGGTTAATGGTATAGTCGACAAAAGGAAGGTACAAGGTAAGGGTTAATTTCACAATCTCTTTATTATCCTAGGTTGTTTTTACGTTAGTATCTATGGGGAAATATTTATAATCAATTTCCATGTTTCACAAATTAGTTTTCAAGTGGATTACTTTTAAGATAATTTTTACTAAAACATAATTTTAAATGTTTTAATGATTTATTCTCCAAAACCATCCTCATTAATGTCCATGTTTTCAAAATGGTTTTAAAGATTTATTTATATGTACATGAATGTTTTAAAATGTTAATTACTTTAAAAATTTTCATTGTGGTTTGTGATAAATTTATTTAAAAATTACTTTTAAGTTAATTCCTTTATAAATTATGTTTCTTTTAAAAAAAATTGTGAAAAATGGATATTTTTCTCGAATATTTTTACTGATAATTATCAACTTTGTCACCATCCTTTATGGGATATTATTCTTGATCGAGGTTGATTTATTATGATACAAATCTTTCATATTGTATTGAAGGTTTTTTGATATGTTTGGCTGTGGATGTGTTATTATTATACTATTCATGGTTTATGGATAAAGTATTTACATTTTTTATTCTAGTTTTAATACAAATTTTTATGTTATGTTTAAACTTTTTCATATGATGAATGCATTGGACTTAGTAGGGGACGGGTGGAGCCCGCTATAGCTCCTTCATGCATCGGCAGGTCTCATGAGACAAACTAGTGTCTTGGCACAAGGCCTAGACAAAATATTATTTGTAGTTTTCACACAAGGCCTTTACTATGTGGTTATGATGTCTGGCATTATGCATTCCATTATTATGAAATTGGATATTTGATATTATATTTGTTTCTTCGACTAGTAGAATATCTTTGTATATATGTAAATGAAATTATTTGATTTATATTGGCCACATTATTCCAAAGTTTATGTTTAAAAGGCTTATGCTTTCAAGTTATATATTTCCTTATATGTTTATGCTTATTTATGAAAGTTTACACAATATTGTTATCCTTACTGAGCATCTGAGCGTACCCCTTTATATGTTTTATTTTTCCCAGGATGCGAAGAAGTATATTATGATAGACATGTAGGGATAGTCTAAGGGATATTAATATGGTCAATGGAGAGAATGTTGTTTTTGTTTTTCATTTTATAATGTATTGTAAGGTTCATGTATGTAATCTATTTTCCAAGACTATTAAACTGATTGGTCCTTCGGGACATGATTCATTGTAATTAGTCCAATGTATTAAAATAATGCACCGAATCTAGGTAACTGGGGTCGGGGAATTACAGTTGGTATCATAGGAATTTTAGAAATAACCTTGTAAACTATATTGAGAAAAACTCTGATTATAGAACATTACCCTAAGATTGAGTTTGAGGGTTAGTATTGAAGAACATACTAGAATTTTGGTAATATAGAGAATTTTTGAATTTTCCAAGAAATACATCCTTGTATGCATACAAGAAGGTTGAGGCAGCTCTGGCATAGATGTACCTTGGATTGAAAACACCAACAAGGAGTTTTAGGCTTGACCCGGGGTATCTTGGTACATGACAACGGGCCTTGCAGTACTCTTGGTGACAAAAATCCTGGGGGATAGGCTTCAGATAATTCACATTTTCATTATGATCCATTATGAAGGATTTAGGAGTAAATAATTCCTTAAATAAAACATTTTATGATTATAGATTATATGCATAATCATTTCAATTTACATTAGGTACTTTACAAGTCTGGAATTATGCATTGCGATTTGTAAACTAACCTAGTGTATGCCATTGTTTAGAAATGGTCCCTAGTAGAATGAATGAGAACTCCATCAACACATATGATCAAAAGATTAATAAGGATCATATCGTTCATGGTATTAAAACAAAATTTTAAAGGGAAATAGTCTCCCACGTATTCTCATCAAATGAAGAAATAGTATCATGTGTTAATAAGATAGGTAATGAATTCTCTGATTCTTATGGCTTTGGTGGGAAGTAAGAGATGAAAAGGATGAAAGAGAGAAATATGGATATAGGGAAGAGTGGAAAGAATGATTTTCCTATATGTGATAATTGTGGAAAGAATCACCTTGGTAAATGATTGAAGGGAATGGGATTTTGTTATAATTTTGGAGAAAAATGAAACCATGTATGTGATGGAAAAGTTACGAAAAAGGTCTCAAATGTACAATTATTCATCTGTAATGAGTTGTGACACTATGCGAATCAATGTACAATCATCAGAGTATACCCCAAATTCTACTATTGGATAATTATCAAGTTATGATACTAAAGAAGATGAAGAGGTATGATTATATTTCTTTTATTTTTATTAAATTATTTTGTCATTTGTGTATTTTAATAATGATGTAAGTGTTATAATAATTATAGAGTATATAAGGATTGTATTGCAGTACTGTTTCATTAAGCACATCAGATTGTGTGGAACCAAGAAAAGTGACTCAATAGCAGGTTAATTCTTTTGGAAAATATATGGTTGAGAGATTGATAAACCATAATATGGTTCTGATACTGAGGTAGTGATTTTGGAAGAATATATTATTGATTTAGATAAATTATATTATATATTTTGTATTACCTTGAAACTAATTAATGATTTTTATATTCCATCATTGTTGGAGTTTACAACATTTTTGGATAGAAGTAGTATATCCGGTATTCTATAAGGAATAATGGAGCTTGAATGTTATCAATAAGGTCTTATGGAAATTCTGGTTTTTATAGTGTTCTAAAATAATACATGATGGAGGTATTCACATGTTATAACGTGGAAAAAAGGATCTTTATTGTGTTTACCTTCTTTATTAATTTTGGACTGTGAGTTTGGACAGAAGTATTTTTGATAAGTTTAATGGTTGGAATCTATTATGTTTGACATTTGATAATATTTTTAAGGTTAAATGAGTTCTTGAGATTATTTTGGTATTGTCATAAAAAAGACAACCCAGAGGTCGGGCGATAACCCGTCGTGTTCGACAAGGCCACGAGACATGAACCCACAACTAAAAGGTGACAAGAGTGGATCACCTACCACTGGAATATATGATGTCCTAGTTTGTATAATGTAGTTTTTTAAATAGTCTGACAAATGAATTATAAATTCATTATTTTTGAAACCCTATATGATTTGGATAAATAAAATATTTTTGAATTCTATTATCTTTTTGAGTGAAATATGAGTTTGTTGTAGTAATTAGTTGAAGGATGAAACTCTACATGTTAGGTATATTTTTTCCCTCTTATTCAATGAATAAATTAATTCTCAAACTTTAGGGAAGGGATGTTAAAATCAAATATGTGTTATCTTAATACCTTATCTTTTGTTGAACTAACGATATTATAAGTCATCATAGATTTATTTCTTTGAAGCCCTCAATTTTACATTTGTTTGTGATTGATGACCGCAATCACTCATTATAAATATTTACGATTTTCCTCTAATTATGTGTCCCTAATTTCAACCAATTTTCTCATAATCGAGATCATAATTTAGTGGTGACTTTTTCATTTCTCTTTCCCTCTTAATAAGACAAAATTTTATTAACCCAATTTCCGATGTGGGTTTTCCAAAAAGGTATTTTTCTATTTTTATCCTTTTATTTTCATAGAACAATTTAAAATTGGGAGGATGCGATTTATTGAATAAGGGTAGAAGGTAACACCCAATGATTTCATCGTACATTATCTCATTAAAATAATTCAATAGCATGCGTTACACGCAACACCGAGTTCAAGTGAACAACAATTTACCATACTAGCCATTCAAAAAGCGGCTATGAAATTTATTAACTGAATTTTGAATCTTATATACTGTATATAAATTTAACATCCATATTATGTTTTTCTTAGACATAACAAAATAACCAATTCATTTTTTTCAAATAAAAGAAGTATTTTTTAAAATATGCAATTTTACCGCCTTTAAATGGGTAACCCTTTTTAAAACCAATATTTGACACATTTATATATTAAATTTAATGAAATTAAATTCTTCTTTAGAAGCGAGAAATAAAAAATTTAGTTTGGATAAATTGTTTGGTACTTTTCTGATAACTTTCATATTTTGACGAACTGTGAAAAATACAATGTTTTAATTTAAAACATCTTTTTTAATCGAAATAATTTATAGTATTAAATTAGGAATTTTAATAGTTTGGAATTATAATTAGATTATATTTTTTTCATTTAATAAAATGTAGGTCATTATAAATAATTTCGCATTTAAATTTTACATAAGCAAATTTCAATCTTTTGATAGTTTATACTTTTTAGAAACCCGCTTTTTGGTTTTGACAGTGGGAATTAGTTTTAATTTAATTTCTGTGACTTCTATGTTTTGAATTTGAAAAAATATAATTAATTTTTGAATTTGGAATTTCAAAATAATATGAAGGTGAATTTTTTATATTTTTCTGAAAACATTAAATTTATGATGAATGGTGAAAAACACTACGTTATTATTTTAAGCTGACTTTTTATTTAAATAATTATTTATTTTATTTAAAATTATTTTGTGTCAAAATAGAAATATAATACTTATATATGTTAAATGTAATTCATTTGAGTCATTTTATAATAAAATTATAAGTATAATGTTTTATTCAAGTTTTTAACATCTTTTACCCACTATCTAGAGAACTTAAAAATTTGCATAAAACATAATTTTAATGCTTATGTGAGTTGAATTTCAAAAATCCGAGACACATGGTTGATATCAGTAAATAAAATGTTGTAACACCCCGACCCTAGTTTCCCAGAGTCGGTGCATTATTTTAATACATTGGCATGATTACAATGAATCAAGTCCCGAAGGACCGATCCGTTTAGCAGTCTTGGAAAATAGATTACATACATGAATGTAACATTACACTTATAACATACAAAACAACATAAATAATCCTTTATGAATGCCATTATTCCCTTGGATTAACCTTTCATATAAATCAAAATACACTTCTTGGAATCTTGGGAAAATAGAACATTGAAAGGGGTGATCTCAGATGCTCAGTAAGGATAACAATATAGCAAAATCATTCATAAATAAACATAAAAATTTATGGCAATGTATAACTAAAACAAAAGCCTTTAAAACTTGAACTTTAGCATAATATGGACATGATAAAATGAAATAATGTCATTTACTTATTCACATGGATATTAAACTAGTCAAATAATCACATGAAAAAACAATAACCACATTCATAATGATGAAATGCATAATGCTGAACTTTAATTTCTGTGTCAAGGCCTCATGCCAAGACCTAAGGGATAACTGTAACTAGAACCCAACCCGGAGTGCCTCTGTAACCGGACTCGAACCCGAAGTGCCTCTAATAACCAAACACCAACTCGGAGTGCCTCTAATAACCGGACACCAACCCGGAGTGCCTCTAATAACTGGACACCAACCTGTAGGGTCTGATGTAACCGGACCCCAACCCGGAGGGCTTACTTTTACCGGTCCCCAACCCGGAACATACTAGTCCAACACATTCATCTTAAGAAGAGGTTGAAATATAACATAAAAATTCGTATAAAAACTGGAATGCGGAATTCCAAAACATTAATCATAAACCATTAAGGGCATAAAAATAACTCATCCATAGTCAAACATATCACAAAACCTTAAATACAATATGGATTATTTGTATCATACGAAATCAACTTCAAAAAAGTGTAAAATATATAAATGGATGGTTACATAGATGAAATCAAAACTATTTTAGAGAAATATCTCGTTTTTTGAAATCATTTAAAATTCAAATAATTATAGAGAAATCCTTTATTTTGAAGACATCCTTATAAGCTTTTAAGGAAAGCTTCTACAACTTTACAATGGCGGAAAATATCCGCACCTTCCATAACGACGAAAAGATTCATTAATAAACCTCTTGTAAAAAGTCAAAAAATGGTATAAATGAGTTTAACCCATATTTTGTAAAATAGTAAGAATGATTTGAAATAAATTTTTAAGAAACATGGATGCAGATGATAAAGAGGTCCCAGTAGATAATTTCGTATAAAAAACCTCAGATAATGAAAATATTGTGAAATAAACCCTTACCAATTTTGTAACATACGAAACATACACCACATGAAAGAGGTATCATACAATGAATATGTAAATGCAAATAAATTAAAGTGTTTTACACAAATAATACAATTATGGGCAGTACATACACTACAAAAATGGTAATAGTGGCAACATGGCATGAATCTCACGGGAATAAGGAGTGAGATGAAAACCCCTTACCTTGCACTTTCCTTTAGTTGAGGGTACGTTTAGCCTCCTGTATGAAGACAATAGTATGTTATTAAATTATAACAGAACCATATTAATATTAATGATATCATAAATTATTCATTTATGACTTTATACTACCCATTTAATAATAATTTCCATGTTATATTAATATTTCGGGTAATAATCGATTTCTTTATCATACGTGTTTTAACTTGTTACTCTTGATTGTATCACTTAGATAATGATTTAAATACTTCCAGAATATAAAAATGATTTATTTATCATATATATTAGAATATAATAATTTATAATAGACGTATATATGAAATGGAAAACATCGTTTATGGAGACGGTAGTCCGTACGTACGCATAAACGTTGTTTCCATTTTCATATAGTATTGAACGGAAGTAAGTGAATAAGATATATGTAAGTACATAAATACTTATATATATAAATATATATATCTCTAGTAGCATTATTATTTCATATATTACATACTTATGAGTAATATATATTTTTATAATCGTCGATGAATGGTGAACTTGGAAATGAATCTCATTGCGTCATGGAGACGACAATCTGTACGTACACACGAGAGAAAATATCATTCTTTTGATATTAATATAATATATAATTGGATGTTTTATAATATATAAATATTCCTTATCATGTTATATTTATTATTTACATCAAATACACATCATTATTATTCCCATCCAAATAATAATGTGTCGAATAACAATTACACCACGACATGGAGACGGTAAGTCGTACGTACGCACGTATGGTGACATGTCATTCAAAGGGTGGATAGAATAATGAATTTGGTTGTACCATAATTATAATAACATCACATTATATAGAATATATTGGAGTTATTATTTTAGAATGGAACCAACAATGAAAAAGGAAGTGGAAGAAGAAAAGAACTTGGAAGAGTGTGGTGAAATCATTACCTCTTCTTCGTGTTCTTCTTTTTGATTTGATCAAAAGGGCTACTTAGAATGGATTTATGGTCAAACTAAGGCCTCTAGGATGAAAAGAGAATATTTTATAGGGTATTTGGGCAGGGTTTGGGCGATCCAAAAGGCTTGAAATGTGTGAGGAATTTGTTAGAGGTGGTGTCCTTTTATAAGGGGAAGGAGGGGCTCTTTAGGAAAAACTTAAAGTATTAATTTATAAAAAATATATATTCAGTTTCTAATGGCTCAAAAGAGGATTATTCAAAGTATAAGTTGGGTATGGGTCTCAATACACTTGACCAATAGGTTATAGATAGGTTTGGGTTACTTTATTAACCTTATATTTTAGTTTTAACCCTTAGTTACTTTGATTGACATTTACCATGTCTTTTTGTATTTTTATATTATATGGTTAATAAACATACTATAAACATTCAAGAGACCCCCAATTGGTCCATTAATTATACAACTATCATTATATAATTCTTTGGATGAACCTTAGATTTTTAGGAATAGAATATCAATTAATAATATAATATTTGTTTCAAAAAACTCTTTTATGTCAATTTTGACACGATTGGGTATTTTGTTTTTGATATATTCATAACAGCATTATTACTTCTAAAACAATTCATATAACCAATACTAATATGTCATAGTATCCTTTAAAATTATTTGAATTAATAAAAAGTCTCAAATTACAATTATTTGGATATTTATAATATCAATTATTTTAATATTTCATTAATTAGGTAATTACAACATCACCATTGTGTCATAAATAAATTAAATTATTTAATGTCAAAAAATTATAAATAAAATATCATTATGTAGAAAATATCTATATATTTCTAATGAATATTTAAAATCGAATTTATATTATGTATAACCCTATATTAAAAGTTTTTAATAATTAAACATTAATTTTATCTCTTTTAACTCTCATTTGAATTAAATAATAATAAATGCCCTAATCTAATCCAGGTGGAGCTAAATGATAATATATTATTCCTAAGGTTGTTTTTGGTCAAGATACACTTGTCCAATATAATTAGGACATGTGTTAGGATAATATTAATATCATTTTTACGCTTAATTTCCCTATTTACTTTTAACCGTGGTAAATAAAAGTTACTATTCACCAAAAATTATTTTTATCTTATTGAACCACATTTTACTCCTTGATATTAACCGTGTCTCTTGGATTTCCGAAATTCCACTCCCTAAAGAGGTAAAATTAAGTTTTACATAAATTTACAAATTCTCCTAGGAGGTGGGTAAAAGGCGGTGAAAGGTTCAACAAAATTTTTATATATCTATAATTATTCTAAAATAACTTCAATGAATTACATTGAACTTATATAGGTATTATGAATCTATTTTGACCTTAATTAAAATCAAATAAAACAAATAATTATTTAAATAAAAATTCGTTTTTAAACCATAACTAAGTGTTTTTTCACTATTCATCAAAAAATTGAAAGTTTTCAGAAAAATACCAAAAATCACCCTTGGTTAATTTCGATATTCCAAATCCAAATATGAAGTCCATTTTGAACAATAAAATTTATAAAATTTCAAGAAGTTGGTATTACTATTCATAACGGCTACATTGATTGGTCGCGGTGTGTTAGAACTCGAAGTTGCGTATAACAAACACTATTATATTATTCAAAGAGAAGTGTACTGTGAATGCTTAGGGTGTTACATTATCCCCTCCTTCAATATATTGCGTCCTCACAATTTATGCTCAGTATTGGAAACTTGGGTTTGACATTTCAAAATATCATAATTCAAATCCCACATCGAGAAATGGACTAATGAGGCCTCTATTTAAAATAAAGAGTGGTAAGTATGAAGGTTACCGAAAATAACACATACTATGGTTCCATGTAGGAAAACATGGATATGGAAGAGAAATATAACCATCAATATCTGATGGAGAGTGGTAGAGAACATGGATATGAAAATGCCAACAATCACAAAGCCATAAATTTTTGATGATCTAAGGTACTATCTAGGACAGCGTTTTTGTTCTAAGTTCCTTTTCTTAATGTTGAGGAATTTATTTATGAGATTGTATAAGATCATAAGGAGATATAATTACTTTATAATTAAAGGTTTATCCATTAATATATTTCTACCACAACTCATCTTTCACTACAAAACATAATACAATTCAGAAATACTCTATTTATCCTAATCATATAGGGTTCCAAATATAATGAATTTAAAATTTAAATATCAGACCCTTTAAAAAAAGAAACTACATTATACAATACATGGAATTCACGTAGTCCAGTGGTAGGAGATAAATCCCAATCACACTATGGTTGTGGGTTCGATTCCCACAGCTTTGTCTGACGTGATGGGTTGTCACACGGTCTGCGTGTTGTCCTTTTATAAAAATCCAAAAATAACCTTTCAAACTTAATCCCTTCCAACATTTAGACTTATCCAAAATACTTCTGTAAACTCTTAGCCCAAAATTTATGTGAAAGGTAAACATAATTTAGATCCTTTTTACCCAGTAATAGAATGTGAATACATTCATCATGTAATATTTTAAAACATGGTAACATCCTGAATTGTCATAAAACCTTATTGATTACATTGATTCTCCCTTATTCTTTATAGAATAAGGGATATACTCCTTAAATCCAAAAATGTTGTAAACTCCAGAAATGACAAATCATTAATCAGTTTCAAATTAGTCAAGAATATCCAACATAATTTATTCATATCAACCATCTCTTATTCCAAAATAACCACTTCATTATCAAGACCATATTAAAGATTACATTTCCTTCAACTATGTATTTTCAAAAAAGAAGTTTAAGTTTATGTTGAGTCACTTTTCATTGTACCATATTATCTCAAATCCCTAATGAAATAGTACTGTAGTACAATCCTTATTTATCTCCTAATTCATATAACTAGTATATCATTGATACAACACTCAAATGAAATAATTCTTTGATAATAACATAAGAACACTATTCATTTCTCTTCATCTTTGGTAGTATCATAACTTCGTTATTATCCAATAGCATCATTTGTGGAATACTTTGATGATTTGAACATTGATTCGCATAGTGTCCCCACTCCTTGTAGATGAATCATTGTACATTTGAAACGTTTTTCTCACCCACGTAATCACGAACGTGGTGTCCTTTTTCTCCACACATATAACACACTTCCATTCCCTTCAAGAATTTTCCAAGGTGATTCTTTCCATAGTTATCACAAATGGTAAAATCCTTCTTTACCTTGTTCCCTTTATTTTTCTTTCTCTATACCATCTTTTTCTTCTCTGAATTCACTTAAAATCCATAGGACTCTGAGAACTCTTTACTTATCTTATCAACAAAAGATACTAGTTTTTAATATTTTCATAATACATGAGGGACTATTTACCTTCTAAATGTTGGCTTAATACCGTGAATGATATGATCCTTATTACTCTTTGGATCATACGTATTGCTGGATTTCTCATTCCTTATACTGGGCACCATTTCTAAACAATGGCATACACTAGATTAGTTTATGAATAGAAATACCTAATCGCAAACTTTTAAAAAACTTAACATACATTAAACAGCTTACGGATATAATCCATAATCATAAAATTGTTTTCTTTGAGGAAGTATATACTCATAAACCCTTTATAATGGTTTGTAAATAAAATGAGAGTTACCCTAAGCATATCCCCTGGGAGTATCATAACCAAGAGTGAAACAAGGCCCGTTTTCATGCACCAGTTCCCATTCGAGTCTAGCGCAATGCAGTGTTTTTGGGGTTTACCCCTAGGTACATCTGTTCCAGAGCCGCCTCTACCTGCTCATATCCACACATGGATGTATTGTTCGGAAAAATCACAAAATCTCTACAATACCAAAAATCTAGGAAGTTCATTTATAATAATCCTAAAATTCTATCTTAGGGATATGTTATCTAATTAGAGTTTATCTAAATATAGCTTCCAAGGTTGTTGCTAAACTTCCTCTGATACCAACTGTAACACCCTGACCCCAGTTGCCCAGAGTCGGTGCATTATTTTAATACATTGGCATGATTATAAGGAATCAAGTCCCGAAGGACCGATCAGTTTAGCAGTCTTGTAAAATAGATTACATACATGAATTTAACATTACACTTATAACATACAAAACAACATAAATAATCCTTTATGAACACCATTATTCCCTTTTCTTAACCCTGCATATCAATCACAATACACTTCTTGGAATCCTGGGAAAATAAAACATTGAAAGGGGTGAGATCAGATGCTCAGTAAGGATAACAATATAGAGGAATATTTCTTAAATAAACATAAACATTTAAGTCAATGTATAAATAAAACAAAATCCTTTCAAACATGAACTTCAGTATAATATGGAAAAGATAAAATGAAATAATGTCATTTACTTATTCACATGGATATTATACTAGTTGAATAATCGCATGCAAAAACAATAACCACTTTCTTAATGATGGAATACATAATTCTGAACATTATTTTCTGTGTCAAGGCCTAATGACAAGAACTATGGGATAACTGTAACCAGAAACCAACCCAGAGAGCCTCTGTAACCGGACTCCAACCCGGAGTGCCTCTAATAACCGGACACCAACCCGGAGTGCCTCTAATCACCGGACACCAACCCAGAGTGCCTTTAAAAACCAGACACCAACACGGAGGGTCTGCTCTAACCAGACGCCAACCCAGAGGGCTTACTTTTACTGGTTCCCAACCCAGAACATACTATTCAATCTCATTCATCTTAAGAAGAGGATAAAATATAACATAAATATTTGTATTAAAACTAGAATGCAGAATTCCAAAACATTAGTCATAAACAATTAATGGCATAAAAATAACTCGTCCATAGAAAAACATATCACAAAACCTTATATACAAGATGGATGATTTGTATCATACTAAATCAACTTCAAACAAGTGTAAAATTTATCAAAAGGTGTTGGCATAGATGAAATCAAAACTATTTGAGAGAAATATATCGTTTTTTGAAATCATTTAAAAGTCACATAATAATAGAGAAAAAAATTATTTTTAAAAAATAATTATATTCTTTTAAGGGAAGATTAGATGAATTTATAATGGCGGAAAATATCCTCACCTTCCGTATAAGTTAAAAAACATTCTTACCTTAATTTTTTCGAAAAGGTTAAAAAAGGATCTTGTTTGGAAAACGACGGAAAGATTCCTTTATGAACCTCGTATAAAAATTGAAAGAAGGGTATAAATGACTTTAACCCATATTCTATAAAATATTAAGAATGATTTGAAATAAATTTTTAAGAAACATGGATGTGGATGATAAAGAGGTCCCAGTAGATAATTACGTATAAGCAACCTCAGATAATGAAGAGATTGTGAAATAAACCCTTACCAATTTGGTAACATAAGAAACATACACCCCATGAAAGAGGTATCATACAATGAACATGTAAATACACATAAATTAAAGTGTATTACACAAAGAATTAAATTATGGGCAGTACATACACCACACAAATTTTAATAGTGGCAATATGGCATGAATCTCACGGGAATAAGGAGTGAGATGAAAACCCATTACCTTGCACTTTCCTTTAGTCGAGGGTACGTTTAGCCTTTAGTATGAAGACTATAGTATGATATTAAATTATACCAGAACCATAGTAATATTTATGATATCATACATTATTCATTTATGACTTTATACTACGCATTTAATAATAATTTCCATGTTATATTAATATTTCGGGTAATAATCACTTTCTTTATCGTACGTGTTTTAAGTTGTTACACTTGATTGTATCACTTAGATCATGATTTAAATAATTTCAGAATATAAAAAATGATTTATTTATAATATATATTAGAATATAAGAATTTATAAAAGACGTATAAATGAAATGGAAAACATCGTTTTTGGAGACGGTAGTCCATACATATGCATAAACGATGTTTCTATTTTCATATAGTATTGAACGGAAGTAAGTGAATAAGATATATGTAAGTACATAAATACATATATATATATATATAAATATATATATCTCCAGTAGCATTATTATGTCATATATTACATACTTATTATTAATATATATTTTTATAATCGTCGATGAATTTTGAACTTGGAAATGAATCTCATCGCGTCGTGGAGAGTGTAATCCGTATGTACGCACGAGAAAAAATATCATTCTTTTCATATTAATATAATATATAATTGGATGGTATATAATATATACATAATCATTATCATGTTATATTTATTATTTACATCAAATACACATCATTATTATACCCATCCAAATAATAATGTATTGAATAACAATTACACCACGACGTGGAGACGGTAAGCCGTACGTACGCACGTATGGTGACATGTCCATCAAATGGTTGCTAGAATAATGAATTTGGTTGTACCATAATTATAATAACATCAAACTATATAGAATATACTGTAGTTATTATGTTATAATGGAATCAACAAAGAAAAAGGAAGTGGAAGAAGAAAGGAACATGAAAGAGTGTGGTGAAATGATTACCTCTTCTTCGGGTTCTTCCTTTTGATTTGATCAAAAGGGATCCTTAGGTTGGCTTTCTGATCAAACTAAGGCCTCTAGGATTAAGTGAGGATATTGGAGAGGGTATTTGGGCCAGGTTTGGCTGATTAAAACGGCTTTAAAGGTGTGAGGAATTGGTTAGAAGTGGTGTCCTTTTATAAGGGGGTGGAGGGGCTCTTTAGAAAAAACTTAAAGTATTAATTTATAATAAATTAATATTAGGTTTCTAATGGCTAAAAAGCGGATTATTCAAATTATAAGGTGGATATGGGTCGCAATCCACTTAACCAATAGGTTTTAGACAGTTTTGGGTCACTTTATTAACCATATATTTTAGTTTTATCCCTTAGTTAGTTTGACATTTACCATGTCTCTTTGTATTTTTATATTATATGGTTAATAAACTTACTATAAACGTCCAAGAGACCCCCAAGTGATCCATTTATGATAAACATATCATGATATAAGTCTTTTGAAGAACCTTATATTTTTAGGAATAGAATATCAATTAATAATATAATATTTTCTTAAAAACTCTTTTATGTCAATTTTGACACTATTGGGTATTTTTTTTGTTAAATTCATAACAGAATTTTTACTTCAAATAAAATTCATATAAAAAATCCTAATATGTCATAGTAACCTTGAAAATTATTGGAATGCATAAAAAGTCTCAAATTACATTTATTTGGATATATAATATTAATTATTTTAATATTTCATTAATTAGGTAATTACTGCATCACCATTGTGTCATAAATAAATTAAATTATTTAATGTAAAAAAATAATGAATAAAATACCATTATGTAGGAAATATTTTTATATTTATAATGAATATTTACAATTTAATTTATCTTATTTATAACCCAGTATTAAAAAAAATTAGTAATTAAACATTGATTTTAACTCTTTTAACTCTCCTTTGAATTAAATAATAATAAATTTCTTAATCTAATCCAAATGGACCTAAATGATAATATTTTATTCCTAAGGTTGTCTTCAGTCGATATACAGTTATACAATAGAATTATTACATGTGTTAGGGTAATATTAATATCATTTTTACACTTAATTACCCTATTTACTTTTAACCGTGGTAAATAAAAGTAAAAAGCTACTAATCACCAAAATTTATTTTTATCTTTTTGAACCACATTTTACTTCTTGATATTAACCGTGTCTCTCATATTTCTGAAATTCCACTCATTGAAGCGGTAAAATTAGGTTTTACATAAATTTCCAAATTCTCCTAGGAGGTGGGTAAAAGACGGTGAAAAGTTCAGTAAAATTTTTATATATCTAAAATTATTCTAAACTAACTTCAATGAATTAAATTGAACTTATATAGGTTTTATGAATCTATTTTTACATTAATTAAATGTAAATAAAATAAATATTTATTTTAATAAAAATTCGTTTTTAAACCATAACTCAGTGTTTTTTCAGTATTCATCAACAAATTGAAAGTTTTCAGAAAAATACCAAAAAATCACCCTAGACTAATATCAATATTCCGAATCCAAATATGTAGTAAATTTTGAATGATAAAATTTATAAAATGTTAAAAAGTGGGTATTACTATTCATAACGGCGACTTTTATTGGTCGCGGTGTGTTAGAACTCGAAGTTGCATCTAACAAACGCTATTTTATTATTCAAAGAGAAGTGTACCGTGAAAGCTTGGGGTGTTACAAATTTGGTTTAATAAGATGAAAATAAATTTTGGTGAATAGTAACTATTGACTTTTATTTACCATGGTTAAAACTAAATAGGCTAATTAAGGGTAAAAAGGATATTATATTTACCCTAACACTTGTCCTAATTCAATTGGATGAATGTAATTCAACCAAAAAAACCATAGTAATAAAATATGATCCCATTTTGTCCACACGAATTAGATTTGGACATTTATTATTATTTTATTTAAAGAAGAGTTAAAAGAGTTTAATTAAAAGTTTAATAACTAAACAATTTTTTATATAGGGTTATACATAATATAAATTCAACTATAAATAATTATTATTATTATAAAAAAATTTCCTACATAATGGTATTTTATTTATAAATTTTATACATTAAATATTTTAATTTATTTGTGACATAGTGATGATGAAGAAGTTACCTTATTAATGAATGATTAAAATAATAGATATTATAAATATCTAAATAAATGTAATTTGAGACTTATGATAAAGTACACTATTTTTCTAGGTTAATATTACATGTTAGGGTTGATTAATTAATTTTTTTCTATGTAATCATGATGTTTGGATTTTCACAAAAAACAAATACAAAATAGTGTCAAAATTGACATAATTGAATTTTTAAAACAAATATTATATTATTAATTGATATAATATCTCTAAAAATCTATGATTTGGCCAAAGGATATAGATAAGGTTATATATATTAATAATGAACCACTTGGGGTTCTCTTGGCTTATTATAGTATGTTTATTAACCATATAATATAAAAATACAAAGAGACATGGTAAATGCCAAACTATTTAACAAAGAGTTAAATATAAAAGATAAGGTTAATTTGGTGACCTAAATCTATCTAAAACCTATTTGTTGATAGGTTTTAGACCCATACCCTTCTTATCCATTAAATATATTATTTTGCAGATATTAGAAACCAAAAATTATATTTTTATAAAACAGTATTTCAATCGTTTTCTAAAGTGACCCTCACCTCTCTTATAAAAGGGTACTTCCCCTTATCTTAATTTGGTTGAACCAAACCCATTTGGATCAGAAAACCCCTGCCCAAATATCCCTCCAAATTCCCTCAAATCAACCTAGAGTCTTACTTTGATCAGAAAGCCAACCGATGAAGCCCTTTTGATCAACTCAAAGGGAAACACCAGAAAAAGAGGTAATAATTTCACCACCCACTTCCAAGTTCTTTTATTCTTCCACTCCCTCTTTCTTTGTTGTTTCCATGCCAAAATAATAAATACTGTACCTCCTACATACTTTTATGTTATTATAAATATATTAAAACCATATTCATTATTCTATCCATCCTACAAATGACAAAGTCACCATACGTGCATACGTACGACTTACCGTCTCTATGTCATGGTGTAGTTTGTTATTCAAAAACGTCATTATTTGGATGGGTATAATAATGTGTATAACAAATATTAATAATAAATATGAAATTTTAATGATTCTATATATATGATATACCATCATATGACATATGATTTCACCATAAATATAATGATTTTGTCGCTTGTGCGTACGTGCGGATTACCGTTTCCACAACGCGATAAGATTCATTTCCACGTTCACCATTCAATAATGATTATAAAAAAAATATTATAAATAAGTATTTAATATATGAAATAATAATTCAACTAGATATATATATATACATATGTACTTACATAGATCTTATTCACTTACTTCCTTTCAATACGATATGAAAACAGAAATAATGTTTAGGCGTACGTACGACCTACCATCTCCATTAACGGTGATTTCAATTTCATATATCTATCTATTATAGATATTTATATTATATATATATATATGATATATAAATCATGTTTTATATTCTATAATTATTTAAATCATTATCTAAGTAACACAATCAAGAATATAAAGTTAAAACATGTGCGATAAAGAAAGCGATTGTTACCCGAAATGTTAATTTAACATGGAAAACATTATTAAATTGCAAGTATAAAGACATAAATGACTCATTTATGATATAAAAAATATGAATATGGTTATTTTACAATTTAACAACATACTATGGTCATTATACATGAGGTTAAACATACCCTCGACCAATGGAAAGTGAATGGTAAGGGTTAATTTTACAATCTATTTATTATTCAAGGTTGTTTTTATGTAAGTATCTACTGGGACATATTTATTATCCATGTACATGCTATATATATGTTTTTTAAAAGAGATTACATTTATATTTCATTTTACTAAAACATAATTTTAAATGTTTTAACGATTTATTCTACAAAACCTTCCTCATTATTTTCCATGTTTTCAAAATGGTTATAATGATTTATTTATATAGATATGAATGTTTTAAAATGATAATTCCTTTCAAATTTTTGAAAGTGGTATGGGAAACATTGATTCAAAAATATATTTTAAATGAATTCCTTTATAAATTATGTGACTTTTAAATGATTTCATGAAAAGGGGATATTTCTCTTGAAGATTTTTACAGATCATTTTCAACTATGTAAACATACTTTACAGGATATTTTTCTTCATTGAGGTTGATTTATTATGATACAAGTCATTCATAATGTATTGAATTTTTTGAGACATGTTTGATTGTTGATGTGTTATTTTTATACCATTAATGGTTTATGGATAAAGGTTTTATATTTCATAAGCTGGTTTTAATACGAATGTTTATGTTAGGTTTAAATATTTTCATATGAGGAATGAATTTGACTTAGTAGGTGACGGGTGGAGCCCGATATAGCTCCTCGATGCATCGGTTGGTCTCATGAGACAAACTATTGTCTTGGAACAAGGACTTGAAAAAATCTTATTTCTAGTCTTGGCATAAGGCCTTGACTATGTGGTTATGAACTCTATCATTATGCATTCCATCATTATGAAATTTTCTATTTCATATTGCATTTTATTATTCGACTAGTAGAATATCCATGTGGATAAGTAAATGGAATTATTGGATTTATATTGGCCACATTATGCCAAAGTTTATGCTTAAAAGACTTATGCCTTAGTCTTATACATTGCCTTAAATATTTATGCTTATTGATGAAAATTTTCGTTGTATTGTTATCCTTGATGAGCATCTGAGCTCACCCCTTTCTATGTTTTATTTTTCCTAGGATGTGAAGAAGTATATTATTACTAACTTATAGGGTAGTCTAAGGGATATTAATGTTGTAAATGGAGACAATGTGGTTGTTATTTTCCATTTTATAATGTAATGTAAGGTTCATGTATGTAATCTATTTTCCAAGACTGCTAAACATATCGGTCCTTCTGGACTTGATTCATTGTAATCATGCCAATGTTTTAAAATAATGCACCAACTCTGGGTTGTTGGGGTCAGGTCATTATAATGACCCCCACTCGGATCCTCCTAGGTGAGAGTGGATATGTGCTAGAGAAATAGAAAAGGAACAATCATATATTAGACACAAACATTAAGAAGGATTGAGAAAACAATATATGAAATCCAAACCACTTTTAACGACATTGGTATCCCACAATCCAACTCCCCCATGCATCAATCTAGAGGCCTTTAAAGTAGGAATAACATGACATGAACAAAAAAGGATCCATAAACATACCATATTTTTTATTCGACCATCCTAGATCTACATCAAATCGGTATCTGAGATCAACATCACAGCCACATTGTGCACTGGATCTGGTTTTGAACACCAAAGTGATCATAGAATCAACCTGACCATATCTAAATTAGATATACTTCTCAATGTTTTTGAACTAATGTTGAGGAACCCATACTTTTTCTGAATAAAAACACCAAAACTAGAAGACCCATGCTAAAAAAACGGTATTGCCTCACTGGAGGAGTCAAGATAAAAGTCAACAAGCCACCAAAGCCTCTCTTCCATGACATACATCCCAATGCAACCACTCACAAAACCAAGTAGTGTCTTTCACCTTTGATTTTTATCACCAAATATACCCCTACCACTGAAAACCCCCACCACACATGAGGTCCTCCAAAAAACCAAACCCTAGGGAACACATGGGGGAAGAGTGCTGTTGAGAGTTCCCTACATCAGTATGCATGAATGTCAATAAGAGTCAAATGGAAAAAGAAATGTTCACAAAAAAAACTATGATTTTCGTTATGAAATAATTAGTGGAAAGAGATAACATGAACATGGAAGAATAATATGATTATTATGTTCATATGGACAATGATAGAAAACATGCTCATTATAAAGTAAACCATCACAAAACCATTAATATTAGATCGGTTAAAATACCATTTATTTCTTAGAACTAAAAGTAAAAAGATAGTGATTTTGTTTTAAAATCATTTTCCTAATTTTGAGAGATATTTTTATTATTCAGATAAGAACTTGATAAAAAACTAATTTCATTACTTTCCATATCATATGAATAATCTCATATATTGGTTGTTATTTTATCTATTTTCACTTCATCCCCTACACCTGAAATGAATGTTCAAGATGAATTTTTCATGCCTAAAGAACTTTTAACGAAACATATGGTCTTTAAGACATTCCTTCAACTTTTAAATGATTATTAAATCCAAAAATGTTATAATATGTTATCAAATAATAATAATAATTCCTGATGTTTGACTTGATTCATCCCACAAGTAGATAATCTTTAGACTTGCCTAAAACATGTTTTTCCTCATTAAATTAAAATAATTGATGGATGGTCACTAAATTTCCAAAATCAACTTTACCTATGATTCTCTAAATAATTTATGTCTAAATCCCAAATTCCAAATATATTAATACCTCAATATGTATTTAAAATTTATGAAACATTCATGGTTACTAGGGTAGAAACTCATGTTGACCTTAATTCAAAATATCTAACAATTACAATATAACATAAACTGTCAAATTACTAACCACCTCCATGGTCACCAATACTTTCCCATAAACATCTATTTAATATTATCTAAACATAAGGAAAATATTTAGGGTTATCTTTCCCATATAAATTGTTTTCAAGAAGATCTAATTTTAACTAAATTAATTATCTTGATTAGTGGTGTTATTCATCACATGCTTCAAATTACTTAAAGAAGATGTATTGCAGTTCAATCATGATATATCTCATGATTTTTATAAATAATGAATTATTGATAAAATACTCAAATAACAAAATTCTTGAATCCAAAAACTTGTTAGTAATCATTACTATCTGTATAAGGTAGTAGTGTACACTTTATCAGGATCCATTATCATCTTTTGGTGTATATTCCTTTGAAACTTGAGACATTGATTTTCATAATGTCCCATATTTTAGTAGTTGAAGCTTTATACATTTGAAAATATTTTCATACCCTTTCAATTCTTTCATACTCTACGTAATTATTTCCATGCTCCAAACATGGAAGTTCATCAATTACAAAATAATTTTATTAAGATCACAAAACATAAAAAAAAAATAGTCAAAATAAACTCATACCTTTATCCAGGTCTTCAGTGTTGAAATCTCTCATGAATAGCATGGGACCAGGAATATCAGTGGAACATCAGGGAATCCTTAAATTAATTACATTCCCTTTCAAAATGAAACTTTTTCTGTTTTGATGGACATGATGAGGATATTTATAAGTATTTAGAAACGTTTTTTTAATATATCATTTTTCAACATCAGTGTGAAACTAAACTTTATAAAATAATATTATTTTATTGTCTATAAAGGTCTCAAAATTATCATACATACTTCCATAGATAATAAAAATTCAAATTTGATAGTTATAAACTTCTCATAAGTCACCCTATTCTGCACCTCCATCAAGATTGATGAAATATTTGCATGGTATAGTTAGGATGAAGAATTCAAAAATACACTAGTAATACCTTATATTCCTATAATTGTAGGAAAGTTGAAAATATAGTATTTTTTCATATAAAACTATGATCCTCATAATAAAGGGGTAATAGTAGAGCTGTGAGATGCCTCGTACAATTTCATGTTGGTAGTTTGTATGTTGATTGTGGTTTTGAAATCATCTAAGCGTGATTTTTAGATTATCTTTGAAATTAAATAATCTGGAGTAGAAAGACATTTTGTTCTTGATATTTTTCCATTCATTTTAAAGAAATTCCTCTACTAAAAAATAAAATTTTAGGAATAATGGTTTTAATGAAAGAATATAAATATAAAATTTAATATATTCTTAACCAAACGTCCTTCCAGGTGATATTTCTGAATAAGGAATATACTACATTAGATCATAAAACCATGAATCATAATGTATAATTTAAAACAATAAAAACACTTATCATAAATTGAAAATTTATGCATATCTAATATCATTTTCATAAAAATTGTTTCTTTGGGACATATTTTGTTTTAAATCCATCATAATGGTTTATATAGAAAATATGAATTATCTTATGCATATCCTCTATGAGTGTTAAACCAGGTTTGTAGTAAGGCCCATTGTCATGTACCAACATACACTTATTTTGGCTTGATGCACATTTTCAGAGTTGATACCCCTAGGTACATATGTTCCAAAATCACGGCCACTTGTAGTATCAATATAGGCATGTATTTCTATGAAGGCCCACATAATCTATGCCAAACCAAAATTGTATGATGATCTTATATGATTATTCTCAATGTATATATTAGGGTTATTGCCACTAATCTACTTTTTCTTGTTTCCAAGGTTTCTACTAAACATCCTCTTATACCAATTGTAAATGCCCTGGCCCCAGTATCCCAGAGTTGGTTCCTTATATAATTACATTAGTATAATAAACAAACACGTCTCATCCCAAAAGACTAAATAGGTTAGTAGCTTTGAAACACTAGATACTAATATAATAGTTAAATTATAATTTAAGAGGAAACAAATAAATAAAATACATTGGAAACACCAACAAACTCCAAGATTATCCCTTAAAGTCATTCATAATATACATATTTGCATTCTGGGTAAAAAATAAAACATAAGAAATGGGTGAGCTTAGATGTTCAGTAAGATTACATAATACAAAATAATCTAACATAAATAATAAGGAATGGTGAATAACTAAAAACATATGACATAGAACATAATATTTTTGGATAATATGGAAGAAAAAAATAAAAATAGATAATTCCATATAAATAATCAAGTGAGAATGAAACTTAACCATATGTACTCTACTAGTTGAATAATCACATGGGAAATCAATTACTAATATCATAACTAGGTAATTATTAATGTCAGACATCATAAACATACAATCAAGTCCATGTCCAATAGGTATACATTAATTGGTAAGGCCTCATCGAATATGCATTTTATTTTTTCCCCTGATACCTACCAATGCATCAAGGGGTTATATAGGTCTCCACGCATCACATAATATGTCCATTGAATTAATCATATATCATATAATTGATTAAAAAATATTAACAAATCATAGTTTTACAAACCAATTTGAAATATTTGAATCATATTTATAGATGAATATACTCTAATAAAATCATTTATAAGTTCTTGATAATTCCCATTTTACTTTGGAAAGTAGAGTTCTTTTTGAAAATCATTTGTATTTGTAAAAAAATCATATTGTAAACATGAATATATTAAAAATGAAAAGGGAAGGACAATGAAATTATCTTTTATGTATAAATAATTTCCAAATGAAGTCAAAACATGTAAAAAGAGTTTTTAAGAGACTTTAGAAATGGGCCACATCAATGGGGTTTAAGGGAAAATTTATAATATTTTTTAATATTGAAAAATTCATAATTGATTTTATAAAATGAAGAATCAAAAAACATTGTTTTTCAGAAAAAAAGAACTATTTTTCAAAAATAATGGGTTTTTAAAACATATAATGTATGGTACTTGAAAATGGGTAAGAAAATTGGAAGTTAACTTTAACTGAGCTTTCTTAACAGGAAGAATTAAAAAGGGAACCATGTAGAAAATGTATTATCCCATCAAATAAAGATAAAATTATCTGGATTTATGAGCCTGGAACATATGAATAATATTTTTATTTGAATTATATAAAGATAATGAATAATTATATTGGGGTAACGGGATAGATATCATAACTCGGATGAAAAATAGTGGTTTTGGAAGAAACCCTTACCAATATGAAAACTATTGAACCGTATTCCAAATAAAAATTATGATCAACAAATGAAAATTTTAATAACATGAAGATAAATAGATACATGATATTATGCATAAAATTTCATTATACACACACCACAAACAAAAAATATAATGGAATAATCCATATCTCACACAAATAATGGTGAGATGAGAAAACCCTCACCTTATATACGAAAGTGTTCAGTACATGTGCCTCATATTCTGGATAAAGAAATTTAATTCATTGATAATTTAATTTAGAACATATTTAACATGTTTTTAATTTATTTAAAATTTATTAATTTCATTAAAAACCTTTTCTTTGAGTTATAAGATTCAACTTTGTCATTTAGGAGTGTTTGTTTCCTTGGTTTTCGTGATTGGTCACTTGTATACATGTATGTATGTTCATGTAAACTGAGATTAGTTAACCATAATTTTTATTATATGTTATTAATGGACATAAATAAGATTAAATTTTCTAATATATATCAAATTTTAATAGATAAAAATATTATTCATTAGATAAACCATTATTGACAATTGTTAAGATTATTTTGGTGGTTTTTCAATCATCACAAACTAGTTTTGTTTCATTAATTAATATTATGTATGTGTATTGTTTATTGGAAATTATATAATATTAAATACATATATTATAATATTTTTTAACCATATTAATTTTTTTAGGAGAAGTATTGAAGTTGTAATTGAAAATATAAAACACATCGTCCATAAAGGCAGTAAATCGGCACCTCACGAACGTTGTTTTCATCTTAAAAAAATGGTAAAATGAGAAGATTATTGATGTTATGTTTTCCAATGAAATAATTAAATTATAGTATATATATAAGATAATAGATTTATCATTACAGTTTGTACATAAAATTTTAGGGAACTATAACAAAATAAAAGAGAAATAAAATAAAATAATAGGAAATGATTATGGGTTTTACCTCTTGAATTCTTATCCGTAAGTACCTCCTTAAAGAACATTGAAAAGGTATTTTAGGTGAGACCGGAATGACCAGAACGTGGGGGAAGGTTTTGGGAGTGATATTGGGAATAAATTGTGCAATCTTCAAGGCCTTGGTGATGTGTGGATAATAGGTGGTGAGGGATGGTATTTGTAGCAGAGGAGACATGCGTTTTTTGAAAATTTTAATCATTTATTTATTATTTTTTCAAAATACTTTGAATAGTTTAAAAATTATAGCTATATATATTAAAACTAATTAATGGTAGTTTCTTATCATGGTGATTTCATTAGCAATTACTCGTGAAATAATATATGTAAATCATAATTCATATATACTATAAATTACTGTATTTTACTATTCACAAATAAATATTTTAGAAAAATAATAAAAATACACCCTAACAAATTTTTGATGTGTAAAATTAAAAAATTGAAACCATTTTATGAAAATAATTTTCTAAATATGAAAAATTTAGTATTTAATTAAAATCATCATTTATTCTAAAAATATCAATTTTTAAATTATAACTCATTTTATGGCACTTTAAAATATTAACTAAGGTCTTAGAAAATTATCTTATAATCCCATGAAAACAAGTTATTAATTTATGAATATATTTTATGAAAATAGATCTTATTTTAAGTGAATATATTGATTATAAAATTTTAAATAATCATTTATATTCCATAAAAATACCAATAAATAATTTATCATTTTTAAAACATTTATTTACTTATTTTGTGAAATACATATACCATATTTTCATTTAGAAGATGCCAAAATTTTATTTATAAATTCATAGGTGAAGTTACTATTTAAATACTAAATATACTATTAATATAATTAAAATGACTATTTTAGATTAATTTAGATTTTTCACTATTTATTAGATTATAAATATTTTCAAAAAAATACGAATATTTGACCATAAGGAAATTTTCACATTCTGATTTTAAAAAGTTAGTTTATTTTTTTCAATAAAATTTAAAAAAGTGAATATATTTATATTTAAAACAAGTTCTCTATTAACATGCAGTAAAACTGCATTTAGAAAAATAGTCTTCATGTGTAAAATTGGATTTATTCTTATCTTACATATCTTAAAATATTTTGGATGAATGGAAAAATATTTTATCGAATATATAAAATATAAATTTCATTAATATATTTCACTGATAGTATTTTATTTAATTTATTAATATAAATTTTCATTATGGGCATAAAAATAGTATTTTTTAAAATACAACATTTTGTTCAATTGGGTTTCAGTAAATATTTATTGGTAACCAATGAATTAATTTTATACACATGTGTGACCTATATTTTTATAATTTACTTAATCTCAATCATTTCCTTCCATTTCTATCATCTAGGTGAAAATATAATAATTAAATTATAATATTTAATTATTTATTAAGCTCATATGTTATCGAATATGTTACATTAAAAAAAGGCATATTGTAAAATTTTGGGGTGTTATATTTTTTGATTCATGGATTTTTCAATTTTTTCTTATTGTGAACACTGAGATTAGAATTCTATTTTGAGGTATGAGGTCCTCATTCTCTCCCTTTTACATTCTTTATGGGGTTTCTTGGTTTTTATTTCCTTTGTGTGGATAGTAAGGGTTGGCATAATAAAGATAATAAATTATCATAATTATAATAGTTTTGTATGGGTAGATATCACATGCTTTACTAATTTGATATATATTATTGATGATATTGTATATTCATTTTGTGAATAATAAAAATAATGACTGTTGGGAGCCTATGTTTCAATATATATGATATTACTTGAGACCCTTACTGTGTGGTATTATGATTGAACCTTTCTAAAAGGATATGAATGTCTATTTGGATAATGATTTTGATTCCCATGGAATATGGTTTTGTGAAAATACTGATGCTATATAAAGAAGTTATGTAATGAAATCCATTTATTAAATTGTGGATGCCATTATTTGGTGTTGTTTTGTGTTCTTGTGCGTGTTCTATCAACCTATGTGGTTTTGGTTGTCGTGTAGTTATATAGGTGATCAGTTGGGATGGGTATTGTTTGGGGTTGTGGTGCAGTGGTTGGTTGGAATGGATTCATTTTCAGAGGTTATGTGATATAAATGTTGTGTAGTAGTTCTATTCCATGTAGAGGCATTTTGTGATGAGGGTGTGATGCATGGTGATGTTGTGTTGTGAAATTTTGATGTTAGACAGTTGTTGTGGATGTGAATTGGTGTTATTTGGTGGATGATATGGCCTGGTTAGCATGGAGTAGTGGTGACAGTTAATGTTATATGATTTGGTTCGTGGGTTAGTTACCTTGTTAGAGATGGAATAAATTTTTATGATGAAACAAAATTAAATAGGCTCTTCTATAAGTAATATGGGATAAAAATGGATTTGATATAAATTGTTTGAATGCACTGAATGTTAAATTAATTGGATGTGTAATTGGAAAGTTGTGTAATTGTAAATTAAAGTGTAAATGTTGTGTGGATTGTGTGACAGTTGTGTGATGGGTTAAATATAGTGATATTATGGGATGTGATAGTTAGGTTGTTGAATTATGGATATGATGTAGTGTGTGCTAGTGCAGTTTTTATGAAACCATAGTTTGAGTGTTATGTGCAATCTATAAATCATGTATGTTTATGTCATTTCTTTACATCCCCCACCCAGGTGGGATAATTTTAACTATGTTCATGGGTTCTGGGATACATGTATTCTACATAATATATAGGATGTTTGTGATTTGAATGGATGAATACCCCCTATTCCCCTATCTTCCTTCAGTAGTGATATCCTAGGTGTCTTTGGGTGAGATGTGTAGTGATAGCCTAGGTGTTTTTAAGTGAGATGTGACGTGATGAGGTTGTTATGTCATGTGATCTATAGTGGGGGTCATGCGTGGTCGGATAAGTATATGAGGATGATTTCCTTTTTACTTATTATACCCAAATACTATTGTTATATGATGATATGTGTTGGGATGGTCGTGTTGTCTTCCGGTCAGAGGTGATGTGACGATGCCCGATGCTAGCACAAGATGATAAAACTTGATGGTGTGGATAGGTATGGATAAATCCCAACCCACATTAGAGTTTTCTTATTTGTAATTGGGTTAGATATTATTTTATGTGATATGTATGGAAGGGATGTAATAATAGAAAGTTATACATTGGGGTGTGAGAGTGGTAAATCAGTGGTTAAGTGACATCCGAGCACCTTTATTTATTATGATCTTGATGCTATATAATTATATTGGATGTGTGATTTGGTTAGTGAGCCATGGAGTGGCTAGGATTCACTAGTATATCAAAAATAGATCTTGTTTGTTCTTTTTTTTTCACTGGTGGATTATAATTATCTTTTCAAATGTGTTCTTATGACCTTGGATTTAATTTTACTGAGTATAGTACTCACCCTATGTATATAAACTATTTTTCAGGTATCTATAAAGACTTTGGGGACTGAATTGGACATTACTATCTTGTGTATTGTAGCTATTTTTGAGTTGCTAATATATGAATTATTTTATATACTTCTTTTGAAGACTTTTATATGCCTTAGTTTAATTTATTCATGTATTATGGGTTGGTGTTTGTTTTACCTTTATATTATTTTCTAAAGTTGTTTGTTGGGTTTTTATCCTATCTCTTAATCTTGATTATTATGGAGTATAATTCTTCCCATATATGTGATATTTGTATACCCCCAGTGCTAGATGGTAACTTGGGTCCTACTAGATATAGGACTCGAGGGGTTACTATCTATCTTCCTTTATTACAATATGTTTATAGGTAGGGGTCATGACAGTACATACTTTTACTTTCCAAGAAAAATATTAACCATACACACTAAATTTGTACATAAATTAAAAGGATAAAAAAAATTCTTTACTTTATAATAGTTTTCTATTCATAATAGTTTGATTTATATGTTTTTATACATTTTATAAGATTCATAAATGTTTTAGGAAGATAAACATAATGATCAAATAATGTGGTTAAAAAATTATATAAAAATTAATTTATCACTATTTATTATTTTATTAATTGGGATGTATGTATTATAATAAAATTACTTTTATATCATATTATATTATTATATTTGAATCAAATAATCAAACATATTTATTTATATACATTTGTTTTTTTAATTTCCATCATTTAATTTACATAAAATTAATTTCATTGAGTGTTTCTTGGTATCAATTGAAGTTTCCCTTTAAACTCCCCAAACACCAATTCAAAAAACAATTGTCATATCTACCACTACCAAACTCCCTACCATGAAACTCTCCACATAGTTGAAACTTATTTAATTTACCTTCAATATCTGCTCCCTAGGCCTTCCACAATGCGAAATGCGAACCTACTAGGAGGATTCATATAACATCTCATTCTAGTTGAAGAACACTATATTCCAATGATTTCCTTAAAAAATATAATGTATATATATTTCTTTTGATAATGGGAGGATCATGTAAGATATTTTTAGTGTTCCAATATACCCTTGAAAATCCAAGTTTCTAATGCTAAAAAATCTCCTATTTTTTTACAAATAACTTTAATTTTAGTGAATTTTAGGCTATTTATTATTATATTAAAGAGTTAATCTCAACGTGAAACTATGTTCTAAGTTATTGTATTTTTGTTGAATAAAATTTTCCATGTACAAAATATTACATTGAGAAAAGTTATTCTTACGTATTCTATGAAAATTGGAAACTACTCCTTCATATTGGATATTTCATAAAGGAAAGATTATAAAATATATATATATTTCTATTAAATATGTATTAAGAATTAGAAATTATTCATATGTGTAAAATTTTTCATAATTTATGGGATATTATATGAATAAAATTAATTCTTTCATTTCAAAAGTTTACTCTTACGTATGCAGTTGAAGACATAGAGTAATCATACATTATAATATTTATTCCAAATTATGACATCTTATATATAAATAAATAAGATGTTTTTCATGGAAATTTTAATCTTATATATTAAGAAATATTCAAAATTACACTTATACATTGAAAGGGAATACATCATATATTATATTGAATCCAAAAACTTGTTATTATGTTTCACAAGAAGCTATTCTTACAAATACATGGAAAGTGTTACTCTTCATTATGATTATTATAGAATATTATTATTATATATGAAGTTATGATTAGATTATTATTACACATTTAAATATCAAGGATTTTTAAGAGATTTCTTGACTCATATTTTACATGAGAACATTACTCAAATTTTAAATATTTCATTAAGAAGGTTATGATTTTAAGAAGATTTTGACCATGATTATTATAAGGTTTTATTTTTGGAAGAATGGTTCTATAATATATTTTAAAAATATTAAATTTAAGTAAATGATTGAGGATTTTTTTGACTAAATTAAATTCATAAAATTCTATAAATTATTTTGACCAAATAAAATATATATAATATAAATCAGCCACATGCGATAGAGAATATACACATGAATAATTTTATTATATTCATGATATTTTCTTGATTATTTTTTATAGTGTTTCTATTTGTGTTTTGATAACTATGTGATAAAAAATCAAGAAGATAAAGGTGGAAATTATTCATATTCTATATGGTATTTTAACAATAAGGATACATCTATTGATCCTTTGAAGATTAAATTTGGAGATATATGTGTTTCTTTTAAGGTGATTTAACTAATATTAGTTGTGCTTCTATACTACTATGTGATGCAACTATAATCAAAATCTACCTCCATTTTATAATCATATCGGGGAAAACTTCTTGTTATAAGTGTGGGAGTAAGATAATCATTAATATGATCGAAATTAAATCATCATACTTTCATTTGGTGTTAATGGAGTGAATTCTTTAAAACCTAAATCCACTATAAAAACCTATTTTTTTCCCTATATATGCTTTTCTTTTTTTCCAATGGATAATATAATTTGAAATGTACCATAGTGTAAAAGAATTAAATAAATAAGGAAGTGTAGATATCAAGATTTTTATACCATGAAGTTGTTGGGGGTGAATTAGTGGACTATTTTTATGAATTATTCCAATTTAATCTATCCTCTTAAACTAATTTATGTCTCTATCCAATAATCGTTATATCTAAGAACCTCAATCATATTATTCTGAAAATAAATGAACAGAAAAGAAGTATTTATAAGGTTCTTCGTTGAAATCATGCCCCTTTTTTTATTGTTCAGTCCCCCAAACATAGATTCTTCCACTATTTCATATGAAGTGGTCACATGATATGGTCTCACAATATTCTTAAATGACATCCCATCATATGATATAGAGTCCCATTAGTGGTTCATTATACAATGTTGCACAGTTTCCACTACCTTTCAAATGGATCACATTATGTCCCATATCTTAGTCCTTGTGATTGGATTGACATCCTCACATAGTGACTGAATGTATCTTCTCGAAATCAGCTAGAAAAACATTGACTTCCCCTCCTTCTTGGTGTAGAACATGTCAGCCATTCCCTTCTTCCCGGTCCACTTCATAAAACTTCATTTGATATCATTCTAATTAATTGCTTTACTCTATGCTTCCTTCTTTTTCTTATTCTTATATTTTTTATTATTATTCTTCATCTTTTTATTCTTTTTATTCTTATTATTCATTTATACCAGCAGTTTTTCTTCATGTAGGTACAATATTAGGACTTCACTCATCTTAAAATGAAATAAAACTCTAATGGGATATTATTTGTGAGAGATACATATATTTTTATCCTAATACACATTTATATTCATATATTCATGAATTTTTAGTTACCATATTTTATTTGGAAACCCCAAAAAATTACACAGTAGGTGATCTTTATTCTCAAACTAGAATATTTTAACTAGTTTTGAATTCACATTTAAATCTTCCTTAAATAATAGTTAAGGTTTTCCCATTGAATCCCCTTAACACATGGGTGTTTTATTCCACTTATTATTCCTTGAAATCAACTACATTAAACTCCTTTGAATTATCCACATGTGTATGTAACTATGATGTGGAAATTCAACTTATGTCAAGTAGTTCATCTATAGTGTAACATCAGATCTTTAACCTCTCGCATTGTTACAATCAATTTGATACTTTATTCTCATCATGCATCACAATTCATATGAGTGATTAATAGTTATTTTCCAGGAATATTGACTTGTATATTTTTGGAATTTCAATATTTAATCTTCTTAATATTTAAATTTTAATAATATAATAAACAACATAAGGTCAAACAATCATTTTATGTGAATATCCTTACATAAATCCTTATATTAGGCTCCAGGGATTATTCAGTAACTCATACATGATTGACTAATATGTCAATCACCCATGTATGGGTTCCACTCATATTTTGGAGACTGGTTCATGGATGCCCTTATACCATTAGTCATACATAAACCCCTATATCTTATGAGATAAAACATTCATACGCAACAACTTCTTATACATGGAACCTTATTTCTTACATAACACACATATCTTATGTGTTTATCCTCTCATGATAAAGCTCATCTTTTGATATTTTTATTATATGAAATGAAATACTGTACAAATTATTCCATCTTATGAAATTAATCTTTTATCATTGTATCAAAATAGCACTTCTTATGAAATAAGTCTTTCATATTAAATTCTTATCATTACCGCAATCATCCCAAAAACTCATACACTATTCTATAGGCACTCCCAATAACTACAAATCAATAAAAAAACCATCCATCTATCTTCTTAACCATGATACGTTATATTACATGTAGAACACTCTATAGATGGTTTCTTTATCTTCTCTAATAGCATTACCACTTGAATACTCATTATTAAATATCCCAAAGTTGAATTCCTCCAAAACCATAATAATTATAGTATATGATGTCTTAATTATTATGAATAGTCATTAACATAAAATATCAGCACATAAATATTCATATATAAGGGGATTTAACTTTGATTTTTTATAATAATGTTCTTTATGGAAAGTCCAATATTTTCCTTTTATATATATGATGGATAGATGTCAACATATATTCAATACATCTCCAAAATATATTGATAGATTCTTATAATTATATTAGAATTTTTTATTGATAATAAACGTAATAAACTTATAGTATATTCAATATCATAATGTAACTACCCACCCCTTTTCCACTACATTTTTTCACTTTAAGAGTCACACCCAAAAGAATATGGTTCTCTAGGGCTTCCCACAAAGTCTAGAAAAGGAATCAGTATAGGGTAGTTTCCTTATGATATTTTTCTAGCATATGAAACTACCATTCAACCCATGTGGGACATAGGATTTGGATCATATGAAAATATTTATCCAGGACTATACATGAAACATAAAATTTTTGAGGCTAGTTGACTTCAATTAATGAAACACTAGGGGAGTTATGAATAACCGTGGGTCTAAGAGGAGGTTAAATTTTCATATGGTGAAATTCCTGAACTCAATTCAACCTCATCTTGAGTCATTAAAATTTATAACTGGGACAACACACAGTATCCGATAAAATATTTTGAGTTTGTACAATTGTTAGTTAAATCATAAAGATGTACTCATATTTATATAATACATGAGCAGAGATAATTTATGTCTATGGTTATATATATTTATTTTAAGGGTGATAATAATGGTTTCTAAAATAAATGAATAATTTTCTATATTATGTATTTGGAATTGAAATATTATATGAAGGAAGTGAAAACTTTCAATGTACCGGCTAGTGAATCAGATCACTGGAGTATAGAATAAGAGAAAGAGCATGATTTAAATTCAAACACCATGAATGATATATTTTTGGATTTGGACCATAAAAGTGAAACACATTTTCTCAATGTTCTACTACTAATGATATAGGAAATTTATTATTATTATTATAATTTTTTTGATAAGATGAGAAAATTTAGGTACAATACAAAAAAATTGATATTAGTTACTTTCATGTTGTTTGATAAACCAAGAATCACATGAATAAATGAAAGAATTACTGAAATTTTAAATAATATTTTTTATAATCCCTTTTTAAGACATATTTGAAAGAAAGAGAGGATGAGGGTTCTATTTTATCACTAGGTCGTCCTCACCTAGGTCTTCTCTGGTCACTAGGCCTTCCTCGCCCAAGGCACCTATGGTTTCCCAGCTATACTCACTCAAGTACCCATAGGTCAGCTAACCTACCTTTTCCAAGTCTCATATGTACACTACTTTACTTGCTCGATCTACTCCACTAACCCAATGTTTTTTACTATAATTAAAATCCTTTGTCCACTACATAGGTGATGATTTTCCCACTTTTCTAGAGATAGAGATATTATTAGAGATACCTATCTCAATCCTTCATTACTTTTTATTAGTAGCATATGACACTTTATTACATAGAAATACTAACATATGTTGGAGTATGGGGTTATCTAAAGCCTTCAACTAGGAGATCAACTACTCGAACCTCATCACCTAGGAGTCCAAGTACCCAAGGTTACTAACCTAGGCTACCATCCAGCCATAGCTCGTCACCTAGGTGACCGGTCATCCAAGGGTCATCAACAATGAGACTAACTACATGAGTTTCTTCACCTAGGTGAAAAACTACCCCTGGATCCTCACCATAGCAGCCAAATTCTGCGGGGTTTCACCTGGGTGACCAGCCACCTAGGGCTCCTCACTTAAGAGACCAATCACCTAAGGATACCCACCTAAAGGATCTATCACCTAGGTATTCCCACCAAATATAACATTCAATCAGGGATTCTTTATCCATAAAATCTTTTCCTCCTTTATTCATGTATCACATTTGGGAATGTCACTGAGGGATTGTTCATAGCCTCCGAATTTTCATGACTGGAGTATTGTGAAAATAGGAATTCCACATTTTGATATTTCATTTCCTTGGTAAAGGTTATCCAAAATTTTCCTCGATAACTAATGGGGTCTATATGTTGTATATAATCATCCATACATTTTGTAACTAGGGCCTAAATTAGGGATGTAGTGATGGGAATCTTCCTAGCTCAGGCAACTGATATTTCTTCCTACATTTGTTTTGATATGAGAAGTTAGAAAGGAAGAATCTGGCCATTTTTTCCAATCAATGGAAGTGTAATCACCAATCATTGGTATAGAAACGTGTCATAATATTAAAATATGGGTCTCCTAATCAGTTATAATCCCCTAGTCTTTCATACTCTATGTTATATCACCTTCCTCTTAAATAAGCAAATAGGGAGTAAATTCATCTAGGGAAGCCTCAGTGCATAAAACCCATTCAAATATGATGACAAAATCCTATGAAATATATATTATACTCCCTTATCTATTATTTCCCATGCCAATAATGACTGATGTGGGCTTAAAGACCTTATTACTTCTTGATATTTTCTAGAAACACCAGTAATGGTCCTCCCCCTTCAACATAATCCCATACTTTATTATCATCCTCTCAAAGGGTTGCATTCCCCATGAGATACATCTTTAATTGGATTAATTGCAAATAAATAATCTATGGATAGCCTCATATGTGTTGGCCCTGCTTAATCATCTTATGTTTTTCCTTTAATGTCTCAAATTTCCTCAAAATATTATTTTAAACATCATGTCCAATGTAGTCATTTCACAATGTTAAACATCATGAAAACATCCTTACCATATGAGGTAAAACTACATGGTATTGTAATGCCACAAGACCTTAAACTATAATATTAAAACTATGTAATATATGATTATTACATCGGCGAGATATGTAACATGACTCCCTGATGTTCAAACCTAAAATCATCAACCCAAAACCATCATTTTTGGGACATATTCTCAATAAAATGATTCCCCTGCCCAGAGGGATAGGTTTCTTATGAGTCATTTTATTTCATTCTCATCATTCCATATTCCATATTGGATCCATATTCACAAGACCATATTCTTTGTAATATCAATCCAATCCCATAGGCCCTCATTTAATCGAAGTTCATCTACACATTTTCAATCATGTGTAAGTCCCACAGCAACCATTGTTAGCACTTATTTCTCATCTTCCTTACCACATGAAATTAAACTATATAGATTAGTACATGGAACATTTCCTTAAAAAGAATGATGTGTCCTGTTACGTGTGGTTGAACTACATGGGTTCTAATTCCATTTACAATAATTTGTAATAATCCCCATTAGGGGATTGATCAAATAATAAACAAATATTATCACTACCTTCTTGGATAAATTTAATTTATTGAGTGCCTAGATATGTGTATTTAAACCATAGTTACATAAATTTTGGAATCACTATTAATTGTAAATAAAATATTGAGAATCTATTATAAGTAAAGATGGTTCCATTGATTGACAACCTTTGATACATATAGATGGTGGAAATTATGGAGATTCTCTTATAAAAACATATTTTTTCAACAATAAATTCTAATAATCTATATATTGTATGGGGTAACTAGTCATATATGAGAATTTGGATAAGATTCATGAACATAAATTAAAACTATATTAGAGTCCAGAAGTAGGAAATAATTCCCCACAACTAGGTATGATGTGCATAATCTCCCATCCCCTTGACTAATTTGACTTCATTATTATCATTTGTAAAACAACCCAGGGGCTGCCTACAATTAGAAAGTTGGTATATAGCCAATGGTATATGTGGAATCCATTGAGTGTCTTGACTATCCAAAATATTCCTAATATGAAATTTTCTGAAGATGTGTGTAATTACCCATAAATTAATCACCAAGTGCTCCCCCTTTGGGTGAAACAATGTTAAACCAAACATGAAACTTTTAAGCATTAGTGAATTCAACAGTGCAAGTTTTTGTTTACATGTGATGTTGTTATGATATGTTTTCTTGTTTGGGTTTGTTGGTTCTCAATCACTACATCCACCAAAACACTCTTTAATCCAATAGGCATCTTCATAACCACAATTTAATTTTATATCACCATCTACAAAAGTCGGGTCCCAGTCTAACTAGAGGAAAATATATCCTACCCATAAACCTCAGTTCCAGATAAAAAATAAATTAATTCTGAAGTACCACTTGAATGGTACTATAATGATGTTGGAGGTTGTGCATGAATTCTGGCCAACTATCATCCCACCAATGAGTGGTGGTGAATAAGAAAAAACCACCTGTCACTATTTCAATAAAATTACGGAGCCTATCCTCATAACGTAGTATCTATTACCTCCTTTATCTATGGGTGGTTGACTATGTGGCCGATATAGGCCTCACCAAAACATATGAGTCATTCCAGAAGGATCTTATCAACAATCATCATTGTCAATGTCATGCGACATCAATACATCAGTAACCTTATGAGGATTCCACCTTATGGGTCCTAAATTAGATTACTCATACCCAAACACCTCTGAAATTTCATCAATGGTGGACGATCGTTATAAACATTATTTGAACCGACATCCCAATTTCTACTGAGTAAGATCACCAACATACTATGGTGGAAAATAGTGAGTAAGATTAAATTACATCCTACACATAACAAGCCTTCCAACATATTCTAAAAGTATCCAGAGAATCTTGTCATCATATTTTAATAAAGAACACAGGTAATTCGCACACTGTCACCCCTACATATAAATCCCATCTATATATTCTAATGGGGATTGAAGGATTGGAAAAAACACACATTCTTTCTCTAACCATGGAATGGGAACACATTCTTGTTCCATCTATAGAATCCTATTTCACATCAGGGTGGAAATAGAGGGGTATTGTTACATAACTTCCCACATTCTACAGTGTTTTAAATATTTCATTATAGTGGAAACAATCAGGGAACTTGCACATATCTCTTCCACCACCACTAATGTTTCTCATCAACACACTTTGAGGGTAACACAAGCGAATCCTCAAATTTCTGCATTCACTCTAGAGAGTTGTAGACACATCTCTTTGAGAAATTGCTGAAAAATATTACGCCCAAACACCTATTCAATGTTGACAAAATCATACTTTATGGAGGTCAATTAATGGTAGACCCACATTCCATCCAAAATCGCAATGATTTTTCAGCATATTATGGAAACATCATGTCGGTATCCCATATTAAATTCCATATATAAAAGTTATTATTAGTTGATCACTAACACTTTATATGATATACATATCACAAGATGGGTTCAATATAGAGCATTACATTTTACATTTCTCTTTAAGTAGTATATCTCTCTAAAAGTGTCATCATACAATATCATCAATTCGGGATAAATCATAGAATTGGTCTCTAAAATCCATAGATAGTGTGATAATAAGAGAAAAAACATAGATAAATCACTGAAATAGCAGACCTTAGGGGACTAATTCATCAAAAGACACTTACATTAAGAATCAGAAAATATTGAGCAAGATTCTCATTTTTGGATAGTCAGACCTTAAGTGGTAGTGTTTCCCCTAGTAAATGATACTCACATTGAAAACATGTGTTCCACAGTGATCATGATCGAATAAAAAGTTTTAAGATAAATAGGTTGGAAATGATAGTTTCAACTGCAATAATCCTATAATAACCCAAATGTTCAGGGTTGGGGGAATTTTTACAACCGATGTCCCCATCAAGTCCACCAAATCACCAATAGTTCTATAATAATTTAGTAGTGAAACCTACGAAATCCCATTCGGTAGGGATGGGAGCATTTTTTCTATAATTTAATCCACCCCTATGGAAGTCAGTATTTTTCTTGATGGGAGTTATGACACAAGATAAGTCCCTATAGTTTATCTCATCTCCTGAACCACTTTAATCATTGGGATCACATATCAATTTTTTTTTTAAAGAGACTCACCCTATTATACCTTTTTCAATGAAGTTCTAAGTGATTCATGGAAGGATGGGATAGATACCCATAGAGAACAAAACCCAAAGTGATCCATCGAGAGATAAACTATATTTAAAGTTCACATTTTTTTCGTTCAGTAGATATTCCTTGTGTGATCAATCCTTTTATCTTACTAATGATGATGTGACATAATTACTACACTTTGTGTCAATACATGTAATCTATAATGGACCTATAGATTATATAGATCATTAATCTAGTGTAAGATAACATGAATAGAAATATTCATATTTGAAATATATCCACACTGAATCCACTGAAAAAGATGTGAATACTAGAAACAAAAATATTGCTAAAAATTTAGAGGATTCATCCAAATCCCTATTACAACATATCCAGTGAGCTTTAGAAAATGATAAGGGAAAAGTTAAGGCCACATCCCACCTCTTTACTAAATATGTAAACCACCCTACAATTGAGTAAATATTCACTCAAAATGAAGAATAAATATAGGATTTAAAGTGAATTAGTGCTATATTTCTTAGGGGAAATATCAATGCTCTGTATTTATCTAGGAAGAGTCTCACATTAATATTTCAATGAGTCTCTATAGCTATGAATCAACTATAATAAAAAATATAGAGATTATTTTATTAATTTGGGATATAGACAACCAATTTAATTAGATAAAATGGTGGAAGGATATTAGGAGTTACTCCTATTTGGATAATGCCTAGGATTATTTTTAGAGAGATACCATGGGAAAACCAATACATGATATCAAATATTAATACATGTAGTCTCTCAATGTCAGGATCTTCTTGTTAATGCCCCTGCTAAAGTTCCTTCCAAACTAGTTATCCCATCATAACTCATTAACACAATTAAGCCACAAATTACTTGAATGGAGTCTATATAAGGGCGGTATACACCAATGTAGCTAGAGAGATATCCTTACCCCCAAATGGTAAATAAAACTATTCACCCACCCAATTTTGGGATCCTAACATCATAACTATTAATAGAAAAGGGGGTACAAAGTAGTACAAGGTTCATTTTTTCTCTCAGTGTGGTCCCATGATGGGAAATCTTAAGCAGAAAGATGCATCCAAATACTAATTCTTTGTACATAATCTACAGGGACCCAATTTCATATAGTATACCTAATTTGGGATAAGCCAATCATTGGATGAGAAGACCTCCACCATGAATTTCATTAAAAATTAACCTCTAAACTATTACAGACAACAATCCATGACCTCTCAAATTACAAGAAACATGAGAATAAGAGTCTCAGAATTCATCACAAGGTGGAAGTGTTTGAATTACTCCTTGAATATAAAACTTCATTGAGAAGACTTCTTGGGTATTTTTGTAGACAATATTATTTATGAGTTTCAAGTTCCAATAATTCTAGTAAAATATCCAAGTAGATTCCAGGAAATTACCATAGTTTTTTAAATATTTTAAGACACTATTTAGTGAGCCAAAACCAATTCTAAATAAACATTGATAGACTAGGGGAAAAGAAACAAAAACATAAAAACAAAAACTGTTAAACTTAATCAAACATTGAAACCGTATCTAGTGTTCAATCCAATAAAGTATCAAAAAACCCCCCAAATTAATAAAAAATTAATAGAATCATTCACATCAAGATGGGAGAAAAGATAATAATCACAAATTATATGAAGGTTGGGAGAATAAAGAATATTTCTTTTGAGATGATCTGGCCCCTAGGTACTTCAAAATCAACTTTGAATAATTATTTTTTTTGGTTTTCAGAGCCTATAATTCATGATTAATATGGTTTCATTGATCTCCAATATTATTTGACCTTTTACAAAGCATTATACTACACTATTTATGAGTTTTTATTGTTTTTACAGACACCATACATAATATAGTTGATTATGGAAATGTGAAATTGAGAAACCCACTAGCATAAGTGATATGTTTTTCAAATAATCTAGAAGAATAAATTGGTTGACATGAAATTATTATTTAGGGAAGACCTAAATTTGATAACTGGATAACCATAATGATGGTCAGTCAAGTTCATACCATCCTCAGGGTGCAACTATAATTTCCAGTCAAGCCTCCCAGTTTCTTATACTATATTCTGATTATATTTTTCAATACCATAATGTTCTAATAGTCATTCTTCTAATATTCATCATAAATTGCATGAATGGAATAAGGTAAAAGAAGATGAACCCATTCTAAAGGCCAATCCAATCATGAACCTCTTAGATTTTCTAACTTTTTTATTGAGAGAATAGAAACCATCATTCCAAAAATATCACTAATAAGAGGAAGATATACTCTTTGATTATGTTAAAATTATTCATAATAGATACTTTCTCTGATGATGAGTTTTCATATGAATCTGAATTCATCTAACATGAAAAGGGTTTTGGATGTAGAAGCTATAGAAGTTGAGGTCATAGGGTAAGAAGAAGTAATGACTGAGTCCAATATCCTCACCACATCCACATAGGATCCATATACATATCCTAAAACATGGGATATCACTTTAGTTTTCCTATCGGGAGCAATAAGGAACCACAATATCGTTCAATATTTATTCAAACCCAATTATTTTGTAAGATCGTCCGGTAGGTGAGTAACTGTCTCATTAGCCTAGATCAATGAGAAGAGTTCTTCTGCCCAAATCATTAGTGATAGGTGTGCATTAAAATTTATTTTAGGAACCCAATTCATATACCTTAAATTCTTCATCCACTAAAGTACATGCCAACGACCAAACATTAATTTGGAGACACAAAACATTGTCTCTGAAATAAGACATCTTGAAAAAGTTAGTTGTGGTTCTAGTCAATATTTCAATACTATATGATCTTAATATATCAAAATAAGATCTGAAAAAAAACTTGTGGAGGCCTTTATAAGCCCACATTTGTCCAAATATGAGGATACTACTTCTAAAAAGTATCATGTAGAGAACAATCCCACAAAATGTCATCCAATTTTCTCCTTCACAGAGTTGCACAAGGAAATAGGAAAAGATGACACATCATACCCTTCTATGTATTTGGAACTTTAGATTAAATTGGAATCTAATGATATTTCATTCACAATGAATAATTAATTATACACATTCCAATATTCAAACTGTTTTTGTTACATTATAATGAATCCAATTTTTTCCATCTACATTAACATGTCATGGTTACAAAAAAGTGAGTAGAAACCTATTAAAAGAATCAAGCTCAGAGCTCAATTTGGGTACCTGATATCCAAATCTATAATATTTATTATTTCACAGGTTATAGATTTTAATGTATTGTTTGAGTGACTTAGTTAGAAAAATCATGAGATAGTTCCCTCATTCTACCATCAATGTCTAAAATTCCATATTGATTAACAAGTTTAGAAATTTTATTGTGACAGGGCTCTATTTGAGTCCTGGGATTCTCAACTAATTGATGTAATACATTACCAAAGAGTAGTAAAATAACCCATTATTGATGATACCACAAGGTTTACTACTCTAAATGTTTTGGAAATGACCCTGATCGCTCTTTTTAAAGATTTTATCAATTAATATATATTTACTATCAATCAAGTTGAAGTAAAAAAGTTTATATTTTTTACTCCATTTATTTTCATGATACAAGTCACATCAGTTGAACCTAATAATATTCAAGATGCATTAGATACATATAAATTGGGTATATCCTCCAGTTAAAATTCCATCTCATTGTCTCTAGAATTTCAAGAGGCCCCCACATCATTAGATTGATAAGAAGAGACTCTCGTATCACCAATAAATTTTGAGAATGACCCTACTTAATTTTCCAAATTTTGTTTCATTGAAACCTCTTATGCCATCAATTAAAATGAGGAGGTGGTGGAAGGAGAGTCCACCTATGATCTCACTAATGATGTCGCTGGTATAGATATGCTCATAGAATCTGGAGAAGCTTATTTGACATCTATAGAGAGAATAAATAACCTCATTGTCTCATTTATCATTTCGTAGGCCCCTTAATCTCCAATATCTCATGATATTCAATAATAGAAACAATAATAATTACATTTTGGGGACACCCCTCAAGCATTTTAGGTGGGATTCTCTAGCACTATTGTTGATCTTGGACAAATACATTTTAGTAAAATGAAATAAATCAATCTGATAGTAATCTGGGATACCATATATTCCAATGCACAATAGGTGTATTCATCTTTTATGAAGTGGAACATGGAAATTTTCATATGGAATTATATATAAATTCCTAGACTTGAACATAATATAGCCTCCCATCATTTGTGATTGCTAGATAATCACCATGGTTACATGCAGGCATTTAGAATGTTGAATCCAACTCAAACTATTAAATTTAAATATATGGTTGATAATCTTATCAAATATAAATCATTTCATGGGTTTAAAATCCAAAATGGCATGCCAACATTATCCTAGTGAAAAATATGAACATTAATATCTGATTTATCAATAAATTCAAAGATCTCAACTAGAAATGTCATAAATATGACTCCTATGTCCCCATTATATAAATATTAATTCATGTAATAGTTAGAAATCAATAAGTTTACATTATTGATGCATATCGATGATACTACTTAATCACGATGGCTCCTAGTGATGAATATTCCACTTATTTCAGAGAAACCCAAGGAATATACTATTACCAAGTGATTAATTTTGGTTTTAGAAATTCTAGAGCCATATACTAGTGTGTCCGTCATTTTATTTCAACCCCCTTAACAGGGAAGATTATTGTATGTTACATCTATGATATAGTGAAATAAATACCAAAACAATTTGGAACATCATTCCGGTATTGCGACTAATTTCAAGTAGTTATGATATCATATCTTGATGTCAAAACCCGAAAAAATTACTTTTATGGTTACCTTAGGAACTTTTCTAATCTTCATAGTACTTCATTATGCCATTGAAGTTCACCAAAAGAAATCCAATGTTGTCCTTAAAATGTCACCTACTCAAAAACACAATGAGTTGAGAGAGATTTACGGACTGCCCACCTACATAAAATTATTCATAGTAAATATTCCATAAAAGAGTATATCCATCACTAAAATAATTTAAAAAAATGTCACACATATATGTATTGATTATTTCCATGAATATTTTTACATTATCGATAAATGCCTTTTGAGCCATGTGTACTAATTCCCCCTCTTTAAGGAAATCCACATCATTTATTTTTTATATCCTTAAAATTATCACTACAAAATTTTCATATCTAGAATAACAATGCATAGAATGGTAATAGTATTTATTATCATAGAAGACCTATACTTAGTTCCAAGGATAGATATTCAGATATCAGGAAAAACATCCTTGAATTAATAATTGTATTTTTGAAATTCGGACTCTTCTTAAAGAAAAACATAGTCCACTTGGTCACTCATAAAGAACCACTCAATTATATCTTCAACCATAACATCTTAACATAGTATTTGATAATGTGGTTGGTCATATTTTAGTATATTTTCATTCAAGACATGCCAAAAAAGGAAATAAAGGGACAAACATTATCATATGTTCTTATAGAACATTGAACTACAGAAAATACACGATTGTATACAATTTTTCGCAATGAAAAACTCTTTTCTACTCAAGATTTCACCCATACATGAGATATCTGATTTGATTCCACATGTAGAAGCCTAATATGAAAAATAATGGAAAACATGAAACTCGATAGATTACATTTGGGAGTCATCATTATCTCTCTATTCCTGGAATTTTTTCCATATTCCTTCATTTTTTCAAAATGATACACCCAAAATGATTTATAATACCAAACTGTAATTATTAGTTTGAATATATATATATGAGAGTTAATGATAAAATTCCCCTCAAAACCAACTACGACTCACATTTCATATTCTCATAATTACCTAGAATATGCATTTTCTTATGTGGTGAGAACCTTCGAAAATATAGTGTGGGACAAAATAGTTATCTGTTTTGTATGTCCCATGATTGTGTCATCATTCTGTAGAAACATGATATAAAAGATTAATGTGTCCAATTCCATCCCTAGACAAGATTATTTTTTTTGGATGGATGGATGTATCAAATAAATAACCTAATCCTATCATCCCAGATCTGATGGTTATATTACTATATTAGTTCTTATATACAAGTTATCACTTCCCAAATGACCAAATAGTTTAGTAGTCTTGGTTATATATATTCATACATGAGTCTATCTTTACATTAGAAAACATAAAATACAACATGGTGGGAGAAAATATTATTAATCCTTAAACTCAATCAAAGATTACATACTCATATCATGAGAAAAGTAAAAAAATCATTATGAGCTAATATTCTCAGTCAGAGTTGTGTACAATAAAAGCTATCACGAGTAAATAAAGCATAATAAATAAGGCATAATAAATATGGAAAGGTGAATAACTGAAAACACATTACATATAATCAATAACATGAGCATGAAAATGCATCCATGGATAATATCATTTTAGTAATATTAGGGATAACTGTTACTGAATTATGAACTACCAAAATTCTTAATATTGGACATCATGTCTCAAATATCATAATATTTATATTGTAAATACCATACTCCAACATAGATTAATTGATAGGTTGGTATACACAATAAACTATTTAAATAAGGTTATCCAACTAATTCATCTCCTGAGACTGAAGCTTTATTAAGGGGAAATATATAATCCAGATTCACCCATTACTTCATGTGCAAATCACTCTTCATATATTGAATGATCAATTCAATTCATGAACAATATACCTTTTCAATAAATATCCATATTGAATAAAGAATAATTAAAATAAAATCTTACATAATTAATCAAATAACTTTCAATGTAGAACACCATGTATATAAATGATATATGTTTTAAGTAAGAAGAATATACATGATCAATAATATGGATATTTAAGGGGAATTTAATTTCTAATGATCACAATAAATTTAATGTTTCATGGGAACGATAATGAGTATAAATTTTAATCTAGAAAGTGACTATCAATAATTTATCTCATCAAACTGATCATAAATAATGTATATAAATATGAAGGATGGTATCATTTCAACATATCCATATTAAAATAAATTGTTCTTGTTTTTAATAAATATATATAACATAAAAATATTATTAAAAACATTTTAATGAAAATAACCTTTTCCCATTAATGAATCATTAAAAAAATTCAAAATTCAAAAAATGACAGCTTTTTTCTTTGAATTGATCCTTCTAAACTATTAAAGTATTTTCTAAATTAATGTGTTTTCATGGAAGTGGTAATGTTACATTCATATAGAGTACTTTAAAATAAATATTCCTTTCACATTTTTTTAAGAAAAGTAAAAAAATTACCTTGTTAGGAAGAAAATAAGAAGGTTATTTTTTTATAAAAATTAAATATCCAATAATTTGAAAAAATGACTTTAAACAATAAATCTATAATATTAAAAGAATTATGACTTTTTAAAAACATTTATTTTGAAGACAAAATATTTATGACTGGAAATACAAATAATGTTAAATTTTCATAAAAATATTTTCTCAATAATTTTTTGTACCAAAAAGTTTAAAATGAAATTTTTATTGGAAAAAATCATGAATAATAAGAGGATAAGAAAATATATTTGGTTCATATAGAAATATAAAATATATATCCCAATAGAAATATTAATGTAAACAATCCTAAATAATGATGAAATTGTGAAATAAACCTTTTACAATTTGGTTACATAAAAAACATAACCCACTTGAAATGAATAAATTCATATAAAAAATTAAATACCACGAATATAAATAAATTCAAAATATAACATATAAAATGGGTTGTAGATAACCTTATAAAAGAATATTGATGTATAACATAACATGTCCTAAAGAATACAATTTGTGTGGATCAACCCTTACAATGATCATATCATTGAAGTGATAATTAATAAATGAACATATTTTGTTTATAATATTTAAATTGTATTGTCTCATATTTTACATGTATTATTTTTAAATATTATACAAAATTATTTCTAGACCATAAGTTTCAACAGCGTGTGATTCTGAGGCCCAGATTGCCCGAAATAAATGTTTGAATAAATTTATAGATTAAATAGTGTGCATTAGCAGTTTTCCTAAAAAAGTGGAATAACTTTCATACAGGTGTTTGTATTAGAAATATGAGGGCACCAATGCATTTAGAGAAATGACTTTACCTTAAGAGGGGCCTAACATAAACCACTGTGGTTAAACAATGAGAGTTAGTTTTTGGACGTTTTAATGGAAATAAAATAAATTAATAATTTTTTTATTCAAAAATTTCCTTTTTTCACAGAGACCTAATTTAACCATTTTAAATGCCTTATTATTCAAAGTACTTATGGTTAGACCCATAAACCTATAAATTGAGAGAATGCATCTAGGGGATTTAGAGGATAATCTGTTGCAAGATGACGATGACACGATCGATCAACGCATCTTGGATTCGACAAACCCCTCCCATGAACACGATGTGCCAATCATTCTACAACTGGATCAATGTAGGGGTTTTTTATTTCAATTCTTCTCTTCCCCATTCTCATGTTAAATGAGGAACATGGATCAACACACCTACAGGGTGATCCATGGATCGAGCGTTCTTGCTGGAGGGTGTCAATTTTTCTTTTCTTTTGGGGTTTTTGATTCAGGAATTGATTTTATGATAATATTGGTTTTTAATTTTTGATTCAACAGTTAAAACTATTAATGGCAGTGGATCAACATTGTGATTAATAATAGAATATGTGCATTCCTCCTTTGTTTATTGTTTTTTTCTCCCTTTTAACCTCATTTTTCTTGTGGGGTATGATCAACAGATCTTTGCACATCCGTTTAGTAACAATATGACCCAAAATTGGAGACCCGACATCACGACGACTCAACAGAGGTGCGACAACGATTGTTGCAGACGAATCGACCCGGTTTCGGAGAAAATGTTCTTCGACCATTCATCACACATATAATCAAAACGATTTTTTAGGGGTGATTGAATGCCCTAACACTCTCGAACCATCGATGGAATGAAGGGTTGACCATAGATCTTGAGTATCATGATGATCAGATGAAAACATCGAGGATCATAGGAGCCCTGAGGTGCAGTGATGAAGAACGAAAACTCTGTAAATTTCCAAAGAACATGATGTGTATTACGAAGAACACAATGTGTGGGACCGGATTAGTGGCGTCTAGGGTTCCACGATGTGTAAAGCGATGAAAAAACATGTTTTCTAAAGAACACAACATGTGGGTCCTTACACGGGACTCTGTGTGTATCCAGGGGATGCATGGGCATAGGGTGGAGTACATAGCAGTGTACCCCACCACACTGCTAGACCAGGCCGGTGCCTTGGGTTACCCCATGTGCCGATTACACAAGTTGACACCATGTATGGTAAAATGGACAATGTACATGGAGTCCTCCCCGAATAGTGGAACACGACGTGCCACTCCCTTAAACTCCTTGTATACCTTCTTCCACACAACAAGCCTTGCAACATGGGCTGTTGTACATTGGAAATACCCAGGGTCAGAGGACATGGCGTGTGACCATTCTACATGTTGTGTATTTTTTAGTACATGGATTTATCTTTTAATCCTCTATATCTTGGAAAAGTTCCATTTGGGTTAGTACCACTTTTTACATTTAGTGAGATCCTCTATCCATTCTTGACCTTAGATATAGTCAGGTATTAATGTGACTACTTCCATAGGACACCGATCCTCTTCCTAGATGGTGAATCCAGATGAGTCACGGTATCTTCCCGGGACTAGGTAGTGATCTTCATTTATGTATTGTGATATTTTCCCTCTTAGGAGTCTGTTCTGTTGGAATTAGTTTATCTATCTCTCGTGACTTTTCCCGATGAAAAATATTACTCGGATAGATGTCATCAGAGCAGTCAAACTCATTGAGTGAGTTCTCCTGGACAAGTGCTTCATGGAATCTTCGAACTGAATCTCTAGCGGGGGTATGTAGTTGTGGGACTTGTCTCTAGACTACTGGTATAGTTTTGGGGAATATCTAGATTGTGTTCTCCTATTATATGTTTAGTAAGCATATACTGTGTAGAGATGACTGTACCTTTCCTTTGTGTATTACTCTATGGTTTTGGGGTCCTCTATAGAGTAGTGTTATACACACCCCTACAACGGATTTTCTTGCACATGTTGTGTCTTGTACAGACGAGTGGCCTTTTGACGGAGTCTAGGGAAGACCAGGGCAGGACTAGGCTTTTCGAGTTCCCTACTGTCTGAGCTATTTCTAGGGCTACAAGCAGCAGTCCATGTACCTCTCTGTGCTTACAGGTTGTAATTTGTAGATTGAAATATCTTTTTTTGTTGGGATTGTATTCTTGCACAATTTACTTTCATTACATACCCTCCATCGTACTCTGTTTGGTTGGGTTTAGTTGTATTCATGCATTTTTTATCCTTATTTTTTTTTATTACATTATTTTTGGTCTTGGTGATGTGTGCATGTGTACCGGTACCTAGGCAATTCCTCCCATGTTAGTATTATTCCTACTCGGTGCTAGTCACCAGCCCCAGTCCAATTGGGGGAAGGCATGGGGAGTTGTAGCGCAGGCCCCACTAGGACGGGTTGTGATAGAGTGTTATAATAGGTGGTCGGTTCTACCTTTGAACCAAGAGTCCATGAGATTGGTTAGGGGAAATAGTGTTAAGTGTTTCAAACTCAGCTATCAGGCCAGATACTCCAGTGATAGTACGGGCAGCTGACGTATCCAAATACAAAGTCTCAGATAACCTGATTTTCAACTCGGTACATGAATACACTAGTTCTGGGGGAATAAAATATTGGTACATGCATAATATAAAAATGGGATGTGTTTTCAATTTCCTTTGGTTAAACTATCCTGATATACCCTTTCTCCATGGTACATCTTGTTCCTTACATGATGCCTCCGTGACACATACCGATTAGGATTTAGCAGTGTGATCATGAGGATGAACCCCTCAGTGATGAGGATCTGATACAAGGGACAATTATTCATGTGTCACTTCCAGGTGGTGCACCTGCTATGCCACCACCAGTAGAGTATCCAGTGGTACCTGTAGTACCAGCAGATGAGGGGCGCAAGCTTAGCGCGCTCCATGAGTTCTAGACACCAAGACCCCTTAGGTTCCGAGGCGAGCCCGAACCTCAGGCAGTTGAGGACTGGCGTGAGGTGGGAACCAGTGTTTTTCTTCTAGTGAGGAAACCAACATACCAAATTTTAATCCTATGAGCGAGCCTTCTCCAGGGTTCGGCAGGATGATGGTGGAGTTTGACCACACAGACTCACGATAAGGAGACACTTTTGTGGATAGAGTTCGATCAAATATTTAGGGAGGATTTCTCACTGGTTACATTGAGAGAAGTGCGTATCTAAAAGCTTATTCATCTCCAGCAGGGCTGTTTGACGGTGGTTGACTATTCATTAATGTTCACCAACCTAGAAAGGCACTCGATGGATATGGTCAGGGATAAGTACATCAATGCTCGGACCTTCTATTGAGGTCTACGATGGGACATCCAAGATAGTGTCATGACCTTTTTAATTATAACTTATGCTGGAGTGCTTGAGTGGGCCTTGGTGATCAAGACCTCCATGGAAGATCAGAGACAACCGACGACAGTTAGCAACAGACAGACAGGTGTGGAGACCTCGACAGGAGGGAGTCTACATCAGACATAGGGATCAAGATGTGTGAGATTTCATAGGAGGAACCAGGATAGGGTTTTGGTGTTACAGGTCTCTTAGGCTGGATCCTGTCAGCCTAGGCAGAGGTGATGCTACAAGAGTAACGATAGGGTACATCTCTCTGGAGATTTTCCAACCTGTTGAGCTACTTACAGGGAGGTAGTGAATGGACCACCGAGCTTGACGAAGAGAGTGGAGAATACATACCCGCTTGGTGGCGGACATGGCAGAGGAGCTGGCAGGGTTGCAGGTGGTGGCAGATACTTCTATATACTTCCACCACCACCCCCAAGAGGTCAACACCAGGCTTAGGAAGCTGTGGGATAGGTGCGGGAAAAACTGCATGCTGTGGAGGCATACGACCTAGGGACTCCAGGGATGATCTGAGGTTTGAGGTGTGTCTTTTCTACATTAGATATTGAACTTAGAGTCACAAGTTCCATTCATCCCTTCCTTGCCACCTGTCTTGTGTGAAACCTTGGGATTTCGGTAGAGCCATTGACTTGATCCTTACGATTGGAGACACCTACGAGAGAAGATTCAATGATAAAGCACCTTTTCAGGTAGTGTGGTCTTACCCTTGGAGGCAAGAGTTTCGGTTGGAACCTTTTGGTGGGGGCATCGAGTCCTTACAATGTCATTTTCTGTATGGATTGGTTATCTTCGGCCCATGCCCATATTGACTGCTTTATGCGAGGAGTGCAGTGTGTCCACGGTGATGTAATGAGGTTTTCCTTTGCTAGAGAAATAGAGACCCTGGCAGTATAGAATGTGCTCATGCATAGAAGTGTGCATCCGATCACTCATGAGTTGGATAGCCTTACCCTTAGAGTAGTATATGTTGCAGGGTCCTAGTACCTAGTAGTAGTGGTGGAGTACGAGGACGTGTATCCCAAAGATGTTCTAGGACTACCTCCTTGGTGGGAATTCAACATCTGCATTGACATAAACACTAGGAAGACATATATTTCATAACCATCATATCAGATAGCTCCAAAAGTGCTTCATGATATGAGGGTGTAGTTGTAGGATTTTTAGAGCAGGGGTATCATAAGACCCAACGTTTCACCATAGGCAACCCCGGTTTTTTTCCAGAAGGTAGACAGGTGTTTGAGGTTGTGTGTGGATTACCAATGCCTGAATCAGGTAATGGTAAAGAATAAGTATCCATTACCATGGATCCATGAATCTTAGACCATCTGAGAGGGAAAAAGTGTTTCTAGAAGTATGACCTTTGGTCAGGATACCACCAGTTACGAGTACGGGACGAGGATATACCGAACACGGATTTCAAATGCCACTATGGTCACTATGAGTACTGAGTGATGCTTTTTCGCATGGAGAACCCCCCCTTATTGTTCATGGGACTTATAAACCAGATCTTCCAATAATACATAGACTGGTTTGTAGTGGTCTTCATCGAAAACATCCTTCTGTACTCAGCGTTAGAGGAGGAGCACGCGAGACACATACGGATGGTTCTGGATGTACATAAAGAGAACCAACTTTATGGGAAGCTATCAAAGTTCCAATTTTGGATTCAGGAGGTCTATATTCTCAGAAATTTCATTTTAGTAGATGGAGTAGCTTTGGACCCTACTAAGGTAGAGGTAGTGTTAGAATGGGAACCACCTTAGAGCATGGTAGAGATGCGGAGCTTCCTTGGGTTGGAAGGATATTACCAGAGATTCGTATCTGATTTATCTTGGATATCCACAGTGATAGAAACCTTGACATGGAAAGGGAAACCCTTCATGTGGGTGGAGAAGATCCAGTAGGATTTCGAGCAGTTGAGACAGATTTTGACGAGCGCACCAATTTTGAGATTTCAAGAGGAGGGTGTCAACTACATAGTATTCTACGCTGCATTAGGGACCAGGATTGGATGTGTCCTGATGCAGAGACATGAATTTATTTCTTTTGGTTCGTGCCATCTTAGGACACTTGAGAATAACTATATGACCTATGATCTTGAGTTTTCAATTGTAGTCTTTGCGTTGAAGATGTGGTGACACTAACTTATGTGCGAGAAAATCACTGTCTACTATGACCACAATATCCCCACATATATCTTATCGCAGAAGGATCTAAATATGAGATAGAAGAATTTTCTATAGTTCCTCCCTGACTAAGATTTTGGGATCATCTATACTCTTGGGTAGTGGAACAAGATGGAAGTTTCTCTAAGCCGTAGATCGAGCTCACAGCTGCTTAGTGAGGCGATAGAACAGTTGGACTCATAATAATTATACTTCATGGACAAAGAGGATGCAGCTTACCTTTAGTCGATGGTTTTCATCCCCCCACTCTTACAGCAAGTTAGTGAGGCCCAGCTTGGGGATGTCAATTGTGAGGCATCACAAGCTCAGTTATCCACAAGACACACTTCTAATGGATATTCACTTGGTGGGGAACACATAGTTATTATCCGAGGACACACGCTTGTGCTGGTGGCATTGTGAGAGAAGGTTCTGAGGGAGTTTCATACATCCCCCTTGTAAGTACATCCTGGAGTGGAGAAGATTTAGAAAGATATGTGATGACAATTTTGGTGGTCAGACATGAAGAGGGAAGTAGCAGAGTTCATTTCTCGATGCCTTACATGCTAGCAGGTGATTGCTGAGCACCAGGTTCCAGCGGGACAAGCTCACCCCTGGATGTTCCAGAGTGGAAGTGGTATGAAATATTGATGGACTTCATGTTGGGATTACCATGAATGACCAAGATCCATGATTCCATCTGGGAGATTGTTGACTAGCTCCCCAAGTCAGCCCACTTCCTAGGTATCTTGAAGTAGAGTTTAGTAGAGAGATTGGGGAACCTCTACATGTAAGAGATAGTTCGGCTTCATGGTGTACCATCATCAATAGTCTCTGATCAAGATTCCTGCTTCACATCTCGGTAATGGAAATGATTTCAGGAGGCTTTCGGAACACAACTATGCTTTATCACAACATTCCATCCCCAGACCGATGGTCAGATGGAGTGGACCATTCATGTTCTGGAGGATATTTTGCAGGCCTGTATCATGAACTATGGTTGTATTTTGGAGGACCACCTACCATTGGTGGATTTTTCATAGAATAATAGCTACCACTCCACCAATGGTACAACACCATTTGAGAATTTATATTGGATACCCTTTCGGTCACCACTTTTCGAGACTGACCCCAGAGAGTCAGCACTCATGGGTCCAAAGTTGCTGCTATTTACCATTGAGAAGGTGAAGATCATCCGGGAGTGAATGAAGACTGCATAGAGCTAGCTGAAGTATTATGCCGATAGATGACAGAGACCTCTGGAGTTTGAGGAAGGGGGCCATAACTTCATTAGGGTCTCACCACAGTGAGGGTTGTAGAGATTTGGATGGGGTAGCAAGCTATCTTTGAGTTTCATCATCCCTTTGTAGATACTGCGTAGAGTTGGAGAGGTGGCATACCTCCTAGCTCTATAGCCATAGTTGCACTGGGTACATGATTTATTCTACGTGTAGCAGCTGAGGAGGTACGTGCATGTCCTATCGTACCTCATAGATTGGGTCGAGATGGACATCATGGATGGAGAGACCTTTTTTGAGTACCCTGTGGAGATCAAGGATCGGAAGGAAATGATCCTTCATGGGAAATTGATTCCCTTGGTGCAGGTTTGGTGGCAGCGTGGGAGTCTTCAAGAGAGCACGTGGGAGTGGGAAACTCAGATCTGTGCCCAGTACCCACATCTTTTTTAGTATCTCTTATTTTGGATTTTCTGGAAGCAAAACCCCAAGGTCGAGAGAATGTACTCTCTCAGATTTTCTAAGTAATATTTTTAAATATTATATGGAATTATTTTTAGACCATAAAATTAAATGGTGTGCTATTCCGAGGCCCAGAGTGCTCTGAATAAATTCTTAAATTTATTTAATATTTAAACAACGCATGAGCGGTTTTCCTGAAAATGTGGAATAACATTTAAACAAGATCACGGATTTGAAATCTGAATTCACTATTTCATTTAGAGAAGAAAATTTACCTTAGGTGGGGCCTAACATCAGCCAATGCGGGTTAGCTGTGATTGTTAGTTTTTGGACGTTTTAATGGAAATAAAATAAACTAATAAATAATTTTATTTAAAAGTTTCATTTTTGGCACGGAGACCTAATTCCTCCCTTTTAAATACCTGCTTATGGAATGTTCGTAGGGTTTGCATCATAAATATGTGATTTGAGAGAAACCATCTTGGAGCTTTGGAGGAGAACCCATTGGCGGATGGCGACGGTGCGAACGATTGCCGCATCTCAGATTTGATGAACCCCTCCAACGAACGTGACACGATGATCATTCTTCTATGAGATCAAGGAATGTGTTTTTATTTCAATTATTCTTTACCCCATTCATTGATTAAACGTTGAACGCAGATCAAACCACTAATAGGGTGATCCGCAGATCGAGTATTCTAGTAGGAGGGTGACAAGTTTCCTTTTCTTTTGGGGGTTTGGATTCAATAATTGATTTTATAATAATATTGTTTTGGTATTTTTGATTCACCTGTTAATCCTATTAACAGGATCGATGTTGTGATGAATGACGGCAGAGGTGTGTTCCATCTTTGTTTGTTGTTTTTCTTCCTCCCTTTTAACCCTGTGTTCATTGCGTTCTTTGTTGGGTTATGAACAAAGAATCACTGCACATCAGTTTCTCAATTAAAAAATCCCAAATTGGAGACCTGACATTGCAAAAAGTCAACAGAGGTGAGAAAGAGATGGCGACAAACAAATTGACCCAGTTTAGGAGAAAATGTTCTTTGACCCATCTTCGCACGGATGATCGAAACGAGTTTTCGGGTCTAATCGATTCCTCGAAATCTCCTGAAGAATCGATAGCATGGTGGAGCGACCATTGATATTGAGTATTGAGACAATCGGACGGCCCAATCATGGATCATAGGAGCCCTGAGGTGTATTCATGAAGAACAATGGTTCTAGAAATTTTTGAAGAACACAGTGTGTATCCCGAAGAACACACCATGTCAGACCTGCTCAATATCGGCTAGGGTTCCATAACGCGCAAAGAGATAACACCACATGTTTTATGAAGAACACATCATGGGGGTCCTTACGTGGGACTCGGTGTGTATCTAGGGGCTGCACAGACAAGGTGTGGAGTACATGGCGGTGTACTCCACCACACGGCAAGGCCAAGCCAACTGCATGGGTTACCTCGTGTACCGATTACACGGGTTGAAGTCATGTATGGGCACATGGACAATGTACACGGAGTCCTCCCCAAATAGAGAAACATGAAATTTCACTACCTTACACACAGTTTATACCTTCGTCCACATGAAAAGCCTTGAAACATGGGTCTTTGTACATATATATGCAGGGGACCACTTAAAGATAACTTTTTATGGATTGATTCTCATTCCAATGAGATATGTAGTGACTCGTGGATCTCTTACCCTAAGCCGAAATTTAAAAAATTGCCTCCTCCAAATATTTGATCCATACCTATGCAGGGAGTTTCAAAAAAATAACTATGTGTGGATTGATTTTACTTCTAATAAGATACATAGTGACACCTAGATCTTTCAAGTTATGCCAAACCAAAAAGTGTAAAAACCCCAAATTACCCTCCATGTGCATTTGAGGTAGATCTATAAAAGGGACTTCCAAGGATAAATATATATGGATTTATTATTACTTTGATGAGATACATAATGACTCATGTATCCCTTATCCTAATCCAAACCAAAAACAAATAAAATATATCTTACTTGTAGAGAATATAGAACTATGGGGGCCATTTCCTAAAGAGTATTAAGTTTTTATTGATTCTCATTATGAGAAGATATGTAGTGACACATGGATATCTTATCCTAATCTGAGAAACATACAAAAATAACGTCCTCCTCCCCACATATGATCCATCCCTAAGTAAGGAGTTTCATAAAGACAACTATGTATGGTTTGATTGTCATTTTGATGAAATAGAGAGTGTCTCATATATCCCATATCCTAGGCTCAAACACACAGAAAATAAATAAATTAAAATTTTCCTTTCATATGAGATAGATATATATAAATAAATATTTATGATGGACACAAGTATTTTAGTACCAGCATCTCGATAAGATCACAATCACACAGCCAAAGAAATATCATGTCTAAATGCTACTACCATTCTTTCTGAACATCTTATTTTCATGAAAAACACTTCATGTCTTGAGAGACTCATAACATTGAAAGCCAACTAGAGTATCCAACTCTGAAGGACACTTCTACTTGGTAATGAATACAAGACTACCAACGTGGCTCTGTATAAGTGTCTCCGACATGGCCTATCAACCAGATGATTATGCATCCCAAGGAGATGGTCCCCTTATCCATATTTTCAATAACAACATCACAATATAATTCCACTTTCTAACATAGTCTTGGGACATTCCTTATGTACCTATCTCGTACCACTATTTCATCCTTAAGAGCCTCAGGTTCTGATTGACAATTTCTCTCCAAATATTAAAATCATGTTGTCACATATTTGCATTGTATGCCCTATTTAGGTCATCACACCAATATCATCTTTTCTAGAACCATGTCCATAAATATTCTCTACACATTCACAGGATTGGTTACATAATACATCTTCCCACATTGAATATTTTCTCCATACAAAATGGGGTAATTTATAAGTGGATTAAATCATTCTTTAATATTCCATTCTCTATGAATCTAGTCTATAAAACAAGGGTTTGAAACCTTAGAAACCATTAAAGGATATTAGCGAAAAGATTATTCGACACCAATGGACACATTTACATAACTATGCATACTACACCCATAATATATCTCTACGTATGGTCCCCTAAAATATACTATCACCATATGCATATATGTCCTCAAGAGAATTTCATCTTGTCTCTACACTTCTTAACAATAATGTAATGAGATCTGTCCTTCAAATATGTTCTGAAATCATCACTAACATATGTGTCCCACTCAATCGCTCCAGATTTAAGCTTTGTGAGTCACAATGTACATTATCATTAATTAAACCATTCAATTGGATTCATTATATTCAATATTAATCTCTTATTTATAATGCCCATTTGTAGGATAGAAACCACTGCTCATAGTTATATGACCTTAAATTGTAAAAACCATTGGTCAAAACCATATGACGTCAAACTACAACAACCATTTTTCCAACTTTCATGACCTCAAATTGTCTATAGAAAGATACATAGAACTCTATAGAATGAAAAACCACAATTATAATTCTTGAAAATGTCCATGTATCCTCTCACTAGACACACACTTCAAATATTAATGAAAAAATCATGAAATTGAAATTGAATATAAATGAATCTTATAAGTTCAAAAACCTGTAAAGGGAAACCTATGTAAAATAAACATACTAACAGATAATATTTAATCACAAATGGTTTTTTTGGAAAATTTAGTGAAATAAAAAGAAAATATAAAAAGCTGGTAGGGCCCCCCATAGGGCCCTAACTACAATATATCTAACCTTGTTGCACCCACATTTTAGGAAAATGTTTTGGAATTCTTACAAATATGATAACCTAAATTACCCCTATTGTGCCAAACACTTCATTATTATTACATGTGGACTAGATCTAATGCATCAATGGTGGTGTTTATACCTATATCCATTCTATATCCATTCTCAAGAGTATTCCATTTAACAAAAAGTTTTGAGAATTATGGGCAATGTAGAAGTAAAGAAATAAATCATTATGAAAAAAGATTATTATTTTTTCATTGAACAAATAATGAGAGGAACATCCATCGGATAGAGTCTCTCCCTATTAAAATTGACCCATTTTGGTGGTTTCTCGATTGAATCCTAACACTCACAATGGGACCGGTAGGCCTCTGTAATGATGCAGATAAATTCCTCTGGCTATCTATGATCGACCAATTTAATGATGGGAAGGATGTTTTCTTTAATAATTACTCTATTACTCTTGGCAGATCTATCATTAACAATTATTTGGTACACCTATTGCTTCACCCTATCACTTTCCATATCCTGATTGAGTTTTATTATTTGGAAATCCTCTCCATCATTGAGAAACAATTTCCCTAATTACACCACTATATAATGGGATATCATTTGAAATTCCTCATCCTAATGTTTTTTAGACTACACCATTAGTTATGATGTTTAAAGGAATAACTAGACCACCCATTTTCCCGCATACCTGAATTAAGTCCTTTATAATGGAATGGATGATCTAGAAATCAAATACCCCAATACCTAAGAGCATGAAGTAGTGTTGGATACGATGTTGATATGCACTCATATCATCCTTCAGAGTTCTAGAAATCATCTTCATATATACTCTTCCAATCATGTCTACGAATGGTCTAGTAATAATCAAGGGACTCATGGTCTGGATTAGATTCACTCTCATAAACTAGAATATGATACATAATGAGGTCACTCAGATATAATTGGTTGATTTCATCTGGGTCAAAGAATGTATGGAACAGAGCTTCCATAGTTGAATCCTCTATTCATTTAGTTAATGCTATAAAAGAATGTAAGTAATATATATATCAAATTAGTAGTCAGGGAATTTGGGAGAATTATAGAAACAAACAACTCCTTTAAGCTATATTAGTTTTTGCGGTGTGTTTCACCTGGATATAAGACAACTCCTCAACATGTCCTCCAATAGTTCCCCATTTTTCAATGGTGACAGATGAATCAACCATTGTTGTATCCCCACCTATAGGTACTAGTGTGGAATTTTCATATTTTTCCTTAAACTAGTCACATATCTGACCAAAAATTCTATATGTGGCATCTTCTGTTTGGGGAAGGTAAATAAAAAACCTCTTATACGAAAGATGTCCTGAAAAGATATGTTGGATCAACATAAATCTTCTCCAACTCTTAGTTAGGTCTCCTTTTTTGTTTGATTGGATGAAGGTTTCCATGGTTCCAAGATGTCCTCCATGGTTTGTGAGGACTAAGAGAACACATGGTACATCGATTATGTTTACTCTCTGGACATTTTTCTCTATTTTAAAGGATATTTTTTATCCAAAAATTCCCCCAACAGATACAGTCTCCACTATAGTAGGCACAATAATTTTTTAAATAAGAGTTTGAGATTCACCTAGGGTAACTATGTCGACATCTTTGGATTATTCTTAAGACATCCCTAATGAGAAAGATCAAATAGTCTAGAAACCATAATATTATTTTTCAGGTATTCATGAACACTCACATGGGTATAAAATAGAGATAAACTATAGGCCCACCACTCTATTTGGGAAAAATATTTTCAGTCATTGATTTTTCCCTCAAATGGTATTTGATCTTAAACAACGGAAGGCCACCCTCCACTTCCTACTAGACAAACATTTTTGGAAGTAATGAATAAGAAACACTTTCAAATTCCACCTTCAGCATCATCTCTTGTCCCAGAGATAGTTTCCCCTCCTCATTGTCCTATTCAAGGAAATCCATAATGGAGGCCTTGAATACATACTCTATAGATCTAGTTGATACTATAGTCACCCCTTCTTTATCTTCATACCCTTATTGAAAAGAATACATGAGTCGGGTGATAACAAACTCCACGATGAAACTTTATAACTTCGAACAAGTTAACATACATCCTTAGTTTATATTACTGAGTCACACTCCACATCAAAAGGTTGGTTGAGTATTCCTTCAAAATTTCCCTTATATTTCATGGATTTTACTCATTTAGGGTTGGGAATCATTAGATTGGTGGCCTAAATCAGCATATCCAAATCCTAAATGTTTATCCATACTTTCATGGGGTGGTTTCATAACCGTGGTCCTATGGGAACCTTATATTTTTAATATAAAAAATATGAAGTCATATTTCTTGTAGGGACCATAAATCTGGATTAGTGGTTGGTAAAGTGTCGGTATTCCAAAGCATGAGAACCAGTTGATATATCGCTTTCTAATTCCTCACTAATTTATCTTGTTGACCATAGAGGATTCAAGACCCTTTACATAAGCCACTCATCAAGCCCTCAATCATAGTTGTGGTCTTGGGATATCAATGTCGACTATAATACCATAGAGAGACCCATTGATGGTAAGGTTTGTCCATTAGGGGAAGAGAATCTTGTGGTCGAGATGCTTTGAGGGATTAGGCACTTCAGCAGTGGAATGCCTCAAAGAGGACGTCATTGTCACTCATTTCCTCCTAACTGAAGGAGATTTAATGGTGGATCAGGAAATGGTCTTTTATAATATCACTAATAGGTATGAAGACATACAAGTATATGAATAATAATAGAAAATCTGTTGAATTAACCCTTAGTGGGGAAGTTGATCATGAAACATTCCCTCTCTAGGACCTTCATCACCTAGAGTTTTTATGCAACCATACTATTTCCTTCATGTCAAAAATCCATTGGAGGAGATTCCATTTTAATATTATGCGTCATAATTGGAATACAAAGCGATAGAGACAATAATTACTTCAAATGATATCGATATTGATCTGATCCACCCACAAACTATACATTAATGAAATAATGAAAAAACAGTACTCATATATAGAATTTCCTTCCCCGGTTACCGTAAAATTTGATGGAATCCCATATGAAAAAATTTAATTCCCTAGAAATGATTTAGATCTTGAGGGTGGAATCACCTGTAAATATCAATGTCTGGATGTTAGGAACAACCCGCATAAATGGATAAAACCTATGTTGCACGATCCCCACTATATTGAGGGTTCCCTAAGCATTAATGTGCGATGAAATATAAACCCACATAATTTGGAATGACATAAGATGAAAAATGTATGTTTCCTATTATGGTAATTCAGAAAACACAGTTGGGTAGTCTTCAATACTGGAATGAGAAAACCCATCAGTTTTACAATTGCAAGTTTGGCCCCAATAATTAAAGTGTTTGGCTGACATCATTATTGGTTTTATGCACTATGAGGAGATACTCACTTAGAAACATTGTCAAAAACACTACCAAATGATTCTCCACTTGAATTTTTGAGATGATTTCATTTCCCTATTTATCATACTCTCTCCACTCATGATGTTACCAATATGTACCTTGTAATCCTATTTTCAGGATGTAAGTACATATTGTTGGGTGCTTGCATGTATGATTTTGTTCATTGGGGGGGGGGGGGGGTAGAAAATCAATCATACAAGATTTAAATTTGATGTTGAATTGAATAGTATCTCGAGATATTATAATTAACTCATCAACTAATTATGGCACCCATGTAATATCCCCACACACAAACTGAGGGGGTGAACTCATCATACATGTCCCCTAGATTAGCACCCCATGATCTTCTAGATATACAATAAAAAGATTCCCACTTCACCATAATTGTGATAAAATGTGTTAGTTTGTGAAATATAGTAGTTAAAAAGAAAAGGGATCAACTATGTATTTTTATACACATATATCTGTTAAATATAGAAAAATTTATAATTTGGATCCTTTCTTAGTGGGATCTTGAACGATACACATGTTATCCTGATCTAGTAGGTCCACATCCATTACTCTTTGAAGACTCCCTAAGACAAAGGTCCCATTAATCATTCCAGAATTCGACTCATTCAATGGTGGAGTGATGGAGGATCAAGGAATGATATTGTATCTTAGACTCTGTTATGAGTTTTCTTATATACGAGGAAGACTTTTATTGCAAAACCACATACAACAAGAATATGATTCCTTATGGGATTTAAGTGTCCTTATTTGATATGTTTGACCCATCCAAGTTGTTGTACTCGATGACTAATGAGATCATAAGAAATATAATTTGGTGGGGGTATATTTACATCAGTCGGTATTCTGTTCCCATATAAGGGAAAAAATTCAAAAATCTAGTACTCCTGATGATGTTTCTTCAAGATCTTGGATAATGTTGACAATTTGTGTTCTTGCTGACCCATGAAACCTTTCTCGACATCAATAAACATAATCTGGATATGATCAGTAACATTGGTATCCATGATAGTGTTTAAAAACCTAGCCATTTTAAACATGTAAAGTGTTCTAAAAAGTAATATATTGCATAATAAATCTTGAAAGTATAAGAGGAGCACTTGAAAAATGATATATGCATGATGTGAACTAAGATAATTTAAAAAAATCAATACTTTCTCCCAGATGTCTTATCTGAAAGTGATTTTCTAGTATAGAATCACTATGTCCCACTTGCGGGGGTGGGCCGTCAAACATCCCCTCACAAGGGTAGTCTCACTAATTCCCCTTCTCTAGGGTCTCCCTACTAATGTAAAGGGAATCATAAATTTAAATGGAGTAGGTAAAATGTTAAAGGAAATATATAAAAGGATTATTTCACTCTAATGTGATAAGAGGACCACCCCTATTTATAAGAAATCAGGTTTCATCGCTTATCCCTTTCATCATATCCTGCTCAATATTTCTAGTGTGGTCTTTTTAGGCTAACCAGTGTGAATATTTATGAGTACCTCTTTTGACATGCTATAAATTGTTCAACTATTGTGCTAGGTGGTGAGGGTGACCTTTGAAACCAATCCCCAATGATCCTTTAAAATAAAATTCCTAGGGAAGTAATTTATTCGCACTCTATTTTGAAGAAAATGTGGAAAGAAAGAGAAGGTTGAGGGTCCCCTCTGGCCATAAGGATTACCTCATCCAGCCACCTGGGGCACTTTACTTGGTCGATCTGACACCCAGGGATACCACCCAAAGTGACTCATCACACAGGGCTTCCCTCCTAAGAAACCCAACACCTAGGCCTTCCCACCTAAGTGACCCATCTCCTAACGTTATCCACCTAAGAGACTCATCGTCTAAAGATTCTCACCTAAGGAAACATTTTCCCAAGGATGTTTCTTCCTTAAAATATCATCCTATTTTTACAATTTCTGTCATTTGGGAATTTCATTAAGGCCTTTCCCAAGACCATTAAATTTTTAGCACTAGAGTTTTCTACACACACAACTAGAAAAACCCAAGTTTAGGGTGGGTTTTGGTAGTTGTTTTGAAAACCACCACAACATATTCCAAGATAAATTATTATCACTTTTGTTTTTACAGGGTTTTCATAAAATCAATGGAAAATTTACATTTAATTTTTTTTAAAATATTTAATTTTAGCTGATGTTTTTCAAAAACTGTAACTAGGTAGTTCTTTTATTTAATTTATTTAAAAAAAATTAATGGTGGTTTTGAAAAACCTACATGAAATAGTAACTGTTTTTTGAAAACCAAAGCTAAATTAATTGGAAAATTTTTAAAATGAAATATTTAAATATAATTTGTTCTGAATAATTATAATTTATAATTTATAATTATTTATAATTTATTATTTATTATTTATTATTTTAATTAGTCTAAAGGTTTTAAGTATTAACTATTTATAATTATTAGTTAGTAATTATTTTAAACTTAAATTAATTCATGGATAAATTGGAAGTCATTTTCATAAAAAAAAATGATGATAACATTTGATTCATGTGTTTATTTTAACCCCACAGCCAGTCAAATTGAATCTTATTAAATGGTATAGAACAAAATTAGATAATAATTAGTAGAATAAAAAATAATTTATTTTTAAGAGAATTTTAAAAACAAACTGGAATTTCAAATGACCATATACTTTGATCCAAGTGTCCGTTAGGGATCTAACTCATATCAAATCAAAGCTTGTGGTGGGATAATGGTCATCTTGACCAGTGGTGGACCATGGTCACTATATTTTCAAGGTTAAAAAGGAACAGAAAGCCTCCAAAACTGAGTTTTTTATTTGGATACCATGTGTTTTGAACATTTAAAGATATTTCTGCTTCGTTTAAGAGTGTCTTCATATGCTTGTTAAGATGAATGAGTCTTTATTTCTGGAATTTACATTCATATAGATTTGATTTTGTTTCAATTGTTGTGGTTCTTTCGCATTTGGTGATTTATTATAAATTATATATACATATATATATATATTTCAATATTTTTATACATTTATGTATATTTATTTTCAATATATATATATATATGTCGATATTTTGTTTAAATTATATATAATTGTGTCTATGCATGGATATTAATATGTATTTATGAGTATTTATCTATATTTAGATATATTTGTAAACATTTATACAAATGTATGTTTATATATTTATATATTTATATATCTTATATAGTTGTATATATATATAGAGACATTTGTTGTACTTTTGTTTATATATACATTTACATTAAGAGACAATTATATGCATGTTAGCGTTGATATATATTTACGTAACATAAATGTTTGTTTATATATATATTTTTAAATTTTGTTATAAGTATATATATTTATAGATATTTATATCCATTTATTATATATAATTTTTGCATTTATTATATATATTTTATTTTATATTTTATACTTTATATTTTATATTTTATATTTTATATTTTATACTTTATATTTTATATTTTATATTTTATATTTTATATTTTATATTTTATATTTTATATTTTATATTTTATTTTTTATTTTTTATATTATATATTATAATATATGATATATATATTTTTTTGTTTAATTGTTTTTTTAATAGTTAGTATATATTTTACATAATATTTATAATTTCTTATTAATTCAATATTTATAATTTATTTATTACGTATTAATCATTTATAAATGATTATTTATTTTTTATTCAATTATAATTTATTTGTTATAATTTATTTTTTTATGACTTTTTTATTATATGTTATTATATTATTTCATTATTAATATTTTTAAATTATTTATTAATAGTTTTTAATTTTTTTTTATTTTTTATAAATTATTATCAATTTATTATTTATTATTTATTTATTTATTTATTTTATATTTTTTATTCATTTGTAATTTAAATTATTTATGTATTATTTATTATTTAATATTTATTTATTTATTTATTTATAGCTATTATTTGTTAATTTTTGTAAATTATTATAATTTTATTATTTTTTTATTATTTTTTTATTATTTATCATGTTTGTATTACTTATTTATTATCTATTATTTATTAATTTATAACTTATTTATAATATTTAAATTTATTTTTAAAATAAAATTATTATTTATTAATTATTTATTCATTACATTTTTATTATGTATTATTTAATTATTGATAATTTATAATAATTTTTTTATATTTTATTACTGGTTAATTATTAATGACTATATATTATTGACTATTTATCATTTTATTATTTATTTATTTATTTCTTTATCTTTTGTTTCCTATTTATTAACCATTTGTTTGTTAATTATTAATTTTTAATTATCAATTATTCAGTTTATATTAATTTCTTAATTGTTATTTTTTATCGTTTTCATTACTTATTATTATTATTTTATGTCATTATTTTTTATCTATATATATACCTATATAGAAATCTATTTACTCCCCATATGAAGTGTTTCCTGGAGTGGAAAAATTTTGGCAGAATAACTAAGAGGTATGGGTGTTCAACTTTAACCCAACACATATATATGCTAAATTTATGATGCATTCATGCATGACATGTGCATATACTTGATATAAGAAAATAAGTAATAAAATAATAATTATATATTTAAATAAAAAAATAATAAAAAAATTAAGCCACTTCCAAATTATACTTTTGATTTAAAAAAAATTGTAAAATCGTTCTACAACTTTTTTTTTGAAAACCACCACTCAATTATTACCCAAACAAAATTTGGCTTCAGTTTTTTAAAATCCTCATGAAATGTTTTAATGGAAATTTAAACCATTGCAAAAAATCTTATTTTGGTGTCGTGACACAAGAATTCTCTGCTTCGATCATGCATTCTCTTCTTAAAGGTTATCCCCATTTGTCATCCCTTACTGATGGAGTCCTTGGGTTGTCTGCGATCATCCATCCCCTTGGTAGTGAGGGCCTTAATCTTAGAGGCTATAGTGGGAATTTCCCCAGCTGAGGCAGTAGATCTTACTCCGCACATACATCCAAAATTGTGATGTGATATACGAAACATTCATAAATTTTGATTTCAAATCAAACATTCTATAAGCCAAAATTTAGGATTTATAAACATGTTAGAGGATGGAAATATGGGCATCCTATTTGTATAATCCCCAAGTATTTCTTACTTGATTCTATATCCCCTCCCTCATCCATCTGCAGATATGGATTAGATTCACCCTGGAAAGCCTCGGTTCATAAGCCTCTATAAAATCTTGTGTTACACTCCTATGAAATATATCAGATCCTCCCTTATCTCTTGTTTCCATACCGAGCATGACTCATATGGGATTATACATCTGAGTTGATTAGTCAGTTTTAATGACAGACTAGTAATGGGCCACCTCCTTTGACGTAATCCCTGATCGTATTACTGTAAAAACCTGACCCCAGCTGCCTGAAGTCGGTGCCTTATTTAATTACATTGGCATGATTAAAAATAATCAAATCCTGATGGACTGAGTAGTTTAATAGTTTGGGAAAACGATATGCACCCATAGGTTGAACATAACAACATGAAAATAAATACAACATAGAAACTCCTTTGACAATATGCATAACTCCTAAGTTATTTATTATTTTCATTCATAGTATACCTCTTCGAGACCTAGGAAAATGAAACATAATAAAGCGGTGATCTAAAATGCCCAGTAAGAGCTGAATAAATAATTTCTTAATGAAACATAATCATGGCTATTCTATGATTCTAATTACCACATGAACCATCAATACTATTTTCATAACGAGGGAATTCATATTGTGGGACATCATAACCATACTGTCAGGGCCTCAGGCAAAGACCATAATTAATAATTTTTTCAAGGCCTTGTGCCAAGATCGTAGTTTGTCTCATGAGACCTACCGATGCACCATGGGGATATAGAGTTCCCCACATGACACTTAATATGTCTAATACATTCTTTTTATGAATGATGATAAACATAAATAATATATACCTTCATACTAAAACTATCATATGAAATGTAAATAACATTCCCCAGTCATTAAACATAAACCCTAAACATTTGGAACAATATGGTAAATTATTTCAAGATAGCACATCCATAGTCAATATAATCATAAACCATTAGATAAAACATGGTGGATGATATCATAGGATATAAAACACAATCATGTAATAGTTTCTAACCAAGGATATTGACATGGATGACGATACGTTTAAATGAGCCCACTCAAAAATAGTTGAGGAAATAATCCATAAACATTCCAAAGTGTCTCATACCTCATTGAAAAATTCAAATCATAAAACCTTATAATATCATGTGAATAAAGAGACTATTAATATTAAATTTTGAAGGGCAGTACATACACCACAAGCATGGAATTTGTCGTGAACATGGCATATATATCATTAAAGTTAAATTGAGATAAAAAAACATTTTTTACTTTAGAAAAGAGAGTTCTTTTGGGAACCCATTTTTCTTTTTCATGAAATCAGATTTTAAACATTTAAATCCTAGAAAATGATATGTAAGAACATTGAAATTATATTTTAGGAATAAATGATTTCCAACTTAAGTGAAATCATGTAAAAAGATATTTTAAAGAATCTTTAGAAGTAAAACATTTTAGTATCATTTTTGGAAAATATTAAAGATATTTTAAAATAGAAAGTCATTTTTTCTTTTATAAAACCATAAATTAACCAGGATGGATTTTCATGATAATTTTTTTTATTTACATAAATTATAATGAGTTAAAATAGATTACATAGTTTACTAGAAAATAGGAAATAATTCTAGAAATGCCTAGTTATCGGGATGAATTTTTGAAAGATCCTTTTAAAATATATAACATCCCATAAATGAAAGTAGGATTCTAGTTGGTACACACATATATATATAACATTCAAACATAATTTATTATTAGTACATACAAATAAATAAGAATATCATTGAGGTTAGTAGAGAATAAGGGAAACCCGAATGAAAATTTATATTCGGGTATAAAAAACATATAACTTTGTAACCAATTGAATCGTATGCCCAAAAATTAATAATAAATAAATGATAAATTTAATATCATTAAAATAAATAGATCCATGATATTAAACATAAATGGTCAGTATACGTACACTATACACAAGAAATGGTGGCGAATATTGTGTATCTCACAATAATGGAAGTGAGGTGAAGAAACCCCCTTACTTTAAGTCTGCCTGTGTTCTTCACATGAAATTAGTGTCCTAGAGAACCAAATTAAATTCATTAATTAATATTTAAATAACCAATTATTTATGTAATTTTTTTAGTGTGGGCTCATTATTTTCATTCATGGCCTTCTTCATGGGTTTAAGAGGTTCAATTTTATTTTTTGGAAGCGTTTTCTTGATCTTTGGTATACTTATAAACATGAATGGAGAATGAAGTAAAATGAAGATGGTTATCTAGAATTGAAGATATGTTTTATTTATTGATTATATATATATATGGTTACATTTTTATAAATTTAATTTGGTTACTTAGTGTGAGGATGAATCATTATATAAATTATTTAATGAAAACTATTTTGGTTAATTGGCGGTTTTTGAACACAATGAACTCATTTTTTTTATAAATCCATACCATGTGTCCAAAAAGATTAAAAAACCATATATGATACATAATACATATAGTATATTAATTTTTAACCATAATAATGGTTTCATGACCAAAATTTAATATGTTAACAGAAATTGAAAACTCATCGTCCTTGAATGTGTTAAACTAAAACATCTCAGTTAGTGTTTTCTTTTTTAGTATAAATTAAAGGGAAAGGGAATATGATGAAAACATATTCATTTATCATGAAAAAATAAATTACAAGTAACATAATGGAGTAATCACAACATTTGTAAGAAAATAAGAGATGAAATAAAAATAAAGGAACTCAAAATAAAAGTAAAGTAGAGAAATCCCTTATGAAAATCTAGCAGCTTAATAACGTCACATAAAAATTCATAAAATACATTGATGATGAAATAGGGTATATAATCATTATTATATAACATAAAAATTAATGGGGATATGTAATCAAATATCCCAACATAATTCAATCGAAATTAAATGATAATAACATAATAAGAGTGCTTGAAAAAGAGAGAGAATTTTAGATGAAAATTGTATAGCATAACAACTATCCAACATGGTTTTAGAAAAAATTTAAAGAGAGAGGTGAAAGGGGTAACCCATTAATATAAGAATAATATAATAGTATTGGTAAATAATAAAATATAAATAATAAATTTTTTTGTAAACATGAAATACATACCACATAAAAGAGAACATGAAATAAATGAAATGAAAACATGAATTTACCCCTTGAAGTAATCATCATTGGGATCCTCGTTTGGAGAGATAATTTGGTATTTTGGAAAGACCTAGATCTTATTAGAAGTCGGTAGTGACTAGGAATAGTTATTTGGGCAGAACATTGAGGGGCTTCAAGGATTATAGGAGTGAGGATAAAAGGGGTTGGGGGTTATGCTGGAGGAGAGGGGTGAATTGTGAATATTTTATTCATTGTTTTTTATTTCCATTAATACAACCAATAGTGTTGTTTCATGTGACCCATAATAGTGAAAAGTGAATGTGGTTTCAAACTAAGTGGTATTACATCACTCATGATGTCATAAACATTGTATTTAATTGTTAATTTGTATACACATTATTTTACCATATTTCATTGTTCATCAAAAATTGAAGTATATCAGAAAAATTATAAAAATTGACCCAAATAATTCTTCAACGTGTACAATTAAAAAAAGCAATTTATTGAAATTAATTTATTATATATCTTTATTTAATTTTTGAATAAAATCATAGTTAATTAAGAAACTACAACTTTAAAACTATAACTCATTTTATAACACATTAATAAACTAATCAATGTCCTATAAAATTATCTTATAACCAGAAGACAATAATGTATCAATTTAGGAATAAATTTTATGAAATTACATTTCCATTTTTAATTATTATGTTAATCAAAAAAATTGTAATTAAAATATTTATGACATGCAAAAATACCAATACTTATACTATGATCAATTATTTACCTTTTATGATATCTACATTGTATTTATACATTCATCGATGATGTTTCTATTTTTTTGGCTGATTCACTATTCATTAATATTATCACTATTTATATGGGTATATAACTATTCACCAAAAATTATGTTTGTCTTATCAAACTGTAAATATCTTGATGACGGCAACCATGTATGTTAGTTTTTCAAAATTCAAATCACAGAGGTGTAAAAATTATGTTTACTTGGATAGGTTATAACAACGTGGTGTTTTGTAGAGACTAAGTGTTTAATGAATTCTATATTAAATCTATTTGCAAAATAATGGGGTGTTACAATTAACTTCCTCTCAAAGGGACATATTCACCATGAGATATATCTTCAAAGGGCCACAATCCCAATGAATTAACTATGGGAAACTTCGTATGCATAAGCCCTACTCAATATTTTGGTGTCTAAAATTTCCTAAATCAAACATCCCCATACCATGATGTTAAATTACATGGCCAATTCCCTAGTCGCACAATATTAAACTGACCAACAATGTCCTTAACACATGATCTTAAATTGCAGGGTACAATCCTACCACATGGCCTCAAACCATAATAAACAAAGTATGTTGTATTTAATTTATTTCTTTATGGGACAAGTAATATGCCTCCTCTAATATCAAACCCAAACACATCAAATAATTACAGTCCTTATTTGGATATATTCCTAATGTTTCGACCCTGAGGTGACGTGTTTGGGGTGATGACAAAATTGTATGATGGGGATCTTCACACGTCTATTATTCTAGATATAGTCTCATGTCAAGTTCACCATTTCTTATGTTTTCACCCATTATGTTCCATTATCTTATATAGGAGGATTGGAATAATCCCAATGGGACTGGGTAGTTTACCCCTTCTATATTGCGAAGGATGTTCCACAGTCAAATGGTCCCAATAAGCAATTTCATGGGGTTAAGTACTTGTGAAATCGGTTCTCCTAGGATATAACTTCCTCAGATAGTCTCCAACGTGTTTATTCATGGATCTAGAAACACCCAACAACCCTGGTATCCATGATTCATAGACCTTATTTCCACTGGAATACACTTGTTGGATGATTATTTTTCCCACAACACTTACTGACTCCATTGGTCAAGAGCATGGAAAGTCCATCTCATCACACCCTTTTGGTGGGAATTATTTCCTATTCTGAGACACTCTTATAGATTTATATCATGTTCATATGTTCATGAATCCATGGTTCATTCTAGAATAGTGTGTGTATGGGCTGGCCCTAGTTTTCAAGATCGCCATAGGTATACATGGATTGGATTGAACAAAGGTAATTTTGGCTTGACCTGTGCAATAAGGCATTCTGGAGTTTAACATCATCTAGGTTGGATGGAAGGTGACTTGATGTCGGTATTAGACCCATAGGATGGGTTTTCTATGTATAATCGGGAGTGGAATCGGAACCCACATAGTCCTGAAAAGATGTGGCTTACGCTTGAAGGATACCCAATCGAGGGGAACATGATTGGTTGGACACATTAGGAAAAGGCCCCCTTTTTAGATCAGGCCTTCATGCAGGCATCCTACATATCCTGGATAGATCAGGATATAGATTTCTCATAGTTTAGAAAATTTTGGGATTATGTTTTGAAGTTTTCCATTTTAGGGGAACATGATTGGGTGGGCCTTTGGGGAAAGGCCACGTTTTGAGATCAGGCATTCAAGACAGCATCCTATGTATCCTAGTTTGATCAAGAATCTGTGTTTTCATAGTTAATAATAGTGTCGATGTTTATTCATCACAGATCACTAATCCCACATGAGTCTTGCACTGTGTGAGAAACAATAGGATGTGATAGATCCAACCAACCACACACATCCTCCCCTACTGATGGGAGATAGAATGCATACGATAGAAGAGGCTAGGATGACCATGGGTGAGGGCACGAAGTGATGAACCATTTAATGTGTTATGACATTAAAGGTCATGTGTCTCGGATTTCTAAAGAGTGGTGACTAACCTCAGTGGGAGTGCCCTGGAATATGTCTTGGAATCGAGGATGAGTAACGACCTCGTCAGAAGTAGAACCAAACCTAACTCCTTCGACTGATCCCTATACATCATTGAATGTAAAATCAAGTGATCACCCTTAATATTTAGAATGGGGAGGTTCAGGTTAGCGCCCCATGGTTGGAATCTGGGTAACCAAGGTAATGAAAACATACAAACATACCTAGAGTCTGAACCGTTATGGGGATAGACTTCATAACTCCACTTACCATGGGTATTTGGAATCAAAGCGGAACACTAATGTGCCTGATGATCTGATAATACGGGTCTGACAGCTAAGGAGTAGTCTTTTGGCTTGATGTCAGGGGACTGGTTCACGGAGGGACTATGGAGGATTGGACGGTTACATAGGGGTGAGATTGGAAACATAGGGAATAATACCCAATAACCGCACATTCCGTGTACTATTCTCTTATGCAGGTTGGGGGAAGCACCGAATATCATAGTGGTATATGGGTAGAGGGGTCATACGCGTATTGAAGTAGTATGCATGCATGGTCATGGACCATCACACATCACAATGGTTCGCGGTCCAAGATGTGGGGTTGAATCCGCATAGCGATGGGCTATGTAGAACACCATATTGAAGGAGTATTCTGGGGACTATCGTTCGTGATGAGTTAATCCGTGCGAAAAATGTGGTTTTGGATTTCAACAATTAGGTTCTCGGCCTTCTTATTATTATTATGTTCTTTAAGTTTATGTTTCTTGGCTGGTTGTACTTGCAGAAAATGTGGTTTTCAATTTAGGATTCGCCGATGATTTGAGACTTAAGTTGGAATCTTCTCTGAATTCATTCTTCCAACCTCTGGGGTCCCCTTCATGCATTCTTCTTCCGTCCTCTATCAATTCCATCTATGCTCCTTTATAGATCACTGGGGAAATCATATCCATGGGCACGTGAAACTATTTGCGGAATCTCATGAAGAGATATATTGACTCGTGGAGGACTCAGTCAATTGGGATTTGCAGAGGCTATAGTTCACAACTCATGGTTCACAGAACCCTACAAATATACTTCATTCGCGAACTACTGAGTTTTTTGAATGGTATGTCAATGTCCATTGTGCCCTTGATTCCTTCAACGATGTTGTTCGTGGTCACCTAGGTTCCCTGGAAATTGCTTTGCGGGCTAGTGCCTTTTAGGTTGTTCCACGTACTGATTGTTGGGGGTTCATTCAGACCATGAACCCTTCCTGTGATGGTACGTGTGATAATTGAAACTCATTGAAAAATTTAATTCATTTAGGTTTCTTCTAAATATTGAAACTCAATTTGAGTCAATTCACATTTCTGGTGTTGTAAGAATGATTTTTTCCTTCTGCAAAGTGATTTAGGGAGTATTTTCTTCCCATGGAGAATGTTTTAGGACCCTACAAATGCCCCTCATTAGAACGGTGTCCATTTGGAACCAAAAAGAGTCTATTCTGATTTAGATGTGGTCCAAAACTAAAATGTTACATGGTAGAACAGATAGGTCTGGTATGAGGGGACCACACCTATATATATGGGTCCATATCATTTTTCATTTACCATTTCTCATGAAAAAGGTGCTCTCAACTCTCCCTCCACTTTCTCTTTCTTTCATACCGTTTCTTTAGCAAAAACCTTTCTAGTGAACTGCTTCGTACGTGCTGTGAACCAAACATTTCTCCATTACATCTGACCGTGAACCGAATTTTTTGTTTCGTGAATGGAATTTTGGAATTTTAAACCATAATCAGAATTTTCATGTAGGAGAATGCTACGTGGCTTGTGTTTCTGCACCCTGATCTTGAACCAGTGAACTGAACATTAAGACTTAATAATCCATGTTTAAATTTTTTAATAATCAACCTTGAACATGGACTGTGAGAGGACTTGGTTCGTGAACCCTTCTATGTGCTGGCCAATGCTCTGTGGGCCAGCGCGTTATTATTGTTTCGCATAACAGAGATGTACAAGGTATAATGATTCTTTGTACCGTAACTATATATGAAGATTGATTTTGTGTACTGTAACAGTATGCGGGGATTTCTTCTGCATATTCTGTAGTACACGGGATATGCCTACCACATACCATTTCATGGAATAGTATGTGGATCCCTTGAAAAAATATTTCTAAGTCCTTTATCCATTTCATCGATGGCCTTTATCCAACAGTTATTATTGGATTAACATTTTGTAGGCCTTTAGATTTCTTGTGCTGGCTACAATGATTCATTCATAAGCTGTGATGAAATCGATGAAGACGTGGGCAACCGTGATGTGGGGTAGTGAGGACCATCTTCGATACTACATTGTTCATCATGACAACTTCTTAAAATATCTCATCATGCCAGAACTCCTAGATTAGATGTTGTCCGTACAGTATCCACTTTATGACTTTGGTCTTCCTGATGATGTTACACTTCCATTTGCAGGCCCCAATACCCCTTTCATTCACTTAGAAGCACTACAAAGACATGATTGGGCCATTATTTCCCTAGTAAGAGAAGTCATTTCTATTCCAATTTAGGAAAATGTGTTCATATTAGAAGGGTCTATGTGGACTTAGGGTGATCTCAAGTGATGAAACATCACCTTGAGACTAGTCGCCCAAGAGTGGCCGTCTATCATTAGCCTTTCCCGAGAAAACCACAATGGGGGGTGAAGCACAAAGTGGCATTTTCCGTCCAGAGGATGTTTCACAGATGAATGGGCCTTGGAATTTGGGGTACACAAAACTTTTTTGGACCTGCATGTGCAGGTCATGAAAAAGAAGAATTTTGGATGGGGGGTCGAGCGCCCCCCATCTCCCGGATGCAAAGCATGGTAGCCACGAAGTCTGCATCCTCCATCTTACCGAACTGGCGCACCAAGCTCACACCAGACCCACCGACCAACCCACCAAAAACTAGAATCCATTCTTCCCGCGCCATCCGGCTCTGCCCCGCACCACTTCTACATGTTGGAAACTAGATACCGTCCCGATCCAGAAATATCGTAGCTGGCGCTGGCTCACGATGAGCCTCCTTCACCCAGTACGACGCCGCCAATTCCGTAGGCAGCATGCCGCCAGCTAAACCCAGCTGCCACCTATCTCCTGCAACCGAACTGAGTAGGGCCCCGCCCGATCTGACACATCGTGTTCATCCAGTCCAAGTCTTCCTCCCTCATGGAGATGCCCTACAGTGTGGCCCACCAGGCTCCTAGTCCACCTCCCACCCCACGGAGAAACCGACACCATCTGAGGCACACGCCGATGCCTCCCTATTGGCTCCGACCTCGAGAAAATCCACATAGCACACCTTCACATGGCCCCTACTTTAACAGGAGACTCCAGCTTCATAGTGTGTTTTTTCGGCCTATTGTAACACTGTACAAGTCCCTTTATACCTCACATGACTCCAAATGAGACCAGGCGCGTTTTCCTGGATAGAAATGAGTGTTGGTGGGACCGACCACACATGAGTGCCCCTGCACGAGGTTAGCATCACTCGGAATGTCCTTGCGTGGGTTAGGCCCAACCTGCAGAGGCTTTCCAGGGAATTGGAGCCCTATTAAGTTAAATTTAATCAAAAGTTAATTAAAATAATTAATTTAAATAAAGTAGTTAATTAGATTAATTAATTTTTAATTTTTGGTTTAAAAAGGTCAAGTGATGTAATTAATATCATTGAGATAGTAATTAAATTAAGTAAATTAATTTAGTTTTTAGTTTTAAAATTAAATTAATTAAATGGGACCAAAGACTAATATTTGTTGAATTAAAATTAGAGTAAAATTTTAATTCAATAAATAATGCCCCCATAATTTAATGCCAGATTAATTTTTCTTCTGCATTTAGTTTATATATTCATGTTTAAAGTTTATACTGATCATGAGCAAGAGACCGACCAATTATTGTATGGTGCATTTAATTGAATTATTTATTTAATGTATTTATTTAATTATTACATGTTGGTTTGTAATAATTATTTTAATTAAATAAAAGATGATATGTGTGTTGTCTCAAGGGTCATTATATGTATAAGGGCTAGCGCGCCCATTCCCAGAGTTGTATTTTATACCCCAAGACCCCTCACCTATGTGAAAGTATTGTTGTATAATAACGAGATGATGGGTGACAAATTTCACACCAAGTGACGGAGACCCACCAGACAAGATGTGATGCATTGGATGAGCAGACATTGTTGTTCAAGTTGCAAGCCACCCGACTAAAGGTACTTACCCCTAGGGTTTCAGTTGGTCCATTATTCACTCAACAGATCAACCATTCGAATCTGCTCATAGTCATGTTTTTCATTTTATTTCTACATGTTTTAATATTTTATGAATGTTTAGTTAGAACGCGATCACATAGAATAATAATAAATAATAATGGAAGATAAAATGAACATGTGACACATTATATTTGTCTATTTCATGCATGGTCAGTTGTGAGTGTTATCAAATATTATGTGTTTATAAAATAGAAAAAAATTTCTTTTGATGCAATAAAAATAATAAAACCCTCAATTATGTGTTAAGTCATAACTGACTTCGGTCATTCATGTTTGGACAAAAATTTTTGTTTGAGGTGTCGATCATGCCATACATAACGATGCCTCTTACTACGAAGGATTATTTATAAGAATTATGGGTTGACGTAACTAAAATTGTAGAAAAGAAATATCCATATCTAGTTTTTTGTAATTTTAGAGGCATACATTGAGTAAATCATGTTCTGATTTTATGAAGCTCAGACTTCACTCAACAGATCAAGGAGCTGCAAGTTAAAGTGGTCGGCCAGCAAAAATTCTACCTCAAACCCGTCAAGTAGTGGCGTAACCATAACATGTAGACTATGAGGGGTGGTTCTAGGATCCTTTCCACTAGAATACTCATGCGATAGATTATTCCGATTCTAGCACAGATGGTTCCTAGAATCTGATAAAATAGTGGGAGACATTTAATATACTATTTTAATAATAACTGTCTTAATCGGTAATCCAGATAAATGTCACTAACCTTCTAAAATTAATCTTGTATAAAATGAAACATTATACCATAAGTTTAAAACTACGATATTATATTGGAAGAAGTAAATGTCCACACTAACTCAAGTATCCATGAATAGTACAATAGCATGCACATAGTACTATTATATTGGGAACTCAAGGTTCCAGTTTCCCCAACACTGTTGAACTACCTCAAGAATCAAGGGTTAAAATTGCTTACAAGAGACTAATGTACATAGAATATGATAATCATTTCATTTTTCTTTCATCAATGTTCAGTGTCAATTGCGGTCGCTACACCAGGACATTGATGATATAACATGAAGTCTCATCTCAAAGATGTTTTCAAGGAGAAAGCAAAGAAATGATATAAATATGGTGATGATACACCGACATGGGTAAAGTGAATGATTGATCGTGATCTTTAAATGGATCCCTTTCTCATATCATTTTCACCCCTTTACTCATGTTTCTTTTTTATGTGACAAAATGAACATGTGTTGAGTAAACTCTCTATTACCTATCTAGGTAAGGTTTTCCAAGTAAATAATAATAATAGATAGTTATGTTTTAAATCTTATGGAGAATAAATTGATAGAAAATGTGGAAAGGACAAAGTTATTTAATTTTAATGGAACATTCGCGACACCCTTAAATTTATAGAGTATTAACCAAGGTTATTTACATTGCATATTATAAAATAATACAATGGATGTTTAAAACAAATAAACTGATTTAAAGGAGAAATTGTCCACTTCTACATCAGTCAAATTCATCAATGTAATGTATCCTTTTACAACTTTGAAATTTTATACTATATTCTTTTTATATATGGGTATTTAAATACAATAACGAAGTAAATATCGAAACATTACTAGAAGTCAAGTGTATTCTAAAACTGGCTGCGAAAGGGTGATACCTAAGCTAGTGGTGAGAAGTACATGAATTATTAATTTCCATGTGAAGGATCCATGTTGAACTATTATTGATTATAACCAAATACATTAATCTCACGTGTCCTTGAATGCAAGGAGACATTCTTTCAGGTTCTGGAATGAATGTTGTTTTGGTACGCTCAGTCACTAGTTTAGTAATACATGAATCATAGGCTACTAGTGATGAATATAAATTTAAGACTTATACCCAGTTGTGAAAATATAATTCATTATCATGTAACAAAAAAAGTGGACATCATTAATATACCAAGTATGCTATTTAGGCTCGGCACAGATAAATAATTTTGGTATTATCAATGTCTTTAGTTTGGAAAAAAGATCCTTTAGAAATGAATGTATGTCACAAATCTTTTGGAAATTGTTCAATAAGTGAACCCGAACTATTCCAAGAATAACCTAGAGGAATATATAATTCTTAAGATTCCTTTAAGTAATTAACGGATTTTAAATTGAATTATATTCATGGTAACGATATATGAGATGCTTCCAATTGGGATACCAAAGAATATCTCGACCAAGCATTCATCAATCATGATAAAGCATCGTGGAGTAATTCCTGAACACACATTACCTTATCGACATCATGCCATTAATTTTAATGAGGAGGATTGATGATGAAGTATAACAAATCAACATTGATCAACAGAAATGTAACTTGGAGCAATTCATAAACACAAATTTTATACATCAAAGCATTAGTGTAAGTAATATCAATGTTGCAACTAGCAGAAACTTCCATTATATCTTATGAAATGATTTAAAAATAATGGTTCAATCCCATAATCATATGCCAAATATAATGACAAAAGGATATCATACGAGTCTTAGTATGATGTAAATTCATTAATTCATAATGACATGTATTTGGATGAAAATAGTTTGTTCGGACATAATCAAACTTGCATCAAGACAAAAACATTGTGCATTTAGTATAATAATCCTAACAGTTTCTTAGGATATTACAAAAATCCTTATCATAGAAATGATATAGTCCAATTATAAAATGTATTTTTATAAGGGGGTAAACATCTTTATTAAGGATAGTGGGAGATATATTGACAAGTGTTTAGTCAATGTTCAAAATATAGAAATAGTTGTAATAAGAACTACTTCCACAAGAACATGTGGAATAAAGCATGTTCCAGAGACACATACTGCATAGGAAGGATAAAACCATGGTAATGTTTTTATATTCACTGCGGTCAGTGATCTATTATTCAATGTGAATAATATTTCCTACAAGTAAGCTACATATTGAAATTAACTAAAATTGATAACACCATGTAATATTCAATTAATGGATTCCATGTATCAAAGTGAAAAGGGGGATTATTATTTTTAATATTGTGGTGGGTATTCATGTGAATTAATCATGGACGGTACAAGTATAGTACCAATAAGTATCGATTGGTTTAACCAAGTTGTTATGCATAAATCTGATAGAATTTTACTTATCATAGTTAATATCTATGATCATGTTATTTAGAATTGGATTTCATGACAACCAATCGTGGACGGTGTCTATATGACGCGACCATAATGAAATGGTCATGTCACAGAATGCTAATAAAGGTTTCTTGTTACTGAAATCCATTTTAGGATTAAAGTAAGCAACATGATTGTATAATATAAATTTTCAAAAAAGGATTTCCATGTGTCTACCAGAGGATAGTGGGACGACCAATGTTTTCCAAGAAGAAGTATGTTTGACAACGCATGGAAGAAAAATTGGTCTTATGGTTAGTTAATATACAATTTAATTTTATTCCCTAGTGATTGAATTAATGTAGAAACCTATGTTCTATGAAATAGGACATACTGTGGTTGATCTATAGGTTTTTTGGTCCATGTCAGTTGTACAAATATTCACATTGTATTGAAAAATACAAGTTGGAAAAATTCATGAGATGAATTGTTGCCTATGTCATAGAGCACAATCTCTTCTAGTTGACCTATCCAAGACATGGAAGAGATAAACATGATGAGTTAAATCCATAAATCAAAGAGATGGATCAATCATGTATTCCATGATATGTATAAGACCTGATATTTCCAAGGTATATTTTAAAATAGGTGAATATCAGTTATATTAAGGATCACTACAAGGAATGAAGTCAGAACTATCTAATTGTGCATCAGCAGGTACTAAAGAAAAGTACCTAGTAAGTGGAGAAGAAATGGATAATAGTTTTTGGGGATACAAACTAGTCTTACATAGATCTACTTGACTTAATATCACTGTTAGGGGATGGTGATCAGTGAGACAAAATCATAAAATCCAGTGGTATCCACACCTATAGGACTGAGTACGTTGCAGCTTCTGAGCCAGTTAAGAAGTAAATAATTTCTACATTTTTTTCATGTTCATATAATCACACCAGGTAAGAAAAGTATTATCATAATGTAAATTATGATATTCTTACTATCTAAGATGTCAATCTATGACAGTGGAAAAAGTGATATACTCCGGATAACATCCCTTTAGAAGTTTTACTCAAGGAGATGAGCATTCTATAGAAGAATTTCCACATAGCAAGAATATTGGAGGTCTCAATAGCTAAATACATTTCCCAATAGAAACCTGATGTTTATCATGTGATTAGCTAACAAGCTTGATTAACAAGTTGGATTTAGTGCAAGTGGGTGGTTTGAAATAGTGAGTGCCCTAGACCCAACTATTCAGTGTTTTTTATTACCATGTCATGTATACAGAAATATATACATGATTTCATCTTACCATTATAGCGTAGTCTTTTCGGCGTACACTATTGAAATGGTAATGTCCAAAGATTAATTTTCGTATCAAAAGGATATAAGAGATCCTATGATATAATGAGAACCTCTAGATATTATGAAATTAATCTTAAATATATGTTCTATGGTCTATATACATCTTACAAATTGGACACAGTAGATGTTTGACTATCAGGTGCTGGGGGCTCATAAGCATTGATATTTTTTCTCATGAAGTTTGCACATGGTGATCTCTATTAGTAAGATCATGAGGACTAGCCCTAAAATCGGAACACCACATGTTTCGGGGGTCATTAGATGTTCCTATGTATGATCAGGTGTAATTGTATCTTGAAATGAGATCATAAACAATGTATTTTAATTGATTGTGTACTTTAATGCTTGATGAAAACCATGGAAATGAAGTTGTGGTGAGGTATCTTGTGTTGGGTGCGTCATTGGTGGTATGGCATTGGTTGAATGGTCTATAATGTATTTTTCGCTTCTGTGTTATAGAAGTAATATATCTCAGTCCATGTTGAGAAGAATGGAAGTACCATTATAAGACCATGGCCATGGTAGCCAATGGTAAATCCTTCGAGTTAAATCAACAAATAATAAAGAAAGAAAAGGGAGATGACACTTGAGTGCTTACAGCTTTATGGGATATTAATGACAAAGATATTATATTACACAATGCATGTTCATAGGCAGGTTGTCACTACTCTGAAAATCCTTATCTATTTAGGGGCCATGATGGGTTGCTAGATCTCTTGGTCAGTGAATACTATTCGCTACTCTCGAGATAAGGTCCTAGAGGTTCACACACAATAGCGTATTAAAATTTTTTCCATATTCATTTGAATAAGAAATTCAGACATGGTGGGCCCCACTATTGGCGTCCGGTATTTGTCCTATAAAAAACAATCACTAATGGATAAAATAAAATCAAATTATTATAATATAGAATATTGAGTACTAAATTTATTCATTACATGTATTTTTGTGTTTTAAGTAAATGCATGAAAAATATTAATTGGAGAATATTAAATATTCAAGGATCAATTAATATTTATGGGAGTTAAGAGTCATGTTAATGACTCAATTATTATCACGTAATATATTTTAATATATTATAAGTGAGTGATAAAAATATTTATGAATCATATTAGTAGTCATATAATGTTATTGATAGTGTGATATGTTTCTATGGCCTACGAGGCTATACCCGGTATTTTAATTAAGCCCAATAAATAGAAGAAGATGGGATCTTTCCAAACACTATTCATAGGGATTATCTCTCATATACTCTCTCCCATGATCTAGATATTGATGCTCTCGATCCAAAGAGCATGGATAGAGATCTCCATAGGGCATCACTAATGAAGCGATTCAGTGATTGTTGGAGCATCAAAGACATCATCGGTATTCTGTGCTTACACCCAGATTACAAAGAATGATTCTCTCGAAGATTCCTTGAAGCGCGTGTGGACGATCTAGAGGAATTAGGTTTCAGATTTTCAAGCAGCGATTGCCAACGATGAGAAGGTGTCATGCTCAGCTTTGGAATTAAACTAGGTTATTTATTTTTTATTTTTGTGCTTAAAATCCATTATGCGTGGTCTTCATCTAAGAACGGGCTGCTATTCACCGATGTTGACAAGTTTACATTGATCCTCAGTGGAAAGTTTTTAAAAACACACCTGTTTGGAGCTTCCACTGCACGCCTGAATTCAACACCCTAATCGTCCTCTAGTTGAGAAAGGATATCTCTTGTTATAGATGGAGTGTCAGATATGTCTGACTCCATATTTCCAAACACCTTGTCATAAGAGGTCTTTCTCACATCTATCCATGCAGGTGGGGGGGGGGGGGCTTCTTGCTTGTAAAAAATTTTATTTCAAGTAGGAACTCTGCAATCGGTGCTGCAATGGCAAGGGATACCATTGAAAATTGATGGCCAACCACGGGAAATTTCTTTACGAAAAATACCCTAGGGAGGACCTTTAGGGTGGGCTACAATGAGGGGAAAACCTTCTTGATGAATGCTTTGATGGAGAGGACTACTATCACAAATTTTCAGGGAGAATTTCTGCAGTGTACATCTTGGGGAGGGACTTTAGGATGTATTGTAATCAAGGGAGGACCTTCTCATTGCTTGATGTTACTATGGGGATGGAATTTACAACAACAACCATAGCAGGGAGGACCATCATAATGACTATAATCAGGGCGAGGAATACCATCATGACTTGACATTCAAATATGGTGAGAAGTATATCTGCAGCATATACCCTACAGAGGACCATCAGGGAAGATGAAAACTAGGGGACGACTTTCTTACTATCTGATCATCTGATCAAGGAGAGGGAAAAACTGGCACTCATTAAAAGATGGGATCTTGTGATCAATCATTCCTTACACATGGAGTGATCCCCTGTGGGTGGTTTGGGGAGGACCTTTAGGGATATTGGTAGCGACATTGTAGGTAGGGACTTTGCAACTATCACTATGACATCCATAATTTGGTAACGGATTTTCAAAATCTTGTGCCTTTATTGATATATTTTTGAGGTCCTCATGAAACCCATGTTCCAACAGATTAGTATCATGTATGCGCTACTCATTTTTCCTATTTCCTTTAGCGTATTTTATTTTTGAATGCTCACTTGTGGGTAATCCGGGCCGTCTACTATTGGTAATGGTCTTCATATATGGGTCCCTGCCTTGTGGGGTGTTGTGATGCCACCGGGATACACTGACGGGCATCTAGAGTTTTGGTTGGAATATATACCTACCATGGAGTGGCGACCACATTGGGCTGATGTCCCCTAGTTGGAACAAGTATTTGTTCCTGATCCGGTTGTCTGTTTATCATAGGATATTTTCATCGATCCTATTGGACTGGAGCAGGGATGCATAAATTCTCCGAAGTGACTGAACCATTTAGTGAGTAAGTCATTCCATTCGAGGAAACTTGGTAGTGGACCTGGTTTCTCATATTGGTCGTCGATGTAATGATATCTATGCATATTTAGAGGATATGGTCTAGAATCGACATCTTATCTTCCATCATCACCTAGATGTGTTGAGATACATATTTTGATGGAATGGGTATGAAGTCCTCTTCCGATGTCGGATAAGGAGTTTGTTTTTGGTTTCATCCCCCATGTTATTCCAGAAGATACTAATAGTTCCCCTATGACGGGACATAGAAACGAGTCTTCTGCCAGTTGTCATATCTAGTTTCCACCGTATTTGACAGTTGGGATTTTTATTCACGAGCAGGGATTTTCATATGCTATCTTGTTATTGTATTTTTCTCATGGGATTTTTATGCATCTGTAGGATCTTTATGCTACTCATATTTTCGTGATACCCTATTAGGATGGTAGGTTTGGTATGAATTTTTAGGTCTTTGTGCCTATATATAGCTAGTTGTCATCACATTTGGAGGATAGGCTTGTTTGGCATTGGTTGGTATATGCATCTACTTATAGTTTTCCAATCGGTCAGCACTGTGGGATCGATGAGAACTAGTAGGAACAAGAATGCACTCGTATTGTGACACCCTATTTCTGTGGTGGGATTGAGTAAAGGGGGAAGAGTATTACATCATCCCATTGAATTCTGTTGTGTTTGTATGGCAGATTTTCTCCTCAAGAACCCATGTTATAGAGTTTTACTTATTATATATTCTCCACCCCTAGAAAGCGTCCCAAGGGGCTCAGGTCTCCAGGACATCAATAGGTGACTTCGGTATAAGTTCATCTTCAATGTGAGGAGGTTTAGTCGCCCGGTGTTGGTAGTGAAAATCTCTAGCAGGGGCCCATGAGTAAGACCCATGTGCAGTTCAGATGAAAGTTTCAGCATTGACTTCATCTGCCTCCCCCAGGTAAGGGAGGTACTTATTGTCATGTTATGGGGAAAGGATCCCGAAATGGTTTGAGACGACAATCGAGGCTACCTTGTGCTGAGGTTCCATTCGTGGCTAAGAAAGAAACTGGTAAACCTTCACATACTAGAGGGATTATCTCGCGGCCTCCACCATGGGGAGAGTGTCATTTCAGTGCTACTCTCTGATCAGTGTGTTTGATGACCATTGTTGAAGACATTGGGTAGGTGAGGGGGTCATTCTCTCCGTTGGGGCCCCTGCCGCATGCGGGATCGCTGAGGCGTGTATTTACATTGGTCGTCGGGATTTCATTTTTATGAAAGGATGCTCAGTGGGGACATGTAATATGCATATATGACATAGAGACCACAAAACCCCATCAAAGTAGTATTCTTTTAAACATATGAATATTTGATGATTCAGCTAGCCTCCTTCCTCTTTTATCATTTGTTGTGAGGAGAAGGGGATTGAATGGGGTGAGACTTCCCCCTTGGTTAAGGATTCACGTTTGGTTTACCATTTTTGTTTTGGCCCTGAGGTGATGCGTTTTGGGTGACGACAAAATGGTCTGATGGGGATCCTCATACCTCTCTTATTGTAGAAAGAGTATCATGTCAAGTTCACCATTTATTTTGTTTCGACCCATAATGTTTCATTATCCTTTTGAGGAGGATTGGATTTATCCTACTTGGACCTGGTAGTTTACCCCTAATTTATTGCGAAGGAGGTTCCACATTCAAGTCATCCAAACAAGTGACTGCATGGGATCAAGTACTTGTGTAATCCGTCCTCCTATGATATAACTTTCTCAGATGGTCTCCTACGGGTTTATTCATTAAGCCATAAACACCAAATGGACCTGGTATCCATGATTCATTGACCTTATTTCCAAAGGCAGACACTCATTGGAAGATTATTTGGCCAATGACACTTATTGACTCTATTGGTCAAGAGAATGGGAAATTGGGCTCATCACACCCTTTTGAGGGGAATTATTTAAGACTCATTTACATATTTTATTTGTGTTCATATATTCATGAATCCTCAGTTCATTCTCAAAGATTGTGCCCATGGGCTACCCCTAGTTTGCAGGATCATCATGGGCATACAATGATTAGATGATACAGAGGTAATGATGAATTAAGCAGTGAAATAAGGAACTCTATAGATTTTCGCCATCCAAGGTGGGCAGAAGGTGACTTGATGTCAGTATCAGACCCATAAGATTACTTTCCTACTTATCCTCAAGTGAGGAATCAGAACCCACAATGTTCAGAAAAGTTGGGGCTTACGGAAGGAATCTTCCCATTCGAGGAGAACATGATTGGGTGGACCTTTTGGGGAAAGTCCCCCTTATGAGCTCGGGCCTTCAAGAAAGAGTCCTAAGTATCTTGGATTAATTAGGAATAGAGATATTGTAGTTCATAAAAGCAAGGGCTTACGCTTGGAAGCAGTCCATTTTATGGGAAAAATATTTAGTGGACCCTTTTCAGAAAGACACCCTTTTGAGATCGGGCCTTCGAGCAGGCATCCTACACATCCTAGTTTGAATAAGAATTAGATTTCTAGTAGTTCATAGGTGTGTTGATGTTGTAACATCACAGATCTCTAATCGCATGTGATTCATGCTTGGTGTGAGAAACAATATGATGTGATAGATCCAACCAACCACAAACCTCCTACCCTACTGATGGAAGAGGGTGTGCCTATAGCGGAAGAGGCTGGGTCGACCGTGCGAGGGGGTGAAGAGCGATGTACCTTTTAATGTGGGATGAAATTAAAGGTCATGTGACTTAGTCTTTGGAATATTGGGGACTTACCTTAGTGAGAGTTCCCAAAAATGCATTCTAAAAAAGGGGACGAGTTTCGACCACATCACAAGTCGATGAAAACATAACTCCTTCGACTGATCGTTATACCTCATTGAATGTCAAAGCGAGTGATCAATCTTAATCCCTAGAATGGGGAGGATCACTTTAGGGTCCCAAGGATGGAGTCCGGGTTACCATGGGAATTTAGACTCCCAAAAATACCTATATTCTGAAACATTGTGGGTAGATCCTTCGTTACTCCACTTAACAAGGGTATGTAGAGTCAAAGGGGCCAGCTGATGTGCCTGATGATCTGATCATAGAGGTCTTCTTGGCTTCGGAGGAGGATTTGTCCTGATGCTAAGGGATTGGTTTGGGTGGGACTATGAGGACTAGTTGGTAACAGAGGAGAAATATTGGAACTAGAAGGACGAATACCCAAAAACACCCCATTCCATGTATTGGCTTCTTATACATGATGGGGGAAGCTTCACATACCATAGTGGTATGCTGGCAGAGGGGTCCTCCACGTACCAAAGCAGTACGCGGGCATGGTCATGGACCACCATGCACCTCAATGGTATACAGTCTTGTATGTGGCCCATCATTCTACTTCAGGTTCCTTCCACGTATAGATGCAGTACATGGAATCAGGGTGAATCCGCATAGCAATGTGCTACGTGGAACTCCATATCGAAGGAGGGTCCCAAGGACCATTGCTCATGGGGAGTTAATTCATGTGAAATATGTTGTTCATGATTTAATAAATTAGGTTTGTGGTCATCTTATTATTATTAAGTTCCTTCATTTTAGGGTTTGTGTGTTGTTGAACCTATGGAAAATTTGGTTTACAATTCGGGATTTGTCGACGATTTGAGGCATAAGCTGGAATCCTATCTGAATTCTTTCTTCCAACCTATGGGGTCACCTTCGTGCTTCCATCATCCAGCCTCCCTCATCTCCTTCTCTTCTATTGTATAGAACATTGGTATATTCATATCTATAGGCAAGTGGTACTATTTATAGAATCCCCTGAAGAGATATCTTGACCCGCATTGGACTCAGTCAAACGAGGTTTGCGGAGGATGTGGTTCATGATTCATGGTTCACAAAACCCCTCCAATATCCATTGTCTGTGAACTGTTGAGTTTTTGGAACAGTATGTAGAAAACCTTTGCACACTTGATTCCTTAAGTGATGTGGTTCATGGGTTCTTCGTTTTGTTGGCCTTTGTTTCATGGTCCAGTTCCTCATTGGTCATTCCACGCAATAATGGTTCACGGTTCATTCGAGCCATGAACCGTTCCTGGTGATGGTATTTGGGTTACTTGAAACTCTTTGAAAATTTTATTTCCCTCATGTTTCTATGAAATTTTCAATTCAATTTGTGTCTATTCACTTTTCTAGTCTTGTAGGAATATATTCTTCCTTCTAGAAAGTGATTGCGGGGGTATTTTCTTCCCTTGGAAAATTTTTCAGGACCCTACACCTGATAAAATCATTCCCCCACATAGAGGGTTAAATTCTTTCTAGATACTTTCATCTCATCATTATTAGAAATATTCCTAGTGGGATACATATTAACATGGCTATATTCCTTTAAATTTCAATTAAATATCATAGGGATACAATCCCTTCACGTTCAACTAAAAACGGATGTTCAATCCTAAGTCACACACCAACCATTTTTAAGAACCTTTATCCTAGTCATCCTAGAAAAAATATGTTAAAATATTTGGATTGTTCCTTGTTACACAACCATAAAAGTTACACTATGTACTCCTTAGTGTCACTAGACTTTGTGGTTTTTGATTTATTTCATATGGATACATTGGAATCCCCATCATGGGAGTGATCCCAACACCAAAAGAATCACCACCTTTCTAAACAACTATACATTCTAGAGTTCCCATATATGTGGCATTAAATCATAATTCCTTAAACCAATGCCTCACCAAATAATAATTAAATACAATAGAGACCATCTTATAAAAAATAATTTTCCACGGAAGTGGAAAATCAAATACATAAAAATGGTTCCAATAATAAAGAATCTCTAATATATATAGATGTTAACATCTACACATGCTAATAATTAATTTCTTGTATGAATTACCATTATTGAATGGGAATTTGGGAATGATTTTTGAACATTATTTGATTTTATATGAGAGTCCATGAGTTGAAAATAATTCCCACCAATAGAGTGTGATGAACCCGACAATCAACTCTCTCAACAAATTTGAGCTCCTATGAGTCATCGGTAAAACATCCCAATGACCACATGTTATATGAAAGAAGGTCCATAGTATGTGATAGATGTGGAAGTAATTGTGTGTTTTCAGTTACATTATTAATCCCCACCAAAAACCATTTGAATTTGTAGGTAATTATTAACACATGAATTAACACATGCTCCCATTCTAGGGGAGACAATGTTTCTTCCTTTTGTACTTTTTTTTAAGAATCGAATAAAGCATTAAATTTTTTAAGGTGTTTAACCACTATATTTCATGGAATTTATTTTAAAATATGAAAATGAAAAAATTTATTGGTACTCTCATGATTTATGAAGGTAAAATAAATGATAATGTTTATTTTTATAAACTGATTAGAAATGATTGTTCTTCTATTAATGTTTTCACTTCAAAGGATGATAATAAGTTCAAAGAAATATGTTTTAACTCATTTGAGAGAGGGTAACTTGATTGTTAAAATTATATTTATGAAAATGCTCAAGTTTCTATAAGATTATAAAAAATTATAAAGGATAAAAAAGATTTTATAATATCATATAATAAATCAGAAAATAATTACGGAAATTCAAAGGAGGTTAGATTCTATTAATGTAAGAATCTTGGGAATATCAATCCAAACAACCCTCACCTTAAATAAAATATAGAATTAGAATGAAATTTCAATGAATTACTTATTAAAAAAATAAGGTAAAATGATAAATGAAGGTTACATGGAGTGATTGTGAGTATTCTAGTGACGTCTCTAATTGTAACTATAAAAGTGATCAATAAATCCAATAATCTAATATATGTTTTTTTGGTCAGACTAAAGAGGTATATTATTTTTTATCTCCTATTCTTTAATATAATTATAATTTTTTTGGGGTACATAATCGATAGTTCTCGATGCTTAAAGATAAATATGGTTCATTAAATAAAAATCATAAACCCATTATGAAATCATATGACAAAATTATTTCTAAAAATAATGTTTTTTAATCATTTTTTCAAATTAAAGTATAATTTTGAAAAAACTAAATCATATTTAATATGATTTATATTTTAATTAATTAATATTAAGATAAGTATCTTTTTTAAAATTTATGATAGTACATCTACTCAGGGGGAAGAATACTTAAATAATATTCTTGGAAGTCAATAGTATGTTATAGGTAAATAAGAAATACAATTCAATACCAGAGTCTAAATCTGTAAAGAATTTTTTCCCTATTCTATTAAAAAAGTTGGGGATATAGATATTTGTTTTTATTTTGTAAATTCTATACATTTTAAAAATTATTATAGATTTATATATCCTTAAATATGTAGCATTACAAATCACTATATTAATAGAAATTTATCCATTATTAAAGAAATAATTTCATCTCAAATAAAATGGATCTAATTACTAAAGTCACTAATTAATAACACAATTGGACCAAAATGTAAATGGGTACCAAAAAATGTACTCCTCTAAATTTTTTATTGGAAATTACCCTTAAAAATAGGAATTCTATATTTTATATAGATATTGTCTTCGAAGAATATATGTATGGACTTTTATAATTTCATTATCAAATATTGAAGGAGTCTATTTATAATTTAAATATAATTATAACAAAAAATTTATTAGAATTTAACCATTTGGAAATCCATAATTTGTATTTATCAAAAGAAATATATATATTAAATGTTTAAAGAACATTATTATAAGTATCTCTCTATATTGTGAAAAAGGATATTCAATTGATTTTTCTAATGTTTTGTTTCATATTGATAAGGATATATCACTAAAATTTAAAATCAAGAAAAAATTAAAATTAATATACTTTATACCTAAAAATAATGTGTAGATAGAAGATAAATTGGTTAAATGATGAGATTAATTAATATTTTATTTGGAATAAAATATTTGGACATTATAATGTTTATTTATTAAAAAATATATTTTATAATAATTTGATTCCTATTTTTTTTAATATAATTTTTGTTGGGAAGAGGCTATGTGTTGCATGCCATATAGATAGGAAACACTCTTCTTTTTTCAAATCAATTAATACTTATTCCACATGATGTTCTTTGGAAATTATCCTCATGGAATGTTTTTGACAAGATAGAAAAAAAATCCTTGGACACATGTATTTTGTTTCTTGTTTTTTTGATTATTTTTTTATATTTAAATGGGTATTATTTATAAATATTAAAAGTGAAATTTATGTTCTCTTTATGAATTATTTAAAACTTCTTCAAAATGAAAAATATTCCACAATTAGTTGACATGAAACCATGATAGAGAATTTTATAGGGAATTTTTAACTCATTTTGTTCAAATCATGCTATTTAAGATAAATTTTGTTCTCTTATAACACCTTAATAAAATGAAGTAATGTATGGAGAAAAAAATACTTTATAAGAAATTTATAGAACAATGATATACGAATATTGTTTTCTGACTCAGTTATGGAAGTAGGGTTTTAAAAAAAATACTATGTCATATATATAGTTATAATAAGATCTATTTTAAAGAGACCATCCTATGAGTTATGGAATGTAAGAAATTTAAATGTTATATAATTTAAATTTTCAAGAATAAAGGTTCATATATTAAACACCAAATATTATCTTCATAAATTTTATCCATTGGATGATGGTGAAATAAATCTTCATTAATTAACTACTTCAAAATCATATAGAATTTTCTTAAATAATCCATGAAATGTTTATAAATTGATTCATTTAATGAATGATAGGAGTGTTGGAGTTAAGAACTTTCAAATACCTGAATATCAATAAATATCTTACCACATGATAGATTTTATTTTGTATAACGTTAATATGATATTTTCTGTATATTTTTTCTCACTTTGAATGGTTTTAATAGTTTCCTGATATAATCATAACATTGAAATACTATAAAAATATTCTTAAACATATTTCATATGGTCTTGAGAAACTATATCTGGTAAGATATATATTTTGTTTTAGATAACAATTGTTTTATTTTCTTCAGAAAAATATGCTTCAACTCATGAATCTTCGCACATGGTAAGCCAGTTTATAAAGAATAAATCTTATTAATTAGTGGAGATATGCATACATTACTATAATATAATGGGGTTTATATGAATAATAATATTTTTAATGTTGTGATCACTTGGACTAAGTAATTGTTGGTAACTAATATTTATAATCAAGAGTAAGGTATATATTGGGAAGATACATTTTCAACAATTTGTAGGTCAGAGCCCTTTAGATTCCTCCAAGATTATGCATCCCATATAGAAACTAATCATTTCTAGATGGAAGTAAAATATTATTTTTAAATAGTTTTCTTATAGAAGAGTTTTATATTGAATAACCTCTAAGTTATCAAAATCATCCATTCAAATTATGTTTTGGAATTACCACATCCTTATATAGTCTTAAACTCAGACCTAAATCTTTGTATGAGTATCATCTTTCATTTATTTTATCAAATTGTTTTTCCATAAGCATTTAAGACCCAAATATATTCAAATAAAATTAATCATTAGATACTTATTTAGATTAAATATATATTTATTAGGTTATTTTTGGTTAAAAACTAGAAGTTGTGTAATTACTTTTCCAAAATCATGGAACCAGATTTAAAATTAGGAATGATGGGTGAATTTAAATTTTTTATTAGTTTTAAAATAATTTATATTTACTATGGTTATGTTTTAAATCATATAAATTTTATACAATACATACAGACAATGTTTGGACTTTTAAAAGTATAACATACAAAACTCTTATGATTTCAATTAATAAGCTCGGTATGGATGATGTTTGAAAACCAGTGGAAAATATGTTTTATAGAGGAATAATATTGATCTTATTATATCTTATTACCATACGACCATGAATCATATTTTTGTGTGTCTTTCTTCTATATATCAATCTAATCTTATGAAATATCTTCTCAAATATACCGAATGGATTTTATGTTATTTAAATGTTTTAGTTCTTCTTTATTTTTTATTTCAAAAAATATATGATTTGATTTAATTTCATATTATAATACTTTCATTTGGGGGTTTTAGACTAAATATAAATATCACCTTAGGTAAGTATCATTTCATGGGAAAATATTTGGTTTTTTATCTTGTAATAAACATCATCTTGTGGTATCATTTACTTTTATTGTAAAGTATATTGTAGTTGGTAGGTATGGTGCTCAAGTTTTATAGATGAAAAAAATTTGAGGGATTTTAGAGTATGTCTTGAAAACGTGTCTATAAAATTGGATAATATTAGTGCCATTAACAATTAAGAAAACCAATAAACCTTTCTTGTACTAAGATCATTGATACTAGAAATTATTTCTAATGTGCTAATACTCAAAAAAGGCGATATATATTTTTAATTTATTAATATGGGAAATTAGATAGAAAATATATTCACTCACCCCCTTGTTATGATCATTTTTATTTTATTAAGTTAGATTTAGGATTGTTCAAATTTAAGTGAATATGTGGTTTTGATTGTTTTAAATTTGTTTTATGTATTTCTAACAATGTATTCAATATTAAGTATGGATATTTTACTGTTACTTATGAACATTTAATCTAGCACAATATAGTATATAATATTTTAAGTAATTATTTTTTTACACATAATATAAAATCATTCATACATAATATCAATCTAGTGATACATGATATTAATCTTTTGGTATGTAATATTGAAAAACTGATACATGTTATAATATTGAAGTTGCATAATTTTTTTAGTCATATATTTTTATTTTTTAATATTAGATGTTGATAGTGTCAATTAATTAATTTTATGTTTTTATATTCTATTTTTATTCCCTTAGATCTGTTAATTCATTTAGTTTTCTGATATTTTGGAATTAAATTTTTATTTTATTGGATTTTTTAATTATCTCTCAAAATGGGAATTTTTTTAAATTTAATTAACCGTATTAAATTTTAGAGTTAAATGAATATCAAGCTATAGATAATATTCTGATTTTTATTTTCAATGCTGATATAAACTACCAAAATATTGTCTAAATTTCTTAAATCAAGCCTAGGACCTCAATACATTATGAATTATGATGATGGAATTTGAAATGTTGTTGATTCTTGTCATGGTTTATGCTTGGTACACATGGTTTTTGGAGATCACTAGATAATTCAAAAAACTATGTCTTTATATGTGATATGTAATATTCTGTGGTTGTTACATAAGATATTTATCTTTATCACCAATGAAAATTGTCGGAAAATAGAAAATTATGGTGATACACCATATCCCATAACTTATATATAAGAAATTATGTGATACATCATAAATTTTGCACAAACTAATTTTTGAATTAAATTATTTCTTTTTCCAATTCAAAAGAATAATCCATGTTTCCATGTGATGCATAATATTTTTTGGGACCATGCGTAAGGTTTTTGGTAGATGGAAGGGGATATGTAGTATTTTTTCTCTCATATAAGATAATATATTTCTCTAATGAAATGATGTATAATATTTTATACTTAATCATTATATTTGTTTGTATATATGTTGGTATTCAAAGTTAATATGGGATTTGGACGTTTCTTTACTTGAAGAAATTTCCTCCAAAGATAATACAAATAGTTTTAAACTTTTTCAATGAAAAAAAAGAAAATGACTATGACATGGGGAAGTTAATCCATGTATTTAAGTGACCTAGGCCAGTTTCAATGACACTATCAAATAGGAGGTACCCACACTACTGAAAAAATTCACACTGTTATGAGAGAATAAGAAGAATACATACACTATAATGTGTTCTATTGTGTCATTAAATTAATCCTTTGGTCATTGAATTTTCATTATTGAAATATCATTGGTGGAGCATGCTCTTATTTTAAAAGATAATGTGGAAATTATAAAGATTAGTGGAGGAATTCAAAGACCTATAAATATCACTACTCTAAAGGAATTATGTTACAATTCAATCATTTCATGTGTGGTCTTTGTTCCCATGAACACTTGAAGTATATATAAACCTATATTTTTAATTATCATCATTCAATTATATAATTGGGTAGTCATGTTATATTGGGGGGTCCATAGTTTATAACTTTTCTGTCAACCATAGATGATATATTAGAGTTTATATTTCTATTTTATACTTTTCAAAGTTTTTTCCACAATGAATAAAATTATTTTTTATTTTTCATTATTTGATTTTTTTATCAATTTTATTACACAATTAATCTCTATATTACTCATGAAAATTAGTATCTAACCATTGGATTGGTGATTTGGGAGGTTCTTTTTCTGTACCCAAATCCTTGTTCCTCAATTATTAATAATTGTTTTCTATTTTTAATAATTAAATTTGTGTATCAAGGCTTGATTTAGAGATTTATCATATTTAAAAGGTATTATCCACTATTTTATTCTATTTTATACCATAAATATATATTCACATGTGGGAGATTATTTTTTATGAGATGAAATAACATATGATGGAGTTGTATCTTCTCATATTTAACATGGTCAACTGTGGTGTGGTCCTCATTTATGACTATTAGAGGAGGTGATATTGGGTTGCTAGTCATATTTTTTTTTACTTTTAGTGGTGGTGATATTTGGGTTTATTGAGAAATGTCCTAGGATTTCTAGGATTTATGGATAGTGTATAGGATTATGGTTCATGTATTATGGTATGAACTATAAAATAGTATTTAGACAATAATAATCGATAATGATGGAACACGAGTATGAAACCATTGGACGAAACCTATATTTATAACACTTGTACATGTTTTATTTATTAATTTAATTTATATTTCATGCACGCGTTAATAATTTTACACATCCTCTAATTTTAATTTCTTTACATAAAATCACAAAAATCAAAAACCTAGTAAGTGTTCAGATTAATTATCTGATGGTCGACACTGATGGATATTTAAGAGAGATGACCATGGATAATAATTTTTAAACACTAGAAATTTTAATATTATATTATTACACCTTGAATGAGGTCTGTGAAAAATATGAAACCATTTCCAATGATTCTTCTAAAAAATTACTTTGATATTCCTTTCAATATTTTAATAATATTTTCTTTTATATCATAATATCTTTAATAAAAACTACGAGTGATAAATTTTCAATGAGAACCATATTATGTTTGTACTAACACATAATTTTAGGTTTAGGGAGAATAAATTAATGGTTAAATACATTATTATTTAAAAATAATTAGTGAATATGTTCATGAGTTGAAAACCATGTGATGTTTATAATTGGATATCTCATTAACTCAATGATCCACAACATGATCAAAAATAACTAGAACAAGTGAAGAAGAGATTAATCTATATGTATTTTTGTTAAACAACCTATGGTGTACAGGAATTAATTATTATATTTTTCTACATAAACTTTTTATACCACTTCTAGAGGATATTCTTGAGACAAACCTACAAACTGATTCAAAATTAAGAGATCAAATATTTTTTGGATCATACAAGAATCAATTTTTAAAAGGTAACTTGTTATATTAATCTCCTATATTTTATGACTAACACTCAATACCAATCAATATTTATCTTTATTTAGACATATACTTCACTAAATTAGGGGTTTTTGAAGAAAATAGAGAGTAGATTAACTTATTACCCCATCTAAGACAACCCAACTCCAAGAGGCACTATGAATAGGAGGATAATTTATAGTCGAACAAATATAAAGATATTAGATTTTCATAATTTCATTTATATTTTAATTCAATAGAAATTAATTGATTATTACATCCCATTATTTATTCTTTTCAGTTTATAGTTATACATGGATTTCCCTTGATGGAAATCAAGAAAATGAAATATACATGATGAGAAAACATAAAGATCCATGAACCTATTGAACATTTAATCAAGGAAGTTTATGAGGAGTTACCTATAACCATATATAAAGAAACTAGGTTACAAGATATAAATTTTAAAAGGGAATAATTTAATATTAATTTTTTTTATTTTAATTCTATTCAAATCAAACTTTTCATTGACTTTCCCTTTAATGAATATTCAAATAAAACATCATATAAGAAGTATCTGAATGTTGAAGAGGAGACCACAAAAGTAGTGGATTAAGTAGAGGTTTATTTATAATTTTTTCCACTTCAAAAATCCAATATATATCAAATAGATAAGGGGGTTGAGATATATTACTATATCCAAGGATTCCTCTATAGTAATTTTGAGGAATTCACTCTATAAGAAAATTTAAGTGGTGGTTTATGCCAAGGGAACCCCACCCAAAATCAGATTTTAGGTGACCATGAGTACATTAATTCTAGGAGAAGTCAAAACCTAGTACCCACTTGGGAGTAAAATAAACTTTTATCCATTTTCATACATTTCCCTTTCCCTTTACCTTTACCATTATTTTTATTTTTATTTTAATAAGTTTTCAATGGTTTTTTTATTTTATTCTTGTTGGATTGTAGTGGGTAATATATATGATCCTAACACAATTATTCCTTTAAGATTAACCAATTTGGTTGTATTTACCTTTAACATTCGTTTGAACACTGATAATATTTTTTCTCATTATTGAACTTTAATGGGTATTGTTAGATGAATGTGGGATATTTTATACTAAACAATTGGGATCTATATGTTTTTTAAATTTTTTTTATTTTTTAGGATTTCTTGAGATTTAATAAATACCTTTTAACATACCTAAAAATGTATTGTTTTTTAAAATAATAATTTATTATAATTTCTATGTTTTTAAATGATTTCTGAAATAGATTTAATATCATGATTTATAATATATTAATTAAATTAATTTTTATCAAATGTGAAACTCATGTGAACAAGTGCTTCTAATTGTTTATGTTCCTGACCCAAGAGGTTTCTAAGTATTTTTAGAATATATTAATATTTTTTTCTTGAGTGACTTAAGGAATGTAATGAGATATAAAACTTGTATTTTTTTCTCTTTTCTATATCTATTACTGTTAATTGAATATGTAAAATATTTTTTAGGTTTTATTTTTAAATTTTTTTTGATACTTTAATGTCTATTTTTCATTGTGTTTATATAAGAATTTTATTAAGCCTTTATAAGACATAAAAGACCATGTTAAATAGAAAATTTACAAGCATCAATACCTTTCCATCCTTATATAGAAGTAAATGAATGATTATGGTTGAATTCATGAGTTTGTGAGGGAGATGGCTATATTATTTGTAGAATCATTTGAATTTGTTCTATTTTAAGAGGAATATAGAATACGGAAAGATGGAAGGAAGGTATAGATATCTTTTAAATATTGTAAATAGAGTTTACATAAATTTTTTAAGGAAAAATATAACTCTCTAAATTCACAAATACAAAATGTTAAAAAAGTTATAGATATTGAAAGTGTTAAAAATAGTGTCACTATTATGAAGATAGAGAGAATAAAATAAAAAAAGAAATTATTTTCACTAGTTTGATGACATGTGAAGTACCGAAGAGAATCTAGAAGTGTTGTGATTGCAATATTTTAAAATGTCATATTATAAAGATATAGTATTTAGTGTGAAAGTTTATGAAGAATTTTACTACATTTTATAGACAACCCTCCCTACTGAACCATTGAGTTTTAAATATTTAAAAAATTTCTACCCTTACATATCGAACAATCCATGATAATGTACACATGATTAACATAATTATATGACTCTATGAATCAAAGATAATAGAAAATAAATAATACTATAGAAATCATGCATGCTCTTAAGAATGCGAAATGTTCCATATTTAAATGCCATGAGAGAATAGGGATATATTTCTGAGGTATGTACAAAATACACATGGGTATTAATAGTGGATTGAATGAATTATTGGGATTGGCGAGGGATTAAGAAGTAGAGATTCATAGAGTAAGCATGATAATTTCTTTAGTTTTGTAAATTTTATGGTATTTCCATTAATTCCTTGAGATGTTTATTTTGACCTAGGAATTAACTATTACAAGGAATTAAAATGTTAAATTGTGGGGTGATATATAGATTCATTGTATTCATTATATTTTTTTATTCCATGAATTTTATTCTTATGAATTTATTTATTCAATCCATTTTAGAAAATTTTAGAATTAAAGTTTTATTTCATTTTATTTGTTAAAAATCTCTTCAAATTATAACAATTGTGAGTTTAATGGATTTCATTAACTTTTATAGTTAAATTAAATACCAAATTTTAATAATCAAATGATTTGGTAACTTGAATGTGGTGATTAACTTCACAAATTTAGATGATTTTTTTAAATCTAGAAAATTTCCTCAATTCATTATAAATAGGTAATTTAGAAAATTACTGATATGGTTAAGGATTTATTATATCTATATAAGATTTTTTTTTCAAAGTGACAAAGGGTTATGTATGGGTTTTTACATAAAACAATTTATCCATATATGATATATTAGGATTTATAGTTTTCTGTGGAATGAATGAAAAGGACCATGATGTGGGAAATTTCATCGATTCCATTATGTTTCATTTGACAGTTTTAGTGATACTAAAAAATAAGAGGCTACCACATTGTAATAAATGGTCACACTATGATGATATAAGAAGATGAATCCTAACGTCACAACATGTTGTATTGTTTCATTGAAGACATTCCATGGTATTCAAATTTAATATATTTAAAAATATTTAGTTCATTAGGTGCCTATTTTAAATGAGAAGAGTCAAAGCTAAAAGATCACAAGAGTAATCAAAATACCCTGGAAGAAAATTTCCCATATTGAAGTATGCTACTAATCAAACACTACATTTGTGATAAATATTCCCGTGAACATATGAAATCCACCACTGTTTCCACATTAAAAGTATATTTACCCTAATATAAAAGGGGTTATGTTTTGGGGGGTTCACTAGATCAAAACATTGAGTTCATCCTTGTGATTTAGATTAGGTTTTCTACTAATATTTTCAATTCTATAATTGTTTTCCATATTTTTAATGGAATTATTTTCTATTTATACTTATTTGGTTTTTAATCCATTTCTTTTTCTATATATATATATATATTACTCATGATGGTGATTAAATAATCCAAGGATTAGCCTTGGGTGAGGTTATATTGGTGTTCTTTAATTAGTATTCCTAAACTATTAATGTTTATTATCTATTTGTATTTGGAAAGTTGGTGTGTCATGGTTTTTATGTAGTTATTTAATATCTTTAAAATGTATTATCCCCTATTTTATTATATTACATTACCAATATTCAATCCTTACATTCTATTTAGGAATATATTTATATAATGTAGTTGAGTTTTTTCAAGAGGTAAAACAGAATATGAGGGATTGGGGTCTTGGATGGTGTTACTATCCCACTTTTGGTGTGACTATTATTCATGACTATTAGAGTAGGTGAGATTTAGTGTGATGAAGGGATATTAGAGGAATGATAATTTTGGCACTAAAAGTAGGGGGTGTTGGTTCATCTATAATGGGATTAATTATCAAATAAAATTTATAAAATATTAATAGATAGTAAAGGATCTTATTTACCAACCCTATGACCAAGAACATTCTTGCTTATTGTTATCTTGATTTTGTTCTTTGATTTAATTTTTTTTTTCATGCATGAATTTATAATTTTTTATATCCCACCATTTTCATTTCATTTAATAAAACATAAAATTATAAAATCATAATAATTTTTTAGATTGGATAGAAAATTATTGAAAATAAAGTCTTCCCAAGAGAGATGATGTTGGTCCTCCAATATATTTCACAATAAAAATAAATATTATTTTTACACCGTTTAATGGGTGTGACACATGAAAAAATATTATCTGGAAAAAATATTATAATTCCAATATAATATTTAATCTTTTAATCATTTTTCTCAAAATTTCTATATTAATAAAAATATTTTAATTCTATTTTTTTTCAAACCCTAAAAGAGAAAACCTCATGATCAAACTGATCATGGGAAATATAAAGACTTTTTATTTTGGTTCATCATCAGTAATTGATTAGAATAATAAGTTTGATGTTACATAAAGAAGAGTTCTTCATGGAAATGTTATAAATTTCTCCAGGATAAAAAAAATATATTGTTGAATAAAGTTTTATTCTTTAATAAAAGGGGGATTGTGTTTGATGAGGAAATGATAAAAGTTTTCATTGAGACTATTGTAAAAGAATTAAATCCAAATTCATTGTTTACATTTGGGGGCACTAAAGAAATTATAATATTAAAGGTAAATTAAAAAGTATTTTATTTTTACTCCACCTAGTTAGATGATATATTTTTAGTGATGATGAATTTTCTATATGGACACCATGTTTTGTGTGTTTGAAATAATATCAACATAGAAGAAACAAATGATACATTTAGTGTCAGAGAAATTTGTTCTTGAAATATTTATTCATACTGAAATAGCCCAAAGGGTTGAAGAAATTGAGAAGGTACTATATCAATATAAGTATTTGGTATACTTGTTTTTGACTAAAATTAAAATGAATTATCCAAGAAATATATTGAGTTATATGAATCATTACAGATAATGGGGGAAGTATTTAAACATTTATCATTATATAAGGATGAAAAAATATTATTTAAGAATAATGAAATAGATTTAAATGAGATGGAATCTATTAAATTTCATCTTAATAACACTTTGAAATATAGATTATCATGAAATATTGGAGATATTTAAAATTAATCCTTGAATAGATTAGTTTCATCCAAAGAATATATTGAGGAGTTTGAAAAATATTAGAAAGTTAATGTTTCTAAATATGTCATCCCTAGTAATATTAAAGTGGAGTCTTTTAAGAACATATATTTAACATCTAGTCAATTAACATGTCAGTCTTTTACATGAGTGTATTGAAATTGATTTTGTTGCCAAGATTGAAGAGACTATTTATAGACAAAAATTGCAGAATGAAATTATTACAATAAATGTTTAAACTACAACCGTTATATATTTTTTTAGTTAAATGACTCTTGGGGTTGATAATTTTATTGTTAAAGTTTCCCAAATAGATTTTATTGTATATGATCCAATGAATGATAATGCTTTTTATACTCTGTATATATAAATTAATAAGTTGTTTTTAATTATAAAGTGGGGATTATGACTATGGAGGTGTCTACTAAAGGGAGTGAATATGATGTTAAAACTAAAAATGATCATATTGAAAATGAAAATATACAAGATGAATATGATAATAGATATATAAATGTAGAAAAAACTGAAATTGAAAAAATGGTATTAGATGAGAATATTCAATCACTAATTACTGAAGAAGAAGATAACAAATATGTTGAGACTTCCAATGATTTCAATTCTGGTATATTTTCTAAATTTCAATACTTTCACAATGAAATAAAATATTTAAAATTTATTTTGAAGGAATCAATAGAAAAGATGAAAGAATAGAATGAATGTTTAGTTTTAAAATATTATTTCAAGGAATTAAAATTTAAAATTACATCAAAGATATATTTTAACAAGTGAAAGGAGTTTCTAAAACCTCATAAATAAGTGATAATTTTTTTATATATTTATATAGAGGTATAAATGAATTATTTAATAATTATTTTAGGGATTTGTGGATATATTATTATGGTTTCCTAAAAAACATGTAGAGACAAGTGTTATTTTTTATATTATGTAGTGAATAAAATTCATTAACGATATGTTGGATACTCCAAAGTCCACATATAACATGACCATGGTGAAAGAATGAATTATATCATTACAGTGTGATATAGTTATAATGAAAAATTACAAGAATTAAAAAATATTATTAATTAATTAATCGAGGTATGTAAGAACAAAGTATAATTATACATGGGTCTAGCCTAATGGGTTTGAGTTTAGAAAAACTTGAACTATTTACTAATTTCGTATGACCAAACCAATTCTGAACTATCCCATTTATAAATAAAGTCATGAGAAAAATTTTATAAATCAGTCCTTGAAAAAAAAATCATTTATTAATCAATTATTTACATATAATTAAATTAAATAATTTTTATACATAATAATCCTTAATTTTAAAAATTAAATAAAAAATATTGCAATTCTTAAAAATATTATTATAATATATATTGATTGAGCTTGGCCGATCACATACTTGGTCACTTAATAATGACTTGGGATAACCTTGTTATTTATCACGATTTAAATTTTGTACCATTTAACAATCTATCCTAAAATTTTAATCCATGTTGGGATTTTTATTGTGTCAATGTTATTGGGTTAGTTTGTTCCCCGAACCCATATATGGGTCTATAAATAAGGAACCTAATTATAAAAAAATATTATAATAATTAATATATATTTTATAAAGGTTTATTATCAAGTTAATCAAAAACTTGATCAAAATACTACCGATTAGGATATTGTGTAGTTTTTCTACAATTAATTTGTTAAAAAGGTTGTTAATGTTTAAAATTTGTTATGGTACCACTATAAGAAACTCTTAAAGTTATTTAGAAAATAAGATAAATGTTAAAATAGTTGTAAACACACCCGAATAGGAAATATAACATTATGATATATGGACAAGAAAATATCCTTGGGAACATTAAATATATATATTCTTATAAATAGGAAGTAAAATCCTTATCTATTGAAGAAACTGAAACAAAATCTTATATAGATGATTAGTCATATGTTAAAGGGAAGAAAATTGTGGTTTATAAATATCTAGCTTGTTTTATAGAAAAAATGGATATTATTTCCATGAATCATTTCGATATGAAAAAATTACATGTTAAATACATTGAGGAATCTAATTAGATGAAGGCATATCTAAAGGAAAAGATGAAAAATAAGAATATTTTGTTGAGAATTTTTCACACAGTGTTTTAAAATGTTGACAAACATTTGGATGAGATATGTGAAAATATTTCAACCAAATGGGATTATAAGATAGACCAATTTTATGTTCAATATGTTGGTTAAGAATATATGAAGGAAATTAAAATGTCTTAGGGAATTTTTCTATGGTTATAAAGTGTTTTTTGGATACAATAATGCTGAAATCTTCTTTAGGTTTTTCATTTAAAATAAATTATATGAGATCAAAGGAAGGAAGATCCTAGTTATAGTTCCACTGAATATGTTTCCTACCTTTAGATTATTAATAGAGAATAATTTTTGTCAAAAAAGTCATTTCATGATATATAAATGGATGATCCCGACTTTTTAATGGATAATAGATGTATCCTTAATCAATTACTATCCAAAAAACATCCAATGACTTTTTAATCATTCCCCCAAATCCCCTTAATCCTATATTAAGTTATACACTTACCTTATCTAAATATTTAAATTTCTATCCTGGAGAAGTTATGTATACACTATATATGATGCATGAATCTTTTAAGAAAAATAATGAATACATGAAAACATTGAGAATTATAAAAAATAACACTTCAGGTTTACTATTTTATAAGACACATCTAGTTTTTTTCTCAACCAAAACAATTTTCTTAATCCTTAATAACTTTTCATGCTGAAATTGTTCCTCCGCATATAGATCAATAATTTTATGACCCTAAATAACTAAAACCAAAATCCCAATGATATATAAATTGTTAACTTATTATTGATTCATTATCTATTTCATTTGGACATTTTTTTATTTTTAAAATTAAATACATGTAAATTTTGATTTCTTATTGAATTTATTACACCTTTTGCTGAATTTAACCTTTCTTTGTGCATGAAATACAGTTTCCTACTTCATTAAATAAAATTTCATAGTTATATCAAAAAGGTGTTATAATGTTATTATTAACTCTAAATTTTATTTAATCTATTAGTTTTAATGTTTAATTAATCCATAAAATTCATTATCTTAAATATTGTGGGATTTTTATTATAAAAATTGGAGATTGTTGGAAATTTGTAATTTTCCAACAATCCCTAGAATGACCAATATTTTTATCCTCAATAAAACCCTTTTTTTTTCAAAAACATTAAATTGAGTGAATTTTAGGTTATTTTTTAGTCTATTAAATATTTTATCTTAATAATAATCTATATTCTATGTTAATGTATTTTAATTTATGATTTTTTTCTAAGTAAAAAACAGAACATAGTGAAAATTTATTCTCAAGTATTCTATGAAAAATGAAAACTACTATTACATATATGATATTTCTCAAAGGAAATATTCTTACATATATAGATGTTAATATTATGTATACAATAATAATGGAAAATTATTCTTATTTATAAATGTTTATAAAATTATGGGATACTAGGTGTGTAACATTTATTCTTACATATGGGAAATTTATTCTTATGTATGTAGTTGAAGTTTCTTATTAATCATATGTTTTAAATTTTTCCACAGTATGCGATCTTACATTTCAATATAAGATGTTAGAGAAGTAGATTAATTTATATAATGAATTCAGGAATGACCGAATGTCATTTACCCATGAATTGTAACAAACGAGTAAATAAATGAGAACATGAGGATTTACATAAAGATATATTTAATGAATATTACATCCATATAATGGTGGGTGATGGATTGTGCATTTTTGGATGAAACTCCCCAATTCCCATAACTCACATCACAACACTCATTTACAGGATAAGGTGTTAAAATACCATGGAGGGTGAAAGTTTCATTCCCTTATGAATAATGATTTCACACAACCCATGAGTACCACTAAAAAATGTATGACATTTTTTATGGGTTGACTATGTTCTTCATCAACCAGAATTGATGATGATTTATTCTGAAGTGATATAGTGTCAGATACAAACACAATTTTTTAATTTACAGTATCGATGATTTTCTTCATCTAATATGGTTGATCTTAGTTTTGGGTTTCTATTTTTCTTCTACATTTATAATGACAGTCATCAGATCCTTTGAATACTAGAAGTGGTATCAATGTCTTTCTATGCATCTGAATATAGATATCGTGTTTTTGAAAACAAATGACCTACATGTCAAAATCTATGACATGAAATATCATGGAATATAATATGATAAGGCTAAATATCTACAACTAGATTACCCAGTGTTACAATATTGGATAGCATAATCTTCATTTTATACTCATTTGGAATGACTAGTGAATATCATAAGATATGATACATTGGAAGTACTATGATTTTTTTAATCATAGGATACTATATTTCTCTCTAAGTACATTTTTATTATTTAAAAATAATAATTTTGTTGTAAAGTGGGAACCATACAAACCCATTACCAGAATTCATACCAATAATATATCACAAAAACATTTCCCCAAATGTATATTAAAACAATTCTAATAATACTATTATGGTTTCATATTAACAAAAAAACCCAAGATAACCCAACATGTATCACAGCCACAACTCTATAAAAATACAGACTAAAGTTACATCGACTTATTATATAAAAAACTGACTCATAGAAAACATAGTCCTTTAGGGATCATTTTATGCTTTATTAACCCAATTCAATTACTATATATGATTGAATTTCATTGAAAAAAAACCATCTCTATTATAGTACCATTTATTTTAGAAGAGTTTTGTAGCTTTGAATTTGCATCGTTAGAATGTGGATGTTGCTGGTTTTTGGATTTTTGGGGTTTTAGGTATATTGAATGTGGATTGGGATTAGGAAAAGAGGGTAGTAAATTTTATTTGGAGTTTTAATAAGCCCACTATATAGCTGATGTAGGCCGCCTACATGCCAACGGTCTTCCAAACTACCCATGATTACTTCTAGGACCCACTGGATTTATGGTGGTGGCCAATGACTAGCTGGTAGGGTAACTAGGTTGGTGGTTTAGTATGGAGTTATATTTTATTTATCCATATCCCCTTATCCCCATATCCTCTCTTCTCCCAAAACTATACTGAAACCATGATATAGTAGGGCTCCTTTCTTGGATATTTTTTTCTCCACTATTCTCAATTCTTGGTTTTTTCAGGTTTTTTTATTATGGTTGGTTTCTAAGGTTAACACTACCATAGTATCACCCTTAAACCCCTGTTTATCTTTGTTTCCTTTCACTATAGTGAAAATGTGATAAATTTAGTGATGATTTTACGTAACTGGTGTGTTAGTATCATTTTAGGTGGTGCTTATAAGTGATTCATATTCTCCATGTTTGAGGTGGGAAGTCCTTACCATTCTACTAAAATTCTATAAAACTACAAGTATTATATTTAATTTTTGTGTGTCTATCCATATGAGGCCTTTAATTTTTTATATAATAATTTGAGGGTGGGTTCTGTATCAATGTTGGAGGCTTCTTATTTGGGGGGGGGGGTTATGGTTTGTGCACCATGATAATGATGAAAATTCGATATATAATGAGAATTTGTCTAAGATTGTCCTAATAGGAATTTGGGATTGCAATGTGTTTTTTAATCTTGGATGAGGAATTGGTGGCTAGGATAGATTAATTAGGGATTTTGTTAGTGAATCCCCTTGAGTGTTATCTTGGGAAATTACTAATGATGGTTGTGTTTTAGTGATAATGGTAGAGATTTCCACATTGGTAAAGTGGCCTGGATTGTTTTTCTTGGGTTCAGAAGGGGAATTGATAACTCGAATAATCAGAATAGGGGTTTGAGTTTTTAATTCCATTTTATTAATGGCTTGAAAAAAATATTTGGAGTCTTATACTAGGGTATGTGGGTAGGGTTGTCCACCTATGTAAATAAGCTTTGAAGGTTTTTTTTGGGATTGCGATGAGTTAGAATGGAATTGTTGAATGATGTACGGACATGGGAGATGTTTTATTTTGAATGTTATTTAATGGTAGGATGTCCATTATTAATGTGATTTAGTTGAACTATGATGATGTCCTTCATGAGTGAGATGGTGGGTTTGGTTTATGATGGGGTGTTTTCCCATTCTTGTGCATATTGATGTTTCTTTTTGTGTATGTGTGTGGCCTCCCTTGACTATAAAGGGTTGTTATGTTGAGTATAATTGAACATCAAAGAACCCATGGGAAGGTTTATAATGTATATTTGGCCTCCTAATAACCCTATATATGGGTTGGTGTGATTTATTGGACTTTTTAAAATATATGGGGATGGGTCAGTGTACATGATTGACCTCCCTTGAGTCATCCGAGATGGGTTGGGATACTAATAATCCCATGGCCTATTATTTAGAAATTGAAATGGGTTCTTTATTCATGTGATATTATGATAAATTTTTAATACCAAAAATGAACTAAAATAGGTAAATTCAGGGTTTGTGATAGGTTTGTGATCACACGATGACCTATATAGATGTATGTTTATTTATGTATATATTTTCATTAATCACAAAATATTTTATATAAACAAAAAATTGTATATTAAGGGTGTGTTGGTGGTGTCCAACAGGGCTTATACTCAAACCCTAAAAGAGAATGTTAGTTATCATGTAGCATTTTTAATCATGAATTACATGTGAGTGAAAGATACCTATATAGGGTATTTGATCTAGAAGAGTAGGTTGGTTAAGGTAATTTTAGGAAAAACTCTGTGATATTTGTATAGATGTATTTTATTTATTTTATACCTTTTTTATTTTATATATAATTTTCACTTGTGGGGGTCTTCTTGTTTGTATTATGAATAGTATTTCACCTTTTATAGTATGGGTTCGTATATTATTTATTTGGTATTTTTTCCTCTATATACATTGATTACTGATTGTGTTATTGTGTACTCTAGTTTTCCAATATTTTATAATGGGAATAGTCTTCTCGCATTCCCTCTTAGGCCCTTATTTATAGTTATAAATCTCTTGCATATGTAGAGGTTTGCATGAGGTCATACGACACTCCACTGACTCAGACTAGGTGATTCGTGTCAGTGATCATTAAAAAATCATATGAGAGCCCCTATTCATTAGAATTTCTATTTAGGTATTGGTAGACATGAGATTGGATGTTGTTTATGAATATTAAAGAACTCATTATTGGGAGTATCTAACCCACATATGTTGGAATGTTTATGTTTCTATGGATGGTATTGATGTTCATATTGTTCAATATTAACGTTTACTTCACCTCGAGTGATGGACATGATTTTTAGTTTTTATTATTTTTATGTTTATGATTTTGGGGGCTTTTTCTAGGATGTATTATCAAGAGTGTGTTAGTTTGGTCATTACATATTGCAACGTAAGTTTACATGTCATGTTCATGGCTTTTTGTTATTGAAAAAGGATTAAATTTATTAAATATTGGAATAAATATATTTTGGGTTTTCCAAATTATATTCCTGGTGTAATTTAATTAACATATCCTAATAATTATATATATAATTATTCAAGACTATTACTAATGTGTAGGTGATTATGATATGAACTTGGTCCCTGCCTGGGAAAGTAAGAATTTGTGTATGTTATTTACTAGGAATGATTATTATTTTTGTTTTTAAAAGGTTTTATAAATATAAAATTCACATAGAATAAGATTTTTTTTAAAAAAAACTAAGTTATTTTATTTATCAAGGGTTTTTTCCAATAAAAATTCTTTAGAGTGACTTTGGAGTTTTTAGGTTTTTTGTGGATATTGACAATGCTGGTCGGCAAGGTTAGTTTCAACGTTTAGAGTGATTTTTGATAAGGTATGTTGAAAAATATCTAAGATAGAGGTATGTAATATTTTCACCAATAAAGATTTATGATGGTAGTAAGTTTCATAAAGGTGAAATGTTATGTGAAAATTCCATGATTTCCGAAAACCTATACGAATAGATGTTTTTTGTGAATGTTTTAGGAAGATGTATATTTTTTTGAAACAAAATGCTTTTATGAAAATTAAATGGGAATATTTTATGTCTCACTAAGGGGATAAAAAAACTATAAAAAGGCAATTACCCCCACCCCCACCCCAAACAAAATAAGACTTAATTAATATCCAATACCTCTAAATTCATGAAATATTTTCATGAACTATTTTCAAGAATGGAGAATCCATTAGAAAATTAGTTTCATAAATAATGGATGTTTTGAAAAAATATTACAGAGACTCATGAATGGTTGTGGGTTTAGAAAATGAGAAAATCTTTTCAAAGAGTTAGAATGTTTCATGAATGTTGTTAAAGTGTTCCATGAATGTCAATCTTTCAAAAACAATAAGGAGTTTCCCAGAAAATATATACTGAAGTTGTATTGATAAAGTTAATGATATTTTTTTAATCATAATGTAGAAAATTATGTGTTAACTGTATTGATTCAATTGTTCAATGAAATAATCTTATAATGTAGTAGTGATAACACATCAATTGACAGAGAATATATCTTTTTATTTATAATTAGTAGTGAACTAGGAAGTATAATGAGTCTACATTGAAAATTGTAACAGTTTTGTGTTTTAGTGGATTTGGTACATTTAAATATATTTTTTATACTCCTTGGATTTAGTCATGTGTGGGCGAACTATGTAAAATTATAGTGTCTTTTTCATTTTTCATTTCTACTCTTACATTTCAATGGGAAGGGAAGGGAATAGTATTTTTTTTATTGATGAAATAATATCCAAATAGGATAGGGTTTTAATATTCTATACCATGATTCACTACAACCACTCTTATGGTATTTGACATGGTAGAGGAAATAGTTATTGAGTTCCAAGTTGTTATTTAAGTTTTCCAATGTATTCTTTGAAATGGAAAATTGGATTTTAAGGGGTGTATTCCCATTTGGTCATAACTTGGGTAAAGTGTTGGATTTATATTAAATTACTTTAAGTGGGAAAATGGTTTGGTTTCTCAAGTTGTTTTATATTAAGATGTATTTTTATTCGAATAGTTTCCAAATGGTTTGTAAATTGATTCTAAAATTTTGGGATAAAAAAATTACTTTGAATTTCGATTTTAAAAGGATAAAATGGTTTGTCTAATCAATATAGTATTTTTATGAGGCTCATTTGGATTTCATGAACTAAATTTTATTGATTCTCAAGTTAGACCCATTAAGGTCAACTTTTTTGTTGTTGTGATTGATGTGGATCATGGCCAAAGTTGCTCAATTTTATTGATTGTTCTTGGACTCAGTGTTAGTTTTCTGTATGTGTGGTTTAATGAATCTCCTCCATGAGGTAATGGCATCATATTTGGTTGGCATCATTAGGGCCTATTGTGATATTTAATTAGGGACCCTTATAAGGGTTAGGTTGGATCATGGTATTGAATGTAATTGAAGTGTGTTTCACTTTAGTGTGAGTAGAGATGGGTTTTAAGAAAAAGTGGTTGTCTGAGACTTAAGTTAAATATTGATCCTTAGGTGGTTGAGATAGTGGTTGTTATTCTTTGTATATAAACATGTTTTAGATGGTTTATTTTTGGTTGTTAACCATATATGTTGATAAGTGGAACTAGATATGATAGTAGGTCTTGTAATGATATTTGTTAATGGTTTCACATTTCATTAATTGGGTTTTTAACAATTAGTTGGAAGATCATCATTTCATGCATCTAGATTGTTATATGAGTGGGTTATTAACCTTTCCCTAGATGGTGAGTTAGTGGGAAGTTAATAATAAAAGGGGAATGGTAGTGTTATACATGGGATATAATGGTCTTTCAGTGGTGATTCTCGATCAGTGTGGGATCGAGCATTTTGGTTTCTCTATGCAATGCTTCGGTTTTCGGAATTTAAGCCCGATGAGATATTCAAGTTCATAGGAGAATATCAAGAAAGATTTTTTGGGAAATTGAATTGGACAATAGCTAAGGAAATACTTCTAATAGTAGTTCATTTCAGAATCCATGATCCTAATATGTGGTAGTGTTTTGGGTGAAATTCATAAAGGGGTTTATCATGGTAAGGTGGGAGGTTTGTCGTATGGTTTGGGTTTAGGATCCAACTACAGACCATATAGTGAGGCTAATTCATTATTGTTCCATTGAGTGTCAAGTTCTATGAAAGACATAGTGGTCCTAGATCATCATAAGAAGTGGAATGATTATAGAATAAGATTAGAATTCTTTTGTGGATTGGATTTTAGAATTTATGGAACAATGGTTTTTTGATAGGGTACAATGATGATAACATTCATTGAGTAGTTTCTATTGTTGATCAATTTTAGTGAGAAGTTTCTTCAAGGGAATTAGGTGCAATTAGACTTGTATCTTACAAGTATTTCTATAATGAAATACCCTTGGTGTGGGTGTTTCATGAGTTATCATAACTTTTCAGGGTGTGTCTGTGTAGAAGAGTGTGCGGGTGTGATCCAAAGGTGTGTTGTATCATGTAAGAATTAATACATGTGAGTGGTGCATGGTGGTTAAATAGGTTGGTTAAGGATATGGAGATGGAGTTTAATATAGAGTTATGTTCAGACTCTGATGTGGGTGTTGATTATTTCTGCAATTCCTAAGATTCATGTTAATATTTTATCAGTAGTTTCATATTGGGAATTTGGAAATGAAACATGAGTATAAAATAGAACATGTGATGTGATCCCATTATGGGATGTGGTCTTGTATATTGTGACCCTTTTGTAGGAGGAAAAAGAATAAACATCAAGATATGTGGTGTCACAGTTGGATTGAGGCTGAGGCATGTCAGTCCTAGAATACGATTCATGGTTGTTGGTTGGTAATGCAAGTGGATAAGGTTAATGAGTCTGGTGTAAAATGAATTTTAGGTATGTTGTGGTTTGATTTTTAGCATGGCATGGAAGTTATAATGTGTGTGGACCTATAATTGAATCTGTTTAGATTCTGGGATGTGGGATTTTGTGTGAAGTGTTAGTTGAGTTCATGACTGTAGGTGTTCAGTTAAAAATGGGTAACACTCATGCCTATGGACCAATAATGATGTGAAAATGGGGGTGCATAGTGGGAGTGATGTGTGGGTGGACTAAACCACAACCATGGTTTGGTTATGGTGGATTGTGCATAAACTATGGAGTTATATTAATAAATTTGAGATACCCATGTATAGGCACTGGTAGTGGTGGATGGGGGGATCTGGTTGTACTGAACAATGGAACAAGACTGAAAATGAATGGCAGACTCAATAACAGGTGTCAGTGAGTTATTGATGTGGTTTGAGGGGCGATACTTATGAAAAATGGACAAAAGTTTCATGGTAAGTATATTTTATTGTGGTAATGTGTGAGGAGATGTTATTTTGACAATTGAAGGTGAGTGGGACCCATGCTCGGGGTTATTAGAAGGATTCCAGATATGGGGAGGGGGGGTCTTGTGGGGAGCATCCCATGCATGTCGTCAGATAGAAATGAGGAAATAGATATAAAGAAAGGTAGTTATCCTTGTCAGAATGTATGATCTCACATACATCTCGATGAACCATAACTAACATGGGAGTTGGTTGTTGGGACAATAGGTTAGGTTGTTCGAGGTAGACCATTGATGATACTTATTGATTATGAGAAATCATTAGAGAGGGAGTTATTAACTCCCCTAAAATTTCAATGTGTGTAATGGGTTAGAATTTGTATCCTAATCCTTAGGATGTTTTTTTTAATCTTCAAGCTGTTGAGTAGTTCATAGGTGGATTTGAATCACATAGTGTGGGTTGAAAATTTCATCCTGATCTACTAGAGGCCAACCATATGGTATTTTTCCCCCCCATAGGCTAGGCTTTTATATTGGACCCACCGACTAGGTAGTGGTGTCCAGTGGCTAGTTGGTGGGTCTTATAGGATTTTTTTTAGTTGGGGGATGTATTTTAATTTCTTGGGTCACCTTATTTCCTACCCCCTCTCTTCTCCGATGACCCCCATCAAACCATGTGATTATGAGGTTTTTTTCTTGATTATTTTTTGTCCACCATATTCAATTTTCAGAGATTTCAATTATATTTCATTGCAGTTGGTTTCTATAGGTAAGTCTAGCATCTTCTCACACATAAACCCCTATTTATATGTGCTCCATTTTCCAGAAAAATAATGTGAAGAATTAGGGATAATAATAGGGAATTGGTGTTCTATAATCATTTTAAGTTGTTATTATAGGTGATTCGCTTTCACCATGGTTGAGGTAGAAATTCCTCAAAATTATATAATACTTTAATAAAATTTCCTGAAATGTATTGCACGTTCATATGTTCATAGCCATGTGATGCATATAATTTTGATGTTCTAATAAAAAAATGTGGGTTGTATCAATGAAGGATAATCTTGATATCATTGTGTTCCTTGAGAAGGGTGAAAATCAGACATGTACTAGGAATGCATGTTGGGATTTCTACTTAGTCATTTAGGAATATAATGAGAATTTCAGACTTAGTTGAGTCTAGGGTGGCTGGGATAGATAACATAGGGGTTTAGATAGCGAATCCTCTTGAATGTGAATTTGGAAAATGTTTTATGAGGGTCGAGTGATGGTTATAATGGAAGAGTTATCCACCATTATAAATATAACCTAAAGGTGTTTTTGTGTTCAAAATGGGATTGGATAACATAGATAATTTACATAGGGGTTTAGGTGGGGAATTCCCATTGTTCTTTGAACTGAAACACTGAGTGAGAGTCTTGTAAAGGGGTAAATGAGTAGGGATATCCTCTTGAGTAAACAATCTTGGAAGGTAATATTTGATCTTGAGATGAGCTAGAATGACTTGGGTGGATAACATGAGGGTGAGTTTGATGTTTTCCTTTTTGTGATGTGTGATGTGAGAAAAACCATGGCTGAGGTGGTTCAGTCCAGTTATGATGACAGACATCATGACTGATATATTGGTTTGGAGTTGTGATGCGTTGTTTCTAATTTTTATACATGTTTAAGCTTGTGATTTTTTATTTTTGTGGGATCCCTTGATCATACAGGGATGGTCAGCGAGGATGAATGAAATTCTAATAACCATCAGAATGGGTTTTCATGTATGTTGGTCCTCTCAAGAATCCTTAATATAGGCCAGAGTGATTCATTGGCCTCCCCATAACCTTTGGGATGGGTCGATGTGCATGATTGAACTCTTTGGATACTTGAGGGACTGTTCGGGGTACTAATGAGTCCATAACTAGTTATCATGCATGAGTTTTTGGGTTAATTATATTAAGAACCTCTAACAGACCATTTCTACCTAAAATTAGAAAAAGTTTGTATATTTAGAATTTTTTATGAACTGGTAAGCACATAATGACCCAAAATGATGTTGGTATATTTTGGTCTTTATTTTCATTCATCATATTAAATTTAGATGACATATTGAATTTATGGTATGAATTCATTGGTGTTGTCCCACTAGGTTTATAATCACACCCTACACAAAAATCTTGGTTAACATGAATCCTTTGTTGGAAGGGCATTACAAATGAGGGAAAGATACATGTTAAGGTAGTTGAGCAGGAGGGGTAGGTTTGGTTAAGGTTATTCCATGATAGTCATTGAGATCCTTATAGAGATGAATTTTATTTAATTTCTATGTTTATTATTCTCTGTTGACCTACCACATGTGGGTGTCTTTTTGGTTGTTGTATGATTTGTATGCAATCATCTATATCATTGGTTGATTTATTATTGAATATGTATTTATTTACTTTCTTTACTATGATTGCAGATTCTATTATTATGTACATTGGTTTATCTATTTGTTATTGATGCCGTAATTTTCCCACATTCCCGATATGGACCTACACACTAGTTGATATCCTCTTGCATATGGGGACGCACACATGAGGACTTATGACACTCCACCAACTCATATAGGATGATCTAAGTCATTGGGATTTACAAACATAATAAATATCGATAAGTCTAAACATTTTTACATACAGTTGATTTTCCATCATGTATAAGCATCTGATCTATGGGCCAGACTCCATTCTCTTGTCCAACCATACACAATTGAGTATCCCTACAACCATCACTAGATATTAAAAAATAGACCTCATCACCATCTTGATCCAGACAGTTCAAAAACCAAAACACCACATATTAGATCAAAATGACATATTACTTTCTCATTTTTGAGTGAGAAACACCATATATATGGTGCTTCACGATATTTAAGTCTGTTTTACTACTTCACAAGAAGGGGAAACCCTTAATTATAGTTTATTCATAGGTAAGGGTATTTATCTATTCCTTAAAATTGAATTACCCTTACATATTCCACCTATAATATATAATAATAGTATTATCATTCAGAAAATATGATTCATAACATCTAAAAGGTTTAAGCACCACAACTTATCAATCATTTCATATGATTCCATTGAAATTATAAAATAAAATTATAAGATAAAAATGGTTCTATGTGAAATTCAATTATTTTTTAAATTATATAATTTAAAAATTATAATAAAATGTATTTTTGTATATTTAGTAAATTATAAGTGTTTAAAAAGTCTTTAATTAAATAGTGTTTATTATTAATAAATTAAAATTTCATCAAATATTTACTTAAATCATTCCATAATGTTAAATATTGATATATATGTACCATTAATATTTTATGGCGTTCCTTATAAATTATAAATAATGTTTTTATTTAGAAATTATAAGGGTAATTTATAAATTGATTAAAAATTACAATAATAAGGCAAAATGTAACTGTTTATTATGATATATTGTAAATTTTTCAAAATAAATAATTTGAATTGTTCAAATTAAAGGAATTATTAGAGAAACTATTTAAACCACATCAAAATGAGTATTTATGATTGATTTCATCATGGTTTAAATAATTTTATTTATTTGATATTTAGATTATGTAATATGATTATATAATTGAAATTAAAATATATAATGTTTATATTTAATGAAATATCATATATTTATAGTAAAATTCCATGTGAAGGTTAATATGAAAGATTTCATATTTTGAAATTAATATAAAATTTTTATATTCAATATTTTTGGGATGACCATAATATTAAATAAAATTTTAAAATGTGGATAATTAGTTTTTATTTTTGAAATGATCAAAATGTTTGTGTAATGTTTAAATATGTGAATTATTCATATATTTAAAATTTATTCCCCTATTTATTATTCATAAATATAATTTTTATATTATTAATGGTCCTATACTTTAGTTTAAAGCATTGACCCACTGCAAGATATTATCATAAATGCATCGAAGGAGTTACATGGTATGCAAGATAAAGGGTTTATATTTTCATCTACCATGAATTCTGTTTTAAATAGATGTAATCACCTAGAATATAGTTTATTTATATAATATATATATACTGTGTAATATAGATATGTTGAATTTAAATCAATATTGAGTTATTTATCCCTTGGTTTAGAGACTTTTGGTTGGACTATAAACTAGTATGGAGGTGTAGGAATCGTTTTATAATGGTGTGACTTGACTATCTATATATCTAGGTTTACTCATGTAGGTATTATCAAATTCATATAATTTTTATTATTTACATGAAAAAATCCTGTACCTCATGCATGTGATTAATTAATATATGTGTACATTTAATTGGATTCTGTTTTTTTGTGAGTAACACAAACTATGAGTTGTGGTGCAAGTTACCCATCAATATAGTTTGGAAATATTGATTTAATGGAATGAATAGTACTACCAAACTAAAACACTAGAATAATTCATACATAAATGGATTAATATTAGATAATATAGTGAGGTTAAATCCTATTCATAACGTTAAGTATTAGATTCCATCAAAAGATGCACAAGTTAATACCTCAGTCATTGAACTAGGTAGGTTCTCACAAATGAGGGTACCCATGAATTATCTTATGTAAATGATGGTGGAAATGGATTACCCAAAGAGATTATTTTCCAAATATCATTTTTATCACTGGGTAACATTTTTCTGGGAAACCCAAAGAGTTAGTATACGAGATTAATAGAGTTATGTTTATCAATATGTTGATGGTACAAATATTTATCCACTAAACTAAACAAGATCCATAAATGATATGATTGGGATGATTCCCTACCTAAATAAATATTTTTTTGAGAGGAATTCAAATGAGGAATAATTTCTTAGTGAAATATGGTTCTTGAACAATTATTGGATACAAAAAATTTAAAATGTGTCTTAAATTTAGTGGGATCTCATTTAATAAAAGTCTTTTTGGAATAAGTGTGATCAAAATTAAAATATGATAAAACAACTTGTTGTAGATAATTTTATTATCATGATAATTAGACATAAATTTGAGATCATCCATAGATAAAGGAGAAAATTATTGTCAAAAAAAAAATAATTATAGTAACATAGAAAAAATTCTTAATAATTTTTTTGTTTACAATAACTCCTTCCTTGGTAACCAAGTGTTTAATGTATTGAAAAAGTGAATCCAGTATATTTTGAGATGATAAAATGTTTAACTTTGTGTTTTAATAGAATTATATTTAAAACGGACAAATGAATTTTGGTCTCCACTCATATATTTAAAATGAATGGGTATGACATGTAACGACTCAATGGTGCCTCACCTAGGTAAGTGGTATGTTGAGTGTGAAAACCCTATCCTTCCACCAATAGGTAAAGGGTTAGTGTATTACATCAAGTAGGCATACCACACAATAAGAGATGACTTAGCGAATATCAACCTGAACTAGAAACATATCTCAAATTCATAACATAACATTCCATAATAGTACCATATATCTATAAATTATAGAACTGTATGTAGTTCATGAATAAATCATAAAATATAAGAATATATCCATATAAAAAAATACCTAGGGAACTGTACATTTCAAAATCTATCAAATTAGATATAACCCAACTCTAGAAAACTCCTTTACATTATGAGTACTCATATATTGATCTCTAGATTCAACCTTAACCAACCCCATCATGAAAAGGCCAAACTCCACCATGCATTTCTTAGCATCACCAATCATTATATATAAACAATACACATTGTCTCCTTGTCCTCCATAAACAAAATTGAACCGTTAATCATCTATATAAACTTAACATGTGAGGGAAAAAATAACTTGGATGGGAGAGTATAAAGATACTCAGTTGGGTGGTCCATAATCAGAAAAAAAAAAAATAAGTTACTTCAAAACTCCAAAACAATAATTAATTCGGAATCATGTCATGGAATGATCTAGATTTATGATATACATCTAAAATACCCAAAGATTTTGAATAGTACATGTTATATTTACTCTAATCCTCAATGGTGTAATCTCAAAAGAAAATATAGATGATTTGAGAGATGAATAACTCATAATGTATAAGTTTGGTAACATAGTTATAAGTCACATTTTAATGAATCGGCCAGATAGAGCCCAAAGCAGGACTACCTGAAGCCCATATCTACTAGGTCATGGGCTGGTGACCAGGGTTGTGTAAGAATATCAAACACATGGGAGGAATTAGCATAATGTACCTATACACAAACATCCAAGCCCATAAAATGATGAAATAAAAAATAAAACCAATTCATGTATATATCAATGATCCCACAATCATAGTATGACAGTAAAGTACAAAAACTGATAAATGAGCAAAAAAGGAACAAACAAAAACTATAGAGAGTCCAACCTTCTTAGAAAGTGGAAGAAAATAACAAATTAATCCACCCAGAAAACACCTCAGTCTGTCTTACCAAATATATCTACCACCATCTCTTTTTACTCTTAGGACACCATCAAATAGTTCATCTTCTACATAATAAATGACACATGTTGGAAGAGACCATGAAGGGGTGAGTATAATAATTCCTAGAAGGACACCCCAAATGAACTAATCACATAGGAACATGAACAGTCATCTCATAACAAGGATATAAAAATCAATGCATAATAAAAATTACATACTCAAGAAGGACTCCACACATCATATAAGTCATAAAAAAACTTCAATACAAAGGACTCATATTGAAGAAATTATTCTTCTAGGAGAACCCACAACACAATCTATTCATTCACTGGAGACACTCATCCAATTTTTCACGTTCATTGGCCACCACACAAGAAAACTCACGAGTATTTGAAGATGATGATATTTAGAGAGGGGATCGTACAAACGATCACCAGGGGATACAACAATCCCAATCCGGATAACATAAAATGTAGGGGATCATATAACAATGATACTACGAACCCTACTTAAACAAACTACTAGATAGTGGATTAAAACCCTGTGAATAGAAGTCATGCTGATTCAATGAACCTCATATAGGGTATAAGAAGAAATGATAGAGTATCAATCTTCCACCTCATAGAGGGAAACCACAAACACTATCTGAGACTCATCCTCTAGATGGTATCATAATATAGATATTTGGAAATGATGTTGAACTATATCCTTGAGTGGATGGACCATGGGAACCCACAAAACCGATACTGATCTAAACTAAATAAATGATGGGCTTTATACACCCTCAAAGGTGTTAAATGGTTTATACATGGAATACAATGGATATCAAACAAAACCTTGGTATTCCCATATGTTGCCACCTCACATGGCATGTAAACCTAGAAATAAGCATTATATAAGTATAAATTCAAAACTTTTAGAGAACACCAGACACCTTGATCATACCATCTATCTGTTCGAGTGTATAATTCTCTGCCCATGTACATCTGGCCATGTCTGTGTATCCCAGATTGACCATTCCCATGTACCTTCGAGTTACACACCAATCCACTCACACTATTTACATGGCATATGAAATGTGTCTCATGACATGTGATACTTAATTCTCTATGAAAACCGTAGAACCACATTGAGGGTACCCCATGGTGTGCAATTCTAGATTACACTACATGTAGCATGACATTTTGTAGAATCCATGAGTCATCTTTGCATCATTGTCACCGCCTCTACTATCATGATTATAAACAGTGAATCATTTATTGATGGTCTTCCAACCCTTTCCATCACTGATTATTGGGATCTATCCTTTGAAACCACTCATTAAATTCCCAAATGTGATGTCTATAGACACATCATCGTAATAGGATGATCAAAAAATATAAATTTTTTCTCATCATCCTCTGATCATACTTTGTTGTCATCTCACCTCAATTGTATCATCAATCATGAGTCATACCCAATGTATGGATCTATTTCCCCAAATAATATTCACAAAATGGTCAAATACCGAGTATTTTATTGAATCATGGCCCAAAATAATTTCTCATGATTCACATGTGATGAAACAGGAGAGAAATTCACTAAACACAATTTGTGAGTAACTAACCTCAACCTTAATTATTTTTGACCCACAATCAATTGTCTAATCAATGGATTGATGAAGAGGAAATTAACCAAAAATATATTAAAAAATCATAAATAAAATCAACAGGGGATGCATGAATAAATTATTATTCATTGAACTGATTAGTTTTTTACTAGGAAAAATAATGATATGGTAATATCAAAATTAAATCATCATACCTGATGTTTTGATTAACCATTGATGAAGAAAATATTTTCATTTTCATCATCAGTAAGATCCATGAATATCAATTGCACAATGATCCTAGATCTGATCTCAATCCAATATCATTCACCAAGATCTCTTCCAATTCTTATCTTTAATCAATCCTCTCAATTAATAGGGTTATGCAGGTGACCATGAAAATTGGCCATAGCAGCATATATATAGGATATTATTATGCCTATATTTTAATTGAATAATAAAATTAATATAGTTAAATTTATTTAATTACACAATCCTGAATGTTTTTAATCCCAAAAAAGGATGGCAACATAGACTGTGTCACACATAGGGTAAAACCGACACTCTGAAATCAATGTAGGCCATTGATTTATGATCCTAGAATCCATTTAATATTTATTTCACTTTTTAGGAAAACTGAATGTATATGATAGTAATATTTTTAATATGTTTCAAATATTAGTTCTATGTTCACCAGGCCTCCTTTTTCATATTGTCTCGTATCTTGTATCCAATTTTAATCAAAATAATATTATAAATTAATATAGGGAAAAATTAAATCCATTCCATTATCCCCACCTTAGTTATTTTTCCCATAAAATAAATCCCTACTAAAAAGATGAGGGTACCGGGCTCACATTTGGGTCTCTCACTCCCAGGTTTTGTCATAAATATTCTCAAGTCACCATCAAACATTCACAATGGGAATAAATCACCTACAAAGGATCCTATAATTCAAATATAGGATCTCCAATAGGTACTCAATAATGGTAGTTCCATCCTAAATATTGATCTCACCCTAGTTGATAATGTGAGATGGGTTGTACATGTACATCCTCTGATACAACTCATAGAGGACATCATGTACCTTGTCAAAATGTGGTGGGAGAGCTAAGTGGTACTAACCTCACCAACTCTACGTTGTTTCAAAAGAGGGGAAATGAATCTCATATATGTAATTCTACCACATATAAATCTACACAATCCACATCATGGGGAGACCCTCAAGAATATGAGGTCTCCCTCTTATAAATTTAGTGGCCTGGACCATCTGTCCACATATGATTTCAAATGGTTTTATGCAGTCCTTAGCCCCTCCTAGATGATATGCACCTTCTATGCCATTGGTCTCACCAACTATGGGCCCATTATTGTTGAATAACCTAGATTAGTCCAAAAAATTGATGAACTATGGAGTTTCCCATAAATGGATTCGAATGCTGCTATACCAATGATGGAATTATAGTTGTTGTACATAAACTCCACCATGGGTAGGTGATCCTCTTAACTACGTCCCAAATCCAACACGCATGCCTGTAGAATTTCCTCTAAGATAGGTATGGTCTGATTTGTCTGGTCATCATTTTGGTGGTGAAACACCAAGCTCAACAAAAATTGAGTCCCACGGGCCTCCTAAAATCCTTTCCAAAATCGTCATGTGATGCAATAATCTTGATACGAAACAATCATCAATGGAACTCAATGGATTTGTACTACCTATTACATGTAAAATCATCACAATATCTCTAATTGACTATTCTCATAAATGGAGAGGAAATGTACCTACTTGTTGAGTTGGTCTAGGATCACCGATATGACATTGTGTCTCATTGACGTATGTGGTGACCTCGTCATGATATCTGGGTATATCCCAACCCAAATTTTCTCTGAAACCTCATGGGGTTATGCAGATCCCACTAGAACCTAATTCTCATCCTTCACATACTAAAAGATGAGGTCTCGGGAGACAAACTCTATTATAAAACTCGTTATTCCAGGACACCAAATCTGATGTCATAGGTCCTAGTGCATATTTTCCACACCTAGATTCACCTCCAAATATTATTTATGAAACTATTTCATCTCGTACTCCCACAACATCAGTGGTAGAACCATCTGTCCTATGAAAATGACTAGAATCTCCCCACCACCATAGAATGTATTAGAAGTATGTCTAGTGGATATATGAGTTTGTAGGGTCTCAAAGTCAGTAACTCCAAGCTATGCCTCCTTGACTAACTATAAAGAATAGGGGTAACAACCATAGACTAATGGTAAGTTTATCAATACTTATCCACTAAGGAAAACTGCAATGATTCTAACTTCTCTAATTCATTCTCCAACAACTAAGAACAATATCTCTCATTGAGGTCATCTTCCCACATGTTCCCTTTCAATAGAGAGTTGACAATATCAAAGTCATAGTCCTAGAGAAACTCTATCCATTACATCCATCTCATGTTAATATACTTCTAAAATAAAATATATTTAAGACTCCTATGGTCATAGTAAATGATAAACCACTCTCTCATTAGGCAGTGTCACAAAATATTTAGGGAAAATACTAGGCCAACTATCTCAAGGTCATGGGGTGTGTAGTTCTACTAATGTAGTCTCAGTTTCCTAGACCAAATGGAAATAACTTATTGTCTATACATCAAAACACAACATATTTTGGTCCCTCAGGCAACATAGAACACTACATACTCGACACCCACATATGTTAATCTAAGGATATGGGAACTCTAAAAACTATACCTTAAATCCGAAAAACATTCTTGACACCTTTACATCAACATGAAAGGATACACATTTTGATTCAAATTCATCAAGTGGGATGAAACTCTAGATAAATTCAGTTAAGCATTTGATATTACCCTACAAAACCATGGAAAATCTACACCTTGGTAACACTCTTGGGTGGATATCAAGCTAGCACTACTTCAACATTGGTCGGGTCCATTTATAATTTTTCCATGTGGAAGAGGTTTCCCATGATTTAGATCACTCAAATCCTAAATGTACACTTAAATAGATTCCCATATTGATATTTTTATTGGGGTGTGACTATGACCATTCTCAATTATATTTGTTGATCATCATTGGATGCTGAGTACAATAGGATATCCTCAATGAATACCACCATAAAATAGTATAAGAAAGGATGAAACATCTAATTCATGAGTCCCATGAAAACTACTATGGAGTATTCCAGATCAAAGGGAATCACCAAGTACTCATAGTGACCATATAGAAATATAAATTTCATATTCATTATATCTTTCTCCAGTAACCAATGATAGTGATAGATTGATCTGAGGTTAATCATTGTGTACCATCATAACCATCTCCACTAATTAAAGATCTCTTCAATCCTCTATAGTAAAAACTTATTCATCATGATCACCTAGTTGCAAAATTGTTAATACATACATAACTTCAATATCCCATCCACATTCACAGTGAGAAACAATAGGGATGACAATGAGGAAACACTGGTTCTCAAAAATCCCTTATCATGATAGTCCTATAAATATATCATCAGGTTAAGAAGCCCCTTGAGAGACATCTGTTATGATGGTGTAGATATCAGGGTTATCCCAGACGTAAGCTAATATATAATTCTAGCTCTTGGTGAGGAGGTAATCTTTGAATGTCCTTAGTAAAGACTTCCTCATACTCCACTAACACCATGGGAAAATACTAACCCATATCATCCACTTATCCAAAATTCATACTAGCCAAGTGGTGAGTAATTTATTACACTCTCATATGCATGAGATCGTCCTACTCCACCATGTTTTCCATTCTACCCAAAAAATAAAAATATGTCCCAACAGTGTAGACACACCACAACCACCACCTAAAACCTTGAACCTAGTTTTGAACTATAGATATAAAGTCTATACCTAAGGTGATTTAATAAATACTCATTGCAGATACACAAAGATATCATATAGATTTATCTCTTCCAAGTGTCAGATTACATGTAACTCCCTTTGAGTTTATGGTATGTCTCTTTTAAATTTAACTTCTTCAATATCATACATTTCATGAAACAACGAACTTAAATGAACCATGAAATACTATTAGATATTTATATAACCATTAATATAGTGATGTGAATGTTAGTAATAGTAATATTTTTATTAAAATATTAACCTACCCAAGGAAAGTATAAATAAAATTTAGGTATCTAATAAATGAAAATTTGATACGTTTTTATCATGAATTAATAAATAAATGTTTTAAAAATAACAAATTAAGTGTTGGTTTTATTTTTGATACATAAATGCTTATTTAAAATTTTATAATTCATATAATAATTTAAAATAAAATTTAGTTTCATAAAATAGATACATAAATTATTATTTTTTCATTATAATTATATGATAGGTTTATGAGATAATAATTAATTTTTCCAAGTGTTGTAAAACCGGTTATGATAATAAAATCAGTATTTTTTGAAAAAATGTTGATTTTATTTAAAAATTTGTCATATCATATTTATAATAGTATATTTATAAAATAGATTCAATTTAAATAATATAAACATTAATAAATTGTTAAGGTGTATTTTTTGGATTTTCCTAAAATAATTGAATTTTCAGTGAATAGTGAAGGAGGATAATTTATGGTATGTAACATTTTAAGCCAAATACATGAATTTTTTAATCATTGGTGATGTAATAACCCATTATATTAAACTATAATGTACCATTTACTGTACTTAGTCACAATAATAAACACTATTGATACTCTTGATCATAAATAATAAAACCAACGCATAAAATAATATATAAAACCCCACCCCTCCGATATAAATACCACCCCTCACAACATCTTCTCCTTACACCATAGACGGCCTGGGTAATGATAATATTATTCCCAATTCCTCCCCCAAATCTATTCCACAAATTTTATTCTTTCTATTAATACCAAAATCTCAATTCCATGTTCCTTAAGGAGGTTCTCAAGGAGATGACACTCAAGAGGTAAAACTCTCCCTCTTTCTCATTTATTTTTCTTTACTTTTCATATATAATCCTCACATAACCAATAAAAACATGAATGGAAACTACATTATAATCCATATAGTTTAATTTTATTATGTTAATGTAATTTCCATAAAAAAATTATCTTTTTTTCTCACTTTATTCCAAACATGAAAACATGGTCTGTGGGGTGTCAATTCACCGCCTTAATGAATGACGAGTTTTTGTTTTTCATTACCTCCTTCAAGGATGGTCATAAAACAATTTTTTATGTTAAAATAAATTATTATATGGGTATTATATATTATTTAATATTTTTTAAGTAGTATATAAAAAAAATATTAAATAAAATAATACTAGTTATGTGGTCGCAAAAACTGCCAAAATAAATTAAGACATTTTTGCCACGATTTTATCTAATGAATCATCATCATACCACATAAAAATGATATAACATACCATATAAAATTATTTAATTTAATTATTAATAAATAATTTAACTTCAATAGGATTAATTACAATTTGAAATGAACTCCCATAATTTTTATTCAAGGGAACCACCCATAAAACGATGAGACAAACGCTCTCAAAACAATAAAATTAAACATTATAACTCATAAAAATGTCCATAAATGACCTTAAAAAATTTTCATAAATCATATATATGATGAAAATGTTATCAATTATGTAATTAATGAATCAAATTTTTTTATCTAGTACATTAACTACATGTTCTGAACGCTTTCTAAAAGAATGTAAGTGTTCTCTCGCCACACATATATTTCTCTGAGATATGCCTTATTCAACACGTATTCCTTGTGTGTGGTGTAAGTATACATACCTTTGAAATATGATCTCATGGATAAATTTACCTTAATGGTATTAAATGTTTTATTTGATAATTATTTCTTTTATGGGCCATAGGACACTCATACATTCTTTTAAAATTATTATATTAAATGTTTTTTCAAAAGATTAAAGTAAATGTTTTTTAAACCAAATATGTAATGAGAAGATATTTTCTCTTCCATGATACATTAATTCCTTGAGTATTAATTTACAAGTTTACTATTTCTTTTTTTGAAAAAAATCATTTATAATTAAATGGATTTTTATGTAAATGATTCCAAAATAAAAAAAAGGTATTTCTCTCAAGAAATTTTCAATGATTTTGTTAGATTATTTTAATAAATGTAAAAAAAATATGTTAAATATAATTCTTAATTGAGTTTGATCTATTATTATACTGTATACCATATTTAATTTTATGGTTTATGATCATTTGGACTAGTGAAGTACTATCTTGATACCAGTCTCCATATTACTATTGAATGTTTATGAATATGTTTCATGAATGGGGAAATTAATTACATTTATATTGCTAGTTTAAATATGGATGTATCTGTTGATTATGTTTTACCCCTTTTATATGTGTAATAAATTGGAATTAGTAAGTGTTTGTCGGGGACCACTATATCCCCTTTATTCATTGAGAGATCTCATGAGACTAACTAAATAGGGTTTTGTCAGAGGCCTTACCCATTTATAAGGAATTCTTGGAAGATGCCTTGATGGTAAGTTTATGTTGCCCAAAATTATAAATTATGTCATTATGAAATTAATTAATGATAATACATGTGATTATTAAACTAATAGAATATCCATGTTTATGTTTCATTCTCATATGATTATTTACGTGGCATAATTTCATCAGCTTTTATTTCTTTCATATTATGCTCAAAATTATGTCTTATTGGCATGTGTTTTTAGTTATTCACCATTACCTTTTATTTATGTTTATTTAGGATAGCATACAATGTATTATTACCCTTATTGATTATCTGATATCACCGCTTTCTTATGTTTTATTTTTCCCCATGATGCCAAGATGTATTTTATTATTGACATACAAGGATAATCATAGAGAATAGGGATGTTTCCAATGGATTTTATATGATGCCTTACAGTTCAGTTTGTAATGTAAAATATATTTTTGTATCTATTTTTCCAAATCTATTAAACTATTCAGTCCTTTGGTATGTGATCGCATGCAGTTAGTGCCAATGTAATAAAGTATGGCACCAGTTTCGGGCTACATGGGTTTGGGTATTCATAGTAGAAATCATATTAAGTTTAATAAAAACATTGAAATCTAGATTTAGGAAATCCTAGATTATGGAGTATAACCCTAATATAATATTTGATTATATATATTGAATAACATCCCAAACATACCATGTTTATGAGATTATCTACACATAAAATTTTCAATTTTAGTTATGTATTTCACTAGTTTTGGGATTATACATTATTTTTCATAATTGTATGATCTAATATAGTAAATTTAATCATTTAGAAATGGATCCCCACAAAAGTAAAGGGAACCTCGCCAATGGACATTATCTAAAGAGTAACGAGGATCAAATATTTTATGCTCTAATGCCAATAATTTGAAGGGAACAAGTCCCCCAAAAATTATCATGTTATGAGGTTATAATATCATGAAATAAAATCAAAAAGAAAATATTATCTATGTATTATGTATTTTTATTGAAGCACATGAATAAGAGAAATTATAGGAAAAATTTGGTTAAATTAATGAATTTAAAAAAGTATTTTCCCACACGTGACTATTATGGAAGGAATCAACAATGGATTTTCTTATACTAAATTGGGGTTTTCAACAAGGTAGAGATAAAGGCCACCTTTATTTTTATTTAAAGAGTAATAAAAAGGTTTTTAATGTACAATTAATCAACTAAAATGAGATGATATAGTATGTAAATCAATGTATAAAGTAAAAAAGGAATAAACGCTAAAAGTGGAAAATGGATCCTGGTCTTATGCAATGACCACATAAGAAGATGAATGATTAATATTCTTGTGTTTGGATTCAAGAATTATGTAATTTTATTATTTTATTAGTAATGATATGGTTATAATAATCATGAGATATATAAGGATTTTACTGTAGTACTTATTCTTTGGGTAATTGGAAACATGTGATAAATAATACTAGTAATCAAGTGAATTGATTCTATTGTAAGTTTATATTCTTGAAAACATAAGACTTTGGAAAGATAACCCAAAATATTTTATTTACGTAGAGATAATAATAAATATATATTTACGGGATAGTATTGGTGACCATGAAGGTGTTTAGTAATCTGTTGGATTATATTACAATAGAATTATCATATGTTTGGATGTATGAAATATATTCCACACCCTGAGGTTTTATTCTAGAAAAAATGCATGTTCCAAAAAGGTTTAATGGATGTTATCTTATCCATATACATAGTATATGACAATAATGGATACATTATTTGGGGGAAAATTATGTTATGTAGATTTTAAAAATTTATTTCCTATCCATCTAAATTTTTATCATTAAATTTTGACAGATAGGTTTTCAATGATTATCTGGGTTAACTACTTGTTGAATGGATTAAAGATTTTTTTAATTAATATTAAATTATTATTTTTTCATATTGGATAACCTTTGGTAACCAATTTGTCTTTAATAAACATTTAAAGGATGAAGGATTTACTTTTTGATCTTATGATTCATAAAAGTTCTTCAGGCCTAAATATTAGTCATGAATATCTATATCTAGAATTAAGAAATGAAGTGGAGATAGATCAATGCAAAAAAGGTGAAATTAGGACATAGAAAGGAAGTATTTATGTTTATTTTCACAATTTATTCTCTTGATAGTAAAATAAAAACAAAAACTCTATCAAATGGATATTGGAAAAAACATCATCTGTTTACTTTCCATAATAATTAATCAATGGTATTTTAATCGATCCAAAATTTACATTTTTGTGATTCTTAACATTCTAATGACAATGTTATCTATCACTCTCTCTCAGAACATGATAGTTTTATTTCCCTAACATTTCTATGTTTCCACTTCCCACTAATATTCTCCTATTAGAAATCCTATTTTGGGGGTGAACTTAAAAAAAATTCCATCATTTTAAGAGGATGATTTATTGAACCCGTTAATAATGTGGGATTTCCAAAAGGGAATTTTAAAATGAAAAAACCATGAATACCAATTACATTATTAAATTGTGAGGACAAAATTTATTGAAGGATGAGAGAATATAACATCCTGATATTTTATGGTATGTCCCTTTTAAATTTAAAATATTTTATATCTTATGTTGCATGAGTCACTGATCTTAAACAACCCATGATATACTATTAAATATTAACATAACCAATATAATAATGATGCGACCATTAGAAATAGTAAACTGAAAATTAGAATAATAACCACACCTATTAAATTAAAAATAAAATTCATGTATCTCATATGTTTATATATGATGTATTTATAACATGGGATAAGTAAACAAATGTCATAAAAATAATAAATTTAGTGTTGGTATTTCTGTAAAATGTGATGGTTTATTTACAATTTTATAATTAATCTAATAATTTAAAAATATGTTTATTTTCATTAAATATATTCATAAATTAATATTTTGATTAATTATAATTATATTAATATTTTAGGAGAGAATAATTAATTTTTTAATGTGTCATAAAATCAGTTATAATATTAAAATATGTATTATCCCAAAAAAATTAGAATTTTATTTAAAAATTAAATTTCTCAAATTTTAAAAAAAATCATAAAATGTATTCCAGTTTTGAAATCTAAATAATGGAAAATGGTTGGTGTGAAGTTTGTGGATTTTTCTGGAATATGTTACTTTTGGTGAATTGTGAAATATGCTATTTTAAATTATTAAACATTTTAAGACAAATAAAGGAATTTCTGAGTCCTTACTTATGTAAGAACCCATTATTTAGAACTAAAATTAACTAGTAACTATACTTATCGACAATAATCAACAAATATTGATAGTCTTGATCCAAAATAATAAACAAATGAATAAAATAATCAAAAAAATCATTCTCCTCCATTATAAATACCACCTTTTCTCCACAAAATTTATAATAAATGTATATTTCTTATTTTAACACCAATTACACTCCCAATACTCTTTCCCTAGTTTTTTTTCATTTCTAGTATCATCAAAAAACCATTTCTAACTCCCTTAATAAGGTCTTCAAGGATACTCCACTGAATATGTAAAACCCTCCCTCATTCTATTTTATTTTTTATTTTTTATTTTTTATTATACTCTCCTAACCTCCCCTATAAAAATAATAATGCTAACTTTAGTTTCATAAATATACTATAATAGTATTATGTTAATGTAATATCCATAATCAAGTCTCTTCTCTACTACTTTAATTCTCAAAATTAAAACATAGTTTGTGAGGTGTTGATTCAACACCTTCGTGGATGTGGAGTATTCAGTTTTCATTACCACTATCAAGGAAAGTCATAAATCCATTTTTACAGTTAAAAATGTTATAATATGAGTATTATAAGTTATTTAATTTTATTTAACCAGTATATAGACATAATATTAAATAAAATGATTCTAATTCGTGATGGTTGCAAACACTGCCAAAATAAATTAATGCATTTTCATCAACATTTTATCGAATGCATCATCCTCATACCATATTAACTAATGATATATGATACCATTTAAAATTATTGTAGTTCATTAATACTAAATAATTTTACTTAAGGATTATTTATTACAATTTCACAAGAACAACCATTATTTTTACTTAAGGGAACTAACCATAGAACCATGAAATGAAATGTCCCAAAAATAATGAATTTAAACATTATAACTCATAAAAATGGAAATAAATGAACAAAATTAAACTATAATAAATCAAATATACGTAGAAGAAGTTTTGAATTAAGTAATTAATTAATATAATATTATTATCTAGAACATTAAGTACATCTGAATAATGTCGTTGAACATAAGTTAAGGGTTTCTCATCTCACTTTTATTTATATGATATATGCTTTATTCATATCTTATTCATTGTTTTTCATGTAGGTATACTTTCCTTTGATATATAATATCATTAATACCTTTATATTCGTGGAATTAAATTGATTCATTTTATATTTATTACTTTTATGGGGCATAGTATTCTAACACTTTTTTTTCAAAATATTCTTTTAATTTTTTTCCAATGTTTAATGAAATTTTTTTAACATGATATAGAATGATAGGATATTCAAAATATCATAACACATTAATTCCTTGATTAATACTTTACATGTTTATAATTTTATTTTTAAATAAAAAAATCATTTATAATTGTCGGGCTTTTTAGATAATTGATTCCAAATGTAAAAAAGGCTATTTCTATCAAGAAATTTTCAATAATTCTATTATATTATTTTCATCTATATTCACACCCTCTTTTTTATATTATGATCAATTGAGGTTTATCACTAATGATACCATCTACTATAATTTATTGAATGGTTTATGATCATTTTGACTTGGTATAACGACCCATACTTTAGATACATGATTATTACTTCAGAATTAAAGCATAATTATTACAACATATAAAAAAACCACGGTAGGACTGTATAGGTATAGTGTCTTTAGAAACTGGGAAACAAAAACAAATGGTTTATAAATAATCTACATTTTCTCCCACTTATTTTATAATATCTAGAGTCCATTTTTGACATATCATACTTAATACCCTTCTTCCTGACCTGGGGAAAAGAAAACGTACAAAAGGGTGAGCTTAAATGCTCAATAAGGGTAAACAAAAGAAATGGCAATCATATCATATTCATAAGAACATAACATTTTGAATATCATAACCTCCAAAAGAGATCATAATATCATAACATGGGATAAATCATAGTAGTGAAATGTAATCCCAGTAATCATAACTTAAAACATGAAACTCTGTGGCATACACAAATAATCATAGAAAATCATTTAATTTTAGTAAAGACTCATTTCCAAGACTATCACAGCGGACAAAGTCCATTACTGAACTGAGTTCACTCCTCATTCCAGTCTTGTATCACTGAACTAGATTAACTTTCCCTTCCAGCATTGTCTATCTCATGAGACATAAATCTTTAACCAATTCATTGGAGGGAGATATAAGTCCCACACATATCATAATGAAACCATTCTTATGTGTGCCACAAAATCATAAATCATACATCATAGCATAACCCATGTAATAAAAATGGGATTCATAAACATCATGACATCATAAAATAATTCATATACGATAAAGGACTTCAAAAAAATAATTCCATCAAAACATAATCAAATCAATGTAATAATAGGGATAGAAACAGAACCCTATATTATCTTGAATGGAAAATAATTTTGATAAAACACTTGAACACCATTCTTGGGGAAAATATCCTTTCTACTTCAAATTGTTTTCCCTTTCTTAATATGTCATAGAATTTTAAACTAAAATAAGTTAATTTAAAATAAACTCGAAAATTTTTAAAGGAAACTTCATGGAAATAATGTTCTATGGAAGTCATAAAAATCCATTCATGCCATATAAGTTAAAAAAACCATTCTTCTCGTACTTTGGACAAAAAATTCAAAAAGTTTCACGTACTGAAAATGACAAGAGATTCCTAAAAATTCACCAATAGATAAAATTGGATTTAAACAATTGTAGGAGGATAGAAATAATATTACATATTTAGGAAACAGAGATATGTATGATAAATATTCCCCAGTAAATTCTAAAGTATAAATAATTTCGGATAAAAATGAGATTGCGGGATTATCCCTTACCTTAGGTTTGATATGCTTCGTACGTATCTAAACCTCCTATAAAATGATTTATATAATTCCATTGTCTTATTAAAGAATCATATTCATTGTTATGATATCATAAATGGTCATATTCTTATCTTCTTATTAGCAACATTTCACTGCTACTTGTTATTCAGGAGTTCATTGCTTTATGTTCTTACACATGTCTTGTCGAATAAATTCATATTCATATTTTTAGGTTATAGATACCATTATTTACAGAATGGTTTTAGTGTAATATATATCATATTTATCCATTAAATTCATTTATATAATCATTATTCAATGAATATCATGTAGAACGTGTCGCATCACATCGTTAAGACGATAGGTCGTACGTACGCACGAGCGATTATATCGTTCCCATAACTATTGAATAGTATTGGAGTGGAAGATGTAATGTCTCATAATTATTATCATGTTATAATAATCATATATAGTTATTATTTACACCATTATACCAATCCATGTAAGGTGGTGGTGGAAAACAGATTACACCACGGTGTGGAGACGGTATTCCGTACGTACGCACGCGCGGCGATTTAATTTTCCGTAGGATAGATAGAAGGTGAAATAGGGTTCTTTAATATTTATAATAAAATATCAGTATATTAGTTATACTGATGTTATTAATTTATGATGACACAAATAAAGAAGAATAAGTAGAAGAAGAAATGAAATGGAAAGAATATGTAAAGGATGTTACCTCTTCTTTGACGTGCCTCTTCTTAACCTCCTCTTAGGGCACTAATGTTGGTATTTGAAGAAGACCAGGACTTATAGTATGATTATAGGTAAGTGGAGAAGAAAAATTTGCAGGGGTTGGCCGAGCTTGAAGGCTCAAAGTGTTGTGAAGAGGAGAGGGAGGAGAGGGGCTCCATTGGAATTATAAGAAATATTAATTTATAATAAATTACAAGCCCACATAAAAACCTCCAAAAATGACTCAAATCCTCAGATTATATGAGATAGGGTTGTAATATCATAAACCAATAAAATTTAGATAAGTTTGGAATTTATTTTAAACATTATCAACTTGATTTATCCTTATATAATTTATTTAATTGTATTTATGGTAATAATATTCTAAATTTTAAATAATTATAAATAATTACTTATATGTTTTTAATTTTCCACAATTTTATACTTTATTACATTTTACACCATATAAATTTTAATTTATAATTTTTAAATATTTTTATGATTTTTATAAAATAACAATAGTGTAAATTTTGACACTATTCATTTATTTGAATTTAAATAAAATATACACAGAAGATATGTTCGAACTAAAAGATTTAATACATTCAAAACATGTCATATTTATCTTGAAAATTAGTGGATCACATTAAATAGTTCATATAATATCTATTTTAATACTTTTAAAATCATTTATTTGATAATTCAATCAACTAAACAATTTCAACATCACTATTGTGTCATAATTAATTATACTTATGTAATCCCTAAAAATTATAAATAAATTCACATGATGTAGATACTTTTATTATATTTATATAGTCTATTAATGTTTGAAGTTTCATGAATTTTATCACCAAATTAATATTATTATTCTTATAAGATTTAAGAGAGTGACATGTCGTCACTTTCTTTGGTTTTAATAATAAATAAATTATTTTAATGGTCAAAAGTAAATAAATTGAATTTATTCCGACCCTTAGGTGATAAGGGTCGACTTTTAGTCATCTAATAGAATTTTGGCAGGTGTTAGGGTAATTTTATAATCTTATTTTTACCCTAAATTACCCGATTTACCTTTAACTACAGTAAATAAAAATTACCGTAGTGAATATTCATAATATCAAAAAAATAAAAGTAACCTATTAAAATAATTTGGACCAGATGAATCCAAATATGGAATCCATTTTTTAAAATTATAAACACAGAAGTTATAGTAATAAATTTAAAATTAATCCCGTTGTTAAGAAAACGGGTTTTACAAGTTAAAACATTGCTAACTATTGAAATGTTTTTACCTATGAATTCAATGTAAAATTAATGAAAATGACATAAAATATATTTATTGGTAAAAATATATTCTATTTATACTTTAATACCATTTAATAATATCTTTTAAACATATAAATTATTTTGATGAAAAATATTGTTTTCAATTAAAAATTAGCGTATTTTTACTATTTATCAAAATATGAAAGTTTTCAAAAAAGTGTCAAAAATTTATCCAAAGTAAATTTTTATATCCTGATTCAAAAGAAAAATTTTATTTTTGTAAAATTGAACTTATAAACTTGTCAAATTTTATATTTAAAAAATGTGCGCCATCAAAAGGCGGAAAACATCATTTTGGAAAAAAAATAATTATTTTATCCAAAAAATTTGAATTTTTTCTCGTATCCTATGTAAAATGAATTATAATGTTATATAAAATTCAAAATATTGTTAATACTGTTTATAATGGCTACTTTATAGATTATTTTAGTAACATATTGTTGTTTAGTGAAACTCGATATTGCGTACAACACACGCTATCGAGGAATGATGCTCTTGCATATAACGCATGCCAAGCTAGTGTTGTATGTTGTGAAAGATTCCTTTGATGTTGCATATAACATAAGACATAAAAAATATACTTCTCATAAAATATCAGGGTGATACATTCTACCCCCCTTAATATGAATTTCTCCCTCGAAATTCATCACTTCGTAACAAACAAATGAAGATACCTCTCCCTCATCATATCCTCAAGCTCCTATGTAGCTTTTTCTAATTGGTGGTTCCTCAATAAAACATTCACCAAGAGAGTGGTCTTGTTCCGTAGAACTTTTTCTCTATGATCCAGAATCTCTATCGGTTGTTCCTCATAAGAAAGATCTTGCTCCAACAGTACAACTTCTTAGCTTAGTACATGTGAAGGATCGGGTATGTACTTTCTTAGGAGAGATACATGGAACACATCGTGAACTTGAGAGATATTCTGTGGAAGTTCCAATAGGTAAGCTACCATCCCAAGATGATCTAGTATTTCAAAAGGACTGATATACCTAGCGCTCAACTTTCACTTCTTTCCAAATTTCATTACTCTTTTCCAAGGAGATATTTGTAAGAACACTTTATCACCCACTTCAAACTCTAGGAATTTTCTTCGGCTGTTAGCATAACTTTTTTGTCAACTCTGAGCTTCTATTATGTGTTATTGAATAGATTTGACCTTTTCTGCCATCTAATCAGTAAGATCAGGTCCTAATATCTTTCTTTCCCCAACTTCATCCCAACAAGTTTGAGATTTGCATTTCTCTCCATATAGATCATCATAAGGAGCCATCTGAATACTGGAGTAGAAGCTATTATTATAAGAAAATTACACCAAAGGTAGGTTTTGATCCCAAAAACCTTTTAAATCTATAGAGAAAGACCTTAACTTGTCTTCTAGAGTTTGAATTGTTCTCTCATACTGACCGTCTGTCTGAGGATGATAAGCAGTGCTGAAACTCAACTCTGTATCTAGAGTATGCTGAGGACTTTGCTAGAACTTCGAGGTAAACCACGGATCTTGATCAGATATAATGGAAAGTGGTACTCCATGTAATCTTACCACTTCATTTACATATATCCTGGATAGCTAATCCAGAGAGAAATCTTCTCTAATAGCAATGAAGTGTGCCGACTTCCTAAGACGATCAACTATGACCGAGATTGCATTATTTCCTTGGGATATTTTAGGAAGTCCAGTGACAAAGTCTATAGTGATGTTTTCTCATTTCCATTATGGTGTGGTTAATGGTTGTAAAATCCCCTTAGACTTATGCCTCATAGATTTAACTTGCTGAAAAACCAAGCATCAAGAGATATATTCAGCAACATCTCTTTTCATTCCATCCCACCAGAAGTACTATTTCAGGTCACCATACATCTTCGTGCTTCTGGGATGAATAGAGAATGAATAACTATGAGCCTCATCCAGCAGCCCCTTCTTTAATTCTGGGATGGGAGGAACACAATACCGATTCCAGAACCTTATTATTTCATCCCAATCAATGTGAAATTCAGGAAAAATTATCACCTTCTTTTGTAACTCTACATCTTCTTTTGGTGCCTCTTTAATCTTTATAAGTATATATGGTTGAACATTCATTTGAGAAATATATGATTTTTTTGCATCCATTATAATTCCAAGATCTATCCTTTGTAAATCAATAAATATTGGATCTCGTGTGATCCATATCACGGATAATCTAGCATGGTCTTGTCAACATAATGTGTCTACCACCTTGTTTGCTTTCCCGGGGTGATAATAAATTGAGCAGTCTTATTCCCTAATCAACTCCAACCATCTTTATTGGCACATATTCAACTCATTTTGCATTAAAATATACTTTAAACTTTTATGATCAGTATAAATATCACACCTTTCACCATAAAGGTAATGCCTCCAAATATTTAATGTAGAGATTACTGCATCTAACTCCAAATCATGATTTGGGTAATTTTACTCATGGATTTTCAATTGTTGTGAGGCATAAGCTATCACTATATCATTTTTCATGAGAAAAAACCCCAATTCCTTCTTGGATGCATCACTGTAGATCACAAACCATTCCCCACTACAAGGCAGTGTGAGCACAAGTGCACGGGATAACCTTTGTTTTAACTCCTTGAAATTTTCTTCACAATCCTCTGTCCTAACAAACCTAACTCCTTTTTTGAGTCAACCTGGTGTGTGGATTAGATAACCTTGAAAAATCTTTCACAAAACGTCAATAATATCCAGCCAACCAAAGAAAACTTTGGATCTCAGTTACTGTTGTTATTCTCGACCACCTTTCGATAACCTCTGTTTTTGCTGGATCCACATATATCCCCTCTTTTGAGATTATGTGACACAAAAATGAAACTTTTTGAAGCCAAAATTCACACTTGGTAAATTTGGCATAAATCTTCTCCTTTCTTAGGGTCTTTAATACAATTCCCAAGTGATCTTAATGTTCTTGATTTCTCTTTGAATAGAGAAGAATATCATCTATAAAGACTACCACAAATTGATCAAGATAGTCTCTAAAGACTCTATTCATTAGATCCGTGAAGATAGAAGGGGAATTAGTAAGAACAAATGGAATCACTATAAATTCATAGTGTCCCTACCTTGTAAAGAAATCATTCTTTGGTATATCCTCCTTTTTGACCCTTAATTGATGATATCATGAACAAAGATAAATCTTGGAAAAGTACTGAGCTCTGCATAGTTGGTGAAATAAGTCATCAATGCATGGGAGAGGATATTTGTTCTTGATAGTGATCTTGTTAAGTTCTCGATAATCAATGCAGAGTCTCATTGATCCATCTTTCTTCTTAACAAACAGAACATGTTCTCCCCAAGGTGATCTAGTAGGCCGTATGAATCCCTTATCAAGATTCTCTTGGAGTTTATTCTTAAATTCCTACAAATCAATTGGGTCCATCCTATATGGTGTCTTTGAAATGGGCATAGTACTCGGTATGGGCTCTATTGAAAACTCAAATTCACGATTTGGTGGAAGACCTGGAAATTCCTCCAGAAAGATATCATCAAACTCCTATACAATGGGTGTATTCTTAATCATGAGTTTATCGCCAACCATTTGTGATAAATAACCTTCATTTATTGGAATCGAGACCCATAAGATGGAAGAAATTTTCACTGGAAGGTTATGGTCATCCTTGCATCAATAGATGATCATAGATTGATCTGGAATATGAAATGTGACTTCCCTTCATTGGAAATTGATATGATCTCTATATAAAGAAATCCAATCCTTTCCAAGAATCACATCAAATTCCACTATAGGAAGGATCGCAAGATTTTAAGGAAGCACTTTCCCACAAACTTCAATCAGAGAAGAATTGTAATCTTTTGATGCGACTGTTGTGCCATTAGGAGTTGTCACAGCAACTCAACATGTAATTGTTGAGGTAATACTATGATACCTTTAGAAAATTCTTTATAAATAAAAGAGTGGGTGGATTCATAATCAAATAAAACATTTTCTACTTTAGAGTGGATGATAAGTGTACCTTTCACCACTTCGTTTTCATACTCCACATCGCCGATAGAAATTGCATGTGACTTTCCTTTGTATTTGGCCTTAAGAGTTTGTTGACATCGATCATCATCAATAACCCTTGGATTAAGGAATTGATTGCAATAATTCCCCATTTACTTGAAAATGAAACATTAAAGTATAGGATGTACATTCTGTGTATCCCTTTCTTTGTTCGCATCATTAGAAATCTTCTTCACATTATTTCGACATTCAATTTCCCGATGAACTTATTTTCCACTCATAAAAGATTTTATTGTCCCTTTAAGGCAATTACCTCCATGTTTCTTTCCACAATGTGAGCATAAAGGAAAACTCTTCTTCTTTTCATTGTAGTCTTTATATTTTCCTTTGAATTCCATTTTCCTCTTCTTATCAAACTCATATGACTAATGGGTTACTCCAATATCCATCTCAACATTGAGATCACATTGAACAATTTCCTCATAGCTATTGAAATCCCTTATGGCTAACCCCCTTCAAAGACTTGGTTTTAAGCTAATAAAGAATCGATCGATTTTACTCTCAGGTTGGATAATAATTCTGGAATCGTACCTTGCAAGTCTTGTAAAATTTTCTTCGTAGGTACCAATAGATTCATCATCCTTTTTCTTTAGTTCAAGAAACTCCTTTTCCGTATTTGTTCAAAGAATACACGGAAAGTACTTATTTAAAAATAAGTTCTTGATCTCGTGTCATTCCATGGACTCAATTTCATCCATTTCCTTGTATTCTTGATAAGATTCCACCATTGATCAACATCAAATTCCAAACGATATACTTCTATGATGACTTTATCATGTTCAGAACATTGAAGAACTAGAAATATATTTTCAGTGGTACTGATCCATTGTTCATCCACTAATGGATCAGATGACCCGCTGAATGACGGTGGACGCAGCCTCATGAAGGATTCAACAGAATTTTTCTCCTTCCATTTCTCGTTTGGAAGTCCTACATGATTCATAGCATGGGAATGTTCTATGAGCATGGCTATAAGATTTTTCATTCTAGTTCCCATAACATTTTGTTGCTCAGGGGGACAATCATTGCATTGCCCGTCGCATTCAGCATTAACATGGTTCCTTCGGGTTCCAGCCATTGACTAAAACCAAGAAGCATACTGTGAGAAATAATAATTACAATAGGAAAACCACATAATCAATAATAAAATTTGACACTTTAGGTCTTATCATAGTTTATTCATGGTCATTTAGAAAACACTAAGATTATTTTCCATGCTCAGACATATCCTTAGGGTTCCCACTAAGGTTTTCACAACCTAGATTCCAATGGATGACTATACCTTTCCTCTGATACCAACTATAAAGACCCATACATTAGATACATGGTTATTACTTCAAAATTGAAGCATACTTATTACAAAATATAACAAAACTATGGTAGGACCGTATAGGTATAGTGTCTTTATAAACTGGGAAACATAAACAACTGGTTCATAAATCATCTACATTGTCTCCTGCTTATTTCAACATATCTATAGTCCCTTTTAACATATCCGACTTAATACCCTTCTTCCTGACCTGGGGAAAAGAAAACATACAAAAGGGTGAGCTCAAATGATCAGTAAGGGTAAAAAAAAGAAATGTGAATCATATCATATTCATAAGAACATAACATTTGGAATATCTTAACCTGAAAAATAGATCATAATATCATAACATGGGATAATTCATAGTATTGAAATGTAATCCCAATAATCATAACGTAAAACATGAAACTTTGTGACATACACACATAATCATATATAATCATTTCATTTTAGTTAAGACTCATTGAAAATACTATCATAGCTAACAAAGACCATTACTGAACCGAGTTCACTCCTCGTTCCAGTCCTGTATCACTAAACCAAATTAACTTTTCATTCCAGCCATGTCTATCTCATGAGATATAAATCATTAACCAATGCATTGGAGGGAGATATAGGTCCCACTCATCTCATAATGAAACCATTCTTATGTGTGCCACAAAATCATAAATCATGCATCATAGCATAACCCATGTAATAAAAATGGGAATCTTAAACATCGTGACATCATAAAACAATTCATATAAGATAAAGGGCTTCATAAAAATAATTCCATCACAACATAATCAAATCAATGTAATTATAGGTATTGAAACTGAACCCTATATTATCTTAGATGGAAAATAATTTTGATAAAACACTTGAACTCCATTCTTGAGGAAAATATCCTTTATACTTCAAAAACATTTTTTCCTTTCATAAAATGTCATTAAATTTTAAACTAAATTAAGTTAATTAAAAATAAACTCAAAAATTTGTAAATCAAGCTTCATGGAAATAATGTACTATGGAAATCATAAAAAATCCATTCATACCATATAAGTTATAAAAAAAGACTTCTTGTACTTTGGCTGAAAATGTCAAAAAGTATCTCGCACTAAAAATGAAAAAAGATTCCTAAAAATTCACTAATAGGTAAAATTGGATTTAAATAATTGTAGGTGGATAGAAATAATATTTCATATTGAGGAAACATGGATATGGATGATAAATATTCCCCAGTAAATTCTAAAGTATAAACTATCTTGGATAAAAATTGAGATTGTGAGATTTTCCCTTACCTTAGGTATGATATGATTTGTACGTATCTGAACCTCCTGTATAATGATTTAAATAATGTCATTAACTTATTACAGAATCATATTCATTGGTATGATATCATACATGGTCATATTCTTATCTTCTTATTAGTTATATTTCAATGTGGCGACGTTTCTTTATGCTTTAAATCTTTATAGAAGAAGACGAGAATTGTGGAGAAGCTTAGCTGATATATTTGAGAGCATGATGAGCAATTGGGTTCTTCTTGGTGACATTAACATTTTTCTAAGGCCTAAGGAAATAACTGGGGAGCACTTCTATTGTGCTTTAGCCTCTGATTTTTTCGTTTGCATTGACAAATGTAGCCTTGCTGATGTTCAAATTTCCAGTGCTGATTACACATGGAGTAGGTACACTATTAATGGGAGACATGAAAGAAGGCTGGATATGTGCTTCATTCATGAGGTTGATAGGAATAGGCCAATTGATGTGGCTGGGAGAACTCTACCACGTTTTCATTCTGATCACAATCCTATTCTTCTTGAGATATTTTCTAATAAAGTCAGGTCATCCCCTCTACCATTAAAATTCAATAATGCTTGGATATTTATACCTGGATGTAGAGAGATTGTTTTAGATGCTTGGAAAACTAGTTACTTGGGTAGCTCATTGCACATTCTATGCTGCAAGATAAAACTTGTTTAGGACAGGCTGAAGCAATGGAGCAAGGAGTCCTTCTGCTATATTGATAGTGATATAAGAGAGGCTGAAATTACCCTATCAGAACTTCATTATTCTGGTCTATCCTAGGAGGTTCCCTCCCCAGAGGAAATACATGTTGATTTAAGTATGGACAAGCTACTGGCCCTTAAGGATAATATGGCTCAGAATCATTCCAATTTTAGATGGCTGAAGGAAGGAGATAGGAACTCCAAATTCTTTCATTGTATTAGTAAAGAAAAAAAAGGCCAGGAAGAGTCTTAATGCTCTTAGCATTGTTGGGAATCTCTTTGATTCAGAGATTGGTGTTGTTGAGGTTGTGAAAGATTACTTTGCAAAGTTGTGCTCAGATGTTGGAAATGATAATTCTGATAAAATTATCCAATGTTTTGACCCCTCTATTGAGGATAACCAGAATAAGAGGCTAATTAATATCCATTTTTCAATGGAGATACATTATGACCTATTATCGCTGAATGTTGATAGTGTTGTAGGCCCATATGGCTTTACTAATAAATTCATTCTGTTCTACCAGGATTTTGTGCAAACGGATGTTACAAATGTTGTGAATGAATTTTTCAGATCATCTTACATGCCGTTTGGGATGAATTCAAATTTTAATTCCTTAATCCCAAGAATAAAAAATGCCTTGTCAATTAAAGACTTCAGACCTATTGCCATCGGGAATACAAAACCAAAGGTCATCAGTAAAATTATGGCTAAGCGGTTGGGTGAAATTTCCAAAGGGCTCATTTCTGGGAATGAGTTTGGGTTTGTACATGGGAGAAACATCCAAGACTGTCTGTTTACTGCTTCCAAATGTGTAAATTCTATGAAAAGAAAGGTTAAGGATAGAAATATGGCTATTAAGATTGAAATTTAAAAAGCTTTTGACCCCATAAGATGAAGTTTTCTGTTTACTATTCTAAAGATGCATGGATTCTCACAGAGATTTCTTAAACTAATTGGATCCATTTTATCCAGTGCAAGGTTTTCTATCTTGGTCAATGGATCTCCTAGAGGATTTTTTCAATTCTCAAGAGGTTCCAGGCAGGGTGATACCCTTTCTGGTATGTTGTTTGTTATTGCTGAAGACTATCTACGCTGGTGCCTCACAGATCTTGCTAATTTTTGATGGTATCAACCAATGAGACTCGGAATGGAGTTGAGTGCCACTTCACATTTGTTTTATGCTGATGATATTCTACTATTTGGGAAGGCAAGTGATGCTACCATATCTTGTATTAAAGTAATTTTCTCTCACTATGAAGATGATTCTGGTCAGGTAATTAATTGGAGAATGTCCTATGTGTTTTTTGGGGATGGAATTAATAATTCTATGAAAAATAAAACTTCGATGATGCTGGGAGTTTGAAGGGGTTATCTCCCATTCATATATCTTGGTGTAACTCATTTTTGGGGTAGGGTTAATAACAGTCATTTAGAAAATATTGATATGTGAATCATTAATCAATTATCAGGCTGGAAAGGGAAAAATATGTCCCAAGCTGGAAGAATCTGTCTTGTTAACTCATTTATTACCTCAATGTTTGTTTATTACTTTTCTCTTTACAAGTGGCTAAGATCTCTGATTAATGAATTAAGTGGACAAATTAGAAACATTGTTTGGACTGGCTCAATTAATGAGAAGAAACTGGTCATAGTTTCCTGGAAAGACTGTATTAAGCCAATTCAAATGGGAGGATTAGACATTAAAGACATTCAGATCTTCTATGATACTCTAATTAAAAATATTGTCTGGAATCTTTTTTATAATCCTTATCCCTCCTTGGAGTTTCTAGAAATTAGATTTATTGGAAAATTTCAGAATGGATATGCCAACTATATGAGATCCTCTGTCTGGACTGCTATTAAGAAGGACTATTCTGATCTTATGGCTCGCTCTAAATGATTGGTCTACAAGGAGTCCAACCTGAATTGATGGACCACCTATTGGTTGTCAAAGCCCATTTGTGATGAAATCATCATTCCACCATCTCTTAAGCATAAATCGATTGCTGATCTTCGTGCAGACCCGGTCCGTCCTAAAATTCTTCCCAGCCACATAAGAATGGAAGTCACGCAATATTGCTTCACTGACTATGATGTTCTGGTTTGGACTTCATATCTGAATGGAATTTTCAAAACAATGGAATGCTATAAGTCTCGTTGTGGTACCTAGAGTCACCCCCTAGATGGGTTATGGATTTCATAAAGCCATTTATTCCTCCTGCGCGGTCACTGCTCATATGGAAAATTTGGAAAAACAGATTCCCCTTGAAGTTGTTGCTACAGCGAACTGGGCTATACCTTGCCCCGATATTCCATGTCTTCTTGGCAGTAGATGAATCCATCTACCATGTTTTCTTCTCTTGAATTTTTGCTCTCAAGCCATGGTGTTACATGCTGCAGATTTTTCAATGAAGCCTTCATTTTTACTCGGTTGATGAATTAATGCAGGACGTTGGCATGGCCAATTTTAGTGAGAAAGTTCATTCTCTTCTTTTGGCTGCAATTTCAGCTATTATTGACTTCATTTGGAATTCCTGAAATGACTTTTTGTTCTTCAATATTCAGCCTCAGTTTCACAATGGTGTCTTAACGAAGCATCATGCCATTTTCAAGGCTTCCAACATCCCAGAAGGTTATATAAGAAATGATTTTTCTGACCTGGTTTTTGTTGAGATCTCTTGGTATTACTAACAGGATGAAGAATCCAATTATGGTGAAATACATCCATTGGATTCTGCCTCTTCCACGGTGGATTAATGTCAATGTTGATGGGGCCACCTCTAGTGATACAGGACCCTCTAGATGGGGTGGTGGTTTTCGTACTTCTCGGGGGTTTGTCAAAGGCTATTTTTTTCATTTTATTGGCAACAGATATTCCATTGAAGCTGAGCCTTGGGCTATAATGAAAGCAATCAGGTATGTTTCCCATTTTGGTTGGAATGAATTATGGGTAGATTTGGATTCTTATGTTGCAGTTCAAATTTTGAAAGAGCGCTCGAGAAATGTGCCATGGAGGATTCTCCCAGTCTGGATTGATTTTCTTCGGCTTCATGGATCACTCATCATTGAATTCATGCATGTTTATCGTGATGCCAATCAAGTCGCAGATGCTCTTGTGAAAAGGGAAATTAATGAGGTCACCTCCTTTTGGACTTTTGTGTCGCCTGATTTTTGTGATCGTCTTGTTCAGGCGAATTATTGTGGTGAGGTTTATCCTTGTCTTTGTAGAGTGACTCCATGATACCTTGTACTGTACTTTTATTTTATTTGATTTCCTCAAGAATAGTTTCACCTGTCTCCTAGATTTCTTGGTAAAATTATTATACTTATAACATTTAAGAGAGTGGCATGTTGTCACTTTCATTGATTTTAATATCAATTAAATTGTTTTAATGGTCAAAAGTCCATAAAATTAATTTATTCCGACCCTTAGGTGTTAAGGGTCGACTTTTAGTCATCCAATAGAAATTTGGCCGGTGTTAGAGTAATTTTATAATCTTATTTTTACCGTTAATTACCTGATTTACCTTTAACTACCGTAAATAAAAATTACCATGATTACTATTCATAATATCAAAAAAATAAAAGTAACTTATTAACATAATTTGGACCCACTGAATCCAAATATGGAATCCATTTTTCAAAATTCAAAATACAGAAGTTATAGTAATTAATTTTAAATTTATCCCATTCTTAAGAAAATGTGTTTTGAAAGATAAAACATTTCCAAAGATTGAAATGTTTTTACCTATGAATTCAATATAAAATAAATGATAATGACATAAATTATATTAAATGGTAAAAATATATTATATTTATACTTTAATACCATTCAATTATATATTTTCAGCATATAAATTAATTTGATGAAAAAAGTTGTTTTCAATTAAAAATTAGCATATTTTTACTATTAATCAAATTATGAAAGTTATCATAAAAGTATCAAAAATTTATCCAAAGTAAATTTTTACATCCTTATTCAAAATAAGAATTTTATTTTTTAACATTTATCTTATAAACTTGTCAAAATATATATTTAAAATGGGTGCGCCATCAAAAGGTGGAAAACTGCATTTTTGAAAAAAATAATTCTTTTTTCCGAAAAATTGATTTTTTTCTCGAATCATAAGTAAAATGAATTCTAATGTTATATAAAATTCCAAATGTTGTTTATACTATTTATATCATCTAATTTATAGAATATTTTAATAACATATAGTTGATTAGTGAAACTCGATATTGCGTACAACACACGCTATTGAGGAAGGTTTCTCTTGCGTATAACGCAAGCCAAGATAGTGTTGTGTGTAGTGAAAGATTACTTTGATGTTTCATATAACATAAGACAAAAAAATATACTTCTCATAAAATATCAGGGTGTTACACTGGGGATGTACTCTCTTGAAAAAAATCTCCATATTACTTCAGATAGTTTATGTTTATGTTTTCTGAATGGGGAAATTATTTATATTTCATATTCTATTTTCAATATTATTGTATATATTGATTTTGTCTTAACCATTTCATATGAGGAATTTATTTTAAAAATTAATTTTCGAGTGGGTTTCTCTATACCCCCACAATACATCTCTAGGTCTCATGAGACAAACTAACAGGAGTTTTGGGTGAGGCTTTACCCATTTATGTAGACTTCTTGGTCGAGAACCTGTTGGAATGTTTATGATGTCCTGCATTATGCATTAATTCATTATGATATATGTTATATATAATACATGTGATTATTTGACTAGTAGAATATCCATGTTTAAGTTTCAATCTCAAATAATTATTTATAAGAAATTATTTGACAACCTTTTATTCGTGCCATGTTTTCCTCAAGATTATGATTTAATGGCATGTGTTTTTAGTTTTTCACATTGATTTATTGTTTAAGTTTCTTTAAGATATATTCCACTGTATTATTACCCATACTGAGAATTTGAGATCACCCATTTCTTATATTTTATGTTTCCCTAGGATTCCAAGATGTATATTATGATTGACATTCATGGATAATTTGGGATAATATGAATGTTTCCAATAGAGTTTCTATGTTTTTTCTACATTTCAAGTAGTAATCTAAAACTTATCATTGCATCTGGTTTTCCATTGATTCTAAACTATTTGGTCCTTTTGGATGTGATCACTCGTAATTATTATTAATTTATTAATTGAGGCACTAGGTCTATTATACTAAGGTCTAGGTATTTACATTGCGATTTTAGAAGAAGTTTTCAATCATTGAGAGACCTTTTATTGAAGTCTCCAAGTTTAAGTGTTGAGATAAATTCTTAACCAGAATCTATATGCCATGAACTCGAGAAGTGACAAGAAAAGAAATACATGCACCTATGTCAAACAATTATTCAACTATGCTAAAAATAAACATGGAATAGATTATATCATTACTAGAGCCTCGTGGTCATAGGACTCCATATCCTTTAGTGGCAATTGTACCTAAACACAGGCTCCCTGAGCCTAGTTTGGACCACCAAGTAGTGGTTGTGGAAAGAGGCCAAACCTCAAACCACCTCCCACTACTCTACCTTCCCCCATATCACATATTATACCCTACTAACCTCCATTCCCCTACCTCTTCCACTATGTCAACTATTTCTATACCACCTCTAATTTAGGTGTATAATGGGTAAGACAATCTGATTCCATATGTCCTTGACTATCGTAGGAGAATCATTGCATATCTCTTGAATGACTTGAACCATCTTGAGATATTTTCACCACTAATTCTCTTATCTAAGGATCATCTCATGAAGCATATGACATGACTATATCTCTGTGAAAATTGTCATATACCTACTACTAAGGTCCTATATCATTGTTTCTCACTACCCACATCCACTTTGGGTACCTAATCATCCAGTAATCTCTCAACCACTAAGGGAGGCTCCAATACTCCAGCATATGTGGGAATGAAATGAGATATCACTAAAGCCCTAATATCTTGCCATAATCTATGATTTAGTTTTTGTGCCCCGAAGAACAGATCATGCACCACCTCCATGGTGTATTGTGAGATATTATCAAACCTCGCTGAATAATACACCATGTTCATACTACCCCAATGTAGATGTGGAATCTTCGAGATGTGCACTGATTATAATGTGTATAGATAAAACAACTCCCTAAATAGATGATCGAAGTATTAATATAAAAGTGTTGTCTCTTCATGTGATTGAGTCACTATAATCCACCATCTCCCAGCAGATCCCAAAAGAAGTATTTTAATGAGGACCACCATCTGGTTTATCAACAACTTCTCAAGGTATAAAACAAATGTGATTTACTCAACACAATTATCAGCCAATTGGGGGAATAGATCACCCCAAAACCAGATAATTAGTTACCTCATATTCTTATTTCGTGCACATAGCCAGCGTGCATCCTCATCTGTAACTTCTAGTGATAAATTCTTCTCTATAGTTGGTTTATCTAGTAAACCACATCGAGGTACTATTTCTGACATATTCCCATGTAAAAAAGAAAAAAAATCAATAAATCATTCTCATGATCTCCTAGTTGAATCCTAGATGGCTATCTTGGCATAGGAATCCTTATATGAACAACGATATACAATTGTCAAACAGTATAACTAGGTAGCTAACTCAAGATGGACAATGAAAACAAAACCCATTCCTATATGATTCATGTTCTAATTTATTCCCTAAAACTAATTTCTACACATATCAAGTTTAATGGTGAGTGATCAGAGTCTTAGTGTATGGATATATAGGCCACCACACTAACACTAGATTCCCAACACAGATATATAAACAAACAACACTTATCACTATTTCAATAAATCCAAACAAATCTCATAGAATCTGGTCTTAAGGTTGAACTGACTCCTCTGATACCACTATATCACGAACTGGCACGATGGGGCCCAAACCATGACTACCACAATCCCGAATCCAATAGGCCAGGGGTTGTTGACCATTGAAGGGTAGGCATATCACACACATGAAAGGAATTCTCCAAATGTAATTTTACAAAAACCCACATACCCAAGACCATAAAATGCTAAAATGTAAAACAAGTAAAACCAATGCATTTATACATCTATGACCCCACAATCATAGTATAATAGTAATGTATTGAAAGTGATAAAGGGTATATGTACTTTCCCAAAAAAAATTGTAGAGAGACCAACCACCTCAAAAGGTTAGGACAAATATCAAATGTGGCCACCCATAAAACCCATTATCCTGCATTTATCTATCTATTCTCCACCATATCCTTGTCCTCCTAGGATACTATCTAATGGTCCATCATCTACATAATACATGACATGTTCTTTCAAAGACCATGTAGGGCTGGTGAAAAAAATACCCACTAAGAACCCACGAAAACATTGAACACATAACGTCAATTATATTCAACTCATAACATTGATATAAAAATCAAATAATAAACACCCATGATTTACATAGGAAGGACATTGGGTCTCTATATGGTCACATAAAAACTTCCAACCATAAGATATCACTTGAAGAAATTCTAATTCTGAGAGAACCCACACCATGAGACATGACAGTACAATAGAAACTCATCTAAGAGGTCCTGATCAGTGGGACCCACCCAAGAAGACTTACTATTCTCTGTAGACCTCAATACACAGATAATGGATCTCACCAAGGACTCCAGGGGGACACCACAAACCCAATCTTGATCAACCTAAAATATAAAATATCGTATACTAAATATATCACAGACCATACTAAAAATACCATATAGATGGATGGTCAATGCACCATTCATGGAGTTCAAGATAATTCTAGAATACTCTTCTTGGGTATGTAATGAAATGATATAGGATCAAACTCTAGTCTCCCAAAGGGACACCATAAACAACATTTGAGACTCATCCTTTTGATTGGATCACAATATAGATGCGTAGATGTAATTCCACAATATAACAACAAGGGGACGGACTATGGGAACACACTCAACTAATACTAGTCCAAGATAATGATATGAAGGGATCCAAACACCCTTAAAGGTAGATTATAATATGTACTGGGGGTACATAGCATGTCCAGCCAAATATTAGTCTTCCTATGTGGTGCTTCCACACATGGAATGCAATCCTTAAAATAAAAAGTGTGTATGTAAGCATACTTGGAGTGTAGAGGTTGTCTTCCTCTTTTCTCATGTCGTCTTTCCATGCCCATGTACAATATTCTACCCATGTACATCGAGTCATGTCCATGTATCATGACCTACGTGTATATGTGTACCCAATGGGGTATAGATTTATCATCCATCATGGTTCACACAATTCATGATAGGTGACACATGTTGTGTGATACATCATTCTCTATAAAACCCAATCAGCCCAAAGTGTGTCCCATGAAATTTTTAATTCTAGGTTAATGTCCACATTTCCCAAAATTTTCCATAATATGTGGATATTTTCCATGTAACCTCCACTACTTCTACCTTCATGATTCCAATTATGGAATCACATATCAGGGGTCATCAAAACCATTCAATATCCGATCATCCAGATCCATCCTTCAATACTACTCAGGAATTGACAACATGGGTCATCTCTAGCCATTCCATTGAAATTAGGGGAAATTAAAACTGTATTTCCATTCCTATATTCCTATGATCCTAATATATAATAATAACACCTTAATCACATCCTTTTTTCCTATATTATCCAAAATATCAATTCATATTGTTGAATAATGGTCACCCAATAGTCTAATATCAGGTATTTCATCGAACCACAAACTGAAGGAATTGCCTATGAAGAACGTGCAATGGAAAGGGGTAAATCCATAAACAACTAGATATATAGAGGTAACCTCAACCATTATTTTTTTCAGCCTAGATACATTGTCAAAGAAATAGATTAATAGAGAGGGAATTAATAAAAAAACCGAACAACTACAAATAAAATCAACTGACGATGCGTGAATTAATTCATATTCATGGAATTGATTTGTGTCTATCAAATATAAAGAATGAGATGGAATTATCAAAAATAAAAAATCATTCCTATATTTTGGATCAATAGGTCATGAATAATGGTCCTTTGTTTAAATTATTTTTGAGATCCACAAAATTTGATGGCACAATTATTATTGATCAAATCACTATTGGATATCGTCCACTATAATCTACTCCAACTATTCTCTTTAATGGATCCTATGAATGTGTAGGTTTATGAGGATAACCTTAAAAATTGTCTATATTCCAATATATATAGAATATTATTAATTTGGGATTTAATTTAGTAAATAAATTAATATAAATAAATTTATTTAATTACTCGCCCATTAAGGCGCATAAGCCCAATGCCTGATGCCAACATAAATTATGTCACACCTATGAAAAAAACCACTCTCAGAACTCAATATCAGCATCTAATTTCAAATTTGAGAATCATTTTAATATTTATTCTTTTTTTAAAAAATAATGTTTTCACAAGATATTAATATCTTTAATATTTTTCAAATATTAATTCTGGGCTCATTGAGCCTCATATTCTCATGTCATCTTAGTGTCTGGCTCTAAAATTAATCTAAATAATATTATCAAGAAATACATGAAAAACTTAGTTTCGTTAGACACATAATTTAAAACAAATGGGTTACTAAGGAGTCACTATTATTGAAAGATTTGATCTTCTTGGACTCTCGAACTTCCTCATCATTATCTAAAACAATAATGGTGGTATTTCTCCTCACTAAAGTATATACACTAGTTGAGGGAGTACCACACTCTGGATCCTTCCCTCTAATGAATTTATCCTTTAAAATCTACCGCAATAGTGCATCCACCTTAAATAATTTTGTCCCCCCACATTAAAAATCTACCATTATCCACCATTGTAGTCAACCCTACCTTCACCCATCTTTGTCTGCATGTCATCGACCACATTTACCACTACGATTCCCAAACTAACTGCATCCTCACCCAACACAAACAAATAATCCTTTTCAATTTACCCTAGAAACATTTCTAACCATTAAAAATTCAAAAAATTGTTTTTCACCACACACAAGAGGAAAACAAGTCATGAAAAATGAATGATGTGAATACCAAAACAACCACGAAATTTGTTTTCCTATGACCAAAGGTGAACACCAAAATAACATACATTATAGATTAATCCCCTTATTATGAAAAAAATTTATTATTTGTTTTCATATATGAAGGTCTATTTAGGGGTAAATTAAAATAATTAAATAACATTCATGTTAAGATTAAAAATAATATATTAAAAGTAATATATTATTTGCAAGGCTCATTGGTTTTTGAAACGTTATTACAAATCATCAAACCATCTAGAAAACTATTTGAAAATTTTTAATGTTTCAAAACTCACAAATATGGGTCACTAAATCCTCATAAACATTTAAACAATTATCCAAAAATGAACAACTGGGTCTCCTTGATAAGGAACCCCATAAAACATCCTTGTGTGGAAACAACCCACCTTCGCACAAACATATCACATCCTCGAAGCTCCAATATCCAAATGTATTAGGTACACAACGACCGATGAAGGGAAAACACTCTTTTATCAATAAATATATTATATCTATATCATCATAATGTAAGGCCTTAATAGAAAGCAAGCACATATTCAATTTGAGTCTTTCCAAGCCTCTACAACCCAAACCATTTCTTATTCTGAGGTTTCCTCACTAAATAGAAAAAATGATTATAAAAACCACCAAAATATTTTTAATAATTACCCACTAAAAAGGTTACTATAATAGTGAGTCATTTTTCCCCAACTATGAATAATATCCTGGATGGTTGTTATATGCTCACAACCTATCTGTGCTTCACTCTTCCACTGATCACATTATAGAAACAACTTTACACTAGCACTAGTAGAGTTGTAATGATGCATGATCCTCTAGAAAAATATTTTTTTAATTTCTATTTCATGATAGAAATTCATTAGCACCAATATTAAAAGCTCATGGAACAAAAGAATCTTGGGCCTTTTTTCTCCATCTATTTTCAAATATCCTCCTAAATCATCTATTCACACCCCTATCTCTAAAAGGTTCATATCGATTATCAAAGACACCTTGGTGGTATTGTCATATCTCTTTCATGAAATCTACCGGAATGTGCATTTGGAAAAACACCAACATCATCCAAATTCTCAACACCAAATTATTTTCTATCATGTTGGCCAATCTTCCATAATATGGAGAAAACTATACTGACTGTTCATATAACCCTTTTTTTTAGCCATAGACCCCTGGAAAATAACTGCTAAAATATACCAATATAAAACCACAACCTCATCATAAAAACTCCTACTCCACCATATATAAAGAGTTTCAATGTGATGTGTACACCAATATAGATCCAATGGACAAACCACACAGATGTTCATTCTCTATAATGGTAGTTTCCACTTAGGATTATCATCTTAATATTTAGTACTATCACAAAGAGAAAGCCATTATTCACCTAGGGAAGTGAATGACGTGCTGCCCAAATTTATGAAAACCCTTAAGGTTCATCTCATGATAATTTTTATTCATACAGGCCCACTATGTAGAACTCACTAACCTAGTCCTCTCTGAAACCAAGGACGAGTGAGAGGATACCATCATCGATTGAGAGTGATTAACCTCTCTCTGTCCATGCAGGAACAATGTAATATGAAGTTAAATACTCACATGATACATGAAAAACTAACAAAACATTCCCATACAAAGGGTTTTATATACCATGTGAAATTTGTTCCACTCTTATAATTACCTTAGATTTTAATATTTTTATCTTTAATCATGTAAAAAATGTTTGATAGATTTCTCTACATTTAACACTAAACTAAAACGTAATCATGGTATATATATATTATAAATATAAAATATTATTTTTAAAACTATACTTTGAATTAGTGGGAGTGAATATGAGTAACCTAAATATGAAATAAATTAATATATATTTAAATATACAAATATTATTTCATGCAAATTTACTGAATTAATTAGTGTTTAAGAATCGATATTTTTTCACTTCATTTTTTTAATAAAACTAATTATATTGTTATTAAATTATTATTTTAATAAAATATAATATTTATTGATTAATTCTATATTTATCAGTTTTTTATATAAATTAATAATAACACCAACTAGTATTATAAATTTTTTTTCCTATATAAACAATTTCCACCATGGTTTATGTATTTTTTTGTAAAGTTAAATTTATATATTTTCGAATGATTAATTGAAAAATTAATATTCACTTTTTTGGATTTCTAATAACTATATATTTTTTGGATAAATTATTTTTAATCTTATAGAAACATTTATTTTACGGTATATAGTGAAACATACCATTTTCACAAACATCGCACATTTTTTTCATTATTTCTATGTATGATTTAAAAATTTATGAAAACAATTTTTATTGAAAAATAAGTATTCTATAAGTGAAATTATAGTTTTAAAAATTTTGGTTTTAATTCAAAAAAATACTATTTTATATGTTATAACAAAAGGAATATTTTTAAAAAAATGATGCATTTGGTATTTTAAAATTAATTTTTATCACTTTTAAAATTTAATAAATTAAAATATATTAAAATTTAGGATACTATTACCCAAATTATTTAATAAGGTTCATTTTATTTTTTAGAAAAAATGATATCTTACCTTTGGTAAAAAACTTGTTGCATCAGTAAAAATAAAAATGTGTAAAAAGGGTTTACGTAATTGTGAAAGATCGCCAACATGTTTAAATCATGAATATGAGTGGGTGTTTTTAGATGTTATTTTACATATTCTATAATATCTTTATTAGTTATCAATTTTTTATAAACATATATTGATATTTACTTCCCATTAATAAATATTTTGTCGTTTTACAAAAATACTATCTCATTTCTCATATAAAAGGGGTACTCATCTTGTCCCTTACCTTTACATCACAAAACCCTTATTTTAGTAAAACAAATTCCAACCCTATCTTAAACACTCCTAGTAACATTAAAAAATTTATTTTCTTCTCTAAATATAACACCATAATGTTTTACCCCTCATGGAAATGGATATAATCAATGAAGTGATGTACAATTTTTTAACTGCTCATTTCATGTTTCTATTTCTTTAGGTTCACTTCTTCTGGATAAAATTCCATTACAACATATTAAAATGAAAATCCCATATAATTAGTAAAATAATATTTTATTATAATTATGTTACAATAATTAACCACTCTTTTTCATTAAGAAAAATTAAAATGTGAAACATGCATATGTGCTGATTATCATACCCATGAAGTAATGTGACATTTCTCTTCACTTTCTAACATGGATGGTTAAAATGGAAATAAATTTTTAATTTTAATATTTATAACATATTTAGTTTTCATAAATTATATACTATATTACTCCTCTCTCTCATTCTATGAAAAATAAATCATCATCCATGGGTAAGTGCTGACTACCGCCTTTATGGATCAGTGAATACTATTTTTCATTATAGCCTTTCACGGATAGTCCTAAGATAATTTTTAAAGGATGAATACGATTTTTATGGTATTAATACCATTTTAGTGATAAAAATTGAATAACATATTAATGAAATTATTTATTAACAATCATTATAAAATTATCCATCTTAAATAACAGAACTAAGAAGGGAAAATAGTTTATTCATAATTTATAATCATTTCATATCCATTAATTCTTCTCCTACTATATTATAATTTCAATATATAACAATAATAAATAATAATATGTTTCAATATTCTTTCTTTATAATGAAATTTCAAATAAATCATCTCATAATCATCCATTAATCATGGTATGTTCATGTTTAAGTCATTTTAACCCCCTACTTGAATAATGCTATGAAATTATATCATTGAAGACTATGAAAATAAAATTAATGTTATAATATGATATAAATATTTAAATAATTATATGGTTTTAATTATTGAAATTATAAATCCATATTTAATATAGTAATTAAGAATATTTCTTTTGGTTGGAAATGAAGATCACTGAATTATGCTTGTTGTCGATTTTATATACGAGGATAAAGGGTGGAAGACTAATAAATGAAAATTAAAACTTCATAAATAATTAAAATTAATCCATTATATTAAATTAACTGATATTTTAAAAATTATATTTTGAATACTAATTAATAAAAAACCCTTAATATGATATTAGTTTAAAACAATCAAGATTACTCGCACCGTAAATTGAAATTGGATAAGAAACTTCTAATTTACATATAGAGAATAACTAAAAATGAAGTATATAAAAGGTTATGTATATTAATAAGTATAAGAATTATTTTATTAACATGTTTTTTTATACAAGGCATTATATTGGATTTAACTATGTCGAGAATCAATGTTAGGGTTTTCATAAAAAATTCCTCTCTTTGAGACATGTTTTTAATTATTCTCTTAATTTCATTTATGTGGTGTATATACAAGGAAATTGAAATATTTTATAATTATTTAAATTTTATTCAAGTAAACACATGTTCAATTTTGAAATATCACTTTCAATATCTTTTGATTTAAAATCTCTTCAGGTTATATGTGTTTTTGTTAACTGAATTCTCATTAATTGTATTCTAATTTTTCATTTTAAAATTATTTAATATATGTTGGGTATATTCTACCATATTATTTTGTTATTTTTTTCATAACATTTGAATTTTTATATTTAAATTCTTATCAAATAAAACTTTTACAAAGTGTCTTACTTCTAGAACTATGTTGTCCACAAGGGATTTTGGTAACTCAACTTATTTCATGAGTTACATGGTTTCATCTTGAATTTAGTTATTCTAAGATACCATTGTTATTTTAATTACAAATTTATATTATATTATATAATATAACTCACTGTTAAAAATGGTTTCTAATTTAAATATATTTCTATGAATGAATTCCTTTTTTATAAATCAATAATATGCTTGGTATAAATCTCATCGTCTTTATGTGATGATTTATTTTCCATATCCATGTTTAAGTATCCTATAAATGATAAATTATTATATTTTGAAACCAAATTATTCATTAAATAATGTGACCATAATTTTCCCTTAAATTTTTTTCCAAATAATGTTTTATCACTCTTTTTATAATGTGGATTTTTAATTAATTTATATCAAAATATTAGAAATCTTTTTTTCATCCTTTCAGAATAAAATATTTTAGCTTATTCTACTAATCAGTGTTTATATCCTGCAAATATTTTCTATGAATAATTATTAATGATTATTTTTGTGTAATTTGTTTCCAAATTATTCACATCACTTTTCAGATATTACTTTTGAATTTGATCATAAACGTATTCTTTTACGACAATGTTAAAAAAATTCTAAATTTTTTTAATCTTGCAATATTATTTTCTTATTTATCATAAAATAATTTATTTCCATATAAGTTATTTTTCAAGAATCACCCTATAATTTTTTTTATAAAATACTATTTTGGGGTGATTTATGTTTTGGATCATTTTATTTTTGGGCATGAAGGATATGATACCAAAAGTAAAAAAAAAACTAGTTTCCATGGTAAAAACCAATATGGATAAAATAGGGATGGCCTATAAGGAAAGAGTAAACATGTTTAAAAAATATTTGGGAATGGGTGGTTGAGGCCTTTATCTAATTTATACCTTCCCATATACATTTACTCTCAATTTTTTATCCACTTTTATTTAGAGCAACTTCTAATTATTTATTTTTTTGGCTATTTAGTAAAATGACATCCCTTTACACTTAAAAAAGGATAACTCCTTTCCTCACTTCCCCTCACACAAAAATAACCTTTGATAAGCCAAAAATCAATCCAAGATTTTTTTAAACACTCTTATCCACATTAAATAGGCTCTTTTATTCTCCAAATATCATCTTTAAAATTGTTAACCCTCTTCACAAAGTAGAAAATCCGAGAAGTGAGGTATACATTTCTATCCGCTCCTTTCTCATTTCCATTTTTATGTGAACTTATTCTTCCAAAAATTAAGTTTCACCATATTAAAATGATAATATAGGTTTCCTTATTATAATGATATGGTATTATAATTTTATGACATGCATTAACCACATTTTCCCTTTTCCATTAAAAAAATAAAAAATGTGCATATGTACGGACCACTACCTCCATGAAGTGACGTGTTTGATTTTCTTCACTACCTAACATGGAATGATAGAAATTGAAATTAATGTATAATTAAATTTTTTCGACTTATTAATCAATTTTAAATGATAAGATATATTACTCCTCTCTCTCTCATCATATGAAAACAAATTCATCATCCATGCATATGTGCAAACTACCACCTCCTTGTATCGATGTATTCCATTTGACTTTACCAACATTCACGGATGGATCTAAGAATTGATTTAATGGATAAATATTAATTTTTTAAATAAATATGTTTTTGTTTAGACAAATTTTATACCCTATCAATTATAGGATTTATAAACAATCATTATAGATTTTTTCATCTTAAACAGTGAAAAAAATTCAAAAATAATTTATTCATACTATATAATAGTTTCATATATATCAATTATTATCCCACTTATTTCTTATTATAATAAATCACACTATTAAACACTAATTTATATCATTATTCTACTGGTATAATTATATTTAATCTAAATCACCTCATTATCGACCATTAATCATGGAATTGTTATGTTTGGGATGGTTTGACACATACTTGAACAATTCCATTAAAATATATCAGGGATGACTATGAAAAAGAAATTATTTTGTATAACATGATAGAAATATTTAAAAATTTACTTTTATGGAAATTATGCATTAATATTTTACTCAATATCTTAGAAAACACATTTTGTGGGTTAAGAAAATAAGTGAAGTATGGTTTTTATCATTTTTATATTTAAGGATAACTAGTAGAAAACTCATAAAAGGATACTAAAACATCATAAATAATAATAATTTATCCACTATTTTAACATTAATGATCTTGAAATTATGATCTATGCGATAATAATTAAGAATAACACTACTAACATAAAACTGGTTTAAAACAACCAGTATTACTCACATCTAATATTGATAATGAATAAGAACGTACAAGTATAAATATATAGAATAATTAAAAATGATGTTTATAAATGGTTATTTATATAAATATGGGTTTTAAATTTGTTTATGTTTGTTATACAATATCTTATATTAAATTCTACTATGTGGGTAAATAAGGTAAGGTTTATCATCTCAAATTCCTTTATATGAGACTTGTTTTGTAATATACACGAGTGTCATTAATGGGTATGTATACTACCTAATTGAGATATTATATCTTTTTATACAATTTATTCAAGTAAATTGAATTTTAATTTAAATATATTAATATATCAAAAAAATGGACTTAAATACTTCTCAAGTAGTAAGTGTTTTTATAATCTAAATTCTCATTAATTAAGTTAAAATTAATCTAGCTAATGTTATTTCATATATGTTGGGTATTGTAAGAGCCTATAAATTCCAACATAATTTTATTATAGAAAATTTTCATTAAATGGGTTTATTTATATATAAAACCAAATAACAAATTTTTTTAGACAATTGTCATTGAAAATAATATTTAAAAATTATGGTTTTAATTAATCAATTATTGATAGTAAAAACATTTATTTTTTTAATCTAGAAAAAATAATGTCTTATGAAAATTATTTTTAAGGAAAATATATATTTGAATTTGAATATATGTAGATTAATAATTTTTTTTAATAAAATGATTTGAATAAAAAATTCAATTTTATATTAATGGATTATTTAATAAAATATTTTAAATGAATAAATTCTTAAACACATTATATTTCATATAAATAAAGAATAATTAAATTAATTTTTAATTTTTTTTCCAAAAGTAAGATATATTTTTTTATTTAGGACATTATAATTCATTTTGAATTATAATGATTGATTAAATTATTATTACTTTTGAATGTTATGTTTTTTATTAGAATCAGAATCCATTTATAATAATAATAAATAAAAGAAATAAAAATATATAAAAAATTAAATATAATATTATAAAATGAAAATTTATAATGTTTTTAATGTATAAATTTACTGTAAATATTAAATTACAATTTGAATTTGTTTAATCAAATTTTAAAATTAAAATATATTCCAAAAATTATCATAATATTATTTTTATTTCTAATATAATGATAAAATATATTAATTTTTATTTTAAATAAAATGAAATAAAAAATGGATGATAAAAATGGAGATTTAAAATAAAAAAAGGGAAATTCAAGATTTGGGGTTTATGGATCTTTTTGTGAGTCGCGTAGGGGGAGGCGATGGTTGGTCTTCCTCGGAGTCTGAGGGAGTGAGGGAAGCTCAAGAGAACAAACCTTGGGCAACATCATTTGGGTCATATTGTTCCAAGTGGCTGAACCACTACAGATTAAGGAGGAATATCAACCACTGATTAGAGTGACATGCTTCGATTCAAGAGATCTTGACGCGAATGGGTGGTTCGTTCTCGGGTAAGGGTTTTAGTCAATGTCAAGGTTGACATGTTGATCTTTTCATGGTAGGTGTCGTGTGTCTGTATTTTGAGTTGTTTGAATCCCTTTCAATTTTTTTAATCGAATTGTTATGGACTGCCACGAACCAAGCTGAGATGCTATTTGACCGGGCACCCGACCCGGTCCACAACATGTCCCGAAGGGTGTTCCCGATCCCCATGGGCGGGAAACTAGTGTTGGGGGTCATATATAAATCGAGTGGGAATGATTTCAGTCCAATAACCAGGATCAAATAAATAAAATAATCATAATGATCATGCAGCAACAACCCGCAGATGAACATAAATAAATAAACAGCTGATTGAGATACAATTTGCAACTAAAGAGACTAAAGACTAAAACCAGAAAAATGAAACTAAGAACAAACTAAAACTGTAACAAGATACATCAATCTCTGTGTGACATCTTGGTCACCTTCAACCACAAGACCAAACATGCTCCAACCATGAGCACCTCAACCAGGATACCTAAACAAAACATGAACCTGCAAAACAGCTCAGGTCTACCGACACCGAGTGGTATGGGTAGGGTGTGAGCTAACTTCTCAATAGGCAATCACCATAGATTCCAAGTGTTTCCTTTCCCAAAACAATCCATTTACACTAGTTTGGAATAAAATTATAAATATATATTTTTCTCATTTTATTAAACAACCAAACATTATCATTCTAAAGGCCAACACACACCACCATCCATTTTTCAAGAAAACTCTCATTTTATAACAAAAACCCAACCCAAACAATACTATTAACAATTTAAAATGTATTAACATTAAATAGAAAACAATTTCAAATAATTACACTTTAAATACAAATCACTTATTTTTAAAAATAGCAACCCAACCTATAGTATTCCAAAGGGAGGTGCAATATAATCATTGAGAATTAGTCATGGGAATTCCCTTAGGCACTAGTTAGTTGTGTGCTCCAGGTACCTCGTATCTCGGTGTAATAGATACCATAAAAATATCTGTTCTCGTCCATGAGACACTATTAAGGAACATACCCATAACCTAGTGTTCCCCATTATCATAATCATCATCGTAGTTTAGTTTGTGTTGTCATCGTCGAACTTGCTACGTGAAACAGGATCCAAACCCCATCAGATCATTAACAAACTAATACAAGTCTACCCACCTAGATACCCAGGATTCCCTTTTTGTGCTCAATCAAATTTCACACATCACATGATACCACACACACCATATATCAACCAAAATGAGAATCGCATTTCATAAGACACCCCTTTCACATCACAAATCCATTCTTGATAACTTATCCATGCCAGAACATTTAGATATCACTTCAAAAACCATGAGGAACGCCACATCCTCGAGAGTTTTCTAAACAAGCCTTTCCATATTTTATGTAAAAAATGAAACTCTGAAGACATGCCAAATTGGACTTTATGTTTAAACACGCAAATAAATTTATCAAATAATTTACAAACCATTTCTAAAACCATCTAAAAATGTACAATACCAAATGGACCCTCAAGCCAAACATTTTCCAAAACACACACATACCAAAAGTCAAATAGGCATACCCCCCACGGGATTCCATTTTAAACCGAATTTAGGAAACAAAAATTTCAATGAACACCCAAAAACCATTTCCACAAAACCCACCATTTTCTTTAAAACCACATCTAACCATCCACATTATTTAAAGAATATAAAACAATACCATTGTAACCATAAAACCCTTTCCACAAAATTTTAACTCATTTAACAAGAAAAATTATTACCAAACCATACACACCAAATCATTGTAACAGCCCGAGATTTTATGAAAAATATTCTTTTTTATTTCACTAATGTCTTGTGTTGTACGCTACACCAAAATGAGCTTGCACAACACGCATCCTTGACTTTCCTTACATTACACGCAATCGCAACCTTCCTCGATAGCGTGTGTGGTACGTAATACTGAGTTTCACGAAACAATGATATGCTATTAAAATATTATTAAAACTAGCCGTTATGAATAGTAATAACAACTTTTTAAATTTTAGAAATTTTAACTCTCAAAATGGACTTCATTTTTGGATTCGGAGTATCGAATTAGCCTAAGGTGAAATTTTGGTACTTTTCGGATAACTTTCATATTCTGATGAATAGTGAAAATTACTAAATTATAATTAAAAACAACTTTTTTAATCGAAATAATTAATAGTGATAAATCATTAATTTGAGTGGTTTTAAAGTATATTTAGAATATATTTTTACAATTTAATACAATGTTGGTCATTGGATGTAATTTCACATTTAAACTAGACATAAATAAGTGTCAATCTTTTGATAGATATTGTTTCTTAAAAACACGCTATTTGTTTTAATAGCGGGATTTAATTATAAAATTAATTAATGCAACTTTTATGTTATGAATTTGGTAAAATAGACTTCATTTTTGAATTCGGAATATGAAATATAGCTTGGGATGAAATTTTGGCATTGTTCTGAAAAACATCAATTTTTGATGAATAGTGAAACTACTAAGTGGTAGTTAAAAAAACTGAATTTTTCATAAAACTTAATTTTACCGCTTCTGTGAATGGAATTTCAAAAATCCGAGAGACACGGTTGATGTCAGTAAGTAAAATGTGGTTCAATGAGATGAAAATAATTTTTGGTGAATAGTAACTTTTTACTTTTTTTTACCGCGGTTAATAGTAAATAGGGTAACTAAGGGTAAATATGATATTAATATTACCCTAAAACATGTCCTAATTCTATTGGACAAGTGTAATTCGACCAAAAACAAACTTAGGAATAAAATATGACCATTTAGGCCCACTTGGATTAGATTAGGACATTTATTATTAATTTATTTAAAGAAGGATTAAAATAGATAAAATCAAAGTTTAATAAGTAAATAATTTTTAATATGGGGTTATACATAATATAAATTCGATTGTAAATATTCATTAGAAAGCTAAAAGGATTTACTACATGATGGTATTTTATTTGTAATTTTTAGAAATCACATAATGTAATTTATATATGACACAAAGATGATGCACTAATTATCTTGTTAATGAAATATTGACATAATTGATGTTATAAACACCAAAATAAATGTAATTTGAGACTTTTTATGAATTTCACTAATTTTCTAGGTTACTATGATATATTAGTGTTGATTTAATCAACTTGGTTCGAACATATAATTCTGTTATGACTTTCACAAAAATCATATATCAAATAGTGTCAAAATTGACACAAAATAGTTTTTAAATCAAATATTATATTATTAATTGTTATTTTATTCCTAAAAATCTAAGGTTCGGCCAAATGACTTAGATAAGGATATATATTTTAATAATAAACAATTAGGGGTTCTTTTGGCATGTTATAGTAAGTGTATTAACCATATAGTGAAAGAAAACAAAAAGACACGGTAAAAGTAAAATTATTTAACTTAGAGTTAAATCTAATTGATAAGGTTAAAATAATACCCTAAACTTGTATAAATCTTAATGGTTGATAGGATTTCTACACATACCCACTTTAGCTTCGAAATAAGACCATTTGGAACCATTATAAACCGATTTTGACTTTAATATAAAATAATATTTTGAGATATTCCTAAGGTGCCCCTCTCCTCCCTTATAAAAGGACACCTCCTCCCCCTCCTCCTCACACCAATTTGAGCACTCAAGCTCGGCCAAACCCTGACAAAATCTCTTCTCCACTTCCCTAGAAACATTCTAGAGGTTCTGGTCTTACTCAAAGACCAATTTTAGTTCCCTAAGAGGAGGTCTCCAAAAGGCGCTTCAAAGAAGAGGTAATTACCGTTACCAATTCTTTCATCTTTATTTCTTCTTCCACTTCTTCTTATTAGGTTGTTTCATTATGAAGTAATAACATCACTATCACTCATATACTGATATGTTATTATAAGTATGAAACAACCCTATTTCACCATCTATCCATCCTACGGAAAAAGAAATCACCGCGCGTGCGTACGTACGGAATACCGTCTCCACGCCGTTGTGTAATCTATTTTCCACCACCACCTTACATGGATGGGTATAATGGTGTAAAGAATAACTATACATAGTTATTAAAACATAATATTGATTCTGATATATTTTATAATCCACTCCAATTCAATTCAATATTTATAGAAATGATATCATCGCTCGTGCGTACATACGGACTACCGTCTCCACGACGCGATGAGATTCATTCTCCATGTTAACCATTTAAGAATGATTATAAAGTATATACAAGAAATAATAATGAAATATATGACATTATAAAGCTACTGGATTTATGTATATATATACATATTTATGTCATCTACTTACTTCCATTTCAAGACAATAAGGAAAGGAAAACAGCGTTCATGCGTACGTACGGACTACCGTCTCCATGAACGGTGTTTTTCATTTTATTTATCTACCTATTATATATATATATATACTGAATATATATGATATATAAATCATATTTTATATTTTGTAAGTAAGTAAATCATGATATAAGTAATAATTATGTCAAGAACAACAAGTCAAAACACCTACGATAAATGAAACGATTTTACCCAAAACGCTTCTTTAACATGGAATTTACAAAAGAACGGGTAATATAATGTCATAAGTAAACCATATATGATATCATAACAATGAATATGATTCTGTAATAAGTCAATAACATGATTTAAATCATTATACAGGAGGTTTGGACACTTACAAAGCATGTCGGACCTAAGGTAAGGGAAATATCACAATCTCATTTTTATCCGAGATTGTTTATTCGTAAGTATTTACTAGGGTGTATTTTATCATCCACATCCATGTTTCATCAACATGTAATATTATTTCCATCCACCTAAAATTGTTTAAATCCATTTTTACCCTTCGGTGAGTTTTTAGTAATATGTATGAAAGGAATCTTTTGTCGTTTTTCGTACGAGGTACTTTTTGACTTTTCCAACAAAAGTACGAAGAATGTTTTTTTTAACTTATACGGCATGAAGGGATTTCTACTGTTTTATAAAGCCTTATTTTCATGAAGATTCCTCTAAAAGATTTCATGACTATTTTCAATAAAATCTCTTTCTTTTAAAATTGCATGATGTTTTGTGAAAAGAAATTGATTTTGAAGAAGAAAGGATATTTTCCTCAAGAATTCAATTCAAGTGTTTTATCAAAATTATTTTCCATCTAAGATAATAAAGGGTTCTGTTTCTATCCATATTTTTACATTGATTTGACTATGTTGTGATGGAATTATGTTTATGAATTCCTTTATCTTATATGAATTGATTTATGATGTCATGATGTTTCAAGAATCCCATTTTTGTTACATGTGTTATGCGATGATGTATGTTTTATGATTATGTGGCACACATAAGAAAGGATTCATTATAAGATGGGTGGGACCTATATCTCCCTCCAATTCATTGGGTAATGATTTTATATCTCATGAGATAGACATGGCTGGAACGGAAGGTTACTTCGGTTCAGTGATACAGGACTGAAACGAGGAGTGAACTCGGTTCAGAAAGGGACTTTGTCCACTAAGATAGTCTTGGCAATGAGTCATGACTAACAAGAAATGATTTTCCATGATTATGTGTGCATGCCACAAAGTTTCAAGTTTTATGTTATGATTATGGGGATCTCATTTTCACTTCTATGATTTATCCCATGTTATGATATTATGAGCTCTTTTGCAGGTTAAGATTTCCAAAAGCTATGTTCTTATGTATATGATGTGATTGATATTTCTTTTGTTTACCCTTACTGAGCATTTGAGCTCACCCTTTTATGTTTTCTTTTCCCTAGGATATAAAGAAAGGTTTTTAGGTAAAAAAAAGGTAAGATCGTTATGGGAGATATTGAATATCTTTCACCACGATTAGAAGATTACGTTCCGAGTTTCCAAAGACACTAAACTATTACGATCCTTGTGTGTGTGTTTTTGTTATGTACTAAGTATTCCGCAAAAGTAATGTAATGTCCATGTACGATAAGCTTCGGGTCTCTACAATCATGTTCAAAAATAATAAATAAAAATCACCCCATAATCAAGGCTATACATTTCATAAAACCCCCCAATTTAACATTAAAGAATAATGAAATTTTAAAAAATAACCCTAGGTGCAATAAACCTAGGTATTTCACACAAATCCCTTTGAAAACCCATTTTTTTTAAATTCTACCAACACAAATTCACCATTACCATCAATCCATAGATATATTAGGGTTGAAAATGACTTTTAAAAATTAAATGAAAACACCGAAGTTCTCGTGGAGTACATTGGATAGGAAATTGTTGGAAACACCTACCTCAACCATGTGCAGATGTGATAAAACTTCAATGGAGGAGATATATAAGCCCCACAGACTATTCCAACACCCTAGATGCAAAAAAATGAACCAATCCTAAACCCTATACATTATGGCTCGGCCATAGAAGAAAAAACCACCAATAAAACCCTAGAAAAAAAAGCGAAAGCGAAAGAGAGAAGATTTGATGAACGAAAATGAAGAATCACCAACCATTATTGGTAAATCAACATATAATCAACCACAATTTAATCAGGAAGGAGGGGGAGGCTTCTATAGTCAATAGAAAACACCTGGGGCTTCGTTTGAGAGGTGGAATCACCCAAATTGGAGATCCAAGTCAACAGTTATAAAGCCCGCAAGTGGCTTCACGGTTTTGCTTCACAGTTTTTCAAACTGTGCACAGACCGTGCGAGGGATACTGGAAACTTCTACAACATCGCATGGTTAGGATGCATGGTCTTTCCAGGCCATTCTCAAACCATGAAACTCCAAAAATTTCCCAAAAATCACAAAATTACGCCCCAAACACTAGGAAAGTTCACCCAATGATCCCTGAATGTTTTAAACACAAAGTAGTGACATTGTGGGTGTCAAAAACACCCCAACATGAAACTATTTCTTAATCCCAACAAGAATAACTAATTATAGGTATAAAAGGAAACCCAAAACCAAAAAACACCATGATTTTTTTTGGACACTCAACCCGAACCTCAACTAAAAGATCCAACATCAAGGAAAGAATAAAATAAAGGAGTATCTGTGGTCTGGGTGTGACAATTCTCCCCACCACATACACTTTCTTCCCCTAGAAAGTCACCCATCCAAAAGTCCACTGATGCTCAAGCCCATGCCCAAAAAACCAAGGGGAAAATATGAACCCTAGGATAACTATTCACTCTACAAGTCACACCTGACTGATCAAGAAGAAACCACAACGCCTGAATGAGGATGAGTGTAGAACACGTGTAGGTTCTCTCCACCATAAGAACTCAACTAATTAAAACAACGTTTAAACCCAAAACAACACCCAAATTTCAACTAGGAACAAGGGATTTCAACAATTAAATTTTCTGTACAATTCATATGGTTTGGCTGCACGGTTTACCAAACCATGCGCCAACTGTGCGTGAACTACTGGAAGGAAGGGGCACCCTGCGCGGCTTGGACGCATGTTTTTCAAAATCGTGTGGCAACCATGCCAATGCCTCTTCCCAGAAAAGAGAAAAATCCACATGGTTTTGAGACTGACCATAGAGTCATGCGCTAGTTGTGAAGTCGGTTTTGTCTGCCTGGCTGGGGCCGCATGGTTTTGACTTGCCGTGTGGTAACCGTGCTTCACCTGGAAAAATCTTCTGAAAACTCCAAAAACCAAAAACCTCAACCGGGGTCAAACCTAAATTTCCATATAAAATTTGGACACTACCACCACTAATACAGGTAACCTCCCAAACAAACCAAACCCACAATAAACCAATTCTAAAAAACTAAAGCTTCTCTAAATGAGCTCTGCAGAATGTAAAAACTGCAACCGACCTTCACGAAGGCAATACACACTCAAAGGGGAATGAAAATTTTCAAGGGCCATATTCAGATAGACTCAAATATTTGGGATATAAGTGATCTATTTCATCGCACAATCACCAAAAAATGGTTAACTAACAAAATCAAGGAAACAATAACAAGAATATGTTAAACATTTCCATCCAAACACAGAAAAAAAAATTTGGTTGGGTTTCACACCCCCTGTAACTCCTAACTGTGCGCAAGCTTCACCCCGAGACATTTGGTTGGGGCTCTGATGGCTGAAGCATCTCCTACCTCATAGTCAGGAAACACATCCTCTAATCAATACATTCTTTTCAGATAGACCCTCCAACAAAACATCTCCAACTGACCCAATGGACATAACGACAACAAGTCTTTTGAGGAATATGACAAGATGGCTTTGAGTGACCAAACCGACTGCACTGGAAACAAACAAGTGAACAGTACGATGAACTGAAATTTGGAGCCATCAAAGAATGTTTTTCATAAACTGGTTCCCCTGGAACAACCTACTCACCATATGGGTAACTATCACAAGAACCAACAACCACTGGTTGCACCCCAAAAACATGCTCATCCATGAATACTTAATCCACCTAACCCTCTAAACATGTTTCACCAGATGAGAGAACATTCTCTACAATTTCATGATGAAGACCCCAGACAACGATATGGGCCTTTATCTTATCCTTCGATGCTACTTCCCAATGGAATGGAATCATCTCTCTAAATTTTTTAGCATAAGACTTTACGGATCATTGGCCCTACCAAACATCCAACAGCTCTTCCAACTTCCTCTGCTTCACCTCCTCTGGTACAAACCATTGGATGAAAGTGGGATTAAACACCTCCCATGACATATCACCATCTATCGGTGAAGGGGAAACCAACCCCCACTAGTCTAAGGTTGGACCCTCAAACAACTTTTGAACTGCACAGACTCTAATAGTATCAGGAGTTCCCAATGACTTAAGGACATGCTAGATTTCCTCAAGCCACTCCACAGCCTCAAGAAAACCTTGACCACCATAGAAAATAGGAAAAACATTTGATGGAAAAGTATCCAGGCATGACTCATTAGGAACTTTGGAGACCTTTCCGGGAAGTATCTTCTAAACAACATGGAAAGTATAGACCAAATAAAACATCAAACTAAGGCACAAACAAAGAGTAACACCTCAAACAAAAACCAACTAGCTCATAAGACAAGTAAAAAAAACAACACCATAATATCCTTTTTAAACCCCATCATTTTACTTTTAAAACTCAAAACATCCTTCTTCCAAGGCTAATTCCCATGTACCAATAACCCATTTTTTCATGGAGTAAATAAAAAAAAATCCCGGAATCATTTTATCATTCAAATCCACTTTAGAAAAACCATGATAAGCCTTTAATTCTGAAACCCAACCCACGGTATCCCATGAAACATTACATGTGTGTACGTTCATTCCTATACTCACGTTTCAACATTCACTTCCCACACAAAACCACACACATGTCAACATCCATAAGCAATACCAAGGTACACATTCCATTAACATTATCAAACCCAAAACACCCTCAATGTTTGAAAACAATGTTTACCAATTTAAAACCATTTCATGAAAAACATTTCCATTTTTAAATACATTTTCATTTCTAAATCTACATTAATTTTCAACATACAGTTACACCAACAGAAACCAAAATGAAACCCAACAAACAATGGACCACCAGAATGAGGGACTAGTGCCCATGCCTTTCCCAGTAACATGGTGGTGAGCAATGCTCCAAGTAAGGAATAAAACTAGGAGGTCCTTGAACCGGGCACATGGACATCACATGGTTCACCACCCCACATAAGGCCACAACATAACCCAACTTGCCTCCATTTTCATCCATCAATTCCAAAAAAACATGAGACACAAGACTCAATCCCAGACTAACCCTGACGACCTGAGCTTCAGAATGAGCAAGGGTTCATGACACCCTTACCACACCTACCTCCAATGTCCCGAAAACTCTAGTCTGCATCTACCAAACACACCAAATATCAAGAACCTCATATAATAAAATTTTTTCGTGAACCAATCTGGGATTCCATCTGACCCGATACCAGACCCGGTCCGCAACATGTCCCGAAGGGCGTTCCCGATCCACACGGGCTGACAACTAGTGTCGGGCATCATATATAAATCAAGTGGGAGCGATTTCATCTGAATAACTAGGATCAGATAAATAAATTAATCAAAATGAGCATGCAGCAACAACCCATAACTAAACATAAATAAATAAATAGCTGATCGAGATACAATATGCAACTAAAGAGATTGAAGACTAAAATGAGAAAAATAAAACTAAGAACAAACTAAAACTGGAACAAGATACCACTATCTCCGTGTGACATATTGGTCACCTCCAACCATGAGACCAAACACGATCCAACCACAAGCACCTGAACCAGGATACCAGAACAAAACATGAACCTTTAAAATAGCACAGGTCTACCGACACCGAGTGGTATAGGTAGGGTGTGAGATAACATCTCAATAGGCAATCACCATAGAATCAAAGTGTTTCTTTTACCAAAACAATCCATTTACACTAGTTTTGAAAACAATTATAAATATAGATTTTTAACATTTTATTAAACAACCACAACTTTACCATTCCAAAGTCCAGCACAGGCCACCATCCATTTTTCAAGAAAACTCTCATTTTAAAATAAAAACCCATCCCAAACAATACTAGTAACAATTTTCAATGTAACAACTTTAAATGGAAAACAATTTCAAATAATTCCACATTAAATAAAAAGCAATTACTTTTAAAAATACCAACCCTACCTATAGTATGCCGACTAGAGGTGCAATATAATCATTGAGCACTAGTTATGGGAATACCCCTTAGCACTAGCTAGTTGTGGGATCCAGGTACCTCGTATCTCGGTGTAAGAGTAACCATAACAATATTCATTCTCGTGATCGAGACACTACTAGGGATCATACCCAGAAACTAGTGGTCCACATCATCATAATCATCATCATAGTTTAGTTAGTGTTTTCATCATAAAACTTGCTACGTGAAACAGGAGCCAAACCCCATCGGATCACTAGAATACCAGTACAAGTCTTCCCACCTAGATACCCAGGATTCTATTTTTTGTACTCAATCAAATTTTACACATCACATGGTACCACACAAACCATATATCAACCAAACCGAGAATCTCATTTCCTAGACCACCTCTTTCACGTCATAAACCCATTCTTGATAACTTATTCACACCAAAACATTTACAAACCAATTAAAACACAATGAGGAATGCCACCTACTTGTGAGTTTTCTAAAAAAGCCTTTCCGTATTTTAGGAAAAACATGAAACTATGAAAACATCCCAAATGGGCCTTTATGTTTACACACCCAAATAAATTTATCAAATAATTTACAAACCACTTCTAAAAACATCTTAAAATGTGCAATTCCAAACATACTCTCAAGCCAAGCATTTTCCAAAACACACACACAACAAAATCCAAATAGGCATACCCCCCATGGGATTCCATTTTAAACAAAATTTAGGAAATAAATGTTTCAATGAACACCAAAAAACCATTTCCACAAACCCCACTATTTTCTTTAAAACCACATCTAACCATCCACATTATTTAAAGAACATAAAACAATACCATTGTACCATAAAACACTTTTCACAACATTTTAACTCATTTAACAAGACAAATAATTACCAAGCGATACACAAAAAATCATGTTCACAAATAATAAATAACCATCACACTATAATCAAGGCTATACATTTCACAAAAACTTCCAATTTAACTTTATTGATCAATAAAAATTTAATCAATAACCCTAGGTGCAATAAACCTTGGTATTTCACACAAATCCCATTGAAAACCCATTTTTTAAATTCTACCAACACAAATTCACCATTATCATTAATACATAGATATATTAGAGGTGAAAGGGACTTTTAAAAATTAAATTAAAACACCCAAGTGCTCGTGGAGTATTTTGGAAAGGAAAAAAGTTGGAAACACCTACCTCAACCATGTGTAGATGTGATGAAACTTCAAGGGAGGAGATATCTAAGCACCATGGACCATTCACACATCCATGATACAAAACAAATAACCAAGCATAATCCCTAGACATTAGGGTTTTCCCATGGAATAAAAACCCCAAATGAAAACCCTAAAAACTGAGTGAAAGAGAAGGAGAGAAGATTTGACGAAGGAAACATGATGAATCACAAATATTTCTTGAGAAATCATCCTAAAATCATCCCAAATTGAATCCGGAAGGAGGGTGAGGCTCCACATGTCGATATCCAACACCTGGGGCTTCATTTGAGAGCTGGAATCACCCAAATCGGATATCCATTCCAAAAGTTATAAAGCTCGCAAGTGGCTGCACAGTTTTGCTGCACGGTTTGTAAAGCTGTGCGCAGGCCGTATGAGGGCTACAGGAAACTTCTGCAACATCACATGGTTAGGCTGAACGGTTTGTCCAGGCTATTCTCAAACCATGCAACCCCAAATATTTCCCGAAATTCCCCAATTTACACCCCAAACACTAGGAAAGTTCACCCAATAATACCTGAATGTTTTAAACACAATGTATTGACACTGTGGGGGTAAAAACTCCCCAACATGCAACTGTATCTTAATACCAACAAGAATAACTAGTAATTTGTATCAAAGGAAACCCAAAACCATAAAACACGAGGAATTTTGTTGGACACTCAACACAAAACTCAACCAAAAGATCCAACATTGAGGGAAGAATAAATAAATGAGTATCTGTGGTCGTGGTGTGACATGGACCGATTTGCTATAAATCACATGTAGTTGTTTTCCCCTTTGTTTTTTATAGTCAAATCAGTCCCCCTCTAGTTGTTATTTCATCAAATTTTCTTCCTATTGGATACTAATATCCTTAATTTATCATTGATCGGTTTTTTCTTTCTTCTGATGGCCCTATTTTTGTAATTTTATATTTTGTATCTTTTGTGTTGGTTTATTTGGATTCTAGATATTAAACAGAATATGTATGGGCTCATTCCATTGAATTCAAATTTCTTTTCAATCTAGTGGTATTTTGATATTTTTGTGTCATTTTTTGTGTTGTTTTCATTCAGTTGAGTCTGCCAATATATATTGATTATGTCAACAATTTTGTGTCTAAAACTATATACCCATCTTACTCTGTAATATGAGTGTGTAGTAGAGATAATGGCTATACAATCCATATTTCAGTGTCTAAATTAGAATGGAAAATTTGGTTCCTTCTTCATCTCTTATGTCTATATTTTGTGTTTTACATTGCCTATACTGCACACCTAATTTCAAGAGCATCATTCCCAGTTTGAGATAATCAACCTACTTTAATGGGTGTTTCACACCTCGTGTGAGATAGTTGAGGGAAATTGAGTCTCTCAAATCTTTTGGAAATAATTATATAAAGGATATATTGATTTTATTTTCATGCATTGTAGTTCTCAAATATAAATAAATTCGATAATGGATATGTATATCAATTTAAATTCATTTTATTTCTACTACAATGATTTGATAATTATTTTTATTTCAAGATCATTAAATTTTTGTTTTACTGATAATCTATAATTTTTCTAAATGAGTTTTGTTTTATAAATAATCTATTTTGTCCATGTTCTTCACGTATTACTATACTTGTAATTATTTCAAGCTTATGCTTATTTATATTTTAAGGCTTCAAATTTAAAATTTATATATATGAATATGTGTGTCCATAATTATATAATTTTGAATGAATATATAATTTATTTCAAATCATTATATCACCTAAATTAATATTAAAAAAGGAATAATTGTTATTTTTATAAATTATTCTGTTATAATTTTATGTGTGACATGTGAAATTGAATTTAAAATTATAAGTTAAGTTAAAATATCCTTTCATTGAAAATGTTATGTGAAATTAAACTTTTTTATACACACACATTTATATATTTATATATTTATATACATATATATAAATACATCAACATAATTATCGATTATTCATGATTTTAATGCATAAACAAAATATGTATAAATATGGGATAAAGTTATTTTCAATCCATAATTTTTAAATATAAATATATATATATATATAACTATATTGTAAAATTCAGGTTCTTTTTATAAATTTTAATTCATGGTTGAGTTTATAATTAAATTTAAGTTCAAGATTAGTTTATATTGAAACATCATCATTTATTTCAATAAATAATGAATATATTATATTTACGTTAAATTATATGTATAGAAATTAAATGTTGACAATTTCAAATTCTATAAATTGAAAATCATGTTATGTGCATTTTATTTATGATCACTGACAGTTTTCCATAAACATGATTATTCATTAAATTATGTACATAATACATCCAAGCATGTGCATTGAGTTAATTTTAGAATTTATAGAAACTACGTTCAAATTGATATTTATATGTTTATGAATGAAGTTTTTAAGTAGATGGATGACAATTAATGTTTCATGGCATTGCGAAATGTGTATGTGAGTTTCAATGAAAGTTTTTACTTATATGTTTATATAGTAATATAAGTGCATGATGAATTTATGCATGTTTATGGTTTAAATAAAACTCCATTGAATGTATATATATAAGTAAATAAATATTAAAATGGTTTCAAAAAATTTGGAACTTTTATGTTTTTAAAATGGATGGTCATTCGGTAGTGAAACCATTATTTTCTAAGGGGGCAGGCCGAAGACAACATTCAACATTTCAAGGGGCCTCAAAATAATTTTTTTAATACTATTGCGTATTGTTTTTAGAAAAACACTGCATTATGATTAAGAAAATTTTGAAAATAAGTATTTCCTAAAATGATATGGTATTATTAATCTATAATTAATTTCAAATGATCATTCCAAAAAGAATATTTCTAGATGTATCTATGAATGGGTTTTCAATTAATTATTCTAAAAAAGGAAGTATCAAAGGTTTTAAAACCCTTTGCTGGGCATATTTAATGATCACCCCTTGTTAAAATTTATTGTCTATGGGTATAATAGAGATTCGAATAATGTCAATTTCAATTATAGAGTAAGTTCATGTAATGTAATTTCTTTTATTTTTTTTATTAAGATTAAGATTTAAGGTTTCTATCTAATCTTCCAAAACCAAAACTGGTAAAAGTTTCTAGTATGTAATAGATTTTTCTTATTTTATTAGAGTTTTCATTATAAAAAATACACAACATTTATATTGTGTTAAGTCTAGTAGCTCCTGCTTAAAACATTATACTTGGTATCATAGCAATGGTCTAGATGAAATTGGAGATTAGATGTTGGTGAGTCTAGAAGATTTGTTGTCCTAGATTTTCTTAATTCTGAAAATAGAAATTCAGAATTCTCTTAAGTTAGGTGAAACGAATTGGGATGATGCAATTCTTTTGAGGAGGAATAATATAACCGCCCATAAATTTGAACTTAATTTTATTATATAAATATTTTATTAAATGGATTTATTTATAAATAAAACCAACTGACAAAATTATTGAGCAAATTTTATTTGAAAATATTATTTTAAAACAATATTTTTAATTAATTTATTATTGATAGTATACAAAAAAAATTAACTAGAAACAAATATTTCTTTATGGAAATTATTTTTATTCAAGAAAAATATATATTTCAATATGAATATATATAATTGATTATTTTTATAATAAATGAATTTTAATTATACAATTCAATTTTTATCAAAATGTTATTTAATAAAATATCATATATGAATAAATTCTAAAAGGTATCATATTTCATTTAAATAATTAATAATTAAATTAATTTATAAATTCTGTTTTCAAAATATTTAATATATATATATATATGAAATTATAATTCTTTTTGAATTTTAAAGTATAATTAAATTATTATTAAATTCAAAAGTTTTGTTTTATAATTGAAATAAGATTATATTTATAATAATAATAATTATAAGAAATAAAAATCATTAATACATTAAAGATAATATTATAATATAAAAATTTATAATGTTTTGAAGATATAAAATTATTGTAAATATTAATTTTAAATTTGAATTTCTTTAATGAAATTTCAAAATATAAATATGTTGCATAAATTGTCCTAATATTATTTTTATATCTTAATTAATGAAAATTTTATTAATTTTAATTTTAAATAAAATAAAATAAAAAATGAATGATAAAAATAGAATATTTAAAATAAAATAAGGGAAAATCAAGATTTGGGTTTCACAGGACTATTCGTGAGTTGGGTAGGCGGAGGAATTTTAGGGTCTTCATAGGACACCATTGGAGTGAAGGGAGATCGAGTATAGAAGCCTTGGGAGGATTTGTTTGGGACTTCATGCACCGAGAGGCTAAAACACTACAGATTAAGGAGGAAGATCGACTGATGGTGAGCATGACGTGCTTCAATTCAAGAGATCTTGATGTGTATGAGTTGTTCATTTTCAAGTTAGGGTTTTGATCATTTTTGAAGATGGAATGTTGATCTCCATGAGGTAGGTGTCATCTCTTTTCTTTGGGAGATGTTCAAATACCTTTAAATCGTCTTATGATTGATTAATTATTGATAGATTTCCTATAAAACAGATCAAGGTGTTTGCCCCTTTGTTTTTTATGACTGAATCAGTCCCCCAAAAGTTATTGTTTCTTAAAATGTTCTTCTTAGTTTACACTGATTGACTTAATTTATCATTGATTAGTTTTTTTATTTCTTCTAATGGCCATGTTATTGTAATTTTATATTATGTATCTTTTATGCTGTTTTATCTTGATTTAAGATATTATTTAGAATATGTTTGGTCTCATTCCACTGAATTTTAATCGCTTGCCCATCTAGTGGTATTTTTAAATTGTTTGGGTCATTTTGGCTGTGTGGTTTTCTTTCGGTTGAGTCTGCCAATTGATATTTACAATGTCAACATTTTTCTATCTAAAACTATATACCTATATTTCTCTACAACCTATGTGTGAAGTAGAGATAATGTCTATAAAATCCATATTTCAATGTTTGAGTTAGAATAAAAAAATCAGTTCTTTCTTAATCTCTTATGTCTATATTTTGTGTTCTTTATTACCTCTATTTCACACCTTATTTGAGGAGCATCATGGACAATATGAGATGCTAGACCTACTTTCTTTGGTGTTTCACACATCGTGTGACAAAGTTGAGGGTGATTGATTTTTCCACCTCTTATGAAAATAAATATGCAAGGGATATATTGATTTTATTTTAACGGAATTTACTTTTCAATTTTTCATTAAATAGATAATGGATATTTATATGAATTTGACTAAATTTTAGTTCCACTTCAAGGATTTTTTTTATGATCTTTTAATTTATGTATTACTGAGAATATATGTATTTGAAATTGAGGTTTATTTTATATATCATATATTATGTCAATGTTCTTAAAGAATTAATATACTTGTAATTATTCAATGCTTATGCATATTTATATTTTAAGACTTCAAATTTAATGTTTATATATATGAATATGTTTTTCCATTATTATTTAATTTAGAATTAACATGTAATTTATTTCAAATCATGATATCACCTAAATTAATATTAAGTAGGGAATAATTGTTATTTTTATTAATGATCCTCTTATAATTTTATGTGTGACATGTGTTTTTTCATTCAAAATTATATGGCATGGTTATATTACCTTTTCATGAAATTGTTCTGTGAATGTAAAATTGTGTATATATACATTTATATGTATATATATATGTATATATATATATGTATATATATATAGTTACATTGACATAATTATCTATTAATCCATGATTTGAATTCCAAAGAGATATATGTATCAATGTGGGGTAAAATTATTTTCAATCAACAAATATTTATATATATATGTCTATTATGAGAAATTCAACTACTTTTTAGAAATTTTAATTCATGAATATGTATATAATTAATTTTAGGTTCTATACTGTTGCATATTTAAACGCCATCGTTTATTCCAATCAATAATGAAAGTATTATATTTAAGATAAATATATGTCTACAAATTAAAAGTTGATAATTTCAAATTCAATAAAATGAAAATCATGTTATATACATTTCATTTATGATCATTGACATATGGCCATAATCAAGATCACTCAGGACACTATGCATGTAATACGTGCAAGAATTTGCATTGAGTTAATTTTAAAATTTATTGAAACTACCATCAAAAGGATGTTTATTTGGTTATGAATGAAATGTTTAAGTACAAGGATTATAATTAATATTTCATGCAATTATGCGAAGTTTATGTGAGTATCCATTAATGTTTATACATATACATTTATATTGTAATCTAAGTGAAGGAAAAATTAATTTGTGTTTATGTTTTAAATAAAACTCAAGTGAATTTATATATATATATAGGAAGCATAAAAAGATTCAAAACATCTGGTTCTTGTACGTTGTAAATATAGAAGGTCATTTGGGATAGAACCTATCCCTCACTAAGTGGGTTGGGCCAAGACAGTCTTAAACGTTTCTAGTGGCCTCAGAAAAGTGTTTTTCTTTCAGGATCAGGCACATTGATTTCAGAAAAACATTGGATTATGTTTAAGCAATTTGTGAACATAACTATTTCCTAAAATGATATAGTATTGTTAAGCTATAATTATTTTCAAATGATGTCTTTGAAAGGATATTTATAAATTTATTTTCAAATGTATTTTCAAAAGTGTATTCTAAAAAAGGATTTATCAAAGGTTTTATAACCCCTTCTTGGGCATATTTAATGCTCACCTATTGTTAAAATTTATTTTCGATAGGTTCAGTAGAGTTCCTAGTGGCGCCTATTTAGATTAAAGAGTAAGAACACATGAAGTATTTTCTTTTATTTTTTATTTTTTATTTATGTTGTATGGTTTTTATCTAGTCTCCCAAAACCTAGACCAGTAAAATTTTCAGGTATGTAATAGATTTTTTGTATTTTATTTTAGTTTCTTTTATAAAAAATACACATCATTTATAATGTGATGTGTCTAGTAGCCCGAGCTCAGGATGTTATAGGTACATTATACCAAATTATTCTATTAGGAGGTATTTGATATCTTCCTTAAGGGTATTTAAAATCTTATAACATAAAATCCCTTTCAAGAGATTCTTACTTCAAGAACAATGTTGTCCATAACAAATTTTTTAGTAATTTCAAATTATTTCTTTGAGTTATAACATTTCATATTGATCTTAGTTCTTATAAGTTCTATATATTATTCCATTTCAAAATTCATATCATATTATCTATTGTATATCATTGAGAAAATTTATTTTCAATAAAAATTACTTTCCTTGAATGAATTCCTTTAAAAAAAATAATATTCTTTGAATAAATCTCATCCTCCATAAGTGATGGTTTCTCTTATATATCGGTGTTTACCCATATCGATAATGTTAATATATTTTATTTTGAAAACCTATTATGTATTAACTCATGTGATCATTATATATCCATTTACTATATATCAAAATATTTTTTTATTACTCTTTTTACAATGTGCGTTTTCAACAAATGTATTTCAAAATATAAAAAAGGTTTTTCCATCCTTTAGTAATAAAATGTTTCGTCTTATAATCCATGTTAATTTTGATAACATTTATATATTTTTAAGTAAATATTATCAATGGTTATTTTTAATGAAAATTTTCCTCAAATTTCTCAATGCACCATTTCAAAAATAGATTTTGAATTTGATATGAAACCTATTATTTTACGATGATTTTAAACACATTTTCTAAAAAAATTATATTTCTTCACTAACAATTTCATATTATTCAAAATATATTTATTTCCACATAAGTTATTTTTCATGAACCACCCTCTAAATTTTCATTTAAAATACTCTTTAAGGGTTTTTAACATTTTGGTCATTTATTTACTAACATTCCCACAAACTTGTGAATCACATATTATATTATTCTCACCATTATTCCATGAATCATGATTTTTGACTTTTTGGGTATAACATTCTCATGTGTTGGGGAAATTTCCATATTCTCATCTTATTTTCACTTATGATCTTTGATTTTTACCCATTATGTTTACCCTTATTGAGAAACTGACCTTTATCACTTATTATGTTTCAATTTCCCCAGGTTGTGAATTTGATAAATGTTTAAAATTTATATAAGGGTATCGTATATAGAAAATTATTGGGAGATTTTTAAGATGTTCTATGGAATAAATAAATGGTTTTATTGTAGTAAAATGTCCATTATAAGAAAAATACATGAGTTTTATTAGTCAATGTTTTGTGCTAATTCTCTAAAACTATAAATCTAAAACGTCATGGTAATATATTTTAATGAAATATTATTTTTATGTTGTATAATATAAATTTATATGTTTTTGGGTTTCTATAACCTTTTATATCATCGACTACCCTTGCTTCAACTTTGTGTAGGCCAACGTTACACCATGAATCTATAAATCACACAATGTGAGGTTACTACCAAACCGATACTCCAATGGTAATACCAGGTAAACATCGAAAATTCCTAATTGGATCATCCTTAAATAGATACATGGAAGTATTGAGCATATATTGTTTATAAAATATACAATGTTTCTCATTATTTAACTCAAAAATCAATTGAAAATTATCTCTATAATGAAATTGGAGGCATACAACAATCCACTATAATAGAAAAACTATGGGTAATCATTTGAAATAATTCATTCATACATTCGCTTTCACAATAATATAATTATCAAACATTCATATAGTCCATTAGAACATGCTTACCATATATTGTTAACTCAATATAACTTCTTAAGGGTGGGTTATTCTCACAACACCCGAGGGGAACCAAATCACTGTTGGGGGTAGAACATTCCTCAATCACTCAACAGAATATCATCACAAAATCTTATATTCATTATCTAATCATTATTGAGTTTTGTACCCCAAGATATATGTATTACTATCAAAAAATATATTAAAATACAACTTTCTCAACTATGGAAAAATAAATTTACCGAAGGGGGTAGAAAAAGACATTCATCATCTCTGGAAATTTTCTAGTTGATAAGGGTATTTCTTGGGGTTCCACTGCAACATCCAACTCTCAAATATATGATAATGGAAGAATATATTTTACCTACACCCTCCAATATGAGGTCCCTTGAATAGGGGGTGTGAATTTTATATTGAACTACATCCATTGACACTTGAGAATATCCATTCCATGAGTGTGTCGTCCTACAGCTTTGATTTTCAGCTCTCCGCACCTAATATTAACTGACCAAAGGTGGAGATAGGGGGATAGGTACATAGTGTCATCCATATGAATCATATTCTACACCACATTCATCCCAACTGAAAATGATCCTTACATGGACACTACCTCAAATAGTAAATTCTTTGATTTCTGTGTTATGATAAATGTGGTGGACTATACACTACATCGATCTGGTTCTCTTCAAGTGAAGCACCAATAGAATCCCATAACTAGAGTGAATCCCTACCACGTAAAGTTTCATAACAATTATCACCTTGGGAACTCAAGAATAAAATGTTTTTTATGAAAAAATAACCACAACGTGATAACTCTTATTCCAAATTTTCCATCAAAAACATTTAACTCAATAATACACACCCAAAAACATGCCTTCAGAAAACCTCATGATGTCTATGGGACCGGATGCATACTTTAACATGTTCATTCTATCTTGTGTATGATAAAATCCTCTTAGATAAAACTTTATATTCAATAAGTCCTTGAATTGAAACCGTGGTAGACCACTCTCATAATGAGTTTAGTGAAATAATTTTCCATTAGTGAATCACTATGTTATGAGATGTGGTCTTATTTGAGTACATATTTTCATATTTAATTTTGGTGGTAAATGAATTTTAAATTCAAAAATTATATTCAATTATAGTATTATTGGATTTGAATTATTTTGATGTTTAATTTGACGATTCATTTAATATCTTTATATTTCTGAGTGTTTTGGGTGTTTCAATTATCAAATATTCCAATATTTTATTTTCTAATGTTTATTCCTAGTAAAAGTTTTGGGGGATTTTTTTAATGAAAATTAGTATTCAAATTTTGTTATAGTGGATTTATTTGAATTAAATATTCTATAATTTTTTTTATTTTTAATATCATTTTTGGATTTAATTTTTTATTTCTTATGGATTATTTCCGTTATGGAAGTATTTAATTTTAATTTTTGAATTGATAAATTTCACTAAGTTTGTAAATTTTTGAATTTTAGACAAGATTTCATATACAATAATACATGAAGAGATGAGTGAACATAGGAATTAAACCTTAGTAGTGAATTCCATCTTATTAAGTCAAACCAATCAATTATAGATAACTGATTTTTAGCTAATAGTTAAGATATTGCAAGACAAAATTTGAACTGACTATTTTAGCCAAGCTACAATTCCCAGCGAATATTTTATGCTATGTAATTTAAGGACCCATGTCTTAGCCTACCATGTATTAAAAAAAGATTAAATGTAATGGAATAAAGTGATCGTGACTCTCATAGTCAACTGCAATAGTAATTTTTTATTGGTCTTGTCTCTTAAAATCGACCAAAAATGTAATTTATGATTGATCGTTCCTCTCATGATCATCCACAATTACATTACCCAAGATACAATAAATAGAAAATGGATGTTTTCCAATCTTAATTTAGGAACATATCATTGATGATCGGTCAATGATCTATGTACATTTGATAATACATGACACTAAGAAAAAATATGATAAATATAAATCAGAATTGACCTTGACGGAGGTTCATTTGAGTATCTCCCCAACTTCTACTCCAATTCAAAGTGTTAAAATAAGATTTATTCCATAATTCAAGATATATGAAAACTCTGGAATGAAGATTAGGACATGAGATCGATAAAAAAGTGAGATGGGGATCAATGTGATGACTCAACCCACTAGGGACATCTTGGTCGGTGGTAAGCTAATTGTGTCACCCAAAACCCACCTCTAATAGGCCAGGGGATGGAAAAATGCACTGAGAAGTCATATCACTGTATTGGTAGGCCTTAGCTTAATTACTTATAAACACACACACAACCATCTCCATGCAATAGTGAAAATACATAATAAAATTGTTAACATCTCGATTTTAAACCATATATACAAAAATTTCTACAAAATCATAGTATTAAAATTATATAGGGAAAAAATAAATGCTCATTTAGAAATGGGGTCCCAAAATGAAAAAAAAACATGAAAAATGGAGAGTAATGTGATCCTGACTGTTAATCTCCACGGTCAACCACCAAACATGGCCAGATCTGATAGGTACAACTCTGATCCTCCATAAAATGGACCACTAATATCATTGTTGATTTGTATTCCATCTGAATAATATAGATAATGTATTGAAAATTCCCATGTAGGGGTGATTATATACTAACATGGAAGGAATAACTGAAAACGAAAAAGTGGTAATAAAAAGATACAATAGTCAGCTCCACCTGTATGGAAGATAGAAATGAGACCCCACACATATGATCAAAATAATATTATGTGATAGAGAAATGGGATCTCCATATCCATAGCCAAGAAAAGAATTATGACTCATCCTTTAGCTATAAATATTTTTCTCTGATGCCCAACACCATATACCACCTCACCAGAATCCACGTGGAGGGGCCCGCTCCAAAGTTCTATGCTCTTTAGAAAAGGGAGAAATAAATATTTCTAAGGTCCTGTATGTCACTAGTACATGAATATAGAGGATTATCACTCCATAGATAAAGTATATGTTCTATAGTATAGTTGGGTGGGATCAACGACTCTACCTATGTAAAGAGTATAGGGGACCTGTGCCCTGGTGTGACAAGGGAGTACCAACCCCAACACCTCTATGTTGAACAAACATGATCACTTCTATCCTCCAAGTATAAATTATGGGAGAATCATGCTCATATAATTTCATTTATTATCATTGGTTCTAGAAAAAACCACCATTATGTTCTATGTGGAAAATGATTCCGAATAGTTAACTCATAGGCCCTAATCTGAGACATGATGAATGGGATACATAAGGTTGAAGTATCATACAAAATTATACAACATTTATATTGTATACTTGACTTTTCTTGGTCTCCTTATGTCTATACAATTATTTTCACATGTTCCGGTTTACTCTATCCCATTCCCACTTACACTGTTTATGTTAGGATACCTTGACCATGATTAAAAACATGGTCATGCCTGTGTACTCTATTTGTGGCTATGTACTCTATTCATGACCGTGTAACAGGACATGTCCATGAAGATATAATTTTGGGTTACATTTTAAGCCTTCAGTGATGGATCACATGATGTGTGTGGGTAATGAACAGAATGTGATATTTAACAAAACCTGAAACAGTAGTCATTATAGTCATGGAACTACATGATATTTGTTCCTAGACTATACACTGGGTCTATCAAGATTTTATGGAAATAGAGGAAACCTTCACTTGTCTCACTCAAGACTCCTCCACTACTAGATCTTCCCTAAAATCTGAAAATATGCTCTGATATAGGTTTTACTGTGCTTGATATGTCAATGATATCCAGATTCCAGCTACCCAATATACTCAATAATCTATCCTATTGTGTAGCTCCACCAAACACTGAAACCCATGTAAGAAAAACCCATGACCTACATCTAATCCATCTTTGATCTCTCATCTCACAAGATCACACCTTATTCTTGTTCTTGATCTAAAACCTAAACCCATGGTATCACTCCCTTGTGTTAAAGAAAAATTTCATGAAACTCACCTAGAATATAGTTCTCGAATAGATATCCAAAGGAAAAAATGGTGATTAATATGCCAATTATGATAGAAGATATAATGAAAGAACAATGTGAGAGTCTAATATGGCCTTTTTTGGATTGGTTTCCACTCACTAATGAAGGAATCTTTGATTGAAAGGGATAAATCTAGAATCCAAAAATAAATAAATAGTTATGATCTTATGATGAATGAAAATCATATGAAATGAAAAGTTTAAAATAATCCAATATTATCAAATTAATAACGGGTAGAAATCCATTATACAAAATTTTCTTCCTCATGTTTCTATCATCCCTGATGAATAAAGGGTATGTTTCATTATTTTTGGAAAGATCCAATAACTTAGTTAGTGAAGATGAATCCTCTGAATAATGACCGTTGTTCCATAATCTATTATTATTTGTTAATGGATATCCTCATTTTATCTCTTAGTCTTGTATGGATATGAGGATAACACTAGGTATTTTCCATAATGATGAATATATATAAAAGTATTAGGGTTTGGGTTAATAAATAAATTAAATAAATTAATCACTTAATTTGTTTAACACACCCATGAATTCTCATCCTCCCCTAGAAACCTAACACTGACTAACATTTTATTACACCTAGGGTAAACTCTGTGTTATGAGATCAAATATAGGCTTCGATTTCCCTTCAAAAATTCTAATAAATGGGAAACCCATTTATTCTAAAAATACATGTTCACAAGATTTAATATACATTAATATTTATATATATATTAATTCTTGGGACCTGCATCAACCAAGTGTAGAATATAATTGTGTGAAAAAATATAGAGATATATATAGAAATATTAAAATAAATAGTCTATCAAAACTAGATTAGTTTCATTTTCATATCCGTCAAGGATTTTCACCTGAAATATAACATTCTACATGAAAATGTTGGGGTACTTATCCCACTTCTCACTCTCATTATGCCAAGATCCCTCTTACACACCCCCATACTTCCAAATCACTCTTAATAAAATAATCTTCCATCCACATTGGATCCCCTCTTGTCGATCCTTGATCACCACTAGGTACTTTGAGATGATGGATCCTTCTTGGATTTATAGCTCACACTATTTAGAAACCTATGTTGGGTCATACAAATATCATCTCAGCTATTAAAATTGGAATATGTCACACACATGGTCAATCTGTGGTGTAATGGAAAAGAGGTAAGAAACATATCCAACTGTACATAGGATCTAGAACCACTTGAAAAACATTAGGGAAGGCTTGATTCCCTATCTAAATCATGAAAATCATAATTTTAGGGTGAATCTCATGGAAATATGGTCTCCCTATTTAAAATCCAAGGGAATATGATATCAATCATTAAAATATTTCAGTCAGCTCTGGCTTGTCCTCATTCTCTGGAAGATCACCTGATCTTTATTTATTGTCTCATGCATAACCTCTTTCCTAACATGAGATGTATCACTAACCAAAATCCTACATAAGTTATTCCAAAATGGTCACCTAAATAGTGTCGTAAAAGGATCCATGATGATAGTGGGGTGACAACTATAATTATAATAAAACAATATAAATTACAAGTGATCATCCCAACTTCAGCTGAAATCTAACACATAGGGTCTCAACATATCCTCTTACCCTTGGATATTCTTCCTGTTATTCCCATCAATATGAGCGTGAAATGATTTAATCATATGTAACTGGGTCCTGAAATCCACTTGAATACCCCTCCACACCCCTGATGTGAACTGAGCATCATAGTCTAAGAAGATCTTCATGGGCACCCCATGAAGTCAAATGATTTCCCACACAAACAACTTCCCAAAAATCTCAACTGAATTATTCTCCTCAAGGGAAAGAATGATTGATGACTTGGTAAGTTAGTAAATAATAAAAAAGAATATATTTTTGACTCTCAGTATATATATAATACCCTTATATAAATCAATATATATTTTATCCCACTTACATTATGGGATCTCAATAGGTCGAGTCAACACAGCTAGAACCAGATGTTTGGCCTTTACAAAATAACTTGTGAGACACCAAGAACCAAAAATGAAAATGTTATGCGTCATCCAACACCCACCAAAATGACCATTTATATCCTTATATAAATTTTCCACACCCATATAAACAACCAAATGGGAATTGTGAAACTACCTTAACACATCCTCATGCAACATGACTAGAACTACCGTCCATCCTTGAAGAAGGATAATGTGCCCCCCCCCTTCAAAAAAAATATCTGCTACATCATCTAAAGATATAAGAACATGTGTAACCTCATAGTAGATGTCTCCCAATAGAGCCCCCCTCACACACTAGAGAAGTGGTGGATCCACCACCATCGATTTAGGATAAGTTTCACCCCTATTCTTTTTCAGTCTCAGATATAATACATCCAACTTCCCTGCAGCCTTATATACCAAGTGAGAATGAAACTTCCATGTAAGGTAATTAAACACCATTATTTGCTTACTTGGATTATAAATTATCTCAAATTCATATTCTTGTAGGAACCACAACTGAAGACTTTGTATCTGGTTAAGATATCTCTGAGTGAAAATGTACATGACACTCTGGTGGTCCGATTAAACAACAGAATACTCACCGAGAAGATAATTACTCCACATATTCATGGAAAATACTAAAACTAACAACTATAAGTCACGGGTCACATAATTACTTTCAGTGTGTCTCAACTGTCTCGATCCATAATAAATCACAACCTACATCTTCATCAACATACACCAGATTCCATCTCTAGAGGCATTGAAAAAAACCATGTAATGCACTCCTCTGGTAGTCTTAATATGGGGTCATTTTGTTACCTCCACCTTAGTTTCTCAAGGATCCTAGACACTATTCAGTCTTGTTAAATGGTAGGCCTTTATATTTTAATGTGGTTAATGGGGTTGATATCCTATAAATGTCTTCCATGAAACTCTTATAGTACCCTTTCAAACTGAGAAAACTCCACACATCTAGATTCCTCTTGGGTGAATCCCATGAAATATTTTTATGAATCATCATCAGTTCCTTAACTAACTATGCTTATAGACGAGGTTACCCAAAAAGTAAACCTTGCATATCAAAAAATGAAACATCGAGAGCTTACCATAAATCTGGTAATCCTCGATTATGTCAATGACCATCCATAAATGATCTAAATGATCCTTTTATAATATAGAGTATATGAGAATTCCATCGATCAAGACAAATATGAATCATTCCTTGTATGGCATGAATATTCAGTTTGTAAGATCCATGAATACAATATGGGAATTATTCACATCGAAATTCATCATCAGGAACTCAAAGTATCCATTGTGACACTGTAATGCCATATTTAGAATATCATCCTCATAAACTTTCCATTAATGGTATTTAAGCCTAAGATATATCTTTTAGAACCCTATCATACATTTAAATTGGTTAAATGATTCCTTAATCCTTGGAATATGGTACTTGTTCTTTATCTTTACCTCATTCTGGAGATAATAATACACATGAATCCTCGAACTCTCATAAGCCATTTTCATGAAAAAAGTATAGATTTCATGGGGGAAACACTGAGTATATGAGAATTCCATCAATCAAGAAGAATATGAAACAATCCATGTATGGAATGAATATTCAGTTTTTTGTTTTAGACTCTCGATCCCACTTTCTAGACCATAATATTTATCTCGCTCATAAACAATAATCTTGTACGCTCTGTATAATGGAATCATACTCTCTAGAACTTATATTCTATCTGAGTACAAACCCGAGGAAAATTGTCCATACCCCATATGAAATCATAAGGATTGATCAAAATGATTGTGAGGTACTATGAGAAACTACATTTATGAAACACTAACTCGCATTATCGATAGATGTGTGATATCAAATAAGCATACACTATAGAAACCTTCAGCCACAAATATTGGGATAAAGAATTAACTGAAAGACAAATCTCTTAAATAATTGACATAGAGTTATAAGAATGACTTGAACATGTACATGCTTGTACTGGAGATAGATTAGAAAACACACAGACCATTACTCAAATCCTCTCATGAGAATCCTAATTATATCTCTCTATAGCCTACAACTACTTATGGCCTTGATTGATAGCCCTCAGATACAAGAATGGGACACCTGTTGTTGGTGGTGGAATTAGATTTTATTTTCTTCCTCCACCAGTATATCCTCCCTCTAGAGATCCACCAACTCATCTATCAACACTTCATCCCTGGGGCCTCCCTGATCACACATGGGAGATCCCTAATCATAGAACTGCCTTTTCCATGACAATCCAACCACTACTCACCTATCTTTATTAGCACGCCAGGCAGGTAAATAATTAACCATGTGACCTTTCCTATCACAATCATATAATCAACCCTCTCCTGGATGACTGGACCCTCTATATGAACACTATTTGGTAGATCATAATTTCTGATTTTGGGAATGAGTATACCAGCTATGCTATGATCATGACGATTGATGACTACTAGATGTTATAGATGAATTAGACCCATGATTACAACTATAATATCCATAAATTTGGCTTCTTTATGATATGAATCACTCTATAACCTGAGAACACTCTATCACTCCATCATATGTGGGAATTCATAAGGAGACCATGTTATCACAAATTCCTCTGCAAAGACCCTTCTCAAGATTATATTCTTGGAATTATCCATCTTACTCTATATTAAGGGAGTAACAATTATGGTCATTAAAAATTTCGATATACTCAAAAAATTAAATATAACACTGGTGATGTTTGAAAGGATTATAAATCAAAACATATCACTATATTTAAGGGTAATACCAATAATCGAATAGCAATCAGAATTCTAGCAATGTAAATGTCACCTCATCATGGGTCTATGTGATAAAACACTAACAGTTACCAACTAATAAATAATGAATATTAGTTTTATGTGAAACCATCAGATCATCTAGGGTCCGAACAGTCGTAAACTCTCATACTAATAGTTTGAGTCAATCCTTCGCTACCACAGTGTCCCTCTCACCAAAAAACCTCAACATTATCAATCACTAAAACTCGTGTCATGTTCTCATTCTATATGCATCATCATCCAGACCATCCAAAGTTATCATCTAGACAATACATACTAGATACTCTCCCTAAACTACTTGGGGAAACACCTCATGAGTATATCCCCAATCAAAGGCCCCATCCCTCAATTGATCATCTTGATAATCATATATTAAAATCATATCTAGGTTTTTTCATATAGGAATCCTGAAAGTTATCATGATGTAACACGTTTAGTTGAGTATATATGGTTAGATATACCATGAAAGAAATGAAACTCAAAATAAAAAATCCTATATGATTCATGTACCATTGGTTCCCCAAAACAATGTCTCAACATGCATTGTCATCATGCCGGTATTGAAATTCCTTGTTAATGTATATGCTAACCGTCACAAAAATACAAGGTTCCATGGTCTGAAAGATGAACATGGGACATTCTAACTCTATTTACCTAAGTCCCCAAACCAATCCTCAATACAAGTTCCAACAGTAATCATTGAACCAGGAGAAACAATACCTTTGAGTCCACTCTATCATGACATGACCTACTGGGGCATGCTTGGTCAGCAAAAAGATAAGTGTGACACCCCTACCCTGCCTCTAATAGGCTAGGGGATGGTTACTAACACGGATAAGTAATATCACTCAATTAGGAGGCCTTATCCTAACTACCTATACACATTCATATAACTATCTCTATGAAATAGTGTAGATAAATTATAAAAGTATGAATATATAGATTGCGAACCATGCAGGAAAAAACATATTGGAATGAATCAAAGTAAAACACCATAGTAAAAAAAATTAATGGGTAAAAATTTATACCCAAATAGAAATGGGGTCCCCTAAAAAAACTTTAAAATGGGAGAGTGAAGCGATCATGACTCACAAAATCTAATGCCAGCCACTAAAAATGATTATGTTTACTAGGTATATCTATTCTCCTCTAAACACTGGTACATTAATATCACCATTGATCCATCTGTCTTATGCACAAGGCACAACCCATGCAGGAAAAACCAATATTGGGATGTGTATATACATACCTGTTATGATGACCTGAAAAATATAAAGGGGGAATATAAAGATACAATATTCAAATCAACCTATAAAAATTATGGAAATGAAACCCATCATATAGGATAAAAATAAACCCAATTGTGATAGATAGAGGAGCTGTATCTCTACAGACTAGTTAGGGATGATGAGTTAGCCTATAGCTAAAATGGTCTATCTTGGATTACCAACACCATACATAACCCACAATAATCTTAGTGGTGGGGATCACTCCTCACTACAACACTTCATATTTGAGGAAGCACTAACTCCCGTGGGGGCCTACTAATTTCTAGAGATTAAAGATAGGGAAGTATCACTCTGTAGATAGAGGTTCCACTCCCTGATTTATAATGGGGGAGTAATAAATCCACTATGTAAAGAGTATGGGAGACTCACACCCTATTGTGATAGGGGTGTTCCGAACATGAAATCACTCTATTGACCAAACCCTATCACTCGCATTTTCCAAGCATCATTAAAAGAAGAATCATGATTATAAGAACTTTTGTCATATCTATAATGAAAAAAATGAAGGACACCATCATATTTTACATGAAAAAATTCTCTATATAATCTACTTGTGAGCCTAAATTTAATTCATGTGTAATAAGAAAGAAAATGTGGAAGTATCGTACAAAATTATATGATGTATATAGGGTATACATGGTGTGTGTGTGTGTGTGTGTTGTCTACACCAAGTATTTCAAAGACTTCTGATCCATTACTATGTACTCGGGATGTTCTTCTATATAGTAGCCAGGTCTAGTCACCCTAGTCATGTCTGAGTTCATGGTTGTGCATGTGTACTCTAGTCTTGCTTGTGTAACTTGGTTGTTCCCATTCACCAATTTATGTCCATTCCCATATACTATAGGGGTATATTATGAGCATCTTTTAATGGGTTACATGATGTGTATGGGTCATACACGATGTGTGATATATAGTTTTTCCTAAAACCCAGGCCACGACGACTAGGGAATTAGACAACATGAGTTCCGAGACAACAAACTGTGCTTGTTAGGAATTTTAAAAAAATTTAAGAACCCTTCAGGCATCTCACCCACACCTATGGAACCACTGTATGTACCCAATAATCCACTTATATTCTTAGATCTATGGATGATAATGTTTGATCCATCAGTAGCACCTATATGTCAGCCACCTGATCTTCTCATTAATCTATCACGTCATGCCGCCCAACTGAATTCCAAACCCCACATATGAAGAAACCCTAATACAACTCTGGTATATATCGGATCTGCCATCGCACTAAATCACACATCATTATTTCTCTTGATCCTAAACCCAATCTTGTTGTATTTATCTATTATGCCTAATAAAAATTATGTGATGATCATCTATTGTGAATTTATCAAACCACTTACCATAGATTGTATAAACAATGAATGTGTGAATACATATGGGAGATAATAACGAAAAAATAAAGTGATGGATGAACATAGCCAATGTTTACGTTAGATTCCATTAATTGATGAAGTAATCAGTGATCGAAAGGGATAAATCTAGAAACCAAAAATAAATAAGTAATTTGGGTTATGGGAATAATGGTCATTGTTTCAAAATAAATTTAGATTATAATCCATTCTTAACAAATTAATAAATGGTGGAAATCCATGAAACTTAATGCTCTACATAATGTTCAGATCAATCGCTGATGAATAATAGGTATGTGCTGTAGTTGTTGGTGAGATTTAGGTACTTCTCTACTAAAGAAAAATCCTTTAAAGAATGATCACTACTCTGTAATGTGTTGTCGGTTGTCCACAAATATCATCCTTGGACCATCTAATATCCTAGGGTTATGCAACTAAAACTATTGATTGTATATAATGAATGATATATACAATAGGAATAGAAATTGGGTTATAAAATAAATTAAATAAATTTAATCATTGAATTTATTTAATGAACCTACCAATGGTCTTCCTCAACCTAAAACTTGACACTGATCAACTTTATGTCATGTCTAGGGTAATCCCCACATTTCATGATCAACTGTGGTCTCAGATCGCCCATATGTGGTCCTAATGAATTGGAAAAACTTTTATTATAAGAATATGTTTATGTGTGTTTTAGTATATATTAATATTTTTAATATAAAAATTCTAGTGGCCTATGACACAAAAACACAATTCCTAATCCTAGAAGAAAAATACAAATATATATATATATATATATTCAAAGGACTAAACCGAAAAAACATGATTCATTATAACTAAATCTCGATGTATGGTTATATATGTAACACAAAAAAGAGTTTGACGAATCTAGAGAAGAATAAAAATACCAATACCTTGGGATCACACAATCATTAATGATAAATCCAGTGTGAGTTGCTAATGAAGTCAAAAAATTAGTTGAAATTACATGATCTGGAAATTTTAAGACCAATAGAGATTTGATTAGGAAAATGATTCAAATACATAGTGGAATAGTGAGATGCCTTGATCAAAAATCTCCACATGATTTTAAGAAAATTAAGTTGATAAGATCCTAATTCCATGGAATGGGATCTTTGTCTGTGAAGAAGATGGCTATTTTGCGACTGAAGAAGAATGATCAAATCCTGGAAGCCCGAGAAGTTGTTATTGTGTAACCTATGTGGGAATCAAGCTTGTGGATTTTCTTTTCCATCAATGGTGTTCTCTATGTGGGATGAAGATTAAAAATAATTAAAGGATCCAATATTTCCCAAATATTGTGGCTATAGAATTGTTGGCTGATACACTTGAGGCTCTTAATAAAATGCCACCATCTATTTTTTTCATGTTGGAGTTTTGTGATGATGTTGGGTTGTTTGATAACAGACCAACTATTTTATTTATATGGATGAAATCGAAGAAATGTATCCACGAATTTAATCTTCCTTATCAAAAATAATATTTTTATGAAAATGATAAAACATTGAACTCTTCAATGAAGAATATGAGTTTACATTCATCAGAAGTAAAATGGATGATAGTTCAAGTGAGGATAAAATAAAAAAAATTGATAATGAATATAATTAAATATCAAGATATAACTATAAATTGTATAATTTTACTATGTGTTGGTGCTTGACTCATGTTGTGACATCTTCCCTCTTATGTAAACACCTATTTAAACCACCTCATGGGGTGTTCTGATCAAACTTATAGATCCTCCTTATAGAGAGATATAATCCATCAACACCAGATACAACTCTATAGGGGTCCCATCAACATACTATGTAGGTGTTATATCCTTGGGACACAACTCCCAGATCCTTATCAAGGGTTATTTTGATCAACCTTCTAGATCTATTTCACGTGGTGTTCTCATCCATCCACTCATGGTTTGACATCTTCACTCCTACTGACACACCTCCCAAATCCACCACAAGGGGCATTTGGATCCAGCCATCCAGGATCTACCTCCTTGTGGTGTTCTGATTCATCGGTACACTGTCCAGGTGTTCCCTCCTGGGGACACAACTCCCTAATCAAACTCAAGGGATTTGTTGATAAACTAGTTGGATCCACCTCAAGAGGTGATCCCATACATTCACTCATTGAGTGACATCTTCCCACCTATGCACACACCTCCCAGATTCTACTCAAGGGGAGTTCTGATTAAACTTATAGATCCACCTCCATGGCTGTTTTGATATAGCTATCCCAGATCCTCCTCCATGGGGTTTTTTGATCCATCAGTAAATTATCATGGTGATAACTCTTAGGGATGAATGTATTTATCCACTCCTCCTCGTTCAGTCACTGCGGGGAGTTCTGACCCCTCTTCCATGTTCCATCTAAACAATGACGTTGTTAATGTCTCCACAGTTCATTAAAATTGTTTCCTAATCCATCTCAATCAGAACTTCAGATCCATATCCATCAATCATTAACATAATATCTGGATCTTTCTCAATCAGATGGTCTAATCTATCTCGGCATGAACATAAACATGTTCCTAGATCCATCTCAATCAGATGTTTTTATATGTCTTAACATGGCATTAAACTCATTCCCAAATCCATATAAATAATATATTATGATCCATATCCATAAGACATAAAAACTTTGACCAGACCCAATCAACAACCCCATGCACAAGTATAGGATTCTTGAGGTAAAAAACCATGGAATATTTATTCCCCTTGCATCATTACCTCATGATCCACACTCGATGCCTTGTATTATGCTCCTTAAGATTCCTCATATGAGGTTCGCTCCCAATAGTAATATTATATGTGAACAATGAACCCAATGTCTAGAAATGCCTTGGGATTTCCAAAGTTACTACTCTCCAGAACAAACGTTGGTTCACAATAAAGAATAAAGCAGAATGTCAAGAGAGAAGTAGTGTGATTAAATAGTGTCCACAATGAGATACCACCGGTAATGAGTTCCCTGAACATGACATAACTCTAGGAGGGAGACTCAGACTAGGAAACATGCTCCAAGGAGGAATCCATATAAAGAGGAATCGACATCCCATAATCTTTTTTCGATCAAGGAGTACACATCATCAACGAATGTGATGAAATATGTCCACCTTTCGAATGTGGGAACGTGGTTTAATAGATCATCTGTACACATTATCATATTATATGGGCCCTAGTAAAAGCGTTAGAAATAGAAATGGTGAACCCATTATGAGTCTATAATCCTCAACGTGGGGAATAGTAGTGTTTGAGATATCAGTGGACTAGTATTTCAACATATTCCAACATCCTATGAAAAGTACCACAATGAAAACAATGGGCCTGACATGGAAGACACTAGAAAATTTGGGTAGTAAACATTAGGTATCCAAGATTTATGAAATCATCAACATGTATCCTAATCTACTTAAAAAGATTGCACGTCTCTAGGGAATTGATAATTTCATTCCTTATACCTATACTAAAGGATATATCCACCAACCTTATAAGAATCAATTTATAGGAAATCAACCATCCAACACCTGCTGGCACCAAGGTAGGAGAACTAATTATGTGACAATCCTGCATGATCACTCTTCTGCTATAGATTTTTTTGTGAAGTCAACTATAAGTTTCCCACCCCATATCCCACCCTTTGATATCATCCAATAGAGGGTGATCGATTCCCTCAAACATAGGTAAGAGAAGTTGGTGGGGTCATTTCCACAAGTTTGTTGGCCCACCATGACCTGGAGGTATATGTGCTTCACCAATATTGTCACCACCAATGTATATACCAGAGGAAACATTACCCCATTCTAATTGGGAATTTATTTTCAAGCCTCTCACCAGAGTGATCCTATGAATTTCTACCATATTCTAAAGAGTTGGAGGATTCTATAGTCATCCTAGTCAGAACTACTGCATGTGAACCACAATGGATATATCCCACCATGAACCATCAGTAAAATCAATGACAGGCCCCTCAGGATGAAGAACATGTGTACTTTACCCTTTCCTTATCATGCACAGTCTGAATCACCCTACACCCACATCATTTGAAGGATCGTGAAAATTCCCAACAAGGGGAATCATCTTACGTGGTTCTTGTGGCCCCTTACACCACAGACACATCCCATAATATCTTTATAATAGGATAATGGGGATTCATATTAATTTAATTGGTATCAATACCCCAACCACCAGATTTGTAGACTGGGTTGACACTTTCAATCACCAGCACCACTGAAAGCCATTATGGGCCAACCTGTGATGATGAGATACAATTTCGAAGTACTCTCTACACCATCACAAACCAAAGTAGAGGTACTCCCCCACTCCCCTATCAAAAAATGTGGAGTTATTATTTTAACTCTTACTTATCCACATGGAATTCCTCCCCATGTCCATTTCATCCAGTTTGAAGGCCCTCCTTGTGTTCTAAATTACCAAAGAATAGTTTTTCCTTGAATTAACACCCCCCAGAAAAGAGGTCCTCACTATTTGAAAGAGGTATTCTTACCTGAATAATTATCCCAAGGAAGAAGTGATAACACCTTCTTCTGAAGGGAAAGTTATAGGAAATTCCTAGTCATCTTCAAACTCCTCGGCCAAACTGATTATGAAGACACATATTACTCAGTAATGGAACATCCACCCCAATTCTAGAGTCTTGGGGATGATCCCAACATGTAATATTTTCAATCCCAGAAGTTAAAATTCATGGAATCTCCATATCCCACTAATACTACATGTAGTTGGAGGGAGTTTTGGATCCCAATCATAGGTTCATAGTGCAACCATCCCCATCATCCCTGGTATCTCTCGCTACCAATACATAGGATAATGTTGAGTTGTTCTGGTCAGGGATGACTCCTAAAGATATTGAAAATTTACTGATCCACAGATGAACATTGAATCCCTTGCACATAAGGTAGTTTTTAACACCCACTCCTACTGGGATGTAATTATACAATTGGTGCCACCCCTATGGGATGTCCTAATGTGTAGTGAACTGATGCCTCATGTAGTGTTTCCTCTATCTGGCAACCAGCCATTGAACCTATCCCTATTGGTGTAGTCTCCCATCTCTTAGATAGAATCAAACTAATCATGGACAGACTGAGATAAGGTCACTTCCTATAAATTGGAGGGAATATGGGAGATTCTCTGCACCGATCAGTTTTCATTGGCATATTTTCTTCTAGTAACTCCCAACATCAACATCCCAAAATCCCTTATTGGGGGATATGCCATGTTTTCCCACCAGATCATCTAGGTGATGCTTCACTACCACTTTGATCATTAGTTGGACAACCTAATAATTTTGGGGTACCTTAAGAACTGCAATTGGAAATACAAACAGTTTGAGTTGGCGATGCTACAAATGGTTATGTTCCCTACATCATAAGTCTAAGATAGTATCCTCTAATATAGATGTGTCGACATCCTTGTAGTTCTCTTACAAATTATGGAAGTAAAATCATCACTTTTGTAGATTAAGGGATGGTGATAATATGTTTTTCACGACATAATCCTTATCCTATGACCACCTGATCTACCTATCAATGACGAGGGTTCACCTCTATGTACCATCATGAAAAACATGATCATCCCCATGTTTACAGGGAGAAGGGGCTCCGATGTATGGTCTGATAGAAAAAACCCACCCCAAGGGGAGAAAAAGTACCCAAAAGACCATTATATAGGTCTCTAATCCTTCCATCAAAGGTATGTACTTAGTGTTGAGGATCCCTCTATGAAATTTCCTGCCCATCAAAACATCGACATGTGTAAGGAGTGTGTTGAGCCCTCTAATCTGTCTAAGGTAGAAACAAAAATACAAGACATTCCCATAGTGTCTTCCATTCTCTAAAACGTTTCAAAGTAGAAAATGATCATTGAGGAGCTAAATGTCGATAAATACCTTGATTATGATGTCACCCAATGAGATCCCATTTCACTGTTAGTACAGAAGAATGCCCACCTTGACCAATTTCCCTCAGTCAACCTCTGTAACCCCATATAGAGACCCATGCCTTTTACTTATAAAATTTCATGATTTTAATCATAATTAATCATCATAGTATAAGCCATGGATCGCTAAGTCTAGTTTCTTTGAAGACTATGTACATATAACATAAAACATGGGGCTAAAAAATTATATACTTAATCTCAATAAATAGCTTCTAACATTTTTTTGAGCCCTTACATCTGCATAGGGTACCCTAGGGAACACATGAATAAATGGATGAGCTAAAAATCCCAGTAAGGGAATGAACATAAGGATACTTATCAAACACATGAGTTAGGAGGCATGAAATAATGATATCCAAAACATGGAACATATGAAATAATGTCATATAATCATGGGGTCATATAAAAATGTAATCATATAAATGTGGTAGAATCATAACAGACTTATTTAGTATGGGTCAAGGATTACCGCCAATCCCGTTTCCCATTTCATTATAGGTCAAGGCTAACCACCAATCCCGTTTGACATTGCATCTCATCAGACATAACTTTAACCAATGCATTGGAGCGCTATATGGGTGCACCCATCTCAACATTTTAATCAATATTATTGCCACATAAATATTCATACCACATAAATATTCTTTCCACATGATTAATCATACCTAATCAATTGTTCATAATCATATAGTTACCCACAGAGAGAATTGGGTATCACAATCATGACATAAATCATAACAAATGAGTGTATCATGAAAGTGTCCATGGAAGAAAGGGATTAGAACATAAATGGAAGTTCATAAGGTAATACAGTCGTATAACATGTTAGGTGGTAACAAATATAATTGACCTAACATATGAAATATATTTGAGATACATTAGCATTAAAACATTTTTGTGCGGTTTTATGTAGAATACTATAGATCTTTTAAAATATTAAAGAAGGCATTGTCTTATATAAAACCATAATTTAACCAAGAAGGATTTCATAATAAAAATACTGAATTTACAAAGATAATGGTTTCTTAAAACTAAAGATAGAGTGCACTTGAAATTGGGTAATAGTTCAGGAAGTTCCTTTTAAACGAGTGTGCTAATTGTGAAGTATTGAGGAGGGACTCACTTAAAAGAAAGTATATACCCAAAAGAGAATGAGAGAAGGATCTTGGAACATGATTATAGAGCATATAAACATAATTTATAAGGTTTAAATAAAAATAAAAGACAAATAAATTTTGGTTAAATAGAAAGACAGAGCAACCCGAAGGAATAACAGATGTTCAGGTAGAATCCATTATGGTTTATCGGCATGGTATCGGGTGTAACTAAGAGAGTTTGATGATAGAGATAAAGGGTTTCTCATAATATATAAAACATTTGAAAATTATGGGAGAGGTGAGAAAATATACACCATCACTTGGTATTACAGAAGAAGGTATATCATAGAGAACAATCTGGATTAATAGTGAAAAGGAGAGGATCCCTTACCTTAAATCCGTTGGTGTTCTCCACTTGTTGTTAAGGACCTGGATAAACAAATTTAGTCTTATTAATTAATAATTCCAAAACCTCTTATATATTTAATTTATTTATTATAGCCCTTTTTTGTTCATTAAAATCCTTTTTTATTTGTTATAAGGATCAATTTCATTGTTCGATCTCATTTGTTTACCTGTCTTTAAAAGATCGGTTCACTTATATTCATGTTTGGATTATATGTAAGATCAAAGTGGTTTCTCAGAATTGATGTTATATTATTTAGTACACATCCAGGAGATTACATGGTTTTAATTTTAATTATGTTTCTTAGAGTGAAGTCGAATTATTATATATATAACCTTAGTGACAACTGTTTTTGTTAATTGGTGCATTTTATTACAAAGAACATGTTTTTATTTATAACTTAATACCATTTGTAAAAAAGGATTACAAAAAAAAAGATAGGATATATTACATATATAATAATTGGGTTCAACCATAACACAATTGGTTTAATGAACATAATTAATGATAATAGAAATTGATAAAATGTTGTCCTTGAATGGGATAAATTAGCACATCTCAAACGGTGCTTTCATTTCTTTCAAATAAAATGTTGGGGAAAGGAGAGAAGAAAATGAAATATACGATTAGCCTGAAAAAATTCCTGTACATGTATGTAACTAGATTTATCATACTATTATGGTGAATGGAGGTGAGGAATGATACAGAAAGAAAGACAACTTAATAGAAATGAAGAAATTGGAAAGGGGAATTTACCTCTTGAGACTTCCTCTTTTGAGAACCTCTTAAGGGGACATGTTTTGGTATTTTGAAGAGGATGAGAGCTTTTGGATGTGGTGGAGGACATTCGGGAGAGATTTTTTCCGAATAATGGCAAGGAACAAGGCTTGAGAGGAGTGAACATAAGAGGGAGTGAAGGGGGTGTTTTATAGTGGTGGAGAGGATGGATTTCATAATATTATAATCATTAATTTATTAATTCATCACAATACAAGGACTAGGGAGTATTACATGAACACGAATAGTGATTTTATCATGTTATACAGAAACAAGTGGGATTACTTAATAATAACATCATCAATGACTCAATTAATCCATTATTTAGCATTTATTATGAATTATCAGATTTTACTATTCATAAAAAATTCAAGTATATCAGAAAAATCCCAAAAATTAACCCTTACCATTTTTCGACGTGTAGAATCCAAAAATGAATTCCATATTTAAAAAAATTATTTTCTAAATATTATTATTTTAATATTTAATTAAAACAATAATTTATTATCAAAACTAGTTTTAAAAACATTCATTAAATTATTCTAAAATGTTGGTATATCGTACTTCTAACATGAATATTATTTTTATACTACCATAGGTGAGGTTACAATTCATTAGGGTATATCACTATTCATAAGGGTATGTTACTATTCATTATGTTAGGTTAATATTCACCAAAAATTAAGTTTTCATTATCGGGCTCCAAATAACTTACTGATTACAACCGGGTATGACGGATTTTCAAAATTCCAAACACAGAAGTGAAAAACATATGTCTAAATCTTACATAGCACTTAGTAGTTCATTATTTTGTGTTTTTAAGTGATTTTATGACATACTTATGAGAATGGAATTTTCATTGAAAAACATTTGGTCGTTACATTCTACCCCACTTATGAAATTTCACCATTGAAATTTCATTTTACATTCTAAGCGAAAAACAGGTCTGGGTACTTTTCCTTCATTGCTTCCTCAAGTTCCAATGTTACCTATTTGTAATTATGGTTTCTCCATAGTACCTTGACCAAATGAGTAGTCTGGTTTCATAGAACATTGTCTCTATGATCCAAGATCTTCACTTGCAGCTCCTCGTAAGAGAGATCATCCTTCAACTGTACAACCACTAAAGAGAATACTTGTGATGGATCTGGTATGTACTTCCTTTACAGGGATACATGAAATACATCATTTACATTCGACATGGTTGGTAGAAGTGCCAGTCGATAGGATAAAGCTCCAACTCGATCAAGGATCTTGAAGGGGCCAATGTACTTGGGACCTAAATTCCCATTTTTCCCAAACCTCATGAACTTCTTCCATGGAGATATGCATAGAAATACCATGTATCCAAATTTGAACTCAAGGTCTCGTTGACGGTGATCTGCATAACTCTTCTATCGAATTTGGGCTGTCTTGACATGCTGTTGAATGTTTTTTAACTTCTCAACCATTTTTCACCATTTCAGGTCCTAACAACTTACACTCACCGACTTCATCCAAACATGCCGGTGTTATGCACTTTTTCCCATAAAGGGCTTTATATTGGGCCATTCGGATACTCGAGTGGAAGCTATTATTGTAGGAGAATTCATCCAGTGGAAGAGGTTGGTCCCATCCTCCATTGAATTCCATAGAACATGCACTCAACATATCTTTCATTGACTGAATAGTTTGATCAGATTGTCCATTAGTTTGATAATGATAGGCCATACTGATGTTCAGTTTAGTGCTTAGAGAATGTTCGAGACTTTTCCTGAACATCGAGGCGAACCTCGGATCACGATCGGAAACAGTAGATACTTGTACTCCATGCAGCCTTACCACTTCTTTGATGTAAATATTTGCAAGTTGATCCAATGAGAATTCCTCTCAAACCACAATAAAGTGTGTTGTCTTCGTAAGACAATCCACAACGACCCATATAGAATAGTTTGCTATAGATTTCTTTGGATGTCCAGTGACAAACTCCATGTTAATGTTCTCCCACGTCCTTGCTGGTATGGGTAGTGTTTGTATCGTCCCTTTAGACTTTTGTCTCTCAAACTTCACTTACTGACATACAAGGCACTTTGATTTATATTCGGAAATCTCCCTTTTCATATTGTCCCACAAAAAGATTTCTCAGAAATCTCAATACATCTTTGTGCTCCCTGCGTGGATATATAAGGTAGAGCTTAGAGCATCATTCAATAGATCCTTCTTTCTCCTTGGATCGAGTGGTAGACATAATTGTGTCTTGAATATTACAACTCCTTCTTAATCGATTTTGAAATGCAAGGATTTCCCGTTTTTAATATCTTCAACCCTTTTTCTGAATTTCCACATCCTTTCATTAGGAGTCCAATATTTTCTCCAAGAGGGATGGTTGAGAAATCATTTCGGAAAGGATTCATGATTTTCCTCCCTTAATGATTCCCATGTCAATACTTTGAAAATGTAAGAATATTGGATCATTTTCAATTCCCATCATTGATAAATATGGAGGATCATTTCTACTTAGAGTGTCTGCCACCTTGTTTACCTTACCGAGATGGTAGTGGATTGAGTAGTCATAATCCTTGATGATCCCTCTCCATATTCACTGGCACATATTAAGCCCTTTATATGTGAATATATATTTTATACTCGTGTGGTTAGTATATATCTCACATTTTCCCCAATAGAGATAATGCCGCCAGATCTTCAACACAAAGATCACAACTGCTAATTTCAGATCATTCATAGGATAGTTTTTCTCATGGATTTTCAGCTTCCATAATTCCTAGGATATCACTTTATCATTTTTAATTATCACACAACCTAATCCTTTCTTAGAAGCATCACTATACACCATAAATAGTTCTCCACTTGAAGGGAGTGTGAGTACTAGCACAGTGAATAGCCTCTTTTTCAACTCCATGAAAGAGTCATCACATTCATGTGTCCAGACAAACATTACTCCCTTTCTTGTCACCTTGGTCCTTGGGTTTGAAAATCAGGAAAAGCTCTTCAAAAATATTCAATAATACCTAGATTGACCCAAAAAGCTACAGATCTCAGTTACAGAAGTTGGCCTCAGCCACTCTCCAGTTGACTTCATCTTGGAAGGGTCCACCGATATCCGTTTACTGGGAATAACATTCCCCAAAAATGATACTTCCTCTATCCAAAATGTACATTTACTGTACTTTTCATACAAATTCTCCTTTTGCAATGTATTTAACACAGTTTTCAAATGCTCCTTATGTACCTCCTTTCTCTTAAAGTATATTGGAATATCATCAATAAATACCACAACAAATTTGTCGAGGTAATCTCTAAAGAATCTATTCATTCAATCAATGAATCTTTCTGGATCATCGGTGATTATGAAGGAAATCACTATAAACTCATAGTATCCATACCTCATTTGAAAGGAAGTCTTGGTAATATCTTCCTTCCTCACCTTTATTATGTGATATCCCAGCTGATGGTCCACCTTAGATTAATAACTAGCCCCACGAAGCTAATGTAACAAGTCATCTATCTGTGGAAGGGGATACCAATTCTTTATCATGATTTTATTGAGCTCATGATAATCAATTCAGAGGCGCATTGATCTATCCTTCTTCTTGACTAAGAGGACCGGAACACCGCACAGTGAAGCACTTGGGTGTATAAAACCCTTCTCTATATTCTTCTGTAACAACTTCTCCAGTTGTTCTTGCTCTATTGGCCACTCTATAAGGTGTATTTGAGATTGGACGAGATCTAGGGATAAGTTCAATTGAGAACTCAACCTCTCAGTCATTAGGAAGACCAGGAAACTATTCAGGGAATACATCAGCATAATCCCTCACGATGGGCATGTCTTCAAGCATGATTCTATCCTTTGTCCCAATCATTTGAGCTAGACATGCTTTCTCACAAGGAAGCAATATCCAAACCTGATACGAATATTCTAAAGGAGACTCATCTTCCTCATTAAACTTTTAATGAATTAGTGGTTGCTTCATGATGTGAAAATTGATCTCCCTATCCCAACAATTGATGTTTTCCTTATACAATGATAGCTGATCCATGCCTAAGATAGCGTCGAACTCCACTAAAGGAAGTATGACAAGATTTTCTGGGAGGTTCAGTCCCCAAACGTTAACCAGTGAGGAGTTATAAACCATGGATGCAATAATTTCCCCATTGACTGCTCTCAAATATAAATTTTCCTATAAATTTTGAGGTGGTGTTTAAATAGTTCTACAAAACATTCAAGATATTGAAGAATGCGTAGAACCAGAATCAAATAGTAAGTTCGTTGTTCTTGAATAAATAATAAGAGTACCTATCTCCACATAGTTTTCTGGATCCACCTCAATAGTAGTGATAGCATAAGCCCATCCTAGTTTCCTTGGAGGTTGTTGATGATTTCCTCTATCAACCCTCAGCTTTGGAAATTGTTGGCATAATGCCCAAGCTTGTTGTAGTTGTAACACTGCACTGCAGGCTGAGTGTTGATCTAAACCTTCCTTTCTTCTTCAATATTATTGGAATTTTTCATATCCCTTCATCAGTTCTTGGCTAGATGACCAAATATTCCACATATGAAGCAATTCGTGGTTCCCTTGAGATAGACACCGAGATGATTCTTCCCAAAAATTTTTGCAAAGGGGAAAGGGAATCTTCTTTCCATCATGGGATTTTTTTGATGAACCACCCATTATGTTCTCAATTTTTTTCACTTCTTATCACTGGGCCCATGAGACCACTAAGAGTCTCCAATATCTATTTCCACCTTGAGGGCACAACGGGAAATCTCCTCATAACTGTCGAAGTCTCAAATCGCTAACACTTTTCATAGACTCGGTTTCAGTCCTATAAAGAAGAGATCCACCTTGCCTTCGACATTCATGACAATGAGTACCTTGATAACCTTGTGAAGTTCACTTCATACACCCCAATGATCTCATCTTCCTTCTGCTTGAGTCTGAGGAACTCTCTTTGCATCTCGAGATGGAGGGTTCGAGGAAAATATTTGCTGAAAAACATCTTCTTGAATTACTCCCAATCTATGGAATCAATTTCCTCTTGGGACATTGTATTATTGATCAGTTTCCACCATTGACCAGCTTCTCAATAAAAACGATAGACCACCCTTACAACATTGTCTTCTTCTGAGCACTAGAGGATGGAGAAAATCTTTTCAATGGAGTAAATACATTGTTCTTCATGGAGGGGATCAGAAGATCCGCTAAACATGGGAGGCCTTTGCCACATTATGGATTATACGGCAAATTTTTTTTTCCTTATAGGAGGAGGAAGTTCCACCTTATTCAAGTTATTATTCATAACTTGATCCAGCTAATCAAGTAGTGCCATGATGGTTTGAGCACCCGCTTCCATCACATTAGGAATATCATTAGTGAAATAATCTCATTTCCTATCACATTGGTTATTGGGACATGTTCTTCTATTTCACGCCATTAACTATGAAAAATAACATATAATTAAAGGTCTTGAATACTTAGATATTGATCATACAAAGGAAACCTTGAACGTAAAACTATAAACTTATAAAGAAATAGTATATCATGAGATGTGATTCCTTAGGTTTATATCCGGGTTATCCTCAATCTATTTCATAACTTATATTATTATGGGATTATTTTTGTCCCTTAACAAGGGTTATAATAAGCTCATGAATCTACCTAATCATATCCACTGGGAGTGTCATAACCAAGAGTTCAGTAAGGCCCATTGTCCTGCACCAGTTCTCCTTTGAGTCAAGATCAAAGCACTATTTTGGGGTTTTACCCCTAGATGCATCTGTGCCAGAGCCGCCTCAACCTGTTTATATCCAGACAAGGATTTATTTTCTTGATAAACCACTTACTAAATAATCACCAAAATTATAGAATGATTTCTTATGCATACTCTTATCCTTAAGGTTCTCACTAAGGTTCTCTATTCATAATCTCCAGAAATAATGAGACCATCCTCTGATACCAAATATAGTTACTCGTGCCTTTTACATATAAAATTTCATGATTTTAATCATAATTAATCATCATAGTACAAGCCAAGGATAGTTATTTCTAGTGTCTTGGAAGAGTATGTACATATAACATAAAAAATGGGTCTAATAAACTTCTTTATTTAATCTCCATAAAGATCTTATAATATCCTTTGATCACTTACATCTATATAGGGTACCCTGGGGAACACATGAACAAAGGGATGAGCTAAAAAGCTCAGTAAGGGAAAGGGCATAAGGATACATGTAAAGCACATGAGTTAGTAGGTCTGACATAATGATATCCAAAACATTGAACATATTAAATAATGTCATATAATCACGGGATCATATAAACATGGAATCATATAAATGTGGCATAATAATAACACATTTCATTAGTAAGGGTAAAGGAAAACTGCCAATCCTGTTTCCCATTTCAATACAGGTCAAGGCTAACCACTAATCCTGATTCACATCGCATCTCATGAGACTTAACTTTACCCAATGAATTGGAACGCTATCTGGGTGCACCCATATCAAAATATTCATGAATATTCTTTCCACATAAATATTCTTTCCACATGAGTAATCATACATAATCAATTGTTCATAAACATAAGGTTACCCATGGAGAGAATTGTGTACCACAATGATGACATAAAGAATAACCAATGAGTGTATCATGAAAGTGTCCAGGAAAGAAAGGGATTAGAATATACAGGGAAGTTAATAAGGTAATGTAGGCATATAACATGTTATGTGGTAATAAATAGAGGTGACATCACATAAGAAATATATTTTAGAGACATTAGCATTAAAACATTTTTGTGCAGTTTTAAGGAAATTTCTATAGTTCATTTAAAAAAGTAAAGAAGGAATTATTTTATATAAAAACTGAATTGAACCAAGAAGGATTTCATAATAAAAATACTTAATTTAAAAAGACAATGGATTCTTAAAAATAAATATAGACTGCAATTGAGATTGGGTAATTGTTCAGGAAGTTCCTTTAAAATAAGTGTGCTTATTGGGAAGTATCAAGGAGGGATTCACTTAAAAGCATGTATATCCCCGAAAGATAATGAGAGATGGATCTTGGAAATTGATTATGGATCATATAAATATAATGTATAAGTTTTATATAAAATGAAAATACAACTACATTTTGTTTAAAAATAATGATAGAGAAACCCCAAGGAATAAAGGAAGTTCGGGTAGAATCCCTTACGGTTTATCAGCATGGTATCAAGTGTAACTAAGAGATCTTGATGAGAGATAAAAGGGGTTTATAATCACTTATAAAACATTAGGGAAGTATGGGGGTGGGTAGAAAATATACCACATCACTTGGTATTACACAAAAAAGGCATATCATAGAGAACAATCTTGATTAAGAGTGAAAAGGAGAAGATCCCTTACCTTAAATACGTTGGTGTTCTCCACTTGTTATTAAGGACCTGAATAAAAAAAATTGGGATTATTAATTAATAATTCCATAACCTTTTATATATTTATTTTATTTATTATAATACCCTTTTTATTTCATTCAAAGAATTTTTGATTAGTTATAAGGTTCCATTTTGTTTTTCGGGTTCGTTTGTTTAATTGGCTTTAAAAGATCGGTTCACTTAAATCCAAGTTTGGATTATATGTAAGATAAAAGTGGTAGTCCAGAATTGAGGTTATATTATTTAGTGAACTAGTAGGATATTACATGGTTTTAATTTTAATTAGGTAACATATAGTGATGACGAATTATTATATATATAAACCCAGTGATAACCGTTTTTGTTAATCGGTGCATTTGATTTCAAAGAACATGTTTTGATTTATAAAATAATACCATTTTGTACAAAATGTATTAAAAAACCAAAGATAGGATATATTACATATATAGGAATATTGTTCATCCATAACATAGATGGTTTCATGACCAAACTTAATGATTATAGAAATTGATAAATCATCTTCCATGAATGTGCAAAATTAGCACATTTCAAATAGTGCTTTCATTTCCATGAAATAAAAGGGTGGGAAAAGGAGCGAAGATAATGAAATAAACCATTAGATTGAAGACATTAAAATAAATTTTTGTTATTGGATTTATCATACTATTATGGTGAAGGGAGGTGAGGAAAGAAACAAAAAGAAAGAGAACTTAAAAGAAATGAAAGAATTGCAAAGGGGAATTTACCTCTTGAGGCTTCCCCCTTTGAGAACCTCTTAAGGGGAAAGGTTTTGAAATTTTGAGGTGGTTGAGAGATTTTGGACATGGGGGAGGACCTTGGCGAGATATTTTGGTAGAATAACGGTCATACACATGGCTTCAGAGGAGTTAAGAGGAGAGGGAGTGAAGGGGGGTTTTATAGATGGATGAGAGGATGGATTTCATAATATTATAATCATTAATTTATTAATTCTTTACAAGACAAGGAATATTGAGTATCACATGTCCAAGAATAGTTATTTTATCATGTGATCCCGAACTAAGTGGGATTACATCATCATAACATCATCGATGACTCAATTAATCCATTATTAAGCATTTATTGTGAATTATCGGATTTTACTATTCATCAAAAATTCGTGTTTTTTAAAAAACTCTCTAAAATCCACCCTAATGATTTTTTTATGTGTAGAATCCAAAATTTAATTCCATTTTTCAGGAAATATTTTTTTAAATATTATTATTTTAATATTTAATTAAAATAATAATTTATTATCAAAACTAGTTTTAAAACATTCATTAACTTATTCTAAAATATAGGTATATTGTACTTAAAACTTGAATATTATTTTTATACTACCATAGGTGATGTTACTATTCATTAGGGTATATCACTTTTAATAAGGGAATTTTACTATTCATTATGGTAGGTTACTATTCACCAAAAATTATTTTTTCCTTATCGGACTCCAAATAACTTACTAATTAAAACCGTGTATGCCCAATTTTCTTAATTACAAACACATAAGTGGACGACATATGTTTAAATGTCACTTAGAAATTAGTAGTTCATTATGTTTTATTTTCAAGTGATTTTATTAGATAATTATGTGAAGGGAATTTCCATTGAAAAACACTGGGTCGTTACACCCCACACATCCAGATAGATCGGATCCGGGAGTATAAGTAAAGAGTCTGAGTATAAGTCTCTAAAACCTTATGATCAGTTTGATAATCATCCTTGGGACCTAGGATGAGTCATTAGATGATTCATTAAACCCACATACCTATTTGATGATCCCTCTAAGGTATTGGAGGTCAAGAGTCCTTGTCTGGATAAGGAATCCTACAAAGATAATTTGATATCTTCTCTCCCCACTCACTTTGATACCCTATAGACACGACTAGTTATGATCCCACCTAATGGAATGTTGTACCCAATATGGGTGGATGAAATTCATGCACCCCTAGAGTTTGGGAAAAATAAATTTTCCCCTTTTAATGGGATAGGTTACTGACTATAACATTTGGCCCACTTCATCTTAAGATGTGGACCCATGCTGGGAGCCTAGGAGTAGAGTAGTCACTCACACTGATTGTTTATAATCATGGTACACATAAGTATGATGATTGGTTGTCTCATAGATCAATTTCTCACACCCCTAGTGTCATCCATGTTTGCCTAAGAAGGCCCCAAACTCCTATGGTCATTTCATCATCCTTATCCACTACTTATACATCTATATCACAACCCTCCAAATTCCATAGGTACAACCACCGATGATGCATGGGAATCCAAAGACCCCCACAAGTAGAAAATACCTCCCATACTCTCAGTCATTTGGGCCTCCAATATTGGTAACTACCCCTAGGGTCATCCTAGAATTGGAAGACCACTCTGATGAAGAGACGAAGTATGTCTCTGAGAATGATGTCGAATTAGTGGACCACTTCACACTACCTGACAATGAGGAATATTAGCCTGGACCCCAAAATGTCTCTAGTGGATTCCATTATGGTCTAGGATATAAAAAGTAGAAGATATTTTAGGCCAGCACCTCTAACCAAGCCATTCTTCATATCAAATATTGGAATTATGTTTTTCATAGAGCTTATTCAGTATATTCCTCCTAGTCTGCTTCGTCAGATACACCGCCATATCCACTCATGTTAATTGATCAAACATATCATCATGCTTAGACCATCTTAACTAATCAATCATATCAGCCACAAATACACTATAGTCGACTTAATCAAGATAAATTCATTCCCCCATTAGCTGTTAGTTAGACAATAGTGGTTCAGAGTGAGTGAGTTGGTTAATCGTATGATATCACTAGTATTATCCCAAACTTAGCTATTCAGACAAAAAACCCCAACAAGTTTCCTTCCAAGGATCTCACCCCCATCCATGGAAAAAAAATTCCATCTGTATGGAAATAGGATATGATGAAACACCTCAAAAGTATACTAAAAATTATCTTTATTCTCACAGTCATTCTCTTATCAAAATAAATGTGTGAGGCCCTCACATAGGCATTGAAAATCCCTCTCTAGTTTGAGGATAAGCTAGTTTTCATTGACATGTACTATACCAAGGATCATGAGTAAGAGTAATTCTAGTCATTTATATCATTCTTCATAGAGGATGATGTAAAACTCATGCAGGGACATATATTTCTACTATATATCACAAGCCAATTCAATTTCATGTAGATCTATAAATGCCTTCTAGATAGTGGTTTTGGAATTAATCTCATCTCAAATCGGATTCCCTATAATACGGTACTAACTGAAATAGATCTGACTCCCTATAATATGAATATTCAAGGTTATTATAGGACTAAAAAGAAGTCTTGGAGCATGGTTCAGTTGAAGACCTTGTTCAATGGCTTGATATCATGTATCGAATTCATGGTTGTCTCATAGGATACCACCTATAAAACACTATTGGAAAAGCTCTAGCTTTATCTTCATATGGAATTCCCTCCACATTTCATAAGTTCCAAAAATACTCTCTTGACGGTCGATTATTGGTAATTCAAGGTGATGTGTATCCCTTTAAATCCTATGAATCTCACTGTCTGGATATCAGCGATTACAAGAGAGAGTGGTATAATGTTTAGACCAATGAGGTTTAGCATGCAATAAGAGAGGAAAATATGTGGACTGACCTAGACACTACCTTCAATCATCCAATCCATTGATTGGAATCCACAACAACAGACTTGGGACGTATCATTTTAATTTCCAAGATAAAAGTATGCCACATAACTAAAAGGCATGAATTTCCATACATTACCTTGTACTCTTTCAGTGAATAGATACAAGTGATACTAGAGGCCCCTAATCTTATGAGGTATAGAGATATTTTCCTCATGGACACCATTTCATGACATACTTGTTTTTCTATAGAGTAGGATTGAATCATAGAAATCTGACTCACCTCCATTGATTTAACATCAATCATTGACCCCACTATCACAGGCCCAATGGAATTGGGTTGACATTCTCAATCACCATGATTTCATTAGACCAGGAATTGCTCAGCAGTGATTTTTTATCTTCCCAATAAAAAACAAATTCTCTCCTTGAATCTAATAACCATGATTAATTGACTCCTCCTTTTAATTATCTTACCTCATACGATTAAGATAATTTTGAAGGTGATCCTCCCTCATTTTAAGAGGGATTCTCTACCACCTTCAATGAGTTGGTTCAGTTTAACATGGGTACCAAGGCATTTTTGAGGCCAAAGCTGATCAGTGCCACCATGCCCCCAGAGGAGCAGAAATACTATGTGTCATTCTGGAAGATTAATCATGATGTATTTTCTATGGGTTATGATGAAATTATATAAATAGATACTTAGGTTTCAATCCACCATCTTAGACTCCTAGTGAGTCCCCATGGATTCAAGTAGGCTCCCATAAAGAAACATCTTTCACATGGTGTTATGGTTGTGTTTGATGTTGATAATATTATCAAAGACAACTTTGTTAGGTAATTTTGATACCCCAAGTGTCTATCTAACATAATCCCTATTAGGAAGAATAATGGGAAGATCAGAGTCTCCATCGACATCCATGACCTCAACTACCATTATCCGAAATATGATTTTCCCCTTAAAGTGGCAGTGATTTTGATTGATACTACTATAATATTCTAGGATATCATCATCATGGATGCATAATATGGGAAAAAATAGGTATAGATAGAACCTGAGTATGAGGAGTATACTACCTTGAGGGTTCTGCAAAGAACCTTATTCTATCAGGTGATTCTTTTTGTCCAAAATAATGCACGATTTACCTAATATCAAACATTGAATCACATCTTCAAACTAGTCCTTAGGATGCTAGTGGAATGGTACACGGATGACTTTGTGGTAAAATTCATAAAATTTCCGGAAAATTATAGATATCTTGAGAATGTGTTTGAAATCCTTATCTCACGACATTTGAAGATGATCCCCTTGAAGTCTTTATTTGGGGTTTCCTCTGTAATGTTTCTCAACATCATCATCATATATAGAGACATCAAAATTGAACTAGATATGATCATGGAAGTGAGCCAAATTATTCCCTTAATAAACCGCTAGGAGATCTAAGGACTCTAAGGTCATGTATACTACAGACACCAATTCATCACGATCAGGTCAAAAGTGTAATCCCTTCTCAATTCTCATGAATAAATTCACTTCCTTCCAATGGGATAAGGAGTGTTAGGATGACTTTAAGGAAATCAATTTGTGTCTTCTACAACATTCTTTTGTAATTTCATCCATCTCTATGAAGCCACTAGTCCTCTATGTGACCAATCCGGGATTTTCCCTTAGCTCCCATATTGAGTAGAAGAACAATGAAGGCATGGAGATTAGTTAATACTATCTTAGTCACATGATTTGGACACATATACTAGATACTCCCATATCGAGAAGATCTACCTTGTACCAGTTTTTATAGTTCAATAGTTTCAACACTAACTACAATATCATGAGAATGATCTGGTAACCCAAATATACATATTGAAGTATATCCATAATTTCCCCATATTGACAGGATGTTTGGTAGTGATTCCCTAGTTGTTTAACATCATGTTAATTCAATTGAAACATATCATGGGTCATGAATTGTCAGAATTTCTAGCCACCCATCCTCCCCTTTAGAACCACACTTAGATTTTTATTTCCCAGATGAGACCATCCTCTTCGTGGATCATTATACACTACGCTGGAAAATTTATTTCGACGGTGCCTCCCAGAGTCTGATTGGTATAAGGTTAAATGATGCCATGCTGTACAGAGTAGGTGTGGGGGTCATTTTCAACACCCCAATAAAGACTGTCCTGCCATACTCATTCATGTTATCAGAAGGATACACCAACAATGAGGTTGAGTATGAGTATCTCATTACTATTCTTGAGTTTGCCTCATGATTAACATTCCCCATTTTAAAGTGAAGAGAGACTCTAAATTTCTCATAAAATAGATTAGTAGTGACTATATAATCATAAATCCCTAATTCACACCCCTTCTAAATTGTACTCTTTAGCTAATGGCCCTATTCCCTTTTATATTTGGGTGAGTCATTTTCCTATGCGATATTATGGTTGAGATGATGCCATATAAAGTCTATCTGTACCCCTTATAGATCCTAAATAGGATGACATGTTCATTAATTTGGCACATTAAAGGGGTATTTATCTTATCATTCTAGATGATGATGATTACCATTAGGTAAACTAGTTGGATGGGAGTGCATCCCCATCTGGACCCATTGGGATCCCGAATAGTAGAGAAATCACCCAAATGGACAACACCTTTTGTTGAGTTCCTCTAACATGGAATTCTCCCTCTAAATAGAGACTAGAATTAGTGAAGTCATAATAGTATAGCTCAGTTTACCCTAAAAACTGTTCCTAAGCATGAGTCAACTCTCTAAAGAGTTTTCTTTGGTGAAATTATCCTCAGTTTCATCCAAGGAGATGATATTCTTTAGGATATGCAGTAAGTTCATTTAGGGTATTATGGTGCTCATTAGGAAGGGTTGATGATCTCCCACTAGATTCGATGGTTGATATAATTAAGTACCACCATGTTCCATGAATTCATCAATTTTTCAATTAGTTGTCACAAAATTTAGATTCTTTTCAACATTAAGTATTAACTGTCGGATCTCCTCCACAACACCAATTATTTTGCCCTTTTATAATATTATGACTTGATATTATGGGCCTATATCCGCTAGCGATGGATCACCAATTAAGTCTCATTCTAACCACAATGTATTTCTTCTACAAGTGGGTAGAAGTGATTCCCATTATGTTATTGAAGGCCCAATTTGTGATTGAATTCATGACCACCGAAATCATTCACCGATTTGGATTCATTCACACCATTCTCAATGAAAATTGTACCATCTTTTGGGATTGAAATCAGAAAAAAAAAATCCATGATTTGTATGTGGTCAAACCATACTTCCCACTACCATCCACATAAAAATTGAAAAATCAAGGTGTTCTAGAAGACCCTCTATGACATTTTGCAGAATATAGTGAGATAGAAAATAAAAATTTCGTTAGACAACATCCCAAAAATCCAATGAACCTATCATAAAAAAACCAAAATTCCACCTATGTGACTTCATACTTCTTGGTGTAGGGATAGAGGAATTCCTTACCTTAATATGTAGTTTCCATCACACCAAGAATCTTTTGATGACCTATAGGAACCAAAAAAGAATATCATAAGTCCATCAAGATGAACTATAATCCCTCAAAGAGAATATGATCTAGGCCATGAACAATTTAGAGGGTACCAAAACAATATTACATGGTCATTAAACAAGACGGTTCACCATAGATCCTTCATCTATAATTCCGCCTAGGTGACTCCATAATCCTTGGTGTAGGAATAGAGGATGTCCGAACCATTAATATGTAGTTTCCATCAATCTAAACATATGTCGATGACCAGTAGGAAACAAATAGAAACGAATAATTCCATATAGTTGAGCTACAATCCCTCAAAAAGAATAAGATCCAATACATTCACAATCTAAATAGGCACAAAATCAATATTACAAGGTAATAAAGTAAGACGGTCTACATCAGCTCCTTCCTATAGGGTGACATGGTACCGGCTCATAGAACATCAATGATACCTAGAAAGAATCCCAAAATGTTATATCCCAAGTGGGAGGGAACCTATATCATTCATAAGGTCAATTTCAATGGCTCATAATCTTTGATCACCATAGATGGAGAGCTTATCACACCTTCCACTAATGCCAAGTTCTTCAATAAATACTTTACATAAGGGGGGTAAAGGGTACAAACTCTATAACATTAAACTATGAGTAATTTCTATGAATTGTGATTTTAAAATATGTGCATGTCTCTTAAGTATGTGTTGTGTGGTTTTGGTTCTCATAGGCCCTAATTCACTTTGGGTTTGTCATTAAACCTCACAACACATATCCTATTAATATATTCCACCCAAATGGTCTTAACACATTGACCATAAAATAGGAAACAAAAACCAAGAATCATGACATTAAACTATGTGTGGGTGTTCCCTCGAAGTGTGTTTTATGGAGTTGACTTCCATGGTCATCATTCAGATTGAGTTTTTTATATCGTTCCATGATATAAATTTTGGAATACACCCTAGTTGAAACTCAATGAAATAAAATCCTCAATGGTTCTAACTTTATGACATTATAAAATGAGGAATTTCCTATAATTATGAATTTAAACGATGTGAATATCTCTTCATGAATGTGTTGTGGTGTTGGGTATTCTAGTCCCTCATTCACATCGGGTTTGACATACCACTACATTGTATATATCCTCTTGAGAAACTCACCCCTTGGTCCAAAATCTATGACCTTAAAATTATAGATATTTGTCAGACCATTAAAACCATAAAATATTAACCACCCTATAGTCCATGAGATATGGACTTAAACCATGTGAAAAATATCCAAGAATTATGACCTTAAACTATTTTCATCCCCTATAGTATGAGTGATATGTCTTTAAACTATAAAGCCTAACATCCTCAACACATGATACTAAATTTTGATCTTACCACATATAGAATCCATATTACTCTTAATAAGAGATTATTTTTATCACATTTGAGATCCTGATTCCTCATAAGATAATTCTGTGGGGGTAAAATACCTTACCCCATTCCTTGAACAAGAGATTCCTAACAATAACCATGTGATGCCTAAATGTCCCTTTTCAAATAGAATCCCCTCTCTAGGTATCATTCTTCTACCACCATAAGTTTCAAATATATGTGTATATTTATTACCATCCTCATAGTATACATATAGATTCCTAAACTCTTCATTTCTAGGAATAGCTGTAAATTCATCAACCCTTCATTCCCTTATCATCAATCATGGTCCAAAATTTTTTACCTCAAAATGATTACATTTAAACTCTATATATGAATATAGTATAAATTACTCCTTAGACCACATTAACATATGGTCTTACTTATTTGGTGCTTTATAAGTACCTTTGAGATCAACATTTCTCATGTCCAAGAAACGTTACTTTAAAATTTCTTCCTCGGTCAAAGCAATACAACCTTAAACTATGGGATGTTTTTCTCTTGGGGTTTGTCTGGTATGAAATCCTCCATTGTCTATCATTCATTCCATGTTTAAATTTTTTCATAAAACACATATACCCTTATCAAGAACATACCATCTATAATCACCACACCACAACTTTCAAAATGATTTCTTATAGTCCATGTGACATGAATTGAAACTATCTAACATGGTCTAGAGAATATGTTCATAATGTATGTGCAACCAGTTATAGGATTTCATCACATGGTGTAGGTCATTCTTGTCTCATTCACATCAGGTTTTAACCCCTATACTACATGTACATCCTTAACCCCCATCCCATGGTCCAGAATGTATCACCTTCAACTTTTTGTATTTTCTATTGAACTATGTGCGGCTTGATTTCCATCCTTATAGGATATGTGATGATGCTTATTATTTTCTTATATGGGAACAACCATATATTCATTTCAATACCATATATTACTCAAAGCGTAGTCACCAAAAAATATCCCCTGGGCCTCATTAATGGTATAAGAACCATCCAATTACATAAACCAACCTACATAACGAGATACCATTATATCATGATATGTGGAAGGAATTTCCTCAGTGCATGACATTAAAAACTAATTTCATAATGCGAAAAAGTGTGTTAATCCTCTGAATAAGTGATTATTTTACCCTGTATTGAACCATGATTCCTATTATGATATATACATGAACAAAGAACACTAACTCCCTCAGTACGCGATATGAAACTATATACTTATCCCAAATAAGTTAGGGATTCTTTGTATCCATGTATGAGAAGATGCAATTCCCTAGTTCAAGAGTACCCCCTATCAACATAGTTCTTTAACAACACCATGTTTCAGAACTACATGTGACTTTATTCCTATACTTATAAGATATGTAGTAATGCCAGGATATTTTATATTGGGTCCAACCCCTCCATCAACTCATCACTGATCCTTTTTCCTTCCCTATCTTAATGGACCAAAATTTATAATCATAAACTAAAAGAAACGGTCCAAAAATATGACCTTAAACTATTTGAAAGAATTCCTCTTATGTTTAACATGGAATGTTGGCCTTCGTAGACCCTCCTTTCACATCGAGTAAATACCCATTCATTTCATTCCAGAACTTCATTGTCCAAAAATTATAACCATAATGTAGGAGTAGAAACTATGTCCAAACATCATGAATTTAAATTATGTTTCTTTAGTCCCATGGGTGTTTCATGTTTGGAATTAGGTGGCCTCCTAGGCCCCTCCTTTCACATTGTACCACATACATTATTATAAGACACATACCTTTGTTTAGTAATTATAAAAATAAACTATCTGCAATAGAATAAAACTCTATGACCTTAAACTAGGAGTCTTGGTCTATAAAACATGAACATTAAACTAGTATCAGGGTCCATGAAAGACAACCTTAAACTGTATATGACCCAACCCATATTTTAATTTTTAGTGTAGGGTCTCCCATTATGAAACCTTCTTTCAACCTCAACTCACACATTTGTATAGGTATCACTCATGCCATCTCAGTACATCCCTTTTCACATGATGCTAAGGTATGACTCTACCTCGTCTAATGAACTCTTGATGGCCTCTTGAACTAAAATGAGGAATAAATATCATGCGTCTCAATAATCAAACCCCAAAAACTAAATTTCCTACTCATATGAAATTAAAATATAGGGCACATCATCACTATATGATTTTAAACTATGTTTCTACCATCCACACCGTACAATGTAAAATTGCGTATTTAACATCCTCATTTCACTATTTAAAATTGAAAGGAAACATAATTCCTTGCCCAAGAATATATTTCCTCTAGTGTTAGTCACCTACCACAATGATCCTGTTCTTAAATATTCACTCAACATCTATGAATATTCTCCCTAAGAAGAATATTTTTACCTTTTCAGACTAATGTACCTACCCACTATGCTTCAAGTATTATTGGATTAGTTCCAAGAGTGTTGGAATCCATTTGAACATACCATAAATTCATTTCCATGCTTTGTTTTCCCATTATTTAGATCCTCATCCTCTTCCACATCTAAAGGGACTCCCTAATGGATTGGTTTCTGGATAGGGATCACCCACATTTCTTAGCCAATGTCTCAAAGGACTTTAGAAGACATTTTTAGAAAGGTACGACATTTATAATATGACCAGTGGTCATCCATTGATTTATTTTCTTCCAAACTCAACAGAATGATCATCAATGTTGTGTTTCAAACATCGTTAAAAGTTATCCTCCATTGTGATACCACTCCCCTTATGTTCCTTATTTTTATAATTGTTATACACACTATATATACCACCTTGGTTTGGGTGGAATTCAATTACTCTGTCATTGTCCTATTTATAAACATGCATTTAATGGAAAATCCAGTTGGCTGTTTTAGGAGTCCCATTCTCCGAAAACAACATATCTAATCCAAAAAACCCTTAGTGGATAGGCATTAATATAATTACATTGGTGATTCATGATAATGAAAAACTCTCATTAAAATGAGATATCATATGTTCATCCGTTGTTTCTCAAACCAAGCATGACTCAAGTGAGTTTATTTATTGAATATTTATTGAATCAATAATATGATTCAAGATAGTTAATAATGAAAATTAAATTTCCAATGCGTGTGAATGGGTTTAAAATAAGAAATATCAAGAAATTGTAGAGGTTTATCCACAAATTGGATCCTCTCTTATGTCTAAGAAAAATTGGATCTACGGAAATTACCCCACGATTGAGTGTTTTATCCCCTACAACCTTCAATGTGTCTCATCGAGAACCTATTTCTATATCATGTGATCTAATTACACTTCCTTAGTAGTGGGAAAATTTTAATTGGTCTTGAATTTCACCTGGTCCTACTTATATTGGAGCTTTGACATCTAAGCAATTGCCTACCTCATTTGATTCTTGACATCCTACAGTCGAGCGCTCTGTTGGATGAAAGGCTTTGATTGAGCATACATAAAGATATAATTATCATTCATTTTCTATTATTGAAGTTAGATCTCTTGGTAGAACTCATGATGCTTCTGAGTTTTGTCAGACTTTTGCTAACACTAGAAGATGACTCTATGTTGGAATTCCTTGTGTGACCACTTTGTGCTGAAGTCATGAACCAAATCATGTATACTGCAAGAATCCACCCCTCTCATGCTCAAATTGCATAGAAAATGATGGAGGGACCCTCTCCAGCTTACAAAATATGGTTTTAATGTATGAGTGATAAAATATTTTATGCTTGTCCATACCCTACACTGGAAAATTCAATTTTCATCAGTGACCTCAAACCCAAAGTGTTATTTCTCTTTAGGGTTTCAAAGAACATACTCAGGGAAACCTATAAGAATAGAAGAAATAGGGTCTACATCTGATATCCTCTTTTAAAATTTGTGCTCAAGATCAACTGGAATGACATCTTCACTTGACCCTTAGCTGGCAGCGCCATCTCCATCATCCGAGAGCTCTACCCCACAAATGGCTTCACCCATGACCACAATAGACTGTTCGCCAGAAAACAATACCATGTCAGTTTGAAATACCAGTTCTTCAAGGACCAATGCGGCTGTCAGAGAAGGATTACCATATTTTTTAACAATACGCTCTTGTTGGGCATGAAATCTTTTGCAAATTTATTGTAACAAAAACACGTCTATCAATTGATTTAAAAAATGTCTAGTTGCACATGTGTAAGAGAAAGAATCTTATAAAGAATGAGAAATATCCTATTTAATACCTGGACATTAGTAATAATTTCCACTTCAATATACTCCTAAATTTCATTCAACACTTAAACAGCCAGTGCCATGTCCTCTTCCATTGATTGAGTTGGTGATGCGTGAAAACAAAACAAAGGCATTGATTCAATGAATCCATTAAAATATGAAAGGGCCAATGTTAATTGAGGTGAACACTTACCTTATGGTAGAGGGATTTGATGACGAGCCACCATGGGAACACTAAAACCCTAGTAGTGGGTGCTACCATTGGAATTCCAGGGAGTGGTCATCCATAGATTACAATGAGAACATGAGGATTAGATGTCATCACCCTGACCACCTAGACAATCCCACCGAGTAATTTAGCCTTGGGAATAGACCCTAGAGAATACTCTTTAGCATCTGGTGCTACATATATACCCCTACATCGGGGGGGGGGGGGGGGTTCCCATTTTCATGTTTCTCCCACATAATTGAAGTTTTAGTAAGAAGTCATGAACATATAATGGAGAAGGTTGGGAGGAAGATAAGTTAATAATATTTCTTTATGATGTAAGACCATGTCATCCTCTAAGGACGAAATTTCACCTCCCTCTTGGGGACTCTCCTGTTTGGTGGCTGACGTCCAAGATTTTTTATCATTGGATCCCTATGTGACCTTATTTGCTGATTCATTCTCAGATGGTCGTCAATATGTGCTGTCTCCTACTACATTGGATCAATGTCCAACATCACCTGCACTAGGGTTGAAGGAGGATCGTATTCCCATCACTAGAAGGAAAATTCACCTATAGACATCAAATATGCATGTCTTTCATGAAATCTCACCTTTTTCATTATTTGAGAGAGGTTTACCTCTGGCGGATCAACTCTATATTCCTCCACATGTCCTCCATTAACCTCAACATTCACAGTGTCCTCCATGACATATAGAGAGAGGGAAATATGGTGTAGGTAGATTTCTGTAGAAAGTATATCATATTTTCCTAGGAACTTCTCTTACCCTAATCATCCCGACCATGGAACCTATACATCATTCCCAAGACCACTTTCTAGAATCCCCACCTCTATATGGTGGGGTTATAATAGCACCTTGAACTTTCTCCACTATGGAACCTACTTGAGATACCCCCATTATCTATACTACTCCTAGAAGTGAACCTCACTGGCTACCCAAATTCTCTAGAACCACATTCACTAGCTTGATCACCCCAATTTTCTTTCACATGTTCACATCTTAGTATGCTAACACCCAGTTGCTTGCATAATCCATCTGTAGACCAACATGATTGTTGGTCGACGGTAGCATGATCATCACTCATATACCTTCTCTTATTAACATACAACATAGAAAATGAAGGATACATGATTTTATTTCTCACTAACACCCATGTAGACTCTCTTTGTCGCCTACTGGAGGTACCCAAACTACCATGCAAACCGAGTCTGTGTGTATGGTTGACAGTAGACGTGGCTATAAATTCTAGCCACCCACACTCCACCCCTGAAGATATAAATGTACTCTATTTATTCCCAGTTCCCCTCCATGTTTTCCACCATCAGGATAATTGGGGTCAAAATGGGAGGAATTTTAAATTATCATGGATTCAATCTTAATCATGACCATGGTATTAACGATCTTCATTTTCCAGACCCGAGCAACGTTGAGCAGTGATGACAGTAGATCGAAATTTCAAATGATAATGGAATTCCAGAGCTCATGAACCCAAATGTGTGCCACAATATAGCCATATAAAAACTATAATGGACTGCAGATCTGCCTTTTTATATCTCCCCATTACACATGGCATAGATGGAAATAGATATGGGCCAACATGGGTACCCCCAGATTCACCCTATGGTCATTCATTGTGACTATTTCCATCACCACCATCCCAAGGTGAAGGCCCATCCATGTTTCCCTAACTAGAATTATAAATACACTATGGAATGTAGAAATTAATAAGGTATATTATACCAGTGGATTACAGCCTTCTACCACATTTTACCCCCACTATTCGAACTTCCCCACCTCTAGGGTCATCCAAGATGATCTAGGTCTCCTCCATTACGGCATTGTAGGGAACTACATTCCCTATATTAGCATCCTCATGGACATTCCCTACATCATAAACTTATAAAACCATATGTTTAATGGGATATACTTGTGAAATATGGAAGCATGACCTAGCCTTTGCTTAAATTCCTTCACAATGTGTGGCACTGGGAGAGGATTCCGGTACCATTCATCCCACGTGTTTTGTGATGAAAGGAGTAGGTTGTACTATAACCCTTATAATTTGATGTCCAAAATGCACTATACATCCCCTAAGATAATTATCAACTTTTTATAATTTGATGCCCAAAATTCACTATACATCCCCTCATTCCCTCTTTCCAAGGGTGGGTGGCATTCGCTCCTTATTAAGGGACGTCTGCTCCTTGATCAAAATCGGGATGATGGGACGTCGATTCTTCCTTCCGTGGATTCCTCCTCGGAACTCTTCACCTAGTCTGAGTCTCCCTCATAGATTTAATACATTGTTCGTGAAACTCTACCCAGTTCCATGTTTCCATGGACGCTGGTTAGTTACACTGCTTCTATCAGGACATTCCAAAGGGTCTGGTCAGGGAAGCAACCTTCAATCGGGGGATTAGTCACGTCGAGGCATCAGTAGCGTGTCTAAACGCTGGGGAACTAGCGTGTCTGTCTTTTAACCCTTGTCATAGGGCTTCTCGTGGGCCTGGAATCCTAAGGCATCCCACATCAAGCATGGGGAATTATATTCCATAGGAATATATCTGAGGTTTTCCTCAGATTCTTATGTTTGACACTGGGTATGTCGTAGTTTTAACGTCCAGCGGAGATGGTTACACCAAGGGAATGCCATCCGAGGTTTTCCTCAGGCATCTCATGTTTATCACGAGGTAGGTCGTGAGTTTAATGTCCAGCGGAGACGGATCGGCCTAATCAAAACACTAGCTAGAGTGGATCAGATTGATGAATTTCCCTTGAAGGGATACTGATATCGGGGCTAACCCATGGGCGGCTTCTTGAATGTTTTGAAGAGGAGCGGAATGGCATGATCTCACCGGGATATGGCAGTCCAGGTGAGAATCAGGGTGGATGATTAATGGATGGATGAAGCGGAGGGGGAATGAGATGGGACTATTTCAAGGGTGACAGTGATATTGGGCTTGATCCTCTGGGAGGCCTCTTACGTACCATGCCTTGACATGGATCAAATATCTCATAGTTTAGGATGGTTTCGACGAGCCGACGTGAAGGTGTAACTTGGTGCGATGGGCATCGTCAGTGAACCAACATGAAGGTGAACCTGGGGTTCCACTGGTGGTGGGCTTGAACCTCGTGGAGGCTTCCAAAGTACCATGCCTTGACATGGATCAAAGTCCCCATAGTTCAGGTTGAATGTGGAATACAGTTTAACGTCATGCGGGATGGGGGTGAATCGATGTGAGCGAGGTCGGAACAAACAGGTGATGGCCTTGAACCTTATAGAGGCTTTCTACGTACCATGCCTTGACATGGATCAAAGTCCACGTAGTTCTGAATGGTGTGTCAGCGAACTGACGCGAGTGAGGACCTTGGTCTGGATGGTGTGGGGCTTACACACTAGGATGCCTAGGTGCTGGTGACCTGACGTGAAGGAAGTTGGAGTGACCAACAGTTGGTGGGATTGGACCTCTGGGAGGCCTCTTACATACCATGCCTTGACATTGATCAAAGACCTCGTAGTTTAGGAATGGTGGTGGCTGTCGGCGAACCGACGTGAAGAAGGTACCTTGGTTCGATGGGAGATGGGCCTGAACCTCAGGGAGTCTTCCTACATACTGTGCCTTGACATGGATCAATGTCCTCGTAGTTCGGGTTGATCACAACGGCTTTTCGTTGGACTGGAATGTAGTTTAATGTCATGCTGGACGAGGGTAGAACCTGACGTGAAGAAATAATCATGTGGTGGGCTTGAACCTCATGGAGGCTTCCTACGTACCATGCCTTGACATGGATCAAAGACCTCATAGTTCAAATGGATGTGCAGTTTAACATCATGTCGGATGGGGGCATATAGTTTAACATCATGCTTGATGGCACACAGTTTAACGTCATGCTGGACGTGGTGTTTTTAGGTCCAATGCTTCCTCTAAGCCCACGTGAGTCATGCTTGGTGTGAGAAACAAGAGGCAGCAGAGACCTGACGATCATGTCACGAAGGGTGCGTCCGTGAGAAACGAAGAGGGTCTTATGCATTGGGAAGCCCATGGTGCTGGGAATTTATTCAGGATGGAGGCCCGAAGTGCGACAAAGCGCGGCGTGAGAGGGATTTGGGGCCAATGATGGAAGGTGCCTTGTTCCCTATCGCGCCCTCCACTAGCCTTGGTAGTGGGTTAGTACGGAGGTGCATGGGTGATACCTTCTGCAAGAGAGGATTGGGGATTATACCAGGGTGTTTTCCCTTCTCCTGTGGACATACGCTACTCCAAGAAGGGGGATATCATCCCATGTGAGGGTGATTCCATTCACGTGGAGACGAGTGGCGTAAAGAATGACTGAGCTGGGGGGACCCTGCGTGTGAGGCACGGGGTAGGATCACAGTTTAACGTCATGTGTCGAGGAAGAGGTTCTTGGCAGTTTAACGTCCTGCAGCTCAGAAGAGGTGAGTTTACTCCACACCCCTAGGAATTACATGACTGGTACCCTATGCTCCTTAGGGGAGGGAAGGTACTGTAAAGTCCATGGTAAAGGGGGTTCGTGGAGAGAACCATCAAGGGGTCCATGTTAGAGTGGCAATGAGAAGAATCAATAGCCATTAGCGTGCATATGCAAAGAAGAATTATGAGAAGCAACGACACAGGTGGTGTTTTCCATGGGATTTTTAAATCAAATCATGCAACCTTGGAGAGTCTCACAGGAAGAGGAATTTCCAAGCAAAGGAGTATGCTTCGTGAAGTGGAGTGCCTCGACCATAGCATGGGGTAGGGGTGTGAATGGGAGGTGATTCGCGAAGTGGAATAGTATTCGCGGAGTGCTGCCTCGTGAAGAAGAGGGGCCTCGCGAAGCAAGGTGCTGGGAAGCAGTGTGCTTCGCGATGTATAGAGACCTCACCTTGGAATGTGGATCACTTGTAAAAGATGGGTGTTTCTCGAAGCATAAACGATATGCTTCTCTCCGAGTTCCCTTAGGAATCCCCTTCCTTCGCGAATTCCTTTAGGCTTTCTCGAAGGGCATCCCTTCGGAAGAGGGGCTCATAACGAGACAAGGAGAAGACATCTTGTGAATTAAAAGTACCTTACAGAGCTCATGATTCCTGGGGGAAAAGGGTGCTTCGTGATTCGGGAGCTGAGAAGCCGAAAGGTCGGATCTTTTCCCCTATTGGACTCAATGGGAACCCCGTATTTATAGGAAAGGGGCACCGCGAAGTAGAACTCATGCGGCGCGAAGGGGCGGCTGGTGCTTCGTGGGGGGATCACGAACGTCAGGACGTTTGCGGAGTGGTACCACCTCACAGTATTTTTGGCGGGCTCACTAACATTAGGTCATTCATGGAACGGTACCACCTCATGTGCTTCACGGCTACCGTGATGCTCGGGGGGTGCTTCGCGTCAGAGCTTTGCGAGACAGCGTACGAGGCTTCTTTTTCATCCCTTCTTTTCATGCACTATATTGGCACAAAAAATGCCCCCCATCTGTCTTGGAGATGCGGAGGGAAGAAGGGTCGATTTCTGAGGGAAAATCACCAAAATTATCGACGGTTCATGATGCGGCCTCGTGAAGGGGCCCGTGGGTCTGCCGGCGACTACGCAGTCCGGACGCATCGCGATGCTCTGCACGGGCAGGACGCCGTGTGAATCTCCAGGGTCACTGCCTATAAATAGGGGGGATGACCTCTCTTTTTCCTCTAGTGACTTTTTCCTCTTTCGCTCTCGACTTCATGAAGATCCGCGTCCTCCGCGTCCGCTCTCCGCGAATCGAGCTTCGCGGAGAATCGCGAGTCTTCGACTCCACGACTGCGCCAAGTGAATTTTTGTTTGCCGGCCTAGGCCAGACATAGCGGCTGGGTTTTGCACCCGAGCTTCGCGAGGAATCTTCTTGAGCAAGCTTCACCATCCAGCCCAAAAAATCATTTTTTGAGTTCCGAAACCGAAATGGCCCATCGAGAGGCTGTATTGGGGGTCCTTGCAGACTCCGCCTGGAGGGATGATATGGATAACTGTCTGGGCCTAGGAGAGATGGTCTGAAGCCACTCGGACCATAATTCTTTGACAAAACTGCTATCAGATGGTCAGAAGAACTATACCCAGTGCAAGAAGCTGCCCTTGTATGGCTTCGGGCGGAGGGATGACGTCTTCATCCTTGAGGCGAGTAGGGACGAACCAGCTTGCTGTTTCAAGAGAACACCATGTCAACGCCAGTGGTTCAGGGTGGATGATGGTCATGCCTGGGAGGACTTCACACCCGTAACCACCGACCGTCTCTACAACCATGTGAACAATATTGACTAGAATCCACTACAACCGGAGACGTCCCCTCCTCTGTATCGTACAATGCTGAATACGGCTTTGCAGGATTCGAAGAAGGGGTGGTCCGATGAGTGGGACCAGCGCCAGGGCGGAAACTTCACCAATGACTGGGCATGGGCCTACAGGGAAGGCGCCTCATGTGAGGAGTTTGGGGCCAAGCTGAGGAGAGTGGGTTTGTATGAGGTGGCATGGGCCTCCCAATTCCACATTTACCAACCGAAACAGCTGATGCCAGAGCTGCTGAAAAGATGGTAGTCTAGGACCAGTACTTTTCACCTGCACCTTGGAGAGGTGGGAATCAGCCTGTGGTATGTGCACCAGATTTCGGGGGTTTCGATCTTGGGTGTCATGTATGATGAGTTCCTCCCCTCCATGAGCGTGTGGGAGGATATGGAGCGAATTCCGCGACTGGTGTCGGCGCTGATTGCACTAGTCCCTAGAGAGGACAATGAAGAAGTGGGGGATGTCCACTTTAAGAAGTGGTTCGAGAGGTTCCTGAACTTCCTAGGGAATCGAAAGTTTCCTCCAAGGCCTCGAAATTGTCTGAAGGTGGCTCAACGGGGAATGGATCACTCGTACTGGCGGGTCTTGGAGGACAACCAATGGAAGACTTGGGGTTTCAGTGTCAGCACTGAACAGCAGCCGATAGTCATGCTGGAGGCATTCATCGCGGCTCTTATCTGCGGTTGGATCCTACTGGTGAGGGATACCAGCATGGGGGTGCGGCCCAGCTTGTTTATCATGGCATCGGTGTTGGCCCTGGGGCAGTAGGTCAATTTGGGGATTCCATTGCTCACCAAGTTGTACAAGATGTTGCGGCACGTTAGCGAGGGCAAGAAGCTGCCAAGGATATACGGGCCCTTCAACCATCTGTATGGGTGGATTGCGGCACACATCAGGGGGATTTATGAGTATCCAGACACTATCTCTCTGCTGGGATCAAACTTCCACCCCTCCATTCTGAATACGGCTCGGAGGTTCCCATTCAAACTAACCATGCCGATGGTGCTGTACCGGGTGTGGAGGGCGGATGAGTTTAACTTCCACCCATTTCCATTTCTAATGGGGATACTCACTAACGACGGGTAGGGAACGGAAGATCACTGGGCTTATCTCCTGGGCTTTTGAGGCAATGTTTTGGTGGCACGAGTGGATCGTGAGCCGCTCCGTGAACCGTACACCCCGCATCAGTTTGAGAGGCAGTTCCAGTGCCTCCAGCGTCTGACCCTGCAGGTTTACTATGAGGTGCATCATGAGGGGCACCAGTGTGTGATGAGGCAGCTGTGGCACATGTTCACATAGGAAGACGGGAAGATGAGAATTTTATTTCCTCCATCTTCCACCGCATTCAGATTGGTGAGGGAGTATGCCATTAGCTGGGAGGCTGCTTATCCAGGGGAGATGCTAAGGAAACCAACTATTCAGGTTGGTAACTTCGGGCCTCCTATATCCCGAGGTCGGGGTTGGAGGAAAGAAAAGGCCTCTCACAGTGGCAGAGCCGCCAAGGTGGTGAGACCCGCACCGGCCAAGGGTGTGGGAGCAGCGGCGGATTCGGTGATTCTGGAAGTGCAGGGCCATCCGGAGGGGCAGCCACCGATGGGATATCGTATGATATCCACTCAAGATCCAGGGAAGCGGCTGTGTCATATTGACATGGCAGAGGATGCGGCCTTCCCGGAGTCCTGGGACATTTGGGATGCCAACCAGCAATTCCTCAGTCCACCCGAGATGTGGGCACACTTGAATCACCTTGGGATGCAGTTACCGGGCATAGGCCCAGTACAGGCTGGTTTCATGGTGTCTTCGGCAGAGGCGGAGCAATACGTGGATGAGCTGGAGGACTACGTTCACACCAGTGGTGTCCCACACCCAATGTTAGACCGGGTGATGGTACTGCTGGATCGGACGGTCCCCCCACATCTGTCAGCTATCAATTTGAGGGAGCTCTTCCCCCTGTCGGAAGAATCAGAGGACTCCACTCGGGAGGATGAGGCTGGCGGAGGGAGCCCCTTGGAGGAAGGCCAAGTTGGAGACCAAGGGGCTCCCTCCACTCAGCTATTAATTAATTTGTGACTAGGTTTTATTAATTAATTATTTTCATCCAATTTATTTTTTTAAAATTAATTAATAAAATAGATGGTATGTGCTTCATCTCTCTTCCTCATTATATGTTCAAGGGTTTGTGTGTCCATGGGTGCTATATTGAATTTGTAGATTAATTCTTGAGTTCCCCACACCTACGTGTGAGTATTTATGTATTATTAAGATGAAGAATGTAGATATCGACCATACTAAGGCTAGGAAAAGTGTTAGACGAGTCATGGAAACATTAGACCAGGGTGTGAGAGACAATACGAGTTAGACACAACTTAGGTATTGTACCACTAGTCTCTTGGATGATTTATTTAAGATGATTGGATCAACTAGTAATAAAATATTACTATAAATCATTTATTTTATTTAAACTATGCATCATTTATTATTTTTTTGTGAGTATGAATGTGGGAACAATCACATTAAATAATGAACAAAATTCCTAGAATAAAAAAAATTCAGACATCATGAATATTTTATATTTTTTGAGCTGTCAAGTTGTGAGAGTGATAACATAATACATTCATAATTGATATAATTTTTTTTAATTTGTCGAGAAATAAAAAACCCTCAAATAAATATTAAGTCATAACATCTACCTTCATTTGAATTCAAAAAAATATGGGTGAATAAGGTTCTCGTCAACCATAGTTGAGGGTGTCTCCTACTACTACAAAGTTCTTATTAAAGTGATAGGTCACCTAAATCAAATATGGAAGTATATGTGTTTCTACAGAAATCATGTTTTTACTTTATAGGAAAAGAGTTGAATAAACCTTGTTTTTTATTTTTAGAATCTTTGACCTCACTCAATAGTTCAATGTGTCATGAGTTAATGAGGTTGTCCAGTCAAACTCCAACCGCGAAAATCCATGAGTAGTGGAATAGCCATATCTTAGACTATGAGGAGAGTTCTCATATATCATTTCTACTAGAATAATCAAGAAATAGAGAATTCTGAATCAGGTAGTGAGGGCAACTAGGGTTTGATAAAATAGTTGGAGATATAAAATGATTTAATTAATAAAAAATTCTAATCAACAATCATGATACTATACTTATCTATTAATATTTTATTTATTAAATTAATGGAATTAATACCACTACTACACTATGATCTATACTAAAAAAATAACATTTTTTAACCATCATTAATTACCATGATAAGTATAGACGCTTGCACAAAGTACAATGATATATGAAATTCTAGGTTCTAGAGTCCCCACTGCCTATCGTGATGCCATAGGAAGTGAGGGTGTGAAAGATTATTATTGGGGACTCATGTTTGATGTATTTTATGTTTAAATCATCCTGAAATCATAAATTTACTATGAGTTTTGGAAACAACATGATGAAATTGATGATTTCACATGTTTTCTCATCTCTAAGAAGCTTATGATGAGAATGTGAAGAATTATATGAATTATATGATGATTAAACTAAATATGTGTAAACTGAAAGATGGATTGGGATATTTCAATACATCCCATTCTTATATATTTTTCACCAATTTACACCATTTTCATTTTCGAATAAAAAAATAAATAGTGCGGAGAAATGGATTCATTATTTGGGTACTATTCACCAAGATGACAAGATCTTAAAGAAAATTCAATATTTTCTTATTATGGTGAAAATGTTTAAATACACGGAAAAAATCTAATTAAATTTTTCAATAAGAAAGAAAATTCCTAAATACCTTTTAATAACCGAGGTAGACCATCCTTTTGGAGGTTATTCTCTTCCCATGTCATCTGATAAGTCTACAGAAGATTAAATGCAATGAATTAAAGTATAAGGATAGGATTCCACGTAGTATATATTCATCATTTCATGTTATGTTTATCTTATAGTTATTGGGTATTAAATACAACAATCTTATCACATATGTGTACTAAAATATTATAACCATGTAAGAAAAGAAATGTTACAAGAAGTATGATGAATTATCCAAGTGGCTAAGAGAGGGTGATTCATAAGTCATTTGTGATAACTTCACAACTTATAATATCCATGTTTAATGGTTCTAGTTAAATTTTTTTATCTATTAACAAATAGAATATCTCATGTTTCCATTGGAAATAATGATACATTATTCTTGTTTTTGAATGAATGTTGTTGTTAGTGTCTAATATTTAACTAATAGTGCATTAATGCATGAATCATTGAAAATAACTGACGAATAAAAAATTTAAGACTCATTTATACATAGTTTTGGAAAGAAAATTATTTTTCTAATAAAACAATGTAGTTTTCAAGGATATACCCAGTATGGTTTTTAGAATATTTCAAGTTAAATACCAGAGGTATTATCAAAAAAATTTCATATTTAGACTTGGACAAAGAAACCTTCTTAAATAATGGTGGGCCATAATTATTTTCGGATTTATAGCCAGATAGAGTGAACTATTATGAGGTTATTACATATATAAACATAAATAAATCATAAAATTTCATTAACAGATTTAATAAATGTAAGAGGGAAGTGTGAAATATGCATACTTTGAAGATATGAGTATCCTCAGACTGGTAGGTTGTAGAATATCTTGAACAAGAAATCATTGTTCTATATAATGTAGCATGGAGTAATTCCTAAATGCAAAATTTTTATACACATAAAATCCATGATTTTGGTAAGAATGGTCGATGATAACTAAAAAATGAAAACATTGTTTGTTAAAATGTATTGTAGAGTAATTCCTAGATGCACATTTCATTATAGACATCAAATACATGATGTTATTAAAAGTAGAATTAATGTTATGAATCCTATAAATTTAAAAATATTCTATTATATTTATGAAACATTCTTTATAAATAGAGGCATTATCCTATAGTGATATGCCAACTCTAATGAAAAATTAATATCATATGATTTTTTTATGATATAAGTATATTATATCATAAGAACATACACTAAGATCTAAAGAGTTTGTAAGGATATAAATAAACAGGTGTAAAGAAAAACACAATGGATTTATAAATTAATTATATTAACGTTTTATAAGGATATTATAGAATTCCATAATATGGAAAATTTATTTTCAATTGATACACTATATTTCTATAAAAGGGTAAACATCTATATTTCAGATAGTGGGAGAAATATTTACTTGGTATATCTCAAGGATGGGGATGCAGAACTAGTTGGAATAGTAAAAAGTCCCACAAGAGATTTTGGAAAAGGAGTGTTCCATATACATATACTATGTAGGAAGGATAAAACCATTCTGGTGTTTTTACAATAACCATAGCTAATGACATTTTATTTATTAAGAATAGTGGATCCTCTAAGAATGTAATAATGAGAAATTATCTATGATTAAAAAATTTGATTAAAAATCCATATAGGATTCCTTGTTTCAAAGTACAAGATATTAATATTTTGAATGTTTAAAATCATGATACAATAGTGGTCTTCTTGAGAAACATTTAATGGGTAGTATAAGAGTAGTACCAATATGTATTGATTGGTTAAGCCAAGTCCTCATGCATAAATCAATTGTAATTATAATTTTCATAGTTACTTGTTACGATAATTTAATTTATAATTTGATGTGAAGACCACCTTTATTTAGTGTTTTAATTATAATACAACTAGAAAGAGTTGGTGATAACATATAATTCCAATATTGGGTGAATGTTTCTGAAGTGCAATTCGGGATTGAAGAATGAATGAAAATCATACAATATTCAGTTGAAAATGATTTTTTTTCCATATATTAGACCAAATCAATGTACATATTCCAAGAGGGTATTAGAATATAAAAGTGTTAAGAATTTGATAGATAATTATTACCACAATCACATGGAATACATCTCTCTAAGAAGACATGTATGATACATAGGATGATATTAAAATGGTGAGAAGAATTCCATAATAACTTGAAATGAATATATCACATATTCCATGATATGTAAAATGTATCATATTTCCAACATATACTTTATAGTACATGAATATCATTAAAATCTAGGAGAACTAAATGGGTAGCAGTGAGAATAATCCTGTTGTACCTGATAGAGTAAAAGGGTTATGTTCCTAGTACATGGAGATAAAGGGAAACTAGTTTAATAAGGCACAAACTTGTATTACTTTATATTAACTTCTTATAATATCATAGTCAGGAAAGGTTAATAATAAAGAGAAAAAAACTCAAGCTTGTGGTATCCATATCTACAAATACCAGGTTCGTTGCAGCTTCTGATGAAGATAAGGAATTAGTGTAAAATATAAAATGATATTTTTAGTTCATGGAATCACACTTAATAAGTAATGTTTTATCATAATTTGAATTATGATAATACTACTACATGTACTATCCAAGAAGCCAATTTTTAACACTGTATAAAAGGAATGTACTTTGGGATATCATCTATTATGGGGTTCAACTCAAAGGGATGTCACCGATAGTAGAGTAACCACGCAGTGGAGATGCAGTAGGCACAATGACTAAATACATTACTCAGAAAAGGACATATCGTGTCATATTAGAATTAACAAGGATAGTTATCATGTTGGAACTAGTCCAAGTGGGATTTTTATAAAATTGGGTCCCTAGACCCAACTTTATGAGTACATCTCAATTACCATATCTTATATATATAGTGATTTATATATGATATACCCTTACCATAATATTGTTGACATTTATACATCCACTGTTTATTTACTAATGACCTTAGATTATTTTTCATATCAAATGGTTATATAAGTTCCTAGGTTTTAATGAGTACATCAAGATACTATGAAAATAGTCTTAAAAATATGTCATATAGACCAGATACATCATATTGAAAAGACAAAGATGATGTATGGATATCTGGTGACGGGGGATCATAAGAGTTGAAACTTCTTCTCATGAAATGTTCACCACATGATCTCGAGTATATGAGATCATGAGGACTGAGTTGATAATAAGAACCCCACATATTTCTGGTGACATTGGTTGTTCATAACTGCGAATATGTGTAATGGTCTTCTGAAATGAGATTATTATTAATGCATACTATTTGATTTCATATTTTGATGATTGATGAAAACTATGGAATTAATGTTGTAGAGATGTCTCCCTTTTTGGTAACATCATTAGATGAATGGAATTGATTGAATAATCAAGAAATATATATTTTTCTTTTTAAAGGAAGTGATATATCATGCTGAGTTGATTTGGATGGTAGTACCTCACTAAATCCATGGACATGGTAGAATAACCTATGTCTCTCCAATTAGTTTAATGAATAATAAAGCAAGAAAGGATGATGACACAAACATTTCATCTTGAATTTTGGGATATCATGATACAAATAGATTATATTAAATATTGTGTGTTCGTAGGAAGTAGTCATTATTATGACTATACCATATCTATTAAGGTAGCAGTAAAAAAATTATTTATCGCATCACCACTTTGACATCGGTTAATTATAACTGAAAGGAAAAATCCATGTTTATTGCTTTATCACATTGGTTATTATATAACCAACATGAATAAGCTATATATTTCACTTTATCATGTCGGGTATATATTAATTAACTTGATAAAGTGTGTTGCTCTCTTTAATATTTTGGTTATTATATAACTTATGTGATAATGTGTCTTTGTCACCCTGGTTATATAATAAACGATGTAAAAAAGCAGTGAAAACTATGTTTTCACATCAGTTGTCAAATAACCACTTTGAAAAGGTAGATTATTAATATATGTTATTTTGTATCATACATTATATACCATTTAAAATTCTATGAATTGTACGTTGTAATCATTCTGGGATTATTCATTGTCATTAATGCAAACTCGTTTCTCTCACTCAGAAACCCTAAACCTCTTTTCTTTGATTTGGTGCACTACAATATCATATTTTAATCTTCATACATCATTTGTTTTCATCAAATCGTTATTACACAATCTATTTTCTTGTCTCTCAAGTAATACTAACACATCAAACATCTCCTTTGGTCATTCAATGGTGCCGAATCCCAAACTCTAATTTTTTATTCCAAGGAATCAAATCTCACATTATCATCTTCATAAACTCTCATGTTTTTTCAGCCTCATCATTTCACATTCGAATATAAATTTTCTCATTTAAAATATCAAATTACCATATTTATTTACCTTAGGTATGCATTTATTTATGTATATATCTATGTGGAATGCATTGTCTATTAATTTTCTATGTTAGATCATAAATTTACACATTATATTTTAATGTTATAGTGTTTATACTATATGGGAATGTGTTAACATTGAATTATTTCATAGTTTTTTATATTGTATCACACCTTAAATTTCTTCATTAAATCTCTAAATGTTTCTCATTTAGATGATTTTTTTGAATCATTCATTGTTTATACATACATTTCCATGTATATGGAATATTTTCAATTAGTATTATTCATTTATTAGAGACATATTAATATTAAAATGTTAAATATATACTTTAAAATTTACATAGAGTTCTATATAAATTATTGTATTAATAGTGTATATGAATATCAACAATTTTTTATGATGTGATCATGTTATTATCTTGAATAATCATATATTTAATAAAAAATCTTCATATTAAAAGTTAATTTCTATATAATTTTTAAATTATTGGGTAATAAAAAATAGAAATTATCAATTGGTTCCTTTTCATATATTTATTATGTTAGGACTGAATGTAAATTAACAGTGACATAGAGCCTTACCTAAATGATGCTTTCAAAAATTAACATTGTGTAACATAATTAGACATGTCATAGGTAAGTGAAATGTATATATAATTATGTGGAATATCTGGATTATTGGAAGCAATGACACAATTATTCATGAATAACAATTCCTTTTATGAATGAGATCTGATTATAAACGACATCAAATTTTATATTTGTGTTAAAATATTAATTTTTATATTATCATATAAATAACATTGTTAAGTATATTCTAATTTTAAGAATACATTATGAGGTTCAAGGTTATCATAGGCCATGAAATTCAAAATAATGAATTCACTATAGTCCATATAATTATGAAAATCTAATTAAAATCTGTCAATAAATTCACTTATGTTTTAGGAACAATCAACATTCATATTCCAAAGTCAAACAAAAACATTAGATTCCAATTTTTTTTACCATCATCAGGGATTCAAATCGACATCAACTACACACATTATACCAAATCACTATAATGTAGAGTGTGGATAAAATAAAATAGTCCATTATTAAATGTCTCTATTTAAATAACACTAGGGACCTCTCCCCATTTAATATTTAATCAAATGAGCTCTTTATTGATAATTTGAAATATGAAAATTATAACTCACTCATCCAAATCAAATGGGATAATATGAATTTCGTTAAACCACTTGATGAAGTTTATATTTTTTTATTAGAAAAAGAAAATTCTACTCATGTAGTAGAAAATAAATTGGTGAATTTGGTCCCTTTTATAAGCAATCTATGTGGATTCGGTTCAATAATATTCAATTTCATGTTTCATTTAATTTCATTTAGATTTAAATGAAAAATGACAGAATGGTACAACTAAATTTCCTTTTATTAATTACTTCCATGAATTTTTTTTATGATTTTACAATTATATTTAAACTTATATTCTATTATTCCATTGAATTTATAATAATACTTTTCAAATATTCATATATTTTTTAAAAAAATTAAAATTTTATTACTTCCAAATTATTATATATTTGACATAAATTTACATTATTTTCTATTTTATTGTTATATAACCATTCCAATTAACAATAAATCTATTCACTTATGTTATTATCTTTTGAAAAATTATATTCAATATTATTGAAAATCATAGAACCATTTTACTAATGAATTATACCACAAGTGTGTCTTCGTGATTATCAATGAAATATTATATCATTTCTCCATTTTACTCCCCTTTATCAATACTATATTGTTTTGAAAAGTTATTTATTTTTATGTATGTTATATATAATAATTTTTTGATGTTGGATTGTGAACCTTAGAATAGGTGATGAATTTGAGGAATGTGTTGATTATTTTTTTTATTTTCTAAATGAAATGTTCCAAAAAATTACATGTCTTTTTCCATGTATAAAATATTTAAATATATAGAAGTTTAAAATTATAGATATCAATGATCATTTAATTTTTCATGATTTTAATAAAAATTATAGACCTTGGATTTGGCATTGTGAAACTGGGTGGAATTTCACATATATTAATGATGTTAGTTTACAAGATAACGAGTCTAATCAAATTAAAAAAAATGATTTGTGATATCAAGGTTGGGGAAATTGAGAAAAAAATAACAATTGAGAATATATATGTTGATGCCAAAAAACCTCTATATCTGGGTTCTATATAATTTATAATTTTACCAATTGTATTAATATTTATTAACATGAAGGAGAAGCATGGATATAGTGACAATAGTTTTATAAAGACGATAAAACCATTGAAAGATATTATTCCTAAGTACAATGATCATTCATATTAATATTAAATAGATAAAAAATAAAATTCCCAATGGGATTTGGGTATAAAAAATACATGTATCTCAATTAACTATGTGTTATATAGGAAGGAATATGAATTTTTAACCGGGTGTCCTAAATATGGGACATCAATGATTGAGTTGAAAGAAAAGTCACAAGTTGATTTAGCAGTTACATAGACCCTTGACATGGCATTTTGGTATCTTCCTACAATTCCTATTTAGAAATGTTTTTTTTTTCAAATTCACATGATGAAAATATTTTATGATTTTAGGTATATTTGTTGATATGTGATCTAAAATTGTGGAAACTAACTGATTGTCCGTAGTGGAAAAAAATTGATCAGTAGTTTCCCAAATTTAGAAATGAAGTTATAAATGTACATCTTGGACTATACATAGATGGAATGAATCCATATCAATGATTTAGTAGTTCACATAGTTCATAGCCTATTATATTGTTACTTTACCACTTATATCCAGAATTTTATATGAAGTAAAAGTATGTTATATTGATTTTAATGATCTCTAGACCGAAACATCCGAAAATGATATTTATTTTTTCTTATCACCATGAATTAAGGATTTGATACTTTTATGGGAGGATGGTATAGGTTTTATGATTCTTATAAAAGAGAATATTTTCAACTGCATGTAATGATTTTGGTCACTATAAATGACTTCCCAGCATATGGATGTTTTTCTAGAAGTAGTTATAAGGGGTATTACAGTAGTCCAATTTTTGAAAAACTAACTTCATATTATCAACTACATCATTGGAGAATAACAATATACATGTTTCATCAAAAGATTTCGTGTATAGATCACTCTTATAGAATATTTGAAAAGGAATTCAATAGATCACAAGAATTTTATATTTTCTTAAAATAATTATCCAATGATTTGTATTTTGAGAGAGTGAAAAACATTAACGTGAAATTTCAAAAAACATATTAAATCTAGTAATGATAGAAATATTTCTATGAAATAGTCAATATTTTTTGAGAAACCATATTGGAGAAATCACGAGGTCAAACATAACATTGATGTTATGCACATGGATATAAATATTTATAAAATATATATTGGGACGTTATTAGATACTAAAGGAAAGACTAAATATGGGATGAAAGAATTATTGGACTAACTCTCAATGGTAATACATTTGGAGTCCTATCCCACTCTTGATGGAAGGTGATCATTCCTTCCCCCAACATATCATACATTATCCAATAGGTAGAAAATTAGTTTTTTAGTGTCTTTATGATATCAATGTGTTGCATGTTTTTTCTCTTAATGTAAAATATTTTGTGTATTTAAAGGATTTGATGTTGACATGAATGAAATCTCATGATTATCATGTAATGATGCACTAACCTTTTCCGGTTTCATTGTGTGGTATATTTCACATCAATGAATGAATGACTGTCATGATGGTGTGTTATTTTTTAAATTCATTTTTCAATAAGATGATTGGACTAAATGGTTTGAAATTTTTTGGGAAAAATGGATATATAATTTTTCAATTGTAAATGTGATTTCCTGTATCTTTTTTTGATATCATGTATCATTTAATGGTTTATTTGGTGTAAGAAATAAAATGTTTTGGACCTTTATATCTATATTAGACATATACTTTTGATAATTATATGAACATATTGAAGGGTAATGTTAATAATTAATATCTACCTAAAGAATCCATTATTGAGATGTTTTTTTAATGAGGTTACATAGTTTTTTACAAGAAACATGTCAATAGTGGACAAAATTGTTTTTCCTACATATTTCCATAACCATGTTAATTATAGAGAAAATATGATATGTTCCTTGAAATTCAAATCATTGATAGGTGAATAGATAAAGAATGTATATTTACAAATATTTAATAACATGTATGATTGTCATCCATATAGAAAATATCATTTTAATGTGTTGATATGGAATAAGCATTACACAAAAAATTTCAATGGATTAGAGATTCTGTTCTTGTAGATTAGATGAATCATAAATATTGATATGGTTAGTGGGTTTTCCATGTTCAAATTTTATAATATAGTCTAATTATTAAATTAATGGCTATATATTTTATATGAAAGATGAATACAATCGAAGTGTAGCTAAAAAAAGTTGTGTATTGGTTTTCGCAGAAGCAATGTAATTTTTTAGTGCCCAAGACAAAAACCCAATTTCCATATCATGTGAATATTAGAAAGTCATTGAAGAACTATGAGAATTTTATTACATTAAATTTCATGTCATGGTGTTTAAATTCAAATGGTTTATGAATGAAAATAATTTTAGACATGATGAATTTTGAATGATACTAGTTAGTATGAATATAATGGAATACACCACTAATCCCTTTTTAATGGAAACAGATGAAAAAAATGTTCAATGTTTTTAAAAACTATAATATGTTTTTTTCTATTGTTTTACAAGGGAAAAATAGTATGTTGGTGATGATTAAATTGATGAAGATGTTGATTTATGTGAGATACCTACTTGAATGTAATGTTTCACAGGCAACATTGATGAGTACATCATAGAGATGGTTTGTGCCATACAGAATGATCATGATGAAGTAATTTGGGAAAATAAACCTTTAGTAAATTTCTAATATTATAGTTAACATATTTATATTTCTCTTTTACTTTTTTAAATTTCATAAAATGATAGATACTTTAATTTTATTTTCTTTATTAAAATATATAAAAGTATAACTAATAAGTAAAATTTGTTGTTTATATTAGGGTAGTTATTTTATCTTACTATATTTACCCTTACATGACTTATCTATTAATTTATTTTTTTGAAAAAAAACTTATTTCAAATACAATATGTTAAATAAAAACTAAAATATTATATAATATTATATTATAAAATTATTCTTTCGGTGTAAAAAATTATTTTTTTAGGTTGGATCAGCCTTGCTATTCACATACCATTTTTATATTTTTTTAATTCATTTATATTTAATTTTATATCTCATAATATTTGTTTTCATTTTAGTTAACTATAACACATTTGAATAAAAATGTGTTAATTTTAGTTTAGTTTATTTTTTTGATAAATTTTCTTTTTTTACATTAGTATGTAATAGTTGTATTTCTACATTTTGTACTAATTGTTTGTTGTTTTGATTTCTAGGTTAATGATAGATCAATCATCTAATCCACCACATACATCAGGAGAAGATAATTCCCATACCTATGGGGATGAATGTACATAAGATCTTGTTGACTTTCCTCAAATTTTTTACAAGATACATATACTTCTATAGGGCCAAAGAATAGTTTGAGGGTTGGTAAATGTGGAAGCACATGTTTACCAAAATATTTAGTTTCCTATATTTAAGACTACATGATATTGGTAAAATTTTATGATAATGATATTTCAATAGGTCTAAATTCAAAACAATTCAAAACATTTATATCAGTTCAAGAAAATATAAAAATTAGTATTTTGATTGATGATTATATAAGTTTTGAAAATTTGAAAATATCTCTCTTATGGGAGAACATTTTTGTAATCTCATTTGTTTTTATTTTACTTATCTTAAAACTTTTATATTAATATATTCTTTTCCACTACTTATCAGATGGAATATGATATTCCTGATACTGGTGGTGTTAGTATGAAACTTTTATCATTGTATTCTAGGATATGGATGGATTTTGAATCAACCCTCAAAATAGATTTAATTTTTCAGAATAGAAAATATCATAATCCATGTGACACATATCCATTTATAGATTAAGAGACATGGAAGAAATTTGATGAAAAGTAGAAGATGAGAAGTATTTTTGGTAAGTATAATGTTACCATTTAGAAGAATTTTTTTATTTAATAATGATCATATAAATGATTTAATAATTGTTTCTTTATTCTTAATTTACAAAAATTTAGGAGATCTCACCAAGATATCCAATCACGAATTGTATACCCTCATACTTAATCTATGGGAGGGTATATGTTATTGGAATAAAAAATGATGGCAAAAGTTTTTCAAAAACTGAGAGCGGATTCTTCAGCCTTTGTAGAGGATTCCCCTCCACCCCCAGAAGACATCAAAAAATGGAAGATGGCTCGAATGAGAAAAAATAAAAATATCTTATGGAAGATTCAAGATTTGTTGTTGAGATGATTTTAATATGTTTACCTTATTTATTTATCTATGTTAATTCAATTATATATATTTTTTGATTCATGGAGTATTTTTTCAAAAATTTTATATAGGATTCTATCGAGGAGTAGAGAACATAAGGAGTCTTTATAACTGTGGGTTGGAGGGATATTTTAGCTATAACATTGGGAAATCCTGAACAGTCTGTTCTTTTACAAGGATACCTGTCAGGTTTATTGGTGAAAAAAGTGTTTCCAAGTTTTGGTGCTTTATCAATTGAGGATGTTTATAAAAAATAATCTTAGAAAGCTTAATTTCGGGATATTCATGTGACAATGGAGTATTGGATTATTGTTTCAATATATTTGGTGATTTTAAACATGAAAATATAGTTTTAGACTAAAACTCTCCCGAGTAACTCTTACTCCTCCACCTCTACCTACATAACCCTCTCCTTATCCAACTCCTGCACCCCACCTCCATAACTTCCGGGTTATTGTGAGTTATATGTTAAAGAAACCCAACATCATTTTTCGTCATATGGAATGATATTTTATATTGTATAAAACATTTATCCTCAGTAGATTTTGATAGAGAATAATAGGGTCACTATATATAATATTATTAATAGATCTATAAGAGTACCATTACATAGAGATGAGGTAAGTACAGTTGGGAAAATAATCATACATTTTTTACTATTTCGTCATAAACTTGTCTGACATATTACTATAGAGGTATGCGTTTATTTTATGTTTTATTTCATTTTTTATTAATTTTTTTTAATATTATAATGTTAATGTATTTACTTACATTGTTAGAGGAATTCTTTAAAGGTAAATAAATATTATATATACAAAAAATAAATTAAATATGTTGCGACTTTAGATACATATTCTAGTAGTCTAGATAGGTTATCTATATATTCAAATATATTGTCATTTGATTATGAGATTCAAATTGAAGATGGCGTTTTTTGTCATGCAATGATGGTGAAACTTTTGAAAAATGATATCGTAGAGCTTGTTACTCGGTATTAGTTGGGCATCAACATAATACAATTTGTTTCCATGTAATCTTAACATACATCATTTTATATAGTTATTTTGTTGAAAATTTATACTAATATTTATTTTGTATTAAGTATATATCTTAAGAAAATTTGTATAGATCATGAAAAGACATATGTATATGGATTTTTTGACCCAAAGTTTTTTTCAACTATAGAGATGACAATAACTGTAGTGGAAAGAACATTTTATATTGCTGATGGATTTCAAAAGAATGCAATTATTTAGTAATGGATGTTTTATTATCATAAATATTATGAAAAATATATGTCATGAAGTCTTATATATATATTAACATAATTACCTAAAACATAAATTTTCATTTATATCACTGGCTATTGGATGTTAGTTATTTTATGACCAAGGTACAAGTAAATTTACCGGTTATTCTCAATCCTTGGTGTAGTGATAATTTTTTTAAGAATGTATTAGACCCATAAGTTTGAGTTTTTAATATGTTTTCATATTGTTATTCCTTTTAAATTTATTTCATTTATATTTATTTCATATAGCGTATATAATTTGTTTCTAGAGAGTTCATAAGAAAGAAGATCTCCAAGATCAAATATGTATACCCCATGGCGAATTTTCATTTAGAATTATTAACTTTTTGGTATATTACATAATAATGTTATTTTGAATTGGAAAAATATTTTAAAAAATGTTTTCATAAACAAGAAGGCTTAAAAATGTGGATATTATTTATTAAGAGTTATGTATGAAATAATTTCAACTGGGATAGCTACGAATCTCTGCCATATTAGATTTATTTATAAACCGTCATTATTATTTTGTTCATTTTATTCATATTACTTATCATATTCCTTCCTTTTAATTTGTAGCTTCTTCATGAACCTTTGAATTATAGTTCATAGGAACTAAGAGACTTACAAATTGAATGTGAAAATCATTTTACAAGAGTGGTTTTTTTAGTTTATTTGTACTATATATAAAAATCTTTAATGTTCTAATTATAAATGTGTTCTTATGGTTGTTCTACAACCATTTAGGATTGTTTTATGCTCGGTTTCTACTTGGTTTTCTAGTTGTTTTTTCTTCTTGTATACTGTAGAGAGGAGAGTTAAATAAATTATCTTTTCACAACATTTATTAGATAACCGTTGTTAAAAACCCATAAATATTGGGGTTTCACATCTGTTATCAAATAAGTGAAGTGAAGATCCCTTTATCGCATCTTTTTTTCACTTAGGTTATTTTGTAACATAATTGAAAACCCCAATAAGATTGGGTTTTCATATTGGTTATCAAATAAATGATGTGAAAAATCTAATCTTAATGGGTTTTTCACATTTATTATCAAATAAACTAAGTGAGAAACCAATCCAATAATTCATTTCTAATGTAAGTTGTTTTAACCATCATTAAAAAAATATTTAGAAAATCACCTGAAATAACATTATGTACTAACAGATGATAAAATTTTTAAAAACTAACAGGAAAAAACAATTTCTGCACTAGTGAGGGGACCTGATGGGTTACTAGACTCAATTCATGTTATGTGAATAATATTAACTACTATCGAGATATGATCCCATAGGGCCACACAATATGTGTAATCAAGAGTTTGGTTGATTCCAATTTATTGGAGTGTAAGACATAGTGGCCCCCCACACAGTCCGAGGGACACTAGATTATATATAATCTCTATGAAATAATTAAATTCATATTATTCGTGTTTAGAAGAATTGGAATTGAATTTAGTTATTTAAATTATTCATAAGATATTAAGTGAATACATGGAAAAATATTTAACAAATAAATATTATGTAAATATTTAATATTCATTTAATATTTTTGGGATTGATAATTTGAATTATTGACTTGATTTTTTCAAGTAATATATTGATTATATTACAAGTATGTGAAAAAATATAAATGTAAATTGTGACCAATTAAATCATTCATAATATGTTTTTTATAAATTAATTTTTAGGTAAAATATATTTGATATATGGAGAGTCATTTTCTGGTTTTTTTAACATTGATATATTAGTGGTAGGTGACTCTCATTTTTATTACTATTCACTGATCATTTTTTAGAGCATATCACTCATATCTCCGACTTTATATATAGATAATTCTTTGATAGGAGAAACCAAACTGATTTCTACTTCATGGGTCGAAGGATTCACATAGCAGTGATCATTGGGATATTAAAGGAATCATTGGATCTCTGTGATAGAAAACAAATATCAATGGTCAATGCTCTCATAGATTTTGGAATCATACGTGGATAGTCAAGATGGATCCAACTCTGCCTTCTTTAAGCAACGGTCACCAGTGAAAATTGGTTGTCGAACTTGTCTTCAAATAAAATGAGTAATTTTTATATTTATATTTCATTCTAAAAATATTCATGTAGGATCATCGGCTTTTGTAAGAGGATCCACATCAGTAGAGATGACATATTTATATCAATTAGTGGTGAGAAATTTTAAATCCCCAGTCCATTAACTTCGGTAGTGCACCCCGGTACCTTCAATTGGAATCAAAGAGTTTTTGTGTTGGTATAATAATACAGTATGTTAATTTTTCAATAAATTTTTTTAGAGGGTGTTGATAAGGTCCCATCACTATAGATGATGATACAATACAACCTCAAATGACCATGTTGCGACCATTTGAAGATTTAAATTAGATTGAAATCATATTTACTGAAGGTTTAAATTAAATTAAATATATATATGTTATAATATTCTTGAATCCATTTGCGATTTTTTTTTTGATATTTCCCAAACTTTGGATAGATTTTTGGTGGTCAGAATAGTATTTCATAGTCAATTTGTATTTCGTTTAGTTAGACATTATTCCACATGTCAATGGAATGAGAAAAAAAGTAAAACAATAAATAAATTATTTTTTTCACAAAAATTATTCTATGAGGATTTAGAATTTGGAAAATGAAATAAAATTAAAAAATAAAAAAAATATAAAGGGTGGGGTGGTGTCAGAACCATCCAAGAAAAAAATTTGAAAAAAAATGTGAATAAAAAAGGGGGTGATGCACTTTTTGAAAAAAAAAATAGTATGGCTCAACTCTCTCCTCCATAACCCCGATGAAATCCTTCCTAGCCCCATGTCACATGCACCTCTATCGCACCACTGAACCCCACTACGATTGGACTCCCCCCTATCATGCACCTCCACTAGGCATCCCCTTCTATATTTTATCTCTTCCACATTACATGGATAGCCCCTCTTCCCTGTAATTTCTAGATATCATTCATTGTACTTCCTGAACATCATCGTGTTTGGTCACCCTAAATGCTACACCTCCTAGATAGACACTTTTTTGGCCACATCATTTCCGATAGACCTGCAGTGTTAGACACCTCTCATTGGTCAGATCCACTGTGCTACCCACTTCTTGTTGGGTAGACCCAACACCCCGACCTCCTACCATGTGGCCCCTCCCAAAATATCTTCTTGGTGTGGTACCTTCCATCCCACCTGTAGCCAAGCCGGGTCGGTCTGACCTTGGTCGAGTCAGTTTGAGCCTTTACTGACCGACCTAGAGTATTTCAAGCATTCAATTATTCTATAATCACTTTCAGGGGTTTTCTGGCATACCCAATGCCTGAAAAAAAATTAAAAATTTCAAAAAAATTGGTACTAAGACACCTAATTTTTTTAATTAAAATATAAAATTAAATGAAATTATTTTAATACATTTAACATTCCACAATATACATTTATTTCTAATCTAATTTATATTTCACATTTACTATTTGTGTTGACAGATCATGAGTAGTGACCAACCAATGTATTGTCGGTTTTATTAATTAATTAATTATTGCATGTGGTTGATTTTTTTATTAATTAATTAATAAAATTGTTGGCCTGTGCATTATCTCCCTTTCACATTATATATATATAAAGGTATTCATGTTCACCTGATCTGTATTTCATGTGTATTAGGAATTCCCAAGAACCTTTCACCTATGTGAATCTATTGATGTATTATTATAAGGCCCTGGCCTTAAACCTTATTTAATATTGAATTAAATGAATAATTCACATTGAGGATCTTTTTAGGTTTAGATTTATAGAGAATTATGACATAACTATTACATCTCAAAAGATTACAATGTAGAAACTTCTACTATGTTTCCATAAAATAAAAACTCTTAAAAAGAAACATGTCTAGTTCCATGTTTTATGTAGCATGACTTTCCCTTGATCCCATCCATAACCCTATTCCACGTTAAGTCCTGTGAAAAACATTTCAAAAACTTGTGGTGAGCATAAAAAGCTCATTAAGGGATACACAATGAATGAAAACTATTAGTTTTTCAAGATAACAAGTAAACCATGTATACTTTATCAAAGTAATACTTTTCACCTTTATGAAGTAGTAAAAACTCTTCATTGAATTAAATTTCATTACTTACCCTTTTGTAACCAAAATATTACAATAAAACCCATATAATGATCACATAACATATAATGGTAACTTGGGACATAAACATACTTAAATGGAATAACCATACGGTTGACTTCCACACATATCACTTAATGGAATAGCCGTACGACCGACTTCCATATCGAATGCATTGAAGGTTATAATGTAACCACCCATCCTAGTATTCATGGAACCACCCGTCATATGGTTTATCACATAACCACCCATCAAATTTCCAAGTACCATTATAAAATCATAAGACATAAAACACATATAATAGAAAGAGAACATTTCCACACTTTGATCACAATATATCACTTAAATATATTGAAATAACAAATCCATTATAAAAACCATTTTCAATACCAAAATACATAAAAGATTATATGGTGTTTATTTCATTTAAAAAAACATTTCGGCTTATTGAGGAAGCCAACGACCAAATAATACTCGTGGGGGCGGAAAAGGTCGTTGTCACCGCGTACGTTAAAAGAAACATTCCTTTTTTCGTTTAGTAAAACGCTTCGTAGAAAAATATTCCTTTTGTATTAAAGTAAAATTCAAAGGGGTTTATACACCATATAAAAGAACAAAATATGACTTAATGAAAGGAGATTGAGACGAAGTCCCTTACCTCAGGTCCCACTTGACTCGATCATTCTTTAACGTCCTGAATAATAAACTTGATTTAATATATACTTGGTTAAGAACATTTTTCAAGTTCATTATTACTTTTATATCACTTATTACCATGTTATAAACATTATGTAATCATATAAGTTAATAATGTTTGTTTTTTCGATATTTGGTTCTTATGTCGAAAGTGGACTACTTACAATTACATTTTGTTCATGTGGTCAAAGGTTCATTATATCCAGAATGATATCCATGATTTGGATATCATATATATCATATATATCTAGAATCTACATGTATTTATAATATTAAATAATCATTTATAGGTAAGAAATGAAATGCACCGTTCATGGAGACGGTAAGCCGTACGTACGCATGAACGCTACTTTCATTTCTATGTCATATTAATGGAATTAAAACTTAATGAGAGATATATATATTTAAATTCCAGAATTATATTAATCATTTAGATGTAACATAAATCATATATATCAATTATATATATGTACTTATAATAGTACATTACATTTGAGGATAATAAATGAAATGCACCGTTCATGGAGACGGTGAGCCGTACGTACGCATAAACGCTACTTTCATTTATATCTCATACTTTAATGGAATTAAATAATAATTATATAAAGGTATATTATAATTCCATTATAATATAATATATAATATTATTAAATCTATCGTTTATATATACCACATATGGTATTAACGAATCAAATCACTTTGAGGGGGCGGTAGTCCGCACTTCTTAAAATGAAGATATCGCGTTTACCCATAATGGAAACCATAAGGTTTTCCATAAATGAAAAAATAAAAAAGCTTAAGAAAAACATAAAAATATTATATATCATATATAAACATATTGACATCTTAATGGCCACCTTTGAAGGTGTTATATGAGTGTTGAACAATAATCGTTTCGTGAGGCAGAAATTCGCCATCCACAGAAACAGTATGCTCATTAACCATTATATGTAGATGTGTTTAAGTTTATCTCGAATTCTTCTGATAAAAACATCCTAGTATATTGAAGATGCTATATTTGTTACAAAACGAAATGAATAAAACGAGCTTAGGGGGTTGGAGAAGAAAAATAAAACAAAAGAACACAAGTGAAGACATTACCTTAAAATCGGGTAACTCTCTTATATTGGAGCTCAAAGGCTTCTTTGGGAAGACTTGTGCCCAATGTGAGTCTTATATAAGTAAGAGAGAGATGTGTAGAGACAAAAAGATAAGTTCTTGTCCGAACCAAAGGCTTGAGATTTCTGGGTAAGGAGGTAGAGGTGGGGGCCTTTTATAAGAGGAGAGGAGGGGCACTCTTGGAAAGTTATAAAAGGTTACTTTATCATAAAATTATTTTCTGATTTAAAAGTTCCCAAAATTATATATTTCTAGGATAAGGTAATAGGAGTTCTAAATATACTCATACAATAGGTTTTTGACATGTTTAGGTTTTATATTTTACATTATCTTTTCATTTTATTTAAATCGTTAAATAATGAGGAAATCACTGCATCATCATGGTATCATAAATAATTTATTTATTTAATGTCTAAAAATTATAAAACAAATATGATGTTGTAGGAAATATTTTTATCTTTATAATGAATATTTATAGTCAAAAATATGACTTGTATAACCCCATTTAAAAATTGATTTAGTAAAAAAACACATGTTTGTGACATTTTTATTTTAACATTAAATAAAAAGTTATTAATGTCATTTTCCTACCAAAGAGGATCAATGGGGTCCCAAAGTTGACCCATGTATTGTCTTGGTCGTCCATGTCACATCCAATAATGGTAGGACACGTGTATAAGTCATTTCTTATTATCAAAACATAATTTTTACCTTAAACTGCACTAATTACCTCTAATCACGATTAAACACTTAAAAGTTACTATTCTCCAAAAAAAATTATTTTAATCTCATTGAAACACATTTTAATTCCTAATGACAACCCTTTATGTCGTATTTTTTAAATTCAAAACACAGAGGTGGTAAAATTTCATTTAAACGGAAAATCAGTTTTTATAAGTACCACTTAGTGGTTTCATATTCATCAAAAATTGAAGTTTTTCAGAAAAATTACAAAACATCACCCTAAGCTATATTTGATATTCTTAATTCAAAAATGATGTCTATTTTACAAAATTAAAAACATATATGTTACATTAATTAATTTAATAATTAATTCCCGCTGTTAGAGAAAATAGCGTGTTTTTATGAAACAATAAATATCAAAAGATTGACACTAGTTTAAGTCCAATTTCAAAGTGAAATTAAATCCAATGACCAAAATTGTATTAAATGGTAAAAATATATTCTAATTTAACTTTAAAACCATTTCAAAAGATAATATAATCATATAAATCAATTAGATTAAAAAGTGGTTTTGAATTAAAATACAACATTTTTCACTATTCATTAAAAAATGAACTTTATCGGAAAAATACCAAAAATTAACACAAAGTAAATTTTAATGTCCCTATTCTAAAGAAGAATTTTATTTGGTCCAATAGAATTTATAATAGTGACCAAACCTATATTTATATACGGTTCTCCATTAAAAGGTGATAAGTCGACCTTTAGTGAAAATTAGAGTATATATGCTTAAAATTGAATTGTTTTCGTATTTTAAGCCCTTATCCTTTATTAGATAAATGTAAAAACATTTAACAAACATATATAATCATATTTTAGTTATTTCTATCCATTCCCGCCAATACAACGGCTCTGTGTTAACTACCATTTAAAATAATATTATTTTATTACTAGTGTGCAACGTAAGATTTCAATGAAACTCTTTGTTGTGTATCGGGTATGCTATCGAACATAGCAACCCCTTTAAAGTAAAATTAATATTTAATTCATAAATATTAATAAATATGAAAATTATTTATTCTTTATTTACCTGGGATGTTACATCCTTCCCCCCTTTTGGGAATTGCATCCTCGCAATTTTATTAACTTATCAAAATAAGTGGGGGTATTTATCTCTCATAGCATTTTCAGATTCTCACGTTGCCTCTTCAACCATATGGTTTTTTCACAAAACCTTTACCCGGTGAATCACCTTATTTCGCAACACTTTCTCTCTTTGGTCAAGAATCTGGATTGGTAGTTCTTCATAAGAGAGATTCTCTTCCAACTAAACTACCTCTGGGCTCAAAACATGAGATGAATCTAGCATATACTTTCTCAACATCGAAACATGAAAAACATAGTGTACCTGAGATATACTCGGAGGTAAAGCCACTCGGTAAGTAACTGATCCAACTTTGTCTAGAATTTCTTGTGGTCCAATGAACCTTGGACTCAGCTTTCCTTTCTTACCAAATCACATCACACATTTCCATGGATAAACCTTGAGAAAAACATGATCACCTACCTCAAACGATATATCCTTCCTCCGGTTATCCACATAACTCCTCTACCTGCTTTGAGCTATTCTCCTGTGTTTTTGAATCAACTGAACTTTTTCTGCCATCTCTTCTACAAATTCTGGTCCCATCAACTTCCTTTCACCCACTTCATCCTAGAAAGCTGGAGTTTGACACCGCTTCCCATATAATGCCTCAAATGGTGCCATATGTATACTAGAATGAAAACTATTATTATAAGACAACTCAACCAAAGAAAGATGTTGGTCCCAACTTCCCTGATAATCCATAGAGCAAGCTCGTATCACATCCTCCAAGGTCTGAATTGTTCGTTCTGACTGCCCATCTGATTGCTGATGAAAAGCTGTAATAAAATTTAATTTAGTACCCAATGACTTCTGAAGGCCTTTCCAAAAGTTAGAAGTAAACCTGGGATCACGATCGGACACAATGAAGAGGGGAAATCCATCTAACCTGACTATCTCTGTAAGATACAATCAAGAAAGTTGATCTAGAGAGAAAGTATCTCGAATGAGAAGGAAATGAGATGATTTATTCAAGCGATCAACAATGACCCAGATTGCATTATTACCTCGAGATGTCTTCTGTAATCCCACAACAAAGTCCATGGATATGTTTTCCCATTTCCACTCTCGCACTGGTAAAGGCTGAACCATCCCTTTCGTTAACTTCCTCTCTGCTTTAACCTGCATACAAGTCAAACACTTCACAATAAAATCAGCAATATCTCTTTTCATTCCATCCCACTAGTAATACTCCCGCAGATCTTTGTACATCTTATTACTGCCAGGATGAACTGAAAACAGGGAACTATGAGCCTCACATAACAACTCTTTCTTCAACTTTGAATCACCAAGCACACATAATCTCTTCCCAAACCTCAAAACACAGTCATTATCAATTTTAAATTCAGGAAACTTACCCTTCTAAACTAGATCTACCTTTTTCTGCAACCCACTGTCTTCCTTCTGCGCTTTCTTAATTCTGTCTGATAGGGATGATCTCACTGATACCTGAAACAAAACAGAATAACTTCCTGCACCAACACCTTCTATGCCAAAGTTCATCAAATCAAAAACCAAAGGATCTCATTCCAAACGTAGCATGGTTAATGAATCATTACTTTTTCGACTCAAAGCATCAGCCACTTTATTTGATTTTCCCGGCTGGTAGTGAATTTTACAATCATAATCCTTGATAAATTCCAGCCATCTCCTCTGCCTCATGTTCAATTCTTTCTGAGTGAATATATAATTTAATCTTTTGTGATCAGTATATATTTCACACTTTACTCCATACAAATGATGCCTTAAAAATTTTAGAGCAAAAACAACAATTGCTAATTCCAAGTCATGTGTAAGATAATTTACCTCATGAGTTATCAAATGATGTGAAGCATAAGAAATTACTTGATCATTCTACATTTGGATGCAACCAAGTCCTTTCAATGAAGCATCACTGTAGATAACAAACTCACCATTCTTGGAAGGAAGTTCCAAAACTGGAGCATTCACCAATCTTCTTTTCAATTCCTGAAAACAATCATCACATTCTTTTGTCCAGATAAACTTAACATTATTCCGAGTAAGCTTAGTCATTGGACTAGATGAAAATAAAATTTTTCCAAAAAACCTTCGGTAGTAACCGACCAAACCAAGAAAACTACGGATCTCGGTTACATTTTTGGGTATTGTCCATTCTTCAACAACTTTTGTTTTAGCAGGATCAACAGTTATGCCATCTTTTGAAACAATGTGACCAAGTAAAGAAATTTGTTATAACCAGAACTCACACTTGATAAATTTTCCATACAGTTTCTTTTCTTTTAAGGTTTGCAAGATAACCATTAAATTACTTTCATGCTCCTCTTTACTTTTAGAAAACACCAATATTTCATCGATGAAAACAACAAAAAACTTATCTAAGAACTCATGAAAAAATCTATTCATAAGGTCCATGAATACAGCAGGTGTATTGGTTAACCCAAAAGGCATAACTGAAAATTCATAATGGCCATATCTAGTAAGGAACGCAGTATTCGGAACGTCTACATCTTTTACTTTCAACAGATGGTACCCCGACCTGATGTCAATCTTCGAAAAATAATGATCTCCCTAGATCTGATCAAACAAATCATCGATATGAAGCAAATGATAATTGTTCTTAATAGTAATGTTATTTAAGGCTCTATAATCAATGCAAAGTCTCATTGAGCCATATTTATTTTTAATAAACAAGACTGGTTCACCCCATGGTGATGTGCTAGGTTGAATGAAACCTTTATCTAATAACTCCTCCAATTGTTTCTTTAACTCTAAAAGTTCAACATGAGCCATTTGATAAGGGGGTTTTGAAATTGGCTTAGAATCATGAAATAAGTCAACAGTAAATTCAACTTCCCGATCACGAATAACACTGGGAAACTCATCAGGAAAAACATCAAGATACTCATTTACCATTGGCACATCATTAATCTGAACAGTTTCTTTATTTTCAACAATATGTGCAAGGTAACATTCATTTCCATATTTTACTAGTTTCTTAACTTCCTAATATGTTATCCAAATATAGGGTTCATTCTTGTACACAAACTGAAAATATTTCTAAAAAGAAACCATTTTAGCTCTGCAGTCAATCTTAGCATGATAAACAGAAATCCAATCCATTCCTAAAATAACATCAAACTCTACTAGAGGAAAAACAATAAGGTTTGTTGGTAGATTCTTTCCGCACACAAGGATAGGAAGGTTCTTATAATTCCTTTTTGTCTAAACGTTCCCTCCAGGTGTTTTTACCATAAGTTCAGGATTCATATCTTGAGATGAAATTTCCAATTTACTAGAAAACTTCTCAGTGATGAAAGAATGTGTAGACCCTGAATCAGTCAACACATTGGCATAATCTGAACAAACAAACAGTGTACCTGATACTACATCATTCGATGGCCCAACATCTGCTGAAGTAGTTGCAAAGGATTTTACCACCCCTTTCTTCTTGTAGTCAGGCTACTTTCCCTCAGTTTAGTTCTTCATTATACACTAGTTTTCATAATGACCCATTTCATTACACTTAAAACATCTTACCGCAGGATTTTTATTTCCCGCTTGATCATCTTCCTTATAGTTACGAGTAATATGACCAGACTTACCACATCGAAATCAGATTCCAGACTTGGATAAACATTCTCCAAGATTCATTTTACCACACTTCTCATAGGATGGATATTTGGTTTTCTTACCTCCTTGTTTTGATGAATTCTTCCCTTTTTCCTGTCAACTGGACCTCTTATTCTTTTGTTTGTCAAAGATCACATGATCATCAGCAAACTCCATTTCCACCTTTTTCGCACATCGAACAAGTTTTTCATAACTTTTGAACTCATGAGAAGCTAAATCCCTTCGATACCTTGGATTTAACCCTCAGTAAAAATGTTTTATTTTACTATCAAGATCTCGTATGAAGTTTGGAGCATACCTTGCCAATCGAGTGAACTTTTCTTCATAAGCAGCCACTGAATCATCCTCCTGCCTCAATTCTAGGAATTTTTTTCCATCCTATGATGAACCACCTTAGGGAAATATTTATCAAGAAACATACCATTGAATTAGTCCTAGTAAAGATCATCAATCTCATCACTATCCATGATATTTTTCACCATCGACCACCACTGATCAGCTTCACCTTAAAAACGGTAAACATCAAGACTAACCTTTTGATGTTTTGAACACCCCATGACATCAAAAATCTTCTCCAGTGCTTTAATCCACCCTTCAGCTAGCACTAGGTCAGATGATCCTCTGAATGATGGGGGATGTTGCCTCATGAAATGTTCCACCACTGAAATGTTCCTCTGCGGTTGATCTGGCTGATCTCGTGCATGGATACCACCACTATTTATAGCCTGAGTCAACTGTTCCATAACTGCAACAAACTATTCAGTTCCGATTCCGACCATCTCAGGTTGTTGATTTGGAAGGTTGTCTTCCTCCTGATGTCATCCCAATATAGCTGCTTTGTTTCCTCTATGGAAAACCATTCTGAACACAGAAATATCTTAGGCAAAGCAACATGGTAATCATTAAATGCTATATCATTTCAATCATACCATAAATTAACTCATAATTTAACAATTTTCTTACTCCTAATGTTGTCTAAACCGACCTATGATACCAACTATAAGGCCTCGACCTTAAACCTTACTTAATTTTGAATTAAATGAATAATTCACATTGAGGATCTTTTCAGGTTTAGAGTTTTAGATAATTAGGACATAACTATTACATCTCAAAAGATTACAAAGTAGAAACTTATAATAATTTTCCATAAAATAAAACTATTAAAAAGACACATGTCTAGTTCCATATTTTTGGTAGCATGACTTTCCCTTGATCCCATCCTTGACCCTATTCCATGTTATGTCCTATGAAAAACATTTCAAAAACATAGGGTGATCATAAAAAGCTTAGTAAGTGATACAAAATGAATGAAAACTGTTAGTTTTTCAAAACAACAAGTAAACCATGTATATTTTATCAAAGTAATAATTTTCGCCTTTATGAAGTAGTAAAAACTCTTCACTGAATAAAATTTAATTACTTACCATTTTGTAACCAAAATATTACCATAAAACCCATATAAATATCACATAACATATAAAGGTAACTTGGGACATAAACATATTTAAATGGAATAACCATACGGTCGACTTCCACACATATCACTTAATGGATTATCAATACGGATGACTTCCATCTCCAACGCATTAGAGATTATAACGTAACCACCCATCCTGGTATTCACGGCACCACCCCTCATATGGTTTATCATTTAACCACCTGTCAAATGTCCATGTACCATTATAAAATCATAAGACATAAAACAAATATAACGGAATGAAAACATTTACACAATTTGATCACAATATATCACTTAAATAAATTGACATAAAAAATACATTATAAAAACCATTTTCAATATCAAAATACATAAAAGTGTATATGGTGTTTATTTCATTTTAAAAAACATTACGTCTTATTGAGGAAGCCAATGACCAAATAATACTCGCGGCGACGGAAAAGGTCGTTGTCACTGCGTACGTTAAAAGAAACATTCCTTTTTCTCATTTAGTAAAACGCTTCGTAGAAAAAGATTCCTTTTGTATTAAAGTAAAAGTGAAAGGGGTTTATACATCATATAAAAGAAAAAAATATTCCTCAATGAAAGGAGATTGAGATGAAGTCACATACCTCGGGTCCGACTTGACTGGATCGTTCTTTAACGTCCTGAATAACAAACTTGAGTTAATTTATTCTTGCTTAAGAACCATTATCAAGTTTATTATTACTTTTATATCACTTATTACCATCTTATAAACAATATGTAATCATTTAATTTAATAATGTTTGTTTTTTCGATATTTGGTTCTTAAGTCGAAAGTGGACTTCTTAAAATTACATGTTGTTCATGTGGTCAAAGGTTCAATATATCTTGAATGATATTCATGATTTGGATATCATATATATCATATATATCCATAATATACATGTATTTATAATATTACATAATCATTTAGAGGTATGAAATTAAATGCACCATTCATGGAGAAGGTAAGTCATACGTACGCATGAACGCTACTTTCATTTCTATGTCATATTAATGGAATTAAAACTAAATGAGAGATTTGTATATTTCAATTCCAGGATTATATTAATCATTTATATGTAACATACATCATATATATCCATTATATTTTTGTACTTATAATAGTACATTACATTTGGGGATAAGAAATGAAATTCACTGTTCATGGAGACGGTAAGCCGAACGTACGCATGAACGCTACTTTCATTTCTATATCATACTTTAATGGAATGAAATAATAATTATTTAAAGGAGTATTATAATTACAGTATAATATAATATATAATATCATTAAATATATCATTTATACATACCACATATGGTATTAATGAATCAAATCACTTTGAGGGGGCGGTAGTCCGCACTTCCTAAAATGAAGATATCGCGTTTACCCTTAATGGAAACCATAAAGGTATTCCATAAATGAAAAAATACAGAAGCTTAAGAAAAATATAAAAATATCATATATCATATATAAAAACAGTGACATATTAATGGACACCGTTGAAGGTGTTATATTAGTGTTGAACAATCATCGTTTCGTGAGGCAGAAATTTTCCATCCACAGAAACAATATGTTCTTTAACCATTAGATGTAGATATGTGTAAGTGTACCTCGAATTATTCTTATAAAAAAATCCTAGTATATTTAAGATACTGTATTTTTTACAAAAGAAATGAATAAAAATATTTTACGGTGTTGTAGAAGCAAAATAAAACAAAAGAACACAAATGAAGACATTACCTTAAAATCGGGTAACTCTCTTATATTTGAGCTCAAAGGCTTTCTTGGGAAGACTTCTGCCAAATGTGAGGCTACTAGGAGTAAGCGAGGGATGTGTAGAGGCATAAAGATCAGATCTTGTCCGAACCAAAGGCTTTATAGGTGTGGGTAAGGAGGTAGAGGTGGGGGCCTTTTATAAGAGGAGAGGAGGGGCACTCTTGGAATGTTATAAAAGGTTACTTTATTTTAAAATTATTTTCGATTTAAAAGGTCCCAAAATTCTATTTTCCAAGGATATGGTGATAGGAGTTCGAAATATACTCATCCAATAGGTTTTTGACATGTTTAGGTCTTAGATTTTACATTATATTTTCATTTTATTTAAATCGTTAAATAATGAGGTAATTGTTGCGTCATCATGGTATCATAAATAATTTAATTTATTTAATGTCTAAAATTTATAAACAAATATCATGATGTAGGAAATATCTTTATCTTTATAATTAATATTTATAGTAAAAAATATGACTTGTATAACCCCATTTAAAAATTGTTTTAGTAAAACAACTCATGTTTGTGACATTTTTCTTTTAACATTAAATAAAAATTTATTAATTTCATTTTCCTATAAAAGTGGCTCCATGGGGTACCCAAGTTGAACCATGTATTTTTTTGGCCTGCCATGACACATCCAATAAGGGTAGGACACGTGTCTAGGTCATTTCATATTATGGAAACATTATTTTTACCTTAAACTACACTAATTTCCTCTAATCGCAATTAAAAACATAAAAGTTACTATTCACCAAAAAATTATTTTAATCTCATTGAACCACATTTTACATCCTAATGACAACCATGTATGTCGGATTTTTGAAATTCAAAAGACAGAGGTGGTAAAATTTCATTTAAACGGAAAATCAATTTTTATAAGTACCACTTAGTGGTTTCACTATTCATCAAAAATTGATGTTTTTCAGAAAAATACGAAAACATCACCCTAAGCTATATTTTCTTTTCCGATTTCAAAAATGACATATATTTTACAAAATTCAAAACATATGAGTTACATTAATTAATTTAATAATTACTACCCGCTGTCAGAGCAAATAGCGTGTTTTTATGAAACAATAAGTATCAAAAGATTGACAGTAGTTTAAGTCAAATTTCAAAGTGAAATTAAATCCAATGACCAAAATTGGATTAAATAGTAAAAATATATTATAATTTCACTTTAAAACCAATTAAAAAGATAATCTAATCATATTAATAAATTATATTAAGAAGAGGTTTTGAATTAAAATACAACATTATTCACTATTCATTAAAAAAATGAACTTTATCGGAAAAATACCAAAAATTCCCACAAAGTAAATTTTGATGTCCCTATTCTAAAGAAGAATTTTATTTGGTCCAATATAATGTATAAGAGTGACCAAAAATATATTTATAGATGGTTCTCCATCAAAAGCTGATAAGTCGACCTTTAGTGAAAATTAGAGTATATATGCCTAAAATTGAATTATTTTTGTATTTTAAGACTTTATCCTTTATTGGATAAATGTAAAAACATTTAACATGTATATATAATCATATTTTAGTTATATCTATCCATTCCTTCCAATACAACCGCTATGTGATAACTACCATTTAAAATAATATTATTTTATTACTAGTGTGCAATGTAAGATTTCAATGAAACTCTTTGTTGCGTATCAGGTACGATATTGAACATATCAACCCCTTTAATGTAAAATTAATATTTAATTAGTCAATATAAATAAATATGAAAATTCTTTATTCTTTATTTACCTGGGATGTTACAATTATGATGAAGATGAATGAAGATGTGGGCCTTATCATTACCAATTAATGTTCCAAATGATACATCAATACATTAGACCATGGTGATACCATGAATATGAGTTAGAAAAACTTAGGTACATTACCTCTAGGGTCTTAGTTGATCCTTTTATGATGAATGGATCAACCTATAATAAAAACTCATTATTAGTAATTTAATTTTTTTATTTATTCATTATCAATTATTATTTTATGAGTATGAATGTTAATGTAAACACATAAAAATACACAATGTAACAAAGATTCAGAAGAGATGAATGTTTTCTAATTACATCATGGTTGATCTTGGAGGGTGATCACATATTATGTACATATTTGAAAGAAAATGTTTTTATTCATAATGAAATAATAAAAATCTCAAATAATATTATGTTGTTACATATTTTGTAGTTAGAATTGGAACAAAACTAGTCTATAGGGTGGTTTTCAGCTATTATAGGGGATACCTCATACTACTAAAGAGTTTATATGAAAATTATGGGTCAACTTATCTAAATAAGGAAGAAAAGAAGTATCCATATATATCTTGTTTCCCCATTAGTGGAAAAGTGTTGTGTAAACCACATTTTGTTTTATTTTTAGATGTTGGGACGTCACTCAATTTTTCAAGGAGACAGGAGTTAATACGGTCAGTCATCTAAATGCATACCATGAAAATATCTAATTATTGGTATAGACATATCTTGGACTATGATGAGATTTTTCATGGATTATATCAACTAGAATACTCAAGAAATTTAGTATTCATATTCTAGTGGAAAGGGCTATTAGGGTTCAAAAAATTAGTGGGATAAGTCTAATGATTTAATTATTTAGTAATGGATAATCAATAATCAAGGTAAAGTACTTATATTATAATATTTTATTTGATATAATAATGGAATCAATTCCCCAGATACATTGCTAACCATATTGGATAAATGAAATATCCTTACCATTCTGATTTTCCATTAGTTGTATAGACACATACACAAAGTACTTTGATATATGAAGTTCAATATGATGGAGTTACCACTACCTATTGATCCACCTTAGTAAGATAGTGTGTGAAAGAAGATTTTTAGAGACTCATGTATGATTTTTTTTATGTTTACATCATAATAAATTCATGAATGTCCAATTGTTTATCAAAACAACATGACGACATGAATTATTTCACATGTTGTCTCATATCTGATATGCTTGCGAGGATAAAGTGATGAAATATATGAATGAGACTATGATTGCATTGAATATGTGTAAATTGAATGATATACCAAAATCTTTAATACATCCCATTATTATATCTTTTTACCATCTTAATCCATTTTCTTTTAGTAATACAAAATGAATATTATGGATAAAATGCTTCATTTCCATTTTGTAAATGTTCTCCAAGTATATATTAACATAAAGAAAGATCAATATTTTGTTATTATGGTCAACAAGGTGAAAGCCAAGGTGAAACTACCAATGGTAAGTGTAACACTAAAGGAACCTTCAACACAAACTTTAATGAACTAAGGTAGATCAACCTACAAGAGGATATTTTCTTTTCATGTCACTAGATAAGTCTATAAAAATTTAAAATCAATGAATTTAGTTATAAGTTAGAAGGGGATTCCACATAGTGAATATTCATCATTGTATGTGACATTTCTATCATACTTCTTAGATATTAAATACAATATGAATATCACATATGTGTATTGAAATACAGTAACTATGTAAGAAAATGATCATTATAATAAGTAAGGTTAATTCTCTAAGAAGCTGAGGGAAGGTGATTCTTATGTTTATGGTGATGTGTAAAAAAAAAGATTAATTGCCATGTTTTAATGGTATTGGTTGAAATTTTGTTATGTATTTAGAAAACATTTTTCCCACGTTTCCTTTGAGAACAAGGAGACATTATACCAATTTTGTAATGATTTTTGTCTATGGAATTTAATAATCAACTAATAGTTCATTAATGCTTGAATCATTGGAAGTAACTGATGAATATAAAATGTAAGATGTGGTTATATCTAGTTATGTAGAGATAATTTTTTTATATTAAAATAAAGTTGTTATCTTAGATATACATAATATTTTTTTTAGAATCATTATAAATAAATATATAATGTATTATTGAAAAAATTTCATGTTTATTTTTGGAAAAAAGAAACATTTAGAAGTTAATGTAAGAAAAAAATCTTTCAAAATTTATTCATCTAGAGAGTTGAAATTTCCTAGGTTAATCTTTTGGTAAACATATATACATTACAAGATTACTTTTAGAGTTTTATGGAATGTGAGAGTGAGGTACATAATATGCATGGTAAGAAGATATTGATTTCTTTGGGCATGTGTGCCAATGAATATCTTGACCAAGAATTCATCAATCATTATAATTTAGCACAGATTAATTCCTAAATATACATTCCCTTATACACATCAAATATACGATTATGGTAAAAATTATTTATGATGACTCTTACATGTATACATTGATCACTAAAATATAGCATGGAGTAATTTATAAACACATATTTCTTTATACACGTCTAATCTATGATGTATGTGAAATGAGAAATAATGTTAAGATTCATATACATTTCAAAATCAACGATTATATTTTCATGAATTGCTTCAAATATAATGTTTTTATCACATAAACATATGCCAAATACAATGAAAAATGAAAATAATTTTATTTTTAGTATTATATAAATCCTTTATTTCAAAATAATATGTGTTTAGAAGATAATATATTTTTTGGATATAAACAAAAATTCATTAATAAAATGAAATTAGGAATTTGAAGAAATTATCCTAATATTTTATATGGATATTATGGATATCCCTTAGAAAATATACAGTCCCGTGAAAAATTATATTTCTATAAAAGGGTATATATCTCTATTTGATATAGTGGGAGAAAGATTGATTTGGGTTAATTAAATTTGGAAGAGGCACACCAAGACAGCATAAAAACATGTTATATTAGATATTGTGGAAAATTAATTTTCTAAATACACATACTGGGTAAGAAGGATAAAAAAAAAGTGGTGGTCTTACAATCACTATAGTCGGTAAAATATTATTCAATAAGAATAATGGATCTTAAATAAAAGTAGTAAATAAAAATTACATAAGATTGACAAGTTCAATTAAAACTGTATAGTGGATTGCATGTATCAATGTAAAGGTGATTAGTGTTTCGAATTTTTTCAAATCTTGATAATTTGGTGGTGTTCAACATAAAAATTATATGGTTGGTTCAAGAGTGGTACCAATAAGGATTGATTGGTTATAAGAATGCATCATGCCTAAAACATTTAGAATTCTAATAATCATAGCTACTTTCTATGATAAATTTATGTATAATTGGATGTTAAGACCTAAATTATTTGATATATTCTTTATGATTCAGCTAGAAATATTTTGTGGCTCCATAGAATGAAAATAAGCGGTTCAAGATACTGAAATCCAATTTTGGGTTGATATAAGCAAAAAAAATCATAGAATATTCTTTTTCAATGAATTTTTTTCATGTGTATAAAATATGTTGGTGGGCGTAATATTATTTTTTACATTAAATCATGTTGATATCATATGGAAAACATCTTTTAGTCTTACAGTTAGTTAAGACGATAATGAAAGCATCTCTCTAAAAATGATTTAAAGTAGCAACCTAGGTTCTAGGGAATGAGATCCACTGAGGTGGATTTATTATATTTATTAGACCAAGAAAAAGTATATATTTTTTAATGGTATTTATATATACAAGTTGTAGTAAATGAATAGATATGTGCTACTGATTTCACATGGAATAAATCCCTTCAAGAAGATATGTATGAGACATATGAGGAGATTAAAGTGGAAAGTTAAATTCTATAAGCACCGAAAACAGATCTATCACCATTTTCAAGCCATGTAATAGATATGATATTTCCAACATATAAATTATAGTAATAAAATATTAAAAATAAATATAAGACAACTACAAGAGAAGTAGTTAGAACTATCTAATTGTACGTGAGAGAGTACAAGGGATATGTTACTAGTACTTGGAAAGGAAGGGATACTAGTTTAAATGGGAAAAAACTAGTCTTCCTTGGTATCAATGTGATATTATATCATTTTTATGTTAAGGTGTTGAGAAATAGAATCTCATTAAATCCATTGGTTCCCATACCTATAATTATTGAGTGTGTTGTGGCTTCTCATGTTGTAGAAAAAGTGGTTCAAAATACATAATTATTTGTTCATGTTCTTAGAATTGCACCATGTAAGTAATGTTTTATCATAATATAAATTTTTATAATACTACCACTAATACTAGATAAGATATAAATTTTTGTTAGTGGACAAAATGTATATACTGATGGATATCATCTCTTGAGGTGTTTTACTCAAGGAGGTGAAGTTACAAATAGCATAGTGGAAACATAGTAGAGACATTGTAGGCCCAAAGACTAAAAACATAATTCCAAAGAAGCAGGATCTTATCATGTGAGATCTTACTAGAATATTTTACATGTTGCCTCTAGTGAAAGTGGATGATTTTGTTAAAGTGGGTGTCTAAAACCCAACTTTAACAATAATTTTATTATTATCATATCATGTATATAGTTAGTTATAGATGATGTAACCTTACTATAATTGTGCTCATATATCTATATCCACTATTTACTTAGTAATTTACTTAGATTAGTTTTCATATCAAATGTTTATAGCAATTACCATGTTGTATTGATAACATTGAGATACTATGAAAATAGTCAAAAACTTATTTCATATAGTCTATTTACATCATATTGAATTGACACAGATGATATTTGATTGTCAGGTATTGGGGGCTCTTAAGCATTGATATTTATTCTCATTATGTTCGCACATGGTGATCTTGTGTTTATGAGATCATGAGGAATCACCCCCCAATGAGACTCACTAACCATTAAATGACTAAATTGATAATAGTTGAGTTTATAATAATTTACAATGAATTTATTTATTATCTTCAATCCGAATATATTAATTGAATATATGGGAAACTATTTACCAAACCACTATTATTTTAATATTAAATGTTTGTTTAATATTTATGGGAATGAAAAGCCGGGTTAATGAATCAATTTTATTATATAATTAAGTATATTGTATTACAAGTAAGTTATAAAAATATAAATGAAATTTATGACTCACTAGATCTATCATATGATATTGTGTATTAATTATTTAGTAGGAAAAACATATTCAAGGGTCGGGGAGTCATTTATAGGTATTATGAAACTTGATATATAAGTTAGAGGATCATCTCATTCACAGTACTATCCATTTCATGATTTTGAGAGTATTTATCTCCTTTATCCTCATTCCAAGAAATATAATTAATCGATCAGAGAAATTAAACTATGTTATTAAACGTGGATCCGAGGATCGATGTATCGGTGATCTGAAGATGTTGAAGGCATCATTGGATATCCACACTAACACTTGAATCATGATAATTGAGGCTCCCATAGTATTTCAATGGAATTTTGGATGATCATTACGAAATTAGTTTCGGTTCCATTGAGCAATATTCACTACAAACTAGTGGATGTCGAATGAAAATCTAAACCAAATGAGGTATTTTATTATTTTTCATGATTAAAAACTCTATTTGGCATCCTCATCTTTTGTAATGAGATGTAAAATGTTAAGAATGACATAGTTACATCCATTAATAATTACTAAACTTAAATTCCAAACTCATCTTCTTCCCTTGGACACTCTGGTACCCTTAGAATTGGGATCTTGGGATTAAGGAATTTAGAAGAGATAGATAAATATAGTTTCCACTTATTAAAGATTATATTACTCCCATTTCTATATTGTTATCATTTTTGGATTTGAATCTATTTCTTGAATTGGAGTGGTACAGTGAGTTGGATTCACATAGAAGGAATGAGTTTTTTTATAAATGGATGGATCTATGATTTCATTCATAACTAAAATATGTATTTTAATCGTGGTTGGGGAAATTATTTTTGTGTAAATTTTCACTTCCATTAATTAATATATTTATTTTAATTACCTAATATTGAAATAATTTATGTTTAGGTGAATATTTTATATCTTATTTTATTGCATTCAACTGAATTTTATATGGGCATTAAATGAGTTTTAAATTCCCGAACGAGGTATAATTAGAGAAGTATTAGGTATGGATTTTTATGCTTAATTTGATGATTTGTTTAACATATTTATATTTTTGAATTTTTTGTGTGTTTAGTTGATCAAATATTATAACCATTTATTTTCAAATTTTTTTGGAGAATAATACTTTTTATGACTTTTCATTTAAAATATGTTTTCAAATTATTTTATTAATATTGGATTTCATTGAATTAATTTTTTCATAATATATTTTTTAATATTCCATTTGATGTTTTAATTTTCTAAATTCTTATTGGAAACCTTTCTGGCATAATTAAACGATATAAGTTGATAATTTGGATGTTTTATTTGATAAATTTCACAAATTTTATTATTTTGTGAATTTTAGAAAATCTTCCAGGGATAAGATACTAAGGGGAGATGAGTGTCCATGGGCATATTACTATAAGAGGGAAGTCCAAAATACCATGTCAAGATAATGTACTAGAGAAAACCAACCATGATCTTAGATATGAAGCTGTTGTGAGAGACAAATCCAACTGTCCATTTTATGGAAGCTACAATTCCATGAAAATATATGATTCTAATTCATCGAAAGACCCATGTCCCAATCTAATATGAATGAAAAACAAGAAAGAAAATGAAGGTGTAAAGTGATTTTTCTACGAAAGTATTATCAAGATAGTATATTCTAAAGGATAATTCCTCTCTTGATCGACCATAAGAGTAATTTATGAAAAAATATACCTCTCATGATCAGCAACAACAATACGATCCACGCTACCATTCGTGGAAAATGGAAGAGTTTCGGAATGAATTGGGGAACCCTTCATTAAATATGGTTCAAAGATATGAATTGTTTTGATAATCTATAGCACGGGTAACATAAGGTTTATGATTGATTAAAACTAATTTCATAGGAGGTTTTTCTATGTATATCATCTACGACTTCTCCAATTTAAAATTTGAAAATATGATTGAATTCGAATGTTTAGACCGTTAAACCTACATGAATGATAATTTGAGTGTGATTTCGATCGAGGTAGAGTAACTATGACCAAATCATGCAGAATTATCAAATATCAAAAGGGTAACATAGTCTGATAAAGCTAGAGAAGGAAAATGATTACCCCTATCTTAAGAGTTTACCACCATAAAATAGGGAGCTTATGTGAGTCACTGATGTAGTCGGAAAAGTATATAAAATTACTCGAGATATGTATTTTATGACAAATTTAATTTTGATTCAGAAGGTGGTCGAAGTACCCAATGCTTTAGTGAGCTGATTTTATTAGGTATCTCCACCCGAGTTTAAGAAAATGACACTGATAGGATACTGATGTCATGGAATGATATTTTTGTTTGCTGAAGATGATGAATGTTTTGGGACTGAAGAAGACTGAACTGAGACATGAATCTCAGCAAACTGAAAATGTGGGATTCCATCTTGATTATTTCTGTATTTATGGATAGTGTTATCTATTTAGGATGAATATGAGGAATAAGGTGGGACATCAATTTCTCTCCAATGTTGTGGATATGAAATTTCAGGTAGACACAAGTGAGGTTCTTGAGTTCCACTATTAATTTTAAGACAGATGAAGTTTTTTTTTATGATATTGGGTTGTCCATTATCAGAACAATGCTATGTTTTTTATGGTTGAATTCCAATCTTTGTATACATGAGTTGAATTATTCCTAGGATGATGAAAATCATTTTAATGAAGTACGAAAATTGAACTCTTTAATGGTGAAGATGAATAGGTATTTCCCAAAACTGAAATGGGAAACAGTTGAAGTAGGGATAAAATAGCCAAAAATAGAGCATTAATTTGATTAAAGATAAAGATATCTCAATCAATGGTGTAATTTTTTTAGGTGTAGGTCATTTAATAATGATAAGGTGGGGCCTCAGTTGTTCTTAAATGGTATAGTTTTACCGTGAAATAATAATTCATGAAAGGTGCTCAACAAAATGATTTAGTGAATTAATTTTACATTAATACTTCACCCCCCCAGTTGAGGGTGCCATATCAGAGGTCTTGCGTGGGTTTTCGGCATGCTGTGATGAGATTTCCATGTATCATTAGATCCTTCACCACAACTAACTGACCAATAATCAAAAATTAATAAGCGGATCCAAAACCCCATCAATTATGAGGACTTGATCTACAGATAATGTCAATATGGACCTGGTATGATGATGCTTAAATGATTTATAGTCCCAGAATTTGTGTTGTTAAAAATGTGTCACGGATCACTGACACCAAACTAGGTTGAAGTTATTATTTCAATTTAATAGGGTTGTTGGATTTACTATTATTTTTGAGAAGAAAAATGATTTAAAAATAGTTGTTCAAGATTGTGTAAATATAAATTTTGTTCAAATAGGGCTACAGATAGGTAACCAAGGCCACACATGAGATATGTAAGGTTCAATTGTCACTAAATTTAATGGTTACATAAATTCTTATTTATAAATTCAAATTATAAGTATCTAATCTCAAGCCTATCAAATCTGGGAAATGCATTGGTGGATTATATAGAATACAAGAATACTTAAGAGAAGTTTGAACCTGGGAATAGTTATCACATGAGAGGAGCACAATTATTTTGGTGATATTCCCTAAATTCAATTAAGGAACAATATTCATTTTGGAATGTGCACCAAATGGTGGCTTTTGAGGCAAGGTCTGAGGCTAATGTCATTGATATTGGCTGCAGGGAATTTATTTGCACGTGATTTAAGTGATATAATTCAAGAGCTATGTAGACCACAAATTCTCTGTCATTCTCTTATAAAATTCTCCCATGTTCATTCAAATAATAATTCAATGTTGGAAGGAAAATCACAAAGAGTAGAGTTAGACTAGGGTCTAGGGAGAACTCTACATATGAATTCAGTAAAGCAGGATTTTCTTCATCCCCATTATCTTTACATCAAGAATTGTTTTTTTAATGATTTCATTGATTAATATCAGGTTTTCTACATCTAGAAGGTGTACTAAAACAGTTTAAGGGAATTTGATTAGATGGATTTATTTTCATTTTTCTATTACTATAGTGGTTAAATCATCTTGATATATTAACGTTTCTGAAAGTTCTCATATTATCTTTATCAAGAGATTTCTTTGACTATAATTCAAAAACTGATAGGAGAAGAGTATAGTTCCTTTTTCCCTAGAGACTAAAAATTATGTACTATCTATATGAATTTATAGTATTTTCATCTACATGTAGAATAAAGTTTATAAATAGTTCTCTTAGGGTTGGTAATTTTTTAGAGAGATACCTGATGAGGTTGGTTGTCTAATAACCATTAGGGTTTTCAAGCCTCTGCACATAGATTCAACAATTCGTTTGTATGATCAGTTGAAAGAACAATGTTAATTAATCTCAATTACATCTGGATCAGTTCACCTAACCCCATATAATATTTTTCCTCTATTTAAATTTATGTTTTCACCTCTAATTTCACAATCACTGGCATCTTTTACTTTTGTGTGTGTTGTTATTCTATTCGGTCACACAACTTCACATTCACTATGGATTGGCCCTACATACCCCAATACTAGTAGTTTATAATTTTCATAAATATTAAACATGATAAAATTTCATCCATATTATTATAATCAAGTAGGTATATCAACAAAAGAATATTTATTTGGTCAGCGAAAGTCTGGTCCAAATTGAAATTTAAGTCTCAGATTCCAGAAAAACGTCTATATCGAGAGGATTATGCTCCAATTAAAAACCTTTGAGACCTTTATCATAATAACATACAAAACATATCCATACAATTGGTAATATTATCTAACCTAGAGGGATCTATTATCTAATCAATAAAAAATTAAGTTCTAAGCATGAAGAGATTATGAACTACCTTAGATCACAGGGAATGGATATCTCTTATTCGAGTCTCTGAAAAAAATGCATCCTCACTCGCTAACTGATAGTGGTAGGCCAATGTATAGGCTTGGTCTCTTCATGACCATTCCTATGTCCACAATTTGAATATAAGATGGTAGAATCCAACACTTGATATGATTAATCCATAAGGATTAGAACATTTCTTAATGATCTGACACAGAATTGCCATGAAAGATCACAAATGACTACTTGATGATATATATGTGAACATACCTGTGCCTTATAATTATTGTCTTAGAGATATGAGTTATCTAAGAAGTTATTAGAGTTATTGAAAATGTATACATTGGATTCCAAATCATCACTAGTCTCCGGGGTCTACCAATCAAGATCAATACATTTTTAACATCATCTTCCTAAATTCATAAAGTAGTTCTCACATAATTGTTAACTTTTAACTCCATCCAAGGGACTCAACCACTCAAATATTACTATTACATGAGCCATCTCATCAGGACCACACTTTGTCTAATAGTAGGCTATGTGTGCCCCACTAAGCCTAACTCCAATAGGTCAGAGGTTAGTGACTATCATTGAGTATAAATATCACACAATTTGGGAGATCATAACCTATATCAACCTGCAACATACATATATGTCCAGTTTATAACATAAATAGAAACACCACCAATAAATATATATGAATGACAAAATTGTATAAAACACATTTATGGGACATCAAATACAAGTAAAATTATACATAGGAAAATACCTAAGGAACTGTTTGTACAAAAAGCCTCCAGATAAGAACTCTAGAAAACTTTTAATCCCTAAAAAACATCTCGATCAATTTCTATCCACAAAAGTTACTACCACCATCATAAACCACCGTTCATTGACATTCATCACCAAGTGTCACCATGTATCAGTTCTAAAAAACAACACTAGATCCATAACCACCAGGACCATCATCAAACCCTGTGTCATCTGAGGGGACACAACATATGTGGTCACATATCCCATGTAGCGGTTACTGTAAACAATCTAATCGAGACACCCTGAAACCACAATGAGAATAAATGTAACTAGTTAGATAAAAACTACAAAACTATACGGAATCCTATAGTATTTTTTAGAAATTTCTAGATATATGATCTCAAACTAGAATATAGAAGGGTGAAAAAAATTCTCATTCATCTAAACTTTAATCATTGAAGGTTTAATCTTATTAAAAACTATAGTATCTTGGAGTATCAAAAATATCACAAAGTCTAAATTCAATATCCTAGATGTATTTCGCATCATAGGAGAAACCAAGTGTTCCTTGAGGAGTCACAAGGCTCAATGTTTCCAGTCTATTCCACCACTCCATCATCCACATCACTATTAGAAACAATAAATGGGGAACCACTCCTCAATTATGTATGTTTGTTATTCAAGGGGGTTCCTTTCACATCAATCATAATTCATTTTATTGATGTTGACCCCATGATGGGAGATATATAATTTTAATAAGACATGAAAATGTTACCTATTGTTTTACATCATATCCGGTGACACAAGTATTCGTTGGATTGGGTGTTGATTCCCTTATAGAAAAAATGGACCATTGATTATTCTAATATGATTTGATGTCAATACAATTGTGTTTACCATGCAATCACCCCTTTTATGGGATTTTACACTTAACTCCAAATCCGAGAGACAAATATCACTTTTGATCAAATTGATCAATTCAGGTTTTCATCCATATTTTGATATTTAAAAAATATTTTTAATGACATAAAGATCATTTTTCTGAGATTTATTGTCAATAAAAACTCATTTTGTCAATTTTTACCCCTACATACACAATTTAGTCGTTATTACAAACATGGTAATAAATGTGGAAATGAACTTTTAACTATACTATCCAATCCTGGCATCGATTTGATATGTTGTTCATTCCAATAGGTCAAATATAATTTATGGAATTCTATCCAAGATTTAAACCCCAATAAGAATTCATTTTGTCATTTTTTGACCCCATGGTGGTATATTTTACTTTTTAGTTACAAAAGACAAGTTCACCCATCATTTTCCATCATATTAGGTGACACGATCATTCGATGGATGTGGAAATGATTCATACATATCAAAAATAGCGTAGTGATCATTCTCCGATGACTTAGTGTCAATCCAAATGTGTTTTTTGGTATATATTCCTATTTGTGTGATTTTTCAAATAACTCCAAATCTGAGGGATGAATTCCATTTTTGATCATACTGAGCATTTAAGGTATGAAATCCACATGCCAATTATTCTTATAACCCCTGGATGAAACCATATATCCATCCTACCAAATCCACCCATTCCTTTTTTATAAATTATAATATTCTCCATGTACAATTTTTCTAAAATTTAAATAGGTAATTGAATCTCACTTTTTATTATGTTCCTCAGTTTTTTATCCATTCAATGTCGCCATTATACATTTAGGAATGATCCTTAATTGGTATGATCAACATTTTATTATCCTTAAAATTTGTTACATCAACTTCTAATACTAGGTTAGAATGTTAATGTCTTCTTTATTTCACTCCAAATGACTTTAAGAAATCACCCTTTACCTCTTTCACTAGTGAAATCATCTATGTCCCATCATCAATGATCATGGACCTCATAAACAAATACAAATACTTAACCTACATCATAATTAGGTTCATCTAACTAAAGATTCCACTTCCATTTTCCCCACTACAACATCCAAAAAATAAAATACATCCTGATTAGATTCATTGTAGGATTCAACAATGTGTTTCCACACTCAATCTTCTAATATCATCTATCCATTATATTAATTCCTTGTAGCTTTTCGTTACAATTTTGGTGAAATCACACCATCGATGTTCTTATATTGATATCATAATATGAGGATCAAGTTAAAAATTGGTTCAACTCACACTAATGATTCTTTTAGTGAATATACATCCACATACTTAAAACTGGAAATTTCATGGTGGAATTACACTATATGATATTGCTCTATCAATATTGATATAAAGTAGAGAGTTAATTTGCACCGTAAGGTTTTCATCGATGATGTTGTACCATTTCTCATGAATAACAATCCATGATGTTATATACTTTCCATGGAATTAAATGAGGTTGTTATATAGAAGGAGGAGTTTAGAGGCTATAAAGGTGCAACTAAGAAGCTCTATAGATTTTACTATGGTGCTTCTTAAAGGTAAAAGGAGAGGTGAAAATGGTTTTCATGGGAACACCTGTAGTGATTCTTATTTCATTGAAATGTTGATGTCATTTTCAGGAAATAATATAATCTTTGACCCATATGTTCAACAATGTAGAATGGGAATGTTTAGTCTAGTTTTAACATGGTTGGTGTCAAGGAGGAAGAACCCATTTTCAATATTTTCATCACTTCCTCAACACTTGTTTCTATATTGACTAATATATATCCGCAAAATATCAAATGCATATATTGTTATTTACTACAGGATATTAAGAGATTTGGTAGTCTCATTATGAGAAGAGAAACAAGTGTATCCAACCCTTTGAAGCACACATAAAAAACTAATTCATGTATTTAATCTTCTACCTTTATCAATTTTGAATGAACATGGAATCATAACCTCACATCTTCAATCGGATTGATATCTTAATTTCATTGAAAAATATTGTCTGCATCACCATTCGTAACCACTGGGTGTACTAAAAACCACCTTGTCATAGACTTAAGATCATATCCAATGGGTCCTATGTACAAGGTCCCATTCAGGGTGGTTGGGTTTTTCGTGATCAAAATGCGTCTGTCATCATGCATTTTTATACTTTTTATAGTGATGGAAGTTGACCCATTGATGATTCTAGGGCCCTATTATCTCGTCTATCTCTCTAAAATTTGTTCAATATGGTCATTTTATAGATTTAACTATACTATTTTGTATTTTTTAAATACATTAGAACATTCACTTCAAAAAATTGAGGTCATATTTGTGGTTTTTTGGGTTTTCCTTCATCTGGCATGAAGAGAGATATCATTGGTAAGGACAAGAATGCTTTCTTGCTACAAAGATGATTTGGTCGCACTATATAAATAGTGAAAATTAATTTAAAAAGAATAGGTATTACCATTTTCCATTGATTTTTCTATAGTCGAAGGATGATGAAAATAATAAATTATGAATGAATTTTAACGTAACGAAAAAAATAAGAACACATAAATTTTGGGTATCATCAATATGGTGGTTTGGATAGGAAATTCACTTTATCCACAAAATATCCAATATAGTTTTTTTTGTTTTGTCTCCATCTATTATACACCATTCAATACTCTTGGTTACTTCACTTCTATATCTCGAAAACATGATGATGAAAACATATCTTATGTTAAACCCAATAGGATAATCTAAAGGTGATATAGTCTGGAAAACATCATGATGATAGACATCAATATTTTTTTATAATCATGAAATATATATGTATATGTCGATGCTATGAATCAATACATGATCAAATAATAATAATAGTTTTTCCCATAAGATATGTAGACAAGAAATTTGAATCTCACTTATGGGATTTTGATAGGTGACAATTCATCCAGAGACTATGTTATCAATATAATGGGGATCCTTTCAAGAAGGATTAGAACACGGGAAAAAGGATCTTAATTGAAATTACTCAAATATCATAGTACAAGTTGATATTAGAAAACATACTATATGGGAAAAATATCATGGGATCATAGAAGTACATACCAAGAATATTATTATGGGGTTGATAAATGATATTATAGAATGTTTAGTGATAGATAAATCTTATGCATGACTACTAGATTTTTGTGGTCTGTAAGATATAAAGCAGATCCATAAATAATATAGATGCCTATTTATTTGAGGAGATCAAACAAAATCAATTGAAAAGTTTAGTTATTTAGGGATAACATTAATTTATTTATTTCAATGGATACAAGGAAAACAAAATTCCAAAAATAAGAATAATCACACAGTGACACAACATACTCGGATTCAATAATGAATGGTGAAATTACATCACTTAAGTTGAATGAAACATTGGATTTTACTAACATTCAAAAAAGGAAATTATCAATTTGGAAAAATTCAACCGATTATTTGATGAAAGAAGATGACCAGGAGATGTGGATCGAGACATTGATATTGGTAAAGGGGTTTTATTGATAATAATGGTTTTATTTCATAGATATGTTATAATAGATATTTAAACTTGAAACAATCCAAATATTGTTATTTATAGTGGAATTAGAATGTGAGTAAATGGAATATACGGCTGTAAATATTTATTTTCATTATATATATTTTCTAGATGTAATTTAAATGTTGACACAAATAGGTTTTTTATAAGAAGATAACTAGAAATTTTTTTTAAACAAAATAAATGTCTCTCTGAATTGAATAAACTGAAAAGATAATGGAATTTAATGTTTAATTTTTTTCAGAGGAATAATTTATAAGGTGAAATAGAGACCATTGCTACTACTAAAAGATGTGGGATGATGAAAAATTCAACATACATATCTTTTATATATATAACATGTTCATGTAGGGTTCAGAGGGTTTATGTTCCAAGGGTCATTACAACTCATCTATGTGGCTTATAAACCTATATCAAAATAATTATTCTTATATTGTTCAGTGCTTGAAGAAAAACTATATTAATCTAACCATTATCATTGAAAAAAACACTTCCAATTTACCTATGATCTACAATGAGTTCAAAAAATTGTGGAACATATGTATTAGACTCTTCTATTGATTGTAAATTTTAGTTCAATACGTAAGGGAATTTATCCAGCAACTATCTTTTTTTATTCTCTACATGTGACTAACAGTTGAAATTAAAAGATAAAAAATCTGTTATTAGTTGTTTCCCTATGTTTTCCCATCATTAAACATATAATTAATTGGTTTTTAATCCCTGATAGGTAAAATTTAATTTTATTGAAAATATAAATTTGATTTGGGATGTTACAAAAAATAAAAAAAAAGATATTCAATTTGAACAAGAAACCTGAAAGAAAAAAAACACACCTCATGAATATGATGTGCCATGTGGGGTCATGGATGTAACCTCCATCCAATGTGAAAATGGAATACAAAAATTAAAAAATATGAGTATAATTACAATGAATTTAATAAAAAATAAATAATTTTTTTTATAAACATCCATTATAGGATCCTCTAAACCAACACCCCAACAGCATATATTTTCACTATGTTCTGACATCAGCAAACATCTACACATTTACCTCCTTGGAAGCACAAATCCATGCCTCCAAACCTATCCCCTTTTTTTCAAACCAGTAAAAAAGGTTCCACATCCTCACTGTATTAAACTAAAAAAATTTGTCCCCATTTCATATGGAAAACTATATCCATCACATCCAATAATGCGATGGAACAACTCATCCCTTCAAATGGAAAGTTGTCACTAGTCCTATGAAAGATACACTAAATCATCCTCAAATTGATCCTCTATAATATATAAATATAAATATATATATGTATATATGGATTTATTTAAGTATTGATACTTAGTACAATAATTTACTTCAATAGATGCAACCTATGAATCATTTCGATCATGAGTAATCATCTACGATAAGATTTTATCGATTAGTGCTCCTTTCTCCCATAAAATTATATCAATAAGATATAAATATAGATCACAAAACAATATTAAATAATATTTTTAAAATTTTAATAATAAATAGAACATTTTTAATGTGGGATACATGATGTGTCCCAAACCAATGAGGCAATCCCTAAAATTCATGACTCTCGTAATGACATGTTGCCACCTCTTATATTCAATTAATTCAAATTGAAAAAATGTAAAATGATACACATTCATCAAAATGTATGAAAATAAATAAATATACCAATCATTTTATCCTTAGTGGACAAATATTCAATGAACTCATGCCACTAATATGGGAGGAAACCTCTTGGGACTCTATAAAGAATTTATGGGGCACCCAAATTTGGTACCCAGTACTCCCTCTTGAATGTCCATTTTTTATCTATCAACAATTTATGAAATTTTTCCAAAATCACTAGAAAAAACTCTTTGGTCACACTATCGTATTATTCTATTTAAGGAAAGAAATTATAAAAAGTTTTTTTTATTTAAACATAGCAGAGAAACTAAAATAGTACTCTTACATGAACTTTCCTCCATAGCTGAGTAACCATCAAACACCTTGACTGTCTTCAAAATGTAATGAAATTTCTCTTAATTTTTTTACTCAATATATACTATGCATCAAGAATGTATGCCTTATTTCCATCAAACTACTGTAAATGAAATTGATTCCTTAAACCCATTTATTCTAAATCATGTCGTGCATTTACATGATCCTTTGAATTTCCACTGAAACCTTAAATGGTCAAAAATAAATTATCCAAAAATAATTTTTCAATGTTCATGACATCCATATTATTCCTTATCATGTTATTTTCCTAGTATAAGAGAATAAAAAATACTTTTCTTCATCCAATTGTGATAGTACTATCTACCTACACCATGAATATGGGGTAATAAATGAGCCACCAAATCCATAAATTCATATACCATGTGGGTGTTTTATTCCTCAATATATAATAATATATCTACACCTATAATGACCATTGGTTCTAGTTTGAATTATATAGATCCATCAAATTCCACTATTTTTGTTCTCAACTAGTGTTGAGGGGGAAGAAATTGTGTATGAACCTTGCTTGTCTACTTTTTACAATGCTTAATCCATATATAAATTTTTTTCATTTATTGTACTAGAGGAAAAAATTCCCATTTCTTAGTCCAACCTCAAAAATTTGAATAATATAAGAAGTAATTGATTTTCCACAATAAATTAGCTTGATGTTTTAATAGTTTAGTCATTTTATAGTCATACGTCATCACACCATCACCCCAAAATTCATTCAACTCATCAATCAGTGGATAAAAGTAAATATAAATCTTTTCCCTCAGACATCAAGGTCTATCCATAAGAGTAGAAATTAATAGAATTTTTTTTATAATACAAATCCATAGAGGAATATTGTATGAAACCCACATCATGAGACATGTACTTTGAGTTTTACCAACTATAGACATGAATGGATTGAAATCATCTGCTACCAATCCCAATCAGTTATTACGAGTATCTTTATCAAATTTAGGGCATCTATAATCAAAATATTTCCATTCAAGAGTCTACTGGGTGGGTAAGCATATCACAGTACCTATTTATTTCCACATATCATATCATTAATTGATAAACTATATATGAAATAAATAGACTTTTCAACCTCAGTTTATGTGGAAAGTAACACATTTGATTTATAAAAATCATTTCCCTTGTTTCATAGTCTAACTTTGACATGTTTGATTTCCCCCATTATCTTTCCACCTTGAAGGGTAACAAACCATAAAATTATCAAAATTCATAGTTTCCTTTATAAATAGCATAATGTTATTTTCGCGTACATCTATGGTATTATATGTGAAACCTAAGTTCTATGTCATCTTATGAGCATGACAATACGACTCATGAATCTTACCATCAGCAGGAAGTACTTTTTTTAATAACACTAACAATAGGTCAAATGATGTATCTGACCACTAATTCAATGTCTTGAAGTAAAACAACTCTATGATAAATAAAAATTTATTATAATCATTACACTGATAATATAATATAGTTTGTACATAATCAATTGTATCATAAAACCTCAATGAATCACGATCTACACTAGAGAACATATTTATATCACCAGTCTCAAAATTGGGGTTATCAATTCCTTCAGGACACAACCCACGTACCATTTTAGTAAGATATTCAAACATCGTATCATTCTTCCTCTCATCAAAATCCATCTGAACTAATTCTGTTTGATGACAATAATTATATTCCTCCTCTTGATGATTCCAACTCTTATATTTTTTTAGAAACTAATTCATGAATAGGTTCTCCCTCATTGTATCTTGTATGAATTGATATCTTTTTGCACATTTTCTACATGAAAAACTACTATAATCGCTATGAAAGCTTTTAGTGAAATCAGTATACAGAATAATGCCTTCAAAAAATTCTTTAGATGTTTTATTTGAGAGATCAATTCAACTCTTATGCATATTCATATTTGTACAAAAATTAGTATCATTTACACAAGATTTATTTTTGGATTAATTTTTAGAACTTTATATCACAAAATATATTAAAATTAAAGACTAACCAAATGCATGGTTACTCTAATTCCTACTCATAAAAAAAATAAAAAAATTAGAAAATGACATAATAGATGAATTATATTAAATTGATAATACATGTAATTATTTAAAGTATTCTTTTTTATGTGACTAAATATCTTGGATAGAGGCGCTAATAAAACATGTCTGGATAAAAAAAAGTTTTAAGAGAAATAATATTTGGATCAAACAAATATTTAAAATAAAATAAAATTAATATATATTTTTGTAACGAATATATTTTTTTTCTTAAAATTGTTTATAAATAAGGAAGTCAGAATACACAGTTAAAGGATGAGTAAATATGAAGACAATATTCTGTCTCAGTTCTAATATATGAATAAACACATTTTTTAGAAACACTTTTTCATGAAAGTTTTAAACACTTACACCAAATAATTTTCCACAATTGATATGTACTCTAAGAGGATACTAAAATTTACTATCTAATATATCCTAAATATTGACTTATTTCAAAAAAAATCGCATAATTTGCATAGAAATTTCATAACAAACCCACTTAAATAATTTAAAAACACATTTAAATGAAATGTTCAAACACTTATACTAAATCATTTATCATAACCATTGAGTACAATAAATAGTTTTTAGTCATGTCACCACATTATATTTTCTTTATTAAGAACATAAAAATAGGCCTATTTATCAATATAAATATCAATAATTCAACAGGAATCAAACACATATTTTTTAATTTATGCAGCCAAGAAATTCCAAAATGAAAAATGCATAATTTCATCATTTCACACCAATAACTTCATCTATTTTTTCTAAGGATACATGAAATCTTTATAAAGAAGGTAGGGTGGATCCCATATATGAAATCTCAACATTACTTAAAAAATTTATTTCCACATAAGGTAGAAAAATTTATTCAAGGAAAATAGTAATGAAAAGGTAAAAACATTGGTACAAAGAACAACCAGTGTAATATATATCATTATAAGCATAGGGTATATTGAGGGGACCCTCATATATTCAACATTGTTTAGGTTACCAATGAAACAACATAAAATAGTACCATAATAAAATTATAAAGGAAATATGACGAAGGATAGAAAAAAGTTGAATCCCTCTATTTGTTTCAATATTGGGCTTCTCATAATGGTCATGAAACGTAAGAAAAAATTGAATTTTTTGATCACTAAATAGTAAAATAAAGATGAATCCTTCATTATAAAATACAGTACAACATTGTTTATCAATAGACTTTGTCCATTAATTTTTCTCTATAATTATCCTTTTCGCATGATTGGAAGAAATATTTTTTTTTCAATTAATATCAAAGTTTCTTATTTTTATATAAGGATAAAATTTACTAATGGTGGAGAAAACCTAATATCATCAAATAATTCAATCCAATACACACCTTTTTGATCAATTTTTTCTACTACTTGTTTCACTTTACATGCAATGTTTATACACATTCATTCATTTTAGAAAATAGTTCACACAATGCAATGAATTCCCTAAGCATTGTGCCTAGAATGATGTATAATATTAAAAAAATTATATATTATGGATATGGGTGTTGACTAGGTCTATCATATCCCGTCTTCTCACTAAGTATATATAATATTTTAAATTATCTATGATTTTAGGCTCAAATTTCTTATAAAATCATTCATTAGTGACAATCATAAAATATAGACGACTTTTACCACTATAAACACTTCTCAATTCAATAACATAATACAAATCACATTGACTAAATATGTCATTCTATGAATGATAGGAAGAAACCAGACCTAGAACCTAGCTCCATTCTAATAAAAAACGCTATAAGTAAAGATATGAATTAGCATGATTTTAACAATAAATGTTGCAATGAAAAATAATTCAAATCTTGAGTTCATTATCAATAAATTATTAACATAGAAAAAAATAAATAAATATTTTTAAAAAATAATTTATTTAATATAAATTGTTACAAATAGAATTCTAAAATTCAAGAGAACTAATGGATATTGCAAGATTATGTCAGAATTTGATATTTGTGATTATAAAAGTTACTTTTTAAATAATTCATATTATTTGAAGAAATATTGATATGAAATTATATCATAAAATTCTTGGTTGAGTGTTACCTATGATGTTTTTATCATAAATGTGGTTGTTTAATCATTAAGTAAAAAAGAAAATGTTGAGTAATACAATTAGTGAATACTTAGCAATATGTAACATAATGAAAAGATAAAATCCTATTTTGTGATATTCTTATAAGTGGTTGTGTCATTTTATTTCATATGTGTATAATTAATAATTATGTGGAATGTAAATAGAAATTTCAATGTAATAATATAAGTCTATATATAATACAATTTGAATCGAAGGACATGGTTGGACCATCCTTTTTCTTTACCATGTAATGGATTCTAGAGATTTGAATTTATACTATATAATGTCATTGTTTATGCATTCTGATTGATTAAATTGTCCAAAATCAAATACCAAAAATTAATTTTATTTATTACCTTATATCATGAAAAATTTGTAACCATGTGAATGTAGAGGTGGAGTTAGAGGCTTGGTGAGACGCAAGGGAGTCAGTGGTGAGGGTCGATGGGTGGCATGTTTCTCCCGGTGCGGTCGTGACGAAGAGTGAGCCATGAGAAGATTGAATCATGGGTGAGGTATGTGGAGGTATCAGTGGGGAAGGGGTCAGGGAGGGAGAGGGTGCTAGAGTGAGTGGGATCTGAAGGCAGAGGTGGGTGTGGTGAGGGAGTGTACATGCAGTGGTAGAGGTAGGGTTTTCTGAGATGGGGTGTGTGAAAGGGGGTTCCAGGGGGATCGACTATTTTTTTAAGGCTTCAGATCACATTTTTTTACATTATTGATACAAAATAGTGACTACCAATGACAATATCAAATTCATGGGGGCACAAATTCTATTCTTTATAGTAGTAAAATATGTGTAGCCCATAATAAACAATGGTAGAAAACATGAGATGAGAGTAGAACTCAACATATGAGAGTATAACACATCATATTAGAGATTTTGTGTCTGACAGAGAGAGAGAGAGAATAAAACTACATTAAAAATACATGGGGACCAATTCCTCAACATAAAACACAAATAAAGTGGGGGTAAATACTTGAATCCAGTGAATTATTTAATTTCAATGCTCGAACCTTGTTGTTGTTCCAATTAAGATAAATCCTAAAAATGTTATCTCTCCTTTAAAGTGGTATTTTGTGACCTAATTTAACATTATATCATGATATAAGTGAAAGACACTCATGTTATGATATTTATTTAACCGAAACTATAAAATTGTGAATTTTTCATAACCCCCACCACACAAAGGTGGTGTGGGATACTTGGAGGTCCTTGAGTTTTCCATAAGGAATACAGGGGGGATGGTTTTATTTTTGTGAATATTTCTCCCCAAGCCATGTGAAATGAATCCAACCTATCTTTAATGAGCACTTGGATGCATGGTCATGCTGGAACACATACTTCACCGATATCGCCACATGGAAGCCATGGGGCCATCCAATCTTGATTGATCAAATTAATATGTGAGTAAACCTACCCCCATAACTTCACATTGCTTCATGAAAACCAATAATTTTAAACCTATATAAAATTAAAATAATTACTATGTAAATTCATTATAGGATTCAGAAATGTGTTCCCACGCTCAAACTTCTAATATCCATTATCTATTTAATTAAGTCCTTGTATTGTTCTTTACAATTTTGGTGAACTCAGACCATTCAATGTTCTTAAAATGATATAGTAATATAAGGAACAATTAAAAAATTGATTAAACTCATACTTCTAGTTCTTATAGTTAACATACATCCGTTGACCAGAAATTAGACATTTTATGGCGGCGTTACACCCAATGGGTTTGATACATGAATATTGATATTTTCTACAAAGTTCATTTGTACAATAGGGTTTTTTATTATGATGATGTTCCATTTTTTAAGAATAATAATCCATAATGTGATATATTATTCATGGAATCAAATGAGGTTATAACATAAAAAAATGATATTTGAGGCTGTATAGAGGTAACTACTTGGTTGTGTAGAGGTAACTATGAGGCTGTTCAAAGGTAAAATGAGAGTTGCTCAATGTTTTCATTGGACCTCTTGTAATGATTCCTCTTGCATCTAAATATGGGAGTTGTGTCAATGAAATCATAGAATCTATTCTCCAACTATTCACTGATGGATAATGAGTATGATTAGTCTTGTTTAAACTTGGATGGTGTCTTTGAAAAAGAAAACATTTTCAATAAATAGACCACTTATTTGACACATATTTCTATATTGACTCATGAAGATCCCCAAAATATCAATTGCACAGCATCTTATTTACTATTGGATAATTGGATATCTGGGAGGTTCGTAATGAGAAGTGAACGAATTGTATAAAACACATTAATGCACACATAAATGACAAATTCATAGAATTTTTCATATACCTATATCCACTGGGAAAGAACATGTAACCCCCCTCACATCTCCAATCATATGGATATCTTTGTTTTATAGAAATATCTTATCTGTAACACCATCTCTGGTCATTGGGTGTTCTAGAAACCACCTTGTGAAGGCCGCAATCTCAACTCCAATGGGTCCTATTTCTAATGTACCATGCGTGCTGGTGGGGTTTCTCATGATCACCATGGGTCTATCCTCATGTATTTTTCTATTTTTTTAGTGATGGAAGTTAACTCATGGACGATGATAGGGCCCTATTTTCTAGAATATATCTCTATAAGTGGTTCAATATGATTATTTCGTAGATTTTATAGGAATAGTTCTTAGCAATGATACATATTATAGCACTGAATATAGAAAAATGAGGTTTTAGTGGAGGAATGATGGTGTTTCATACCTCTTGGATGAAGAGATATAATGTTGTAATGGAGTGGAATAGGGTATTATAACAAAGACGATTCAGTTGAACTATATAAATAGTGAAGAGGAATTTTCAAGGAAGAGTCTTTACCATGGCCCAGTGATTGTGTTGTGGTATAGGAATGATGAAATAGATAATTGATGGATGAATTTTCACTTAATGAATAAAATGAAAAACACAAATCGATTTGGGGGATCATCACCTTGGAGGTCTGGAGAGGGGTCCCTTTATCCACTAGAACACCTATATTTATTTGTTTTTTTCCTCCGTCAATTATCCCTAATGTTATACATTTGGTAACCAAACTTCAACATCTCTAAAAATTGATCTACCAAATAGATCTTATGTCAAAAACACCAGGATCATCTAAAGGGGCTATATTCTGGTAAACATCATGATAATATCCAAAATTATTACTTTATAATCATGGAATATATTAATGTCGATGCTATATATCGAGACATCCACAAAGAATAATAATATAATTATTTTCCAATTAAATACAAAGATAAATAATTTGAATCATTCTAATAGAATTATGATAATTGAAAATTCATCCAGAGTCTATATTATCAATATAATGAGGATGTATTTTTAGTAATATTAGATCTTGGAAAATATTTTAATTGAAATTTGTTAAATATCATAGTATGTGTTGATCATAATAAACACACTATAATGGAAAAATCTCCAGAGATCGTAGAAGAATGTACTAAAATATTATTAGGGTCAACTAAATGGTATTATAAAATGTTTATTGATATATAAATCTCATTTGATAACACAACATTTTAGGATTCATTAAGATAAAGTGAAAATCCATACCGAATAGAGAACCCAATTTATTTTTGGAGATCAAAATAATCAATTAACTGGTTCAATTGTTCAGGGATTACATTAACTTCCTTATTTTAAGGGATACAAGGAAAACTGAATTCCTAATACAAGAATCATCACAATGTGACTCAAATTTATGTGAGTCAATAAAGAATGATGAAATTACATCATTTCAGCCTAATGAAACACTAGATTATACTCACATACAATAACGGAAATGATCAATTTGGAAAACGTTAGCAGATTTTTTGAAAAAATAAGTTGATTAGGATAAAAGTTCATGGATTTTATATTTTTAATGAGGTTGTAATAATGATAAATATTTGATTTCTTAGAGATTTTATCATTAATATTTAAACATGAAACTATCCAAATTGTATTGAAAATAGTAGATTTATAATGTGAGTAGATGGAGAATATGGATGTAAATATATATTTCCATCATTGATATTTATTCGAAATAATTTACATGATAACACAAATAGGATTGATGGGAGAAGATAACAAGGGAATATTTTGTAAATATATGACACGTGTCTATAAAAAATATAAAGTGAAAATTTAATGAAATTGGATATTTTATTTTTCTTATTGTAGTGGATGAATTTTGAAGGTAAAACACAGACTATTTATACATAGAATATTTCTATACACATATGTTTATTGAAGATCTAGGTTCACTGTGTATTGGATGTTATCTAACTGATAACTTCTTTTATGATTTACATGTGATGCATGGATGAAATTTTAAGCTAGAAATCACTTACTAATACTTTTCATATGTTTTTTCATTAGTTAAGACATCTTTAGTTGGTTTTTAATCCTACTTGTTCAAATTTCATTTTAATGAATATGTAAATTTGATTTGTCATTTTATTAATATTACAAAAAAATGAGAGTCAGTTTTAAAGAGAAATCAGAATGATAAAACAAATCACTCATCTTGAATTTGATGTGTCATATAGGGCCATGGATGCTACCTTTATTCGATGTGGTAGGGTCCAAAAAATTATAAAATATAAAATTAATAATAATTAATTTAATATAAAAATAAATAAATAAATTTAATATAAACCTGCGACATAGGATCCATACACCATCACCATGGAGAATATATTCTCATAGTGCTCTAACCACACCAAATAGCTGCAAATTTACATTTTATGAAGCACACATCCATGCCATCAAATATGTGACCAACTGTTTTATCCCAGAAGAAAAGGAACATCCTATGCAAGTGAAACTATAGAACATGGAACCCTGTTCTATATGTAAAACTTTATCAATGTCCATCATGACCAATAATTCAATGGAATATCTCATTTCTTCGCATGGAAAGTTGTCAATGATCCTCTAAAAACTATTTTAACTCTATAAAATTGATTTTTTTATTATATATATATACATGTATATAAAATTTTATATAAGTAATGATAATTAATATAAGAATAAACTATAAGAGCTGCAACCTCTAGATCATTTCGATCATGGGTCATTATCCACATCAACTTTTTAATAGTCGCCGTACCTTACTCTGGTGACTATATAACAATAAAATATAAATATTGAACACAATTTAATATTAAATAATAAATTTAAAAAGTTAATAATAAATGCATCATGTCGAATCTGGGACATTTGATGAGTCCCCCAACTGTGTAGTGGTCCCTACAATGAATGATTCCAGGAATGATGTGCTTCATCCTCCTACATTCAATTAATTCAAATTTCAAAGATTTAAAATAATAAAAAAAAATTAAAAATAAATAAACCAAATATAAATAGACTAACTGTTGTTTCCTCAGTGGACAATTATGTCACTAACTCACACAACTGAGATGGGAGAACAATTCTTGGGGATCTCTCTAGAATGTCGATGTCACTGAAATTTTGTACACATCACTCCCTCTTAACTATCACATTATGATACTTCAACATTTTTGAAACTTTTAACATAGAAACTGAAAGAAACTCATTAGGTAACACTCATAGATTATTATATTTAAGAAAAAAAATTATCACATTTTTTATTTTTCCTACATAGATAAGAAACCAAAATATTCCTCTTACATGAACATCCATCCATATCAGAGTAACCACCAGGAACCCTGATCATCTTCAAAAGGGAAACAAATTTCTATTTCTATTTTTTACTCATAGTATACTATGTACAAGGAATTTATTCCTTGTTTTCCTCACCCAAATGTAAATGAAATTGTTTCTTTTAAAATGTTTCATCTAAATCAAGTCATTATTTGACATGATCCTTTGATTTTCCATTGACACCAAAAATGGTGAAAAATATATTATCATAAATAATTTTTTTCAATGTGAATGACATACAAATTATCCCATAACATGTTATTTTTCTAATAAAAGTGATTAAAATATAATTTTCTTCATCCAATTATTACTGAACTGCATACCTACACTATGAATATTGGGTAATGGATGAGCAACCAAATCTATAAATTTATATATTTTATGGATGTTTTATTCCTAAATATATGATAAAATTTCAACTCTTATCATCACATTATGATCTTGGTTGAATTATCTAGAAACATCAAATTCCACTCGGTCCTTTCAGAACCTGTGTTTTAGGGGATAAAAAAATCCATGACCAGTGTATATACACTTTTTTTAATGTGTAACCCATTTATAATTTTTATTCTTATAATAGTAAGGTAAATTAAATTCTCCATTCATACTCCAACCTGAAAATTTTTCATAAGCTGGGAAGTCATTGATTATCCACAGTAAATTATCCTAAAGTGTGAACATTACATTTCTTTCATAGACATATGTCAAAACACCATTTCCCTAAAATTCATTCAACTACCCATTCTATGAATGAAGGTAAACATCAATATTATTCCTCAGACTTCTAATACCATCAATAAAAGTGGAATGTAATAGAAATTGTTGTTCCCTAAAAGGACATGGATGAAGATTTTATAGAAGCAACACCACATATTATAGGAAATGATTTTCAAAAAACATTGACATTAATGGATTGAAATCATTTGTTACCAACCCTATATATACATTAACACTATATTTAGCAATGTTAGGGTGTCTCTGATGAAAATAATTCCATTCAAGATAGTCTATCAGGTGGGTTAAAATATAACTTTACCTATTTATTTCCTCATCCCATCTTATTAATTGTGAAATTTTTGATGAAATAAATAATGATTTCAACCTCATATTTAGTGGAAAGTAACACATTTGATTTACGGTAATCAGTTTACCCTATTTCATATTCTGACATTGATGAGTCTCATTCCCCCTATTATATTTCCACCTAGATGATTAACGGATTATACAACTATCCAAATTCATTATTTCCTTTTTAAAAATAATTTAATTTCTTGCACATGCATATATTCTATCAAATGTAAAATCTAAGTTCTATATCAACTTACGATAATGATAATATGGCTCATGAATCCTAGATTCAATAAGAAGAACATTTTTCAATAACACCTACAACATGTAAAGCTATTTTTCTATCCACAGATTCAAATTCTTCAAGTGAATAAACTCCATGATAAATGATAATTTACTGTAAGAAATAGACCCAAAATATAATTCGATTTGTCCATCTTAAATTATTTCATAAAACCTCTATGAATCCTGATTTTCACCAGAGTGTGGATTGATCTCACTGGACTCAAAATTCTATAATTTAATGCCTCCCAGAGCCATCCCACATACCATTTTAGTATTAATTTCATGCAATATATCATTATTCCTCTCATAAAGATACGTATGAACTGTCTGTGTACAAAGATATGGAATATATTCTTCCCCATGGTGATTGTAACTCTTATAATTTTTCAATAACCCATTCAAGAATAGGTTATACCTCATGGTATCCTATATGAATTAATATTTTTTTTTTCACATTTTCTATATGGACAACTAAAATAGTCACATTGAAATAATCTAGTGAAATCAATAAATTTAATAATTCATTAAAAATATTCTATCGACGTTTTATTTGGAAGATAAATCCAACTCTTATCCATATTTCTATACATACAACAAGAAATAACATTTACATAAGACTTCATATTGCATGAATTTTTATAATTTTATATCAAAAAATTTATTTAATATAATGAATAAATAATTTCATGTGGACTCCAACTAATACTCATCAAAATAAAAACAAACAATTCACAAATGAAATTTTCATTGAATTATTTTTTAGTAATTATATATTTTAATTTTAAATTATTTTCTGTACATGAATAATTATTTTTTATGAAGGAACTTATTATACTTATTCGGATAAACCAAATATTTTTAAGATTAATAAAATTTTTTCCAAATGAGTATGTAAAATATTGCACAACCATGATATATTTTTGTTAATAAATGACGATTTTTTTGTTAAACTTGTTAATAGGTAAGGAAATTACAATAGCTTTTTAGATGACATGTAAATATAAGGAAAATATTCAGTCTTGATTATAATATATGAATACATAGATTTTCAAAAAAACATTTTCAATAATTTTGAAAACACTCACACAAAATAATTTATAAAAAATTATTTTTACACTAAGAGGTTTTTAAGAAGTACTAAAAAATAAATCCTAAATATTGGTTTATTTATAAAAATCATTTTCACTTAATTTTCATAAAAATTTCAGAAGAAACCCACTTAAATAATATAAAAATTCATTTTCAAGAAATTTTCAGGCACTTATACTAAATCATTTATCATAACCATTAATCAATATCAATATTTTTTAATTAATGTCCAAAAATAATATTTTCTTAACTAAACACGCAGAAACAAGACCTCAATATCAATAGAAAAATCTATATTTCAACATGAATCAAACCTGAATTTTTCAAGGTATGCAACCCGAAAATACCCACATGATGAATGCATAATTGTTTCAATGCACAGCATTGGACTTCATATATTTTTTCCAAGTATACTTGAAGCATTTATAAAAACTCTAGGGGGATCCTGTCATGAACCGGATCTGGTTTCCACCATTAATGGCACCAAACCCGGCCCGTGGAAAGGCCTGAAGTGCGTTCCCTATCCCCACGGGGTGACACAAGTGCCCGGGTATCAAACAAATCTTGTTTGGGAATGATTTACCCGAGTATGAAAGCATAAATCAAAAAAAAAACAATCAATTATTAGAATCTGAAATTTTCATGCTAAACAATTCTTAAAAAAAAGATCTGAATAAATATGTTCAAATACACTAATAGTGGTCTAAAAAAAATAATGAAAACTTAATTCCATCCCCATGGACTCCACACGACAAGGGGATCATCACCCGCAAGTCGTCCCCGCAACTCCGCCCCAACGATGGGGACTAACATCCCGAACCGCCATCACCCTTAGCCTTCCCTTTAGCTGAGTCAAGCATAATCAAGTATACTTACACCCAAGGGGTGTAAGTAGGGTGTGATTCTAAGCCCAATAGGATACCACCAGATAATTCCATAGAGCATGCAATACAATGTGAACAAAAAAAGAAATTTTAATACACAAGGTGAAACAATGATAAAATTTAAAGAAATGCAACTTTCAAATGAAAAAAGTTTTCAATCCAAGAATTTCAGAATGTTATCTCATTAAATAGACATGTGAGATACTGTAAATTACTTCCAGAAATAACCCACAACAAGGGTAAATACCACAAATCCAATGAGCATCAAAATCGGGAACACCCCTAAGCACTAGGTTGTCTCGGGCCCTATGTACCTCGTACCTCTGTGTAGAGTAACCATATAAAAATCTGTTCTCGTGCATGATCCACTAGTAGGGAACATACCCATAACCTAGTGGTCCCCAATCATCATCCAAATAGTTTAGTTAGAGTTGCCATTATCCATATGTTAAGTGGAACATGGACAAAACCCATCCGATCCACTAGTCGTAATAGTACAAATTCGCCCCACCTAGGTACCTGGGCTTCCCCTTTTTGTGCTCAAACAATTTCAGAAAACAACACACATCCTTTTTCCTAAAACATATCACTACTGTTTGCAAACAAATTGTACAGTAGATACACACATTTTATACCATTTAAAACACACAATAAAATAATTTTATTTCCAATAAAACAACCTCTCAAAACATCACATTGTTTTGCACCCAAAAGCTCTTTAAGATATCAACCTTTCACACTATGTTAACACTTTTAAGTTATTAAAACAAAATTTCAGTTCAACACCCCTTAATGAAACCAAAAATTCAGTTATGGGGCATCCCAAAATGAACCAATAAATGATTTGAATGAAAAAACTCCAATTTCACCAAAAATTGGAACTTAAAATTCATTTGCATTATAAATGAAACTAAAAGAAATTTTTACAGAAACATTCAAGTGAAATAAACATTAAGGTACCATGAAAACAGCAAGCTAATTCACAAAAATTGCACACACAATGGAATCACCTACCAAATTAACAAAAACCCTTGAATCTTTGTGCGAAAATCAAATCGCACCCCCACCGCACCAAGAGAGAACTAGATCAAACCTAAAACCACAAAAATTGGCCAAGAAATCCCAATGTTAAACCCTAGGTTCGAAATCCTAGTTTCTGAACATTATTAAACTCAGTTATAACCGAATAAACCCTAAGAACAATGAGTTAAACCCACAGTAATTTGAAAGAGGAAAGAGAAGGGCTCATTTACTTGAAGTATCTTGAAGTAATTACTCCAAAACACCAGTATCTGAAATTTAAAAGAGCCAAAATTTAGGTTACGTTCGAACAAGATGTTTTATCTCATTTAAGAACTAGAAAGGTGGAAAAATATTGATAACTGAGAGGGTTATGAAAGAACTACTTTACCTCTTCAAATCTGGGCGATCTGAGGAACCCTAAGAAGTTTGACACCACATCGTGATTATCCAGAGCTCCAAAGAGGTGGAAGAGAGTTCGGACGTGAGTCTGGGTTATGTGGTCTTGGGTGAGACTTGGAATCACCAAAAACTCCCAAATAGTGAATATGTTATAACAAAATCAACTTTTATTTTTAAAACAGGAATTGGGATTTCGGGAAGGCCCAACCCCTTAGATAAAAACCCAAATAACCCCTGTTTACGGATTTCTAAAATCCCCAAATTACCTTGGTGGTGTTAATAGGTTAGGGGAGGTCAATTTGGAATTTGAATGGATGAAAAATGTTGAAAAATGAAAATTTTATAAAAGATACAAAATTTATTTTTTAATCTGGCATTGGGCTCACGGTTTGAACCAATTCATGAATACTCATCTATTCCTCCGTAAATCCTAGGGAAACCCCCAAAACAAAGAAATGATGTAAATTAAATGAAATATACCTTTAAAAAATGTCTTTTATGTGACAATTCTCCCCACCATGAAGGACTTTCCACCCTGGAAAGTCAACATGAATCTTTGTTGGAAAAAAAGAATGGGTACTCTTCCTCGACCCATGACTTTCGCTCCCATGTATCATGTGTATCATTCCCATGCTGCCATAAAACCCGGACTAAAGGAATTGACTTTCCTCAAATTACCTTCTCTTGGGAGTCCACTATTTTCATCGGCCTCTCAACGATAGACAAGTCATGCTCTATCTCCAGTTCATCCCAACTCAACACATGGGATGGATCCGGATTGTATTTCTTCAACTGAGAGACGTGGAAGACATCATGGATAGACGTCAACTAAGAAGGTAAGTCCAACCTGTATTCCACCTTTCCAATATGCTCGGTGATCTAAAAGGGTCCGACATACCGTGGAATCATCATACCTTGCTTCCCCAATCGACGATGGCCCAGACGAGGGTCCACTTTTAAGAATACCCTGTCACCCACAGAAAACTCTATGTCTCGACGCCTCCGGTCAGCATAAGATTTATGATGACTCTAAGCTATCAATAAGAGCTGCCTGATCAACTTGACTTTCTCATAAGTCTCCTACACAAGGCTCGGCCCCAACAATGAAGTCTCTCTTACCTCATCCCAACATAGGGGGGGACAGACAAGGCCGACCATAGAGCACCTCAAAAGGGGCCATTCGAATCGTGGATTGGTAACTATTATTATAATAAAACTATACCAATCCCAAATGGCTATTACAAGAACCTCCAAAGTCCAGGACACATGCACGAAGCATGTCCTCCAATATCCGATTCGCCCGCTCTGTCTGACCATCCGTCTGTGAGTGGTATGTCGTGCTCATCTTAATCTGATACCCCAAGGCCTTCTGAAGGCCTTACCAAAATCGAGAATTGAAGAGGGGTCTCTATCTGAGACAACAGCTGATGGTACACGATGGAGTCTCACCACTTCCTGAAGATACAAATGGCCCAACTCATCTACTTTAGTTGCATCTTTTATCGGAATGAAGTGGGATGATTTGTTCAGACGATCAATCACCACCCAAATAGCATTCTTACCCCGAGGTGTACGAGGTAAGCCAAAAATGAAGTCCATGGCGACCTCTTCCCACTTCCAGGTAGGAATGGGTAGTGGTTGGAGCAAACCGAATGGCCTTTGGTGCTATGCTTTCACCTGCTGACATGTGTAGCATCTTGAAACAAAGTCTGCTATGTCCCGTCTCATACCAGGCCATCAAAACTACCAACGAACATGATAATACATCTTAGTGGAACTCGGATGGATAGCCCACTGAGGCTGGTGTCTATCTTGCATCACCACCTTCCACAGAGATAATGGCACTACTGAACGACCCTTGAAGCACAATATGCCCTCGGGAGATGAAGACCAATCAGAGGATGTCTCCCCACCATGAAGGGACTGCATAGACCACTGACAAAGATCATCACTTTGTTTTTCCTACTGAATCAACTCCAATAGAGAAGGAGTAAACTGGACACTTGCCAAGAATGCCTCTCCACTGTACTCCCTGGTCTCCACATGCATCTGAGAAAAGAGACCCATCAAAGCCCACTCATCACTAGACTTCCTCAAAGCCTGCACTGGGCGTGCGAGCTATCGATGTTGGGTTTTTTTCTGAGGGCATCACATGGGTGATGTCTGCCCGCTCTAATTCCGCACGATGGTGCGCGCCCCACGAGGGCCTTTTCGGGAGTTGATAGTGATTTCCAGCTTTATCACTGGGTGTTCGTTTTGGACAAGTGATTAGTCTAACTTGTGTACTTTTTTTGAGAGGATCGCAATGGTGTGATCTATTCGTTGTGTTTAGGGACCGGGATGTGGGTCCCACAAAGAACCGCCCGTGTGTGGTGTGCCAGAATGCACCTTTTTCTCCGAATATCCATTCCACACATGTGATTAGTGCTTTTGACGTGTTTTACTGAGGGGATCACAATAGTGCGATGCGCCCTACTATTTTCGGGGCTGAGGCTCGAGATCATTGGACGTCGTTCGGGCATGAGGTGATGTTGGTGACTTTTCCGTCGGATATCTGTTTGTGGCGAGTAATTAGTCGATCTCGCGTGTTTTTTCACGAGTATTACAATGGTATGATCCATTTAACATTAGAGAGCCTCTTGCACAATCTTATTAAATGTGGGGCATGAAAGGTGCTCTGGTGGTGGTTCGTCCTACCTTGTTTATAGTGGACCCTTGGCGTGTGATCGCTCACACTTGGGAGAGTGATGTAAATGGTTCATAAGATGTGGTTGGTCATGCCCCAGTCGTGAGGCGGCATGTTGGAGATGCTACGTCACGCCTTCGCATTGATTTTGGGTGCTGTATGAATGATAGCCCTTGTGCTAAAAATGAGGTATACTCTGAGAGTATACAGAAGCGCTTGGAGGCATATGTGGTTTGTACCTGAGACCATTCGTCTTCTTAGTTTGGGTTGACTTGGGGCTACACGTCGTGTAGGCCCCATGTGCGTGCCGTGTTCTGTTTTGCGTACTTCTTGACCTCTCGCGACATAGAGGGTCCCTCGGTTCTCGTTTGTTGACTAGTGGGGTTGAGTTTTTCCCCCGGATCTGTGCTCGATGGATTAGATCAGTAGGGTTGAGTGGTTTCCCCTGATCATGTTCCAGAGTCAGATGGTTGCGCGATACCCACTCCGTGTTTGGTTGGCCAGTGATGCACCATCTAGTAGAGATGGCCTGGTCAGTTCTGGGTTTACCCTCCAGTAGGGCTGGGCAGTGGGTTACTCATCGACTTCTTCGGGTTTACCCTCCGGTAGAGACTGGGCTATGGGTTGATCACTGAATTCTAGGGATTACCATCTAGTAGAGACTGGGTAGTGGGTCACCCGACGACCACTTACGGTCTACCCTCCAGCAGGGCTGGGCAGTGGGTCTCCCTTCCTCTAACTCTAGGTCTACCCACCAGTGGGGCTGGGCAGTGGGTCGCCTGTCGACTTATTGATGTCTACCCTCCAGCGGGGCTGGGCAGTGGGTCGCCTGATAATTTATTAAGGTCTACCCTTCAGCGAGGCTGGGCAGTTGGTTGCCTGATGATGTATTAAGGTCTACCCTATAGTGGGGCTAGACAGTGGGTCACATGATGATGTTTTAGGGTTTACCCTCCGACAGGACTAGGCAGTGGGTCACCCGATATCTTGTTATGAATTACCCTCCAGAAGGGCTGAGGAAGTGGGACACCTGTAGGCATTTTAGGCTCAGTCCTTTCTACTAGGATAGCCTGTGTCTTTCCTCTGTGATTACCGGAGCGGGACCCTTGGTTGTATGGTTCTGTGATGGAACGACTTTGACTTTGAGGAGACCTATCGACTACGGGGAAGTGACGAGTTGTGGTTTGACGTTCCCCCAGAACTCTCAAGTACGAGGGGCACTTTCCCCACCGAGACATGTTCTTGTGACGCGATCTAAAACTGTGTTGGTGAGTCATTTCCACCCAAAGAGGAGTGTGTTGAGGTGCGGTGATTGATCCCCTTGGATTTCTGTTCGGGGTATACGCGCGGGATGCTGGGCATCGATGATGTTACTTCTGGGAATTTTGGAGACTCATTTTCTTGGGCTGAGCTATATGGAGGAGATCCCCTTACGATGTTGTTCGAGCTTCTTGATTGAGCATAAGGATATGTATGTACCTTTTTTCTGGTACCCACTTCTTGTGTTTGGTTACTCTCCTTCCAGGCGAGGCGAAGATGCACGGGGTATGCCACGTGATTTCTATTTCTAGCTTCTCATGGTTGGACGAGGCTACTCTCCTGCTATAGGTAGCAAAGACTCTATGGGAAGTTCATCTTCTCATCGTTTCCAACTCCTTGTGTCTGGACGAGTTTACCTTCTTTCCTCTTGTTGGGTTGATTTGGACTCTTTACGGTACTCCTTACTGCACTATCGGCTGTACTACTTTACTTTTCCCTTTTTTCTCTACTTCTCACCCTTCGGTACCTCCTTTTTTTCTCCCTCGAGCATTCGGGGTATCCTACTGAGTATTTTTATACTCACCCATGCTTGGGATTTGCCCGCACTTGGTGTGCCCTTCCAGACGACAGACAGGTTGGTCGTGACGTCAGAGGAGCGTAGGAGCCGGGAGCTTGGACCGCGTACGGTGGTCAAAGTCGGGTTCCAGGTGGGGAACCCTTCCAGTGGTTTCTTTTGTTTTACCTGTTGCCGGGTTGTGGGACTTTTGGTTAGGCGCATGTTTTTCCCCTTTTCTTTTCAGTTTACCTTCAGCTTGTACTTTGTTCTGTTTAGAGGTCAATGCACATTTGTGGTTTATATATTTATATCAGTTTTCCATTGCTTTTCTTTTTTACTCTGCACTTTTTCATTGAGTGTACTGCGTGTGTGTGTACAGGTACTTAGGCAAAGGCCTCCCCAAGTTGTTGTGCCTTCGACGCTGGTCTCCAGCCCCTAGCCTATGGAGGCGGGCTTGGGGTAGTTATGGCTCGATCCGGGTAGGGTCGGGTGGTGACAAAGTGGTATCAGAGGTGGTTCGTTCCTTGGGATGCTGTTTGGACTTCCCTAAAAGAGGAATTGGTTGGGATTTAGGGAAATAGTTTTAACATGTCTTGAGAGCGGCTCTCAGGCTAGGGAGTCCAGTGATGTTGTGGAGGCCGACGTATCCATTCAACAGGACCATGATAACCCTCTTGTCGACTCGGCATGCTAAGACAGTTGTTGTAGGGGAAATTGGTTTGTGAATCACATATGATTGAGTCATTGAATACCCTTCTTGAGTCAGCTCTCCATCGTTGTTGTTATTGGTATATACATATATGCTCATTTGATCGCGTTACTCCTTGATAATATTTAGGATGTCTCCGCAAAGACAATCAGCCAGGATACCAGCTTTGGTTCATGACGACAACCCTTTGAGCTATGAGGCCACAGTCTAGAACTCATCATGTGAGCCCCTTTCTCCAGGTGGGCCAGTAGCAGCACCCCCACTTGTTGAGCAGCAGACAGCTTTAGCAGAGCAGATGGGGCTTGAGCGCAGGTTGAGCGCGCTCCGTGAGTTCCAGCGGCAAAGACCGCTGAGTTTCAGTGGTGATCCAGACCCTCGGGCAACAGAGGCTTGGATCGAGGTAGTGGTTAGCCTTTTTAGGCTTGTGCAGATGCCGGTAGATCAAAGAGTGGATTTGGAAGCCAGCCTTTTTCGTGAATCAGATTGGCGTTGGTGGAGTTTGGTGACTCGGTTTCTTGACGTGTCATCGTTTTCGTGGGGAGACTTTAAGTTGTTGTTTCATGAGGAGTTTTTCCCCTCTAGCTTGCGCTCCATTCGGATTCAAGAGCTCCTGCATTTTCAGTAAAGAGGGATGGCGGTGGATGAGTACGCGACTATTTTTGTAGACCGTGCACACTTTTACCCGGACTTGGTCCATAATGACAACATCCGAGCACGGAAGTTTGAGAAGGGTCTCCGCCGAGAGATTCGTGCTGTCATAGTACCCTTGAGAATTTCCACGTATGTCGGGGTGCCCGAGCAGGCGTTGGTGATAGAGATCTTCCTGTCATGCTTTGCGGTTGGTAGTGGCAGTGGGCGTGACGGATCCGGGACGTCTTCCGTAGCTAGCAGGCGCCGCAGGACAGGACCTCGACACATGTGGCCTTTCCATTGCGGGTTTCGGAGACGTGGTCCTATACCACTATGGCAGAAAAGTGCAGGGCCTCAGCTGAGAGTGCCCTTATATGAGTGGGCTCCGGGCCGTGGTCGTACACCACAGTGGTGCCGGAGGGCACCAGGACAACTTAGGTAGTGGTGGTGCTATGCTGGTGATGGGCGAGATCACCTAGCACGAGACTGCCCGACCTGAGTTGCTGAGAGCATTGGGAAAGCAGCAGGCGCACCACCACGGCAGAGGCAGCGCTGTGATCAGAGTAGTACCCAGATAGGTGGTTCTAGTAGAGGAGCGGGAGGAGCTTGTAGTGGGGGACAGCTTTATGTGGTCTTTCCATCACCACTAGGTGGTCCACGTCAGGCTCCACGAGTTGACAATAGGGACCACGGACAGCCGCGATCCTTGGATGTCTATGATCCTACAGAGTATGAGGTGATAAGAGGTATGATCTATAGCTCTTCTACTTCTAGTAGTAGAACTGATAGACTCTGTGTGTGGAATGATTTCCTCCCTCCTCCTTGTTTGAGTTGTTATCAGGGTGGTGCGGGGCGTCGGTGTAACCCTATGTTGGTATGATAAAAGCCGTGAGAACTTTTTTTTTTCTAGTCGATGGTGTTGGATCCTTCACTCCCCGAGCGTGTAAGAGAGTCCTGGTCGTGGGACATAGACTATAGAACCTTGCGTGATAATATATCCTTGTGTGTTTCACCATATGGATATTCATAAGGAGAGAATCACCGGGCCTTGTCCCAAGTGTGGGCCTTGATTCCAGTCATGGAATGCAACATTGGGGTTTGGTCGGGGAGGTGAGCTACCACCGAGATCCTTCATGCTGTTTGGGACCATGCTCAGGGATGGCGAGGTTCCCTACCACCTTTCCCTACCCCCAAAGTCTGGACTGGGTGAACGACATCGGCAAGGGCCGACCTCACGTGAAGGGATCAATTCTTTGGTCTGTGTGCGGTGACGCAGAGCTATGGATGAGTTCTTCTGGGTACGGGAGAGCCAGGTGTGGGCTTAGTACCCTGAGTTGTTCCCTGGTTTTTATTTTTAGGGATGAAAATCCTGAAGGAGGGAATGATGTAAGAATTCAGTTTTTGCTGCAAAAGTCATTGAAATATTCTTGATGTTATTCTAGAGCAGCGCCTTCAGACGTCGTGCGCTTCCCTACCCCAAAGTGTCCGGAATTAAATATTCAGTGCGTTCACATTGGAAACTCAAAACAAATGTGATAACTCCTAAAAGGTGATCTGGATCAGAGATCTCAGTGTACGGATGGGTCCGTAATGTGGTGTTCACCCTAGGAACGACATAAAGTATGTCGGCGTGGGATGTTTGGACCCCTCGCTTGCCTTCGGAATGTGGAACAGATAAATTAAATAATTAATTTATTTGTTTAATGTTGAAATGCAGGTATCTCTTAAATGGTGGCTTAGATTGGAAACACTGAGGGCACCATTGAGTTTGGATCATGCCGTTTACCCTAGGAGGGGTGTAAGTTTTGCGGGCGTGGGCCGTCTGTGAAAAATGGACCCAGGGGCGTTTTTGTAATTTGGTGGCCTCAGCCTTTGAGTTTAATAAATTTTGAACGGGGTCTCAGATTAAAATTCCGAGACCTATGTTGTTCTCAGGAGGTGTTGTTTACCCTATGGGAGTCTTAACCTCTACCCCATCGGGAGTTTCGGAAGCGGGTCTTTTCGGGTGTTTTAAATTAATTAAATTGTTAAATAATATATTTAAACACAACCTCCCCTTCCTCCCCTCTTCTCCCCTAGCGCCAGCTGCTCCCAAGGAGGAGAAGCTCTTATTCTCCTCCTCCCCTCTGGCGAGGTGGCTCTGGCAAGGTGACGGCACGGCGGAGGATCCTCCGTGAAGCTCTGGGCGAAGCCCAACGAGGTAGGAGGTCTTGGTTTGCGTTTTAATTTCCGAACCTCCTTTCAAGCCCAATTATATATGTCAAGTTGTTGTTTTATATTTAAAAAAATCCCATAATTGTGTATTATAAATTATGAGCTTCCCATCCCACTTTTTGGGTTTGAAATCGGTGTTTGGAGTCGACCGCCGTCATCCACCGATGTTTGCGGGTTTTGAAGGTGTTTCCAGCCGGTTTGGGTTCTCCGGCGGTCCGAGGCACGACGACGCGGGCGAAGGGCAGCGGCGGTTCCCTTGGCGGTGGAGGATTCTCCTCAACAGGCGGCGGGCTCCTCAGTGTCAGCCGGGGCTCACAGATAGCGAGAGGCACCCGACGGAGGCGTTAGGCAGAGGTGCTCAGCGGGGGAGCGAAGGCCGTGGTCACGCTGTGTGACCCCGCGGCTGGACAGAGACCCGCGTGACGCGGGTCTCCCCGTGGAAGGCCGACCGGCCGTGTCGGCCGGTCGGTGGAGGAAGTGCCCGTGCATGGGGGGTGGCTGGGCCGACTCGAGCGAGGCGGACCAGCCAGACCGGGCCGGTCCAGCCCAGGGGGGGGGGGTTCCTTCCCCCATTAAAATGTTTAGATGCCCGTATTTCGGGCTACGGGCGTCCGTTTTGAGTGCCGTCTACGGCGACGCGGACCTGATGTAGAGACGGACTTTTTGAGGTGGTTTTGGGAATTTTTAATTCCCAAAATGAGGGGCCTCGGTGGCGTGACACGTATGTCGAGGGTATTGACGTTATCTAGGGGATTATTGTTTTGGACGGCGCGGGCACATCCGATGTCAATTTTAAGCGCTGTCAGTGGAGTTGGGACCCTGGAACCGAGGGGGAGCTTTCCGGGGTGGTTTCAGCCGTTTAGGACGAAGTTGAGGCACAGGTCCCATGACCCGTCTTTTGAGCTGCGTGCAGCGTTTCGCGACTTTTTCATCGGACATCCATTCGGGGCGTGCAAGCAGTTGGTGTTGGGTGTTTTTCTGAGGGCATCGCATTGGCGCAGTCTACCCACTCTAATTACGCACGATGTTGCAGGCCCCATGTGGGCCGTTTCAGGAGTAGACAGTGATTTCCAAATTATCACTGGGTGTCCATTTTGGACAAGTGATTAGTCTACCTTGTGTACTTTTTCGAGAGGATCGCAACAGTGTGATCCGTTCATTTTGTTTCGAGACCGGGATGCGGGTCTCACAAAGCACCACCCGTGTGTGGTGCACCAGAATGCACCTTTTTCTCCAGATATCTGTTGCACACATGTGAGTAGTTCTTTTGACGTGTTTTCCCAAGGGGATCACAATAGTGCGATGCGCCCGACTATTTTCAGGGCTGATGCTCGGGATCACGGGACGCCGTTCGGGCATGAGGTGGTGTTGGTGAATTTTCTGTCGGATATTCGTTTGAGGCAAGTAAGTAGTCGATCACACGTTTTTTTCTGCCAGTATTACAACGGTACGATCCGTTTGACTGTGCGGAGCCTCTTGCACGATATTATTAAATGTGGGGCATGAAAGGTGCTCTAGTGGTGGTTCGTCCTACCTTGTTTATAGAGGACCCTTGGAGTGTGATCTCGCACTTTTGGGATAGTGATATAAATGGTTCATAATATGTGGTTGGTCGTGCCCCAGACGAGAGGCGTCAAGATGGAGATTCTACGTCACGCCTTTGGGTTAACGTTGGGTGTCGTGTGCACGATATCCATTGGGCTAAAAATGAGGTATACATTGGGAGTATACAGGAGTGCTTGGAGGTACATGTGGTTTGTACCTGAGACCGTTCGTGTGCTTGGTTGGGGTTGAATTGGGGCCACATGTCGTGTGGGCCCCATGTGCGTGTCGTGTTCTTCTTTGCGTACTTTTGACCTCTCGGGACGTAGAGGGTCCTGCGGTTGTCGTTTTTTGACCATCAGGGTTGAGTTTTCACCTGGCTCTGTGCTCGATGGTTTAGATTAGAAGGGTTGAGTGGTTTCCCCTGATCTTGTTCCGGAGTCGGATGGTTGCGTGATACCCACTCCGTGTTTGGTTGGCCAGTGTTGCACCATCCAGTAGAGATGACCAGGTCAGTTCTGGGTTTACCCTCCAGTGAGGCTGGGTAGTGGGTTACTCAATGACTTCTTCAGGTTTACCCTTCGGTAGAGACTGGGAAGTGGGTTTCTCACTGACTTCTAGGGTTTACCCTCTAGCAGAGATAGGGAAGTGGGTCACCCGACGACCTCTTAGGGTCTACCCTCTAGCAGGGCTGGGCAGTGGGTCTCCCGTCATCTTGTTCCAGGTCTACCCTCCATTGGGGCTGGGCAGTGGGTCACATATCGACTTCTTCCAGGTCTACCCACTAGCAAGGATGGGCAGTGGGTCGCCTGATAATGTATTAAGGTCTACCCTCCAGCGGGGCTGGGCAGTGGGTCTCCTGATGATGTATTAATGTGTACCCTCCAGCTGGGTTGGGCAGTGGGTCGCCTAATGATGATTTAGGGTTTACCCTCCGACAGGGCTGGGCAGTGGGTTACCCGATATCTGGTTATGAATTACCCTCTAGCAGGGCTGTGCAGTGGGACACCTGTTGGAATTCTAGGCTTAGTCCTTTCTACTAGGCTACCCTGTGGCTTTCCTCTGTGATTACCGGAGCGGGACCCTTGGTTGTATGGGTCGGTGATGGAACGACTTTGACTTTTAGGAGACCTCTCGACTACTGGGTAGTGACAAGTTGTGGTTTGACGTTCCCCCAGAACTCTCATGTACGAGGGGCACATTCCCCATTAAGACACGTTCTTGTGACGTGATCTAAAACTGTGCGGGTGAGTCAGTGCCACCAAAAGAGGATAGTGTTGAGGTGCGGTGATTGAGCCCCTTGGCTTGCAGTTCGGGGCAGACGTGCGGGACGCTGGGCATCGATGGTGTTACTTCTGGGACTGTTGGCAACTCATTTTCTTGGGATGAGCTACATGACGTAGATCCCCTTATGACGTTGTTCGGGCTTTTGATTGAGCATAATGATATGTATATACCTTGTTTCCGGTACCCACTTCTTGGGTTTGGTTACTCTCCTTCTAGGGGAGGCGAATACGTGCGGGGTATGCCACTTACTTTCCGTGTCTAGCTTCTCGTGGTTAGGAGATTCTACTGTCCTTCTATATGTAGATTTGACTCGACAGGAAGTTCATCTTCTCAATGTTCTAGCTCCTTGTGTCTGGACGAGTTTACATTCTTTCCTCTTGTTGGGTTGAGCTGGACTCTTTACGGTACTCCTTACTGCACTCTCGATTATAGTCCTTTACATTTCCCTGTTCGCTCTACTACTCACCCTTTGATACCTCCTTTGTTGATCCCTAGATCCTTCAAGGTATCCTACTGAGTATTTTTATACCCACCCCTACTTGGGCTTTGCCCGCACTTGTTGTGCCCTTGCAGACGACAGACATGTTGGTTTTGACGTCAGAGGAGCTTAGGAGCCGGGAGTTTGGACTGTGTATGGTGGTCATAGTCAAGTTCCAGGTGCGGAACCCTTCCAATGGTTTCTTTTGTTTTACCTGTTTCTAGGTTGTGCCACTTCTGGTTGGGTGCATGTTTTGCCTAGTTTCTTTTCAGTTTACCTTCAGCTTGTGCTTTGTTCTGTTTAGAGGTCGATGCACATTTGTGGTGTATAAATTTATAGCAGTTTCCCTTTGCTTTTCTTTTTACTCTACAATTTTTCATTGAGTGTGCTGCGTGTGTGTGTACAGGTACTTAGGAAAAGTCCTCCCCAAGTTTTTGTGCCTTCGGTGCTGGTCGCCAGCCCCTGGCCTATGGAGGTGGGCTTGGGGTAGTTGCGGCTCGATCCGGGTAGGGTTGGTTCGTGACATGCTGTTTATCTGGATTGGTAGTATCAACATGTGTAGAAGTTTTTTATACCTATACACTAGAAAGAACAACAGGTTGAGAAACTTTTTGTTCCTCAGTATTTGAAAACTATTGTTCCTCAGTATTGGGATCACTAACATTTGAAAATGTAATCATCTACGTAATTAATTTATAATTTATTTTATATTACAAAAATATAGATGTGAATAGATAATAACATGAGGTAACAAAATTTATATTTAAAAAAGGAATATAACCTGATTATCAAAATCTCTTTTCTAAGGCTGAAACGATTTTACCCCTATCGAGTATCCAAATCCCTTCATTATGGTCTCCTATGACACAAAAAACCCTGTCTACATTGGGACATTAATGAAATGAATGTGATATCCTAATGAAAGGGTCATCATCAATTAAATTTTCATCCAACCCTTTTGTTCTTTTGGTAGATAATATAATAATTGAACACTTTCAGTTTATAGGATCTAGAACATAAAATAATTGCACTGCCTTTGATTCCATTATAAATTGTTCATCTTTGTACTCTTACTGAAATCCATTTTCATGAATCTAAATTCATCGATTTTAATGAAACACCTCTTATTAAATCACCTGCATTGAAAAATCATCACTTTTAATGTTTTATAATCCAACTCCCATATTTTTTCATGATGGTAAAGTATGACATATTCACATAAATTAGAATTTTGATCTTATTACTAGAACCATTCATTTCTTCAGCCAGAAGTGTAACTCCAGAATTTTTCAGGGTACTACCTTCATCATGTATATTTTCATATAACATATAACCATTAATTACATAACCATTGTAAGATAATACATATACACTGGGTCCTCTGGTTAGCCATTGAATTCGTTCTAAAATTTAATCCAAATTTTCATATAACTCTTAAAAATGTGGTCTCAAAACCACAATATAAAGCATATCTTGTGTGTGTTAGATATCCATATATCATCCCTTTATGGATTCAAATGACTAATAATTTAAATTTGGGCTTCAATATATGGGGAAACCTCTTAACTATTATTAAAAATTTAATGGTTGGCGTACTCCTGATCTGTAATATTAACTGTGACAACATACCTTCCAGAAATAACATTATCCATATGTTTCCTAGTGTGATGAGATTTCTGTAGACCAATGATTTCCACACCAGATAGGTAGTCAGTACAAAATTCAATGGATTCCTCAATAATATAATGCTTTGAAATACAACCCTCTGGATTCATTTGATTTATGAAACACCATTTTAAAATCGTCATATATCATTCAATGTACATCAATCTATAATGTACAAGACTAAATTGTCAAATCTATATCACCAAGTGAACCAACATGTGAACCACCATATTAAAGAATATTAGTTAGAAGAACATTTCTAATTCACATAATATGATGGAAATTTCCTTTTCCATATTCAGAAATTTTATCTGGTCTATAAATTTGATGCATATAGCTTTGAAAAAGAAAAAGATTTCAATTATTGTATGATGGAAATTCTTGGGAATAATTCAATGTAAAGATATTGGTATTAGATCCTCTATCAAAACATGATTTTAAATTTATTTTAGACACTTTATCTTTAAATTATTAATTGACATGATATTCTTGATATTTGATGAAAAAATCCCTAAATCCATTAAATCGTTCATGAACGTTACAAAATGCTATATCTACTTCTTAAAAAGTGTGTAAGTATCTAGAGGAATGAAATTTCATTTTCCCCATTCATTGGAGCCAACTCTTCCCGTATTTAGATGTCAATTATGTCCAACCTAGCTTTAAATCCATCATATTTTTCGGAGTGCATTATGTAACGTGAAAATAACAATATAAAATATATTTCCTTCAACATGCATAACATCAAGAAAATGTATGACATACAAAAAATTCCAGTATGATAACTAAAAAATGATCCATTTTTCCAAATATTTTTTTAATGTTTTTCTGAAAAGGATTTCCAAAATAATTGTCCACATAGTTTACTTTCTCAAACTGTTAATCACCAATTATTGGAGACACTTTTTTCCATTCCTCAAAACATCCATCGAATGATGTCATCCAGGATTAGTACTTATTTCGTCATTCAATAAATAAACTATTTTCTAGAAATAGAATCTTCGTTGAATGTTTCAACCTAATTTACTATATACTTTTTTTACAAATAGTACACCCTTGATTTCATTTAATAATATATCCTAAACAATTTACATAATAAGGAAAGTGATTTATAATCATGTATATAATGTATCTCAACATTAAATCTTTATGTATATAAGCATAATAAAATTTAACATCTGAATCCAATAATAATTTCAAATCTCTGATAAATTGAGAAAAATAAACATCAATATCATTATCCAGTTTTTTTTGTCCTAATATAAGAATGGATATATTAATGTATTTTATGTTTCATGAATAATCATTGAGGAAATTTATAATTTAAAAACATATCCATCCATGTAAAATGAGTGCTACATTGAAAACCAAAAGGATTCACTCCATCTATAGATAACATATGAATAAGGATTGTTGACATATTTCCAAATTTGGGATACTCGTGATCAATCATCTTCCTCTAAGGATAGTCGGTTAATTGATGATGTTTATTATATTTATTTATTGTATCTATTATCCATTCCAATCGACTTATAGTCTCCTCACTTCCATGTAGTCACATAACCCTTGGAATGATTAGAATGTACCGGACAACTTTTGTAGAACAAGATTAAACATTATTGTATCAAAAAGCACCACACATTGGGAATTATTTAAGTGTTTTGGTCCTTGAAAATAGGATATAGTCATTTGGAAAGGATTATATTCATTCAGATATCATATCCATTATATATATCATTTGTTTTTCATCGTATGTTTAGTTAAGGAGCTCATTATTTTCTTGGAGCCTATCATTCAAAAGAGCAAGTAGTTCAGTAAATCTTATGTCACTAAATCTGTTACCTTATTTCAAACTATGGATCATCCTTATAGATGACAATGTAGTATATATTTTTCAACTACCATACAATTGTATATTTTCACAACTCTTGAACTTCTCAAAAAGTTCTGTACAATCCTGATGTTCATATTCAACTATCATTTTCATTTACTCAATAAGATCTTCATCATCATTCAAACCTATAATCACATCCTTGATATGGTATTCATCATTTTCCACACATGTAATCAGATCAGATGATCCATAAAATTCAGTGTTACCTTATCCACTAGATACATTTGCTTTTTTACGGTGTCTATTCCAACATTTTCAGCTTCGATCAATTTTGTGACTGATCAAGTGTAACATCCCAGGTAAATAAAGAATAATACATTTTCATATTTATTAATATTTGATAATTAAATATTAATTTTACTTTAAAGGGGTTTCTATGTTCGATAGTGTGCCCGATACGCAACAACGAGTTTCTTTGAAATCTTACGTTGTACACTAGTAATATAATAATTTTTTTAAATGGTAGTTAACACGTAGCCGTTGTATAGGCGGGAATGAATAGAAATAACTAGAATATGATTATATATGTTTTTTAAATGTTTTTACATTTATCCCATAAAAGATAAAGGCTTAAAATAAGAAAAGAATTCAATTTTTGGCATAGATACTCTAATATTCACTAAAAGGTTGAACTATCACATTTTGATGGTGAACCCTCTTTAAATATAGTTTTTATCACTCTTATACATTATATTGAACCAAATAAAACTATTCTTTAGAATTAAGTCATCAAAATTTACTTTGTGTAAATTTTTGGTATTTTTCCGATAAATTTCATTTTTAATGAATAGTGAAAAACGTTGTATTTTAATTCAAAACCACTTTTTAATCTAATTTATTTATATGATTAGATTATATTTTGAATTGGTTTTAAAGTAAAATTAGAATATATTTTTACCATTTTATCCAATTCTGGTCATTGTAAGTAATTTCACTTTGAAATTGGACTTAAACTAGTGTCAATCTTTTGATACATATTGTTTCATAGAAACACGTTTTTTGTGTTGACAGTGGGAATTAATTATTAAATTAATTACTGCAACTTATATGTTATGAATTCTGTAAAATAGACAAAAATTTTGAATTCGCAATATCAAATATATCTTAGGGTAAATTGTTTGTATTTTTTCTGAAAAACATCAATTTTTGACGAATAGTGAAACCACTAAGTGGTAGTTAAAGAAACTGATTTTTCGTTTAAATGAAATTTTACCACCTCTGTGTTTTGAATTAAAGAAATCAGACATAAATGGTTGTCATTAGGAAGTAATATGTGGTTTAATGTGATTAAAGTAATTTTTTGTGAATAGTAACATTTATGTTTATTAATCATGATTAGAGGTAATTAGTGTAATTTAAGGTAAAAATAATGTTTTAATAATATGAAATGACCTAGACACATGTCCTGCCCTCATTTTATGTGTCATGGACTACCAAGACAATCCATGGGTCAACCGGGGGACCCCATGGAGGCACTTTGTTAGGAAAATGACATAAATAACTTTTATATAAAGTAAAAATAAAAATGTCACAAACATGAGTTGTTTTACTAAAAAAATTTACATGGGGTTATACAAGTCATATTTTTTACTATAAATATTCATTAGAAATATAAAAATATTTCATACATCATGATAATTTTTTTATAATTTTCATACATTAAATAAATTAAATTATTTATGACACCATGATGATGCAGTGATTACCTCATTACTTAACAATTTAAATAAAATGAAAAGATAATGTAAAATATAAGACCTACACTTTTCAAAAACATATTGTATGGGTGGATTTCGAACTCTTATCACCTTATCCTAGAAATATTTAATTTTGGGACCTTAAAAAACCGAAACTCATTTTATAATAAAGTAACATTTTATAGCATTCCAAGAGTGCCCCTCCTCTCCTCTTATAAAAGGCCCCCACCTATACCACCTTACCCACACCTATCAAGCCTTTGGATCGGCCAAACCCTTTCCATTTTGTCTCTCCACATCCCTCTATCACTCCAAGAAGCCTCACTTTGGGCATAAGTCTTTCCATGGAAGCCTTTGATCTCAAATCAAAAAGGATTACCCGTTTTAAAGGTAGTGTCTTCTCTTGTGTTCTTTTGTTTTATTTTTCTTCTCCAACCCCTAAAATCTTTTTAATAATTTCTTTTGTAACAACACCAATATCTTACATATACTAGGATGTTGTTATAAGAATGATTTGAGCTACACTTACACACACCTACATCTAATGGTTAAATAACATACTGTTTCTGTGGATGGCGAATTTCTACCTCACGAAACGATGATTGTTCAACACTCATATAACACCTTCAACAGTGGCCATTAAGATGTCACTATATGTATATATGATATATAATATGTTTATGTTTTACTTAAGCTTCTGTATTTTTCTTTTTTTTCATACCTTTATGGTTTCCATTATGGGTAAGCACGATAATTTCTTTTTAGGAAGTGCGGACTACCGCCCCCTTAAAGTGATTTGATTCGTTAAAACCAAATGTGGTACGTATAAAGGATAGATTTAATGATATTATATATGGTATTATACTGGAATTATAATATACCTTTATATCATTATTATTTCACTCCATTAAGTAGTAAATAGAAATGAAAGTAGCGTTCATGCGTACGTACGGCTTACCGTCTCCATGAAAGGTGCATTTCATTTCTTACCTATAAATGTTATGTAATATTATAAATGCATGTATATACTGGATATATATATGATATATATGATATCCACATCATGAATATAATTCTGGATATAATAAATATTTTAAACCATGAACAACTTGTAATTATAAAGAGTTTATTTTTGACTCAAGTACCAATGACCGACAAAACGACCATTATTAACATAAATAATTACATAGTGTTCATTACATGGTAATAAGTGATATAAAAGGAATAATGAACTTGAAAAAGGTTCTTAAAAAAGTATAAATTAACTCAAGTTTATTATTCAGGACGTTAAAGAATGATCGAGTCAAGTCGGACCTGAGGTATAGACTTCGTCTCAATCTCCATTCATTGAGGCATATTTTGTTTTATACACAACTTTCTATTATACGGTGTATAATCCTCTTTGACATTTACATTTAATCAAAAGTAATTTTTTTATATGAAGCGTTTTACTACAGGACAAAAGGGAATGTTTTTGTCGAACATATGCGGTGACAACGACTTCTCCGCCGTTGTGACCATTATTTGAGTTTCGGCTTCCTCTACAAACCATAACATTTTTTATGAAAAATAAATACCATGTTTTACTTTTCTATTATTTTTTTATTGAAAATGTTTTTGATAATGTTTTTATTATATCAATGTGTTATTGATATCTTGTGATTGAAATGTGGAAATGTTATGTTTCCTTTATGCATGTTTTATGTGATACGATTATGTTATGGTTCATGGGAATTGTTTATGAAGACGGGTGGTTCCGTGATAAACTAATGGCGTGTGAGCCTGATATAGCCCTCTAATGCATTGGGTAATGCGAAGGAGTTAAACGTTAAGGTTTCTCCGAAGAGATTTAGGGAATATAGTGTTATGCGTATTCCAAACGTAACCATGTGGGTTACTCCCTACGTAAAAATGTTATGAATGCCTCAAGTTACCTTTATGTATTATGATTTCTATGATTTATTCATGATTTGATGAGGTATGTAAAAATTCTTATGTTTTATGAGTAATATATTATTTCATACATGGACTAATGTTTTCATTTCGTACTTTTATATCCCTTACAGAGATTTTTATGCTCATCCATTTTTTTTAAATGTTTTTCACAGGTCACGGAAAAGGTAAATGATGTGATGATAGGGTCAAGGAAGTGTCAATAAAGAATCCATGTTTTATTTTAAATACGTTTCCGTTGATGGAAAAAATGAGTACTGTCTTTTATGTAACCACTTTATTTAAATGTGGAATGTAATGCATATTTTATTATCTAATTATCTAAAACACAAAACCTAAATACATCCTCAACGCGTATTATTGATGTAACTCAAGATTAAGTGATGTTTAAGGCTGGGTCTTATAGTTGGTATAAAAGGTCTGTTTAGATAACTTTAGGAGTTATAATTCTATTAAATGATAATCTTAAAATATTTTTTTATGGTCAAATTGAAATGATATATCATTAGAAGATTACCATGTTCCTTCATCTAAGACATGTTTGTTCAGAATGGTTTTCCACAGAGGAAATAGAGAAGCAGTGCTTGGAAGGCATACAGAAAGAAATGACCTTCCAACTCAGCATCCTGAGATGGTCGGAATTGGAACTGAACAGTTTGTTGCAGTAATGGCGCAGTTGACTCAAGCGATAAATGGTGGTGGTATCCATGCACGAGATCAGCCAGATCAACTGCAGAGGAACATGTCAGTGGTGGAACATTTCATGAGCCAAAATCCCCCATCATTTAGACGATCATCTGACCCTGTGCTAGATGAAGGGTGGATTAAAGCACTGGAGAAGATTTTCGATGTCATGGGGTGTTCAGACAATCAAAAGGTTAGTCTTGCTATTTACTGTTTGGAGGGTGAAGTAGATCAGTGGTGGTCGATGGATAAAAATATCAGGGATGCTGATGAGATTGATGCTCTCAACTGGGATGAATTCAAAGGTATGTTTCTTGAGATGTATTTTCCTAACGTTGTTCAAATTAGGATGGAAATACAATTCTTGGAATTTATGCAAGAGGAAGACTCAGTGGCTGCCTATGAAGAAAGGTTCACTCGATTGTCAAGGTATGCTCCAAATATTATCCGAGACCTTGATAGTAAAATAAATCATTTTTACTCAGGATTAAAGGCAAAATATCGAAGGGATTTTGCTTCTTGTGAGTTCAAGAGTTATGAAAAGCTTGTTCGATTTGCTGAGAAGGTGGAAATAGAGTTTTCCGATGATCAAGTGTTCTATAAAAACTAGTAGAAGAAGAGTCTAAGGTGGCAGGAGAATGGAAAGAATTCCTCAAAAATGTCTGATGGTAAGAAAACCAACTTTCCAGTTTGTGATAAATATGGTAAAAGGCATGATGTGGAATGTCTTCTGAATTCTAGAAAGTGCTACCAATGTGGTAATATGGGACATAAATCTCGTGATTGCACTTAAAAATATCAGGGTGATGGGAAGACCAAATTTGATTTATAGTTAGTGAAATATTTTAAGTGAAATGAGATGGGTCACTATACAAATGAGTGTCCGACAAAGAGCTCGAGTGATGGGAAGCATTTAGACTACAAGAAGAAAGGGGTGGTGAAATCCTGTGCAACTACTTCAGCAGATGTCGGGCCATCGAATGAAGTTGTATCAGGTACATTGTTTGTTTTTTCAGATTATGCCACTGTGTTGTTTGATTTGGGGTCTACACATTATTTAATCTCTGAAAACATTTCTAGTAAAATGGGAATACCATCTCAAGAAATGACTCCTGAACTTTTGGTAAAAACACCTGGTGGAAATGTTGAGTCAATAAGAATTTATATGAATCTTCCTATCCTTATCCGTGGAAAGAACCCAGTTGCAATCCTTATTGTTTTACCTCTAGTAGAGTTTGATGTTATCCTGGGTATGGATTGGCTCTCTTTTTATGATGCTAAGATTGGCTGTAGAGCTATAGAAGATTCTTTTCAGAAAGACTTTCAGTTTGTGTACAATAATGAACCCTTACTGTTGATAACATATCAAGAGGCCGAGAAAATTGTAAAAAATGGAAATGAATGTTACCTTTTTCACATATTGTTGAAAACAAAGCACTATTCAGATTAACGATGTTCCAGTGGTAAATGAGTATCCTGGTGTTTTTCCTGATTAGTCTCCTGTAATAATACCGGATCAGGAAGTTGAGTTTACTGTTGAATTAGTTCCCGATGCTAAGCCAATTTCGAAACCCACTTATCGAATGGCTCAAATTTAACTTTTAGAGTTGAAGGAGTAGTTGCAAGATTTATTAGAGAAAGGTTTCATTCGAACTAGCACATCACCTTGGGGTGATCCTTTTTTATTTTTAAAAAATAAAGATGGTTCTATGATACTTTGCATTGATTATAGATCCTTGAATAACATCAATGTTAAGAAAAAATATCCTTTTCCTCATATCGATGATTTGTTTGATCAGCTCCACGGAGCTCAGTATTTTTCAAAGACTGACCTAAGATTGGGGTACCATCAGTTGAAGGTAATGGAAGAAGATATTCTGAAGACTGCTTTTTGTACAAGATATGGCCATTATGAATTTTTAGTTATGCCTTTTGGGTAAACCAATTCACCTGCTGTATTCATGGACCTTATGAATAGAATTTTCCATGAGTTCTTGGATAAGTTTGTGGTTGTTTTCATTAATGATATTTTGGTGTTTTATGAAAGTAAAGAGGAGCATGAAAGACATTTAAGGTTTATTTTGCAAACCTTAAAAGAAAATAAATTGTATGGGAAATTCATCAAGTGTGAGTTTTGGTTGCAACAAATTTCTTTCATTGGTCATATTGTTTTTAAATACACTACTGGAAAACAGAGTTTTCCCAACACTTATATCCCAACGGTTTACTAAACCATTGGGAATAGCCATCTATACCAACGGTTTCTGAAAAACATTGGTATAGATGGTTTTTTGGAAGCTTTTACCAACGGTTCATCACAACCATTGGTATAGGGGTGTTTTTACCAACGGTTCAATAAGAACCGTTGGGAAAAGTCGGATTTCAGTGACCTTTTACCAATGGTTCTCATTGAACCATTGGTATAGGTTTGGGATGGGGTTATATACCAATGGTTTTTAAAAACCGTTGGGAAAACTTTCCCCCAAATTGACAGTTGCTGATCCCCTCCCCCATTCACGATCCACAGCCCTAAACGGGAGCACTTAGGCGATTTTGGAGGTGATTTTGGAGGTGCTTCGGGTTCTCTTCCTCCATCCCATCCAAGGCTGAGGTATTTTCTTATTTTTTTTGTTTCGATTTTGATGTGGGATGAGACAAATTTCTATTCTCATATTCCAGCCAAATTTCTGTTTGAACCCAATTTAGGTTTCCGTTCTTTATTTACATTCCATGCATATTCCATCCCATATAGATTGCATTAGACCGTTGTCTAATTTTTTGTTGTGCCTTTCATGTTTCATTACCAAGAAATTTTTATTATATGTTATAAAATTCAATCACATGTTTAGTTTTAACATTCATTGTTACTTTATTATCTTGTTTTAAAAATTTATATTAATATTCTTTTCATATATTCCATCGTTGAGTTTTTTTACTTCTGCAATAGGATTCCAAGCTCATTTTACTTCATAGTGATTATTTATATTTCAAAGTGTTTTATTTTTCATGTTAAATTTATTAAAAGTTTTGGGGACTAATTAAAGTTATTAGATTCCAATTTCCATGCTTCTATGCTTGTTAAGAATTAAATGAAATTTGATGGTTGTAATTAAATGAAAGTCAATGTTCAATTTTTATTATGTACGGGTGATTAATAAATTGGAATGTGATGAACCATATAATTGAACCATTGTTGATGCACATTATATACCAAAAGTTTATTGAATAAAGTTATTCTTGGGAATTTCGTTACATCATAGATAAAAATGGTTGTGGTTATATGAGAGATACCTCTGATGGTTCTTTGATAATTGTTTTATGGAGAATGAATGGTTTAGGTCCGGTATTAATAGTAGCTTCCAGTGAGACCATTTTAGTATAAGGGGAAACGAGATTATGATCTACAAGGGGGTGATTGAGTTGGTAGAGACCAAAAATTGTTTGTTCCTTGTGTTCAAGAACCATAAATAGAGTGTTCCAATTAGGTGGTCATCGGAAAAGACGTAGGTAATATTTCCAAGTCCTGTTACATGAAGTTGAATATGTGGTGCTATAGTGGTTTTGGATTGATTGAGGTACTCTTAGTGTATTATAAACCCTCATTTGTTCCATATTCATTTAAATTGATTTAATATCATATTTTCACACACACCTTTATATCCTCTCAAACTATATTTAGAGTGTATTTTCATTCGTATAGTGTCAAATATTTTAGTAAATGTCCATACTAGATTCTTTTATGTGTTCTAGTGGTTTAGACTAATGATAGGGTTGTATGATTATTGTGGGGGTATTATTTTCATATAAATATACCTATACACCCCGACCACCTTGGACAACCGGACCACCCCCACGGACAGCCCGCCCACCTAGACACCCCGACCCCCCTAGAGAGCCCCCCCACCCCCTGGACACCTCCGACCCCCCAGACGGCCCCACCACCCCCTAGACACCCCGCACCCCTGGACACGCCACACCCCCCTTGGATAGTCCCGCCACTCCCATGATCCTCATCCTACTCCTCATCCTGATCTACTTGAAGAAGTTAAAGTATAAAACTCATATACTCCCAACAAGACCCTTAAGGATTATGTATTCCTTGATCCACTTCCAATATCTTACTGGTCAATCCTTGAATATAGGCATTCGAAATTTTGTATCTTATTTTCTTATATACACTGTATTTTGTTGTATTTATTAATATGATTCTCATATAGAGTAATGTGTCAGTTATGATTTTATATAGAGTAAACAATTCTCATTTATGTAAATATTGTTTTGATTAAACTTTAATATTATTTAATTTCTTTGAAATGACTTATTATGTTTTTTTAGAGAATGGATAGAAGTTGGATGTACGAAACTGATCGGATTTCAACCGATTTTCAAAATAATTTGAAAAGCTTTCATGATTTTGTATTTGACAAGGCATGAGATAGTGGTCGCATACACATCCATTGTTTTAATTGTGTTGGAAGACCATGGTTGGGCCGTGAAGCAGTTAGCTATCATATAACCAAATATGGTTTCCAAACAAACTATTATGTGTGGTATCACAATGGAGAGAAAATGGAATCCCAAAATGTTGATGATCCAAATGATAGGACTGAATTGGAGAGTTTGATATATAATCGGTTTCCATTTATTTGACATCATGAGACGGAAAGGATGTCTAGACAACAAGATTTCGATACAAGAACACATGATGAATCCAATGAAAATGATGATGTTGATGGGGTGAAAAAATTGAATGATGATGCGACGACTCCAGTATATCGGCAATGTGATAAAATGAAAAAGATGGAATTTTGAATCTGATTGTTTCATGGGAAAACTATGTATGGGATTTAAAATACTGCAATTGATTACATTCTTACCTTCATGAAGGACTTACTTCCAGATGATGCAGATATTCCCTCAAACCACTATATGGCATGGATGTTGGTTGATGAACTTGGATTCTCAAAAAAAAATTCATGCTTGCCCGAATGATTGCAGCTTATTTTGGGAGGAAACTGCTGAATGAAATGATTGTATAAAATGTGGAACCTCCTGATGGAAGCCAAAAGAAGATGGAACACCATATCGTGTGCCACAAAAATTAATGTGGCACTTTCCATTGCTCCCCAGATTATAGAACCTTTTCATGTCTGATGAAATATCCGTAAAAATGTGATGGCATGACACCGAGAGAAAAAAGAATAAGGAAGAGTTGGTTCACCCTGCAGATGGATTTGCATGGCAGATATTTGATGCTCAATATCATGAATTTGTAGCCGACGTGGGTAATGTGAGACTGGGTCTTTCATGTGACGGTTCTAATACATTTGTGTAGATTCTTACTTTGCACAACACATGGCCAGTTTTCATACACATTTATAACCTTCCCCCTTGGTTGTGTATGAAAAATCCTTACACTTTCTTGAGTATACTGATATCTGACCCTTCTGATCCCAACAATGATATAGATGTATACATGAAACCTTTAATAAAATAGTTGAAACTTCTTTGGGATGTGGGTGTGCCCACATACGATACATGTTCAAAAGACATATTTCAGATGCGTGCTGCACTTATGTAGACTATCAATGATTTTCCTGCTTATGCAATGATGTCTGGATGGAGCACAAATAGAAAATTGTCATGTCCTGTTTGTATGAAGAATACTCGATCGAGAAGACTAAATTATCATCGTAGTTTTAGTATTATGGGACATCGACAATTCTTTCCAATGAACCATCCATATAGAAACAATCGTCGAAGATTTGACAATACCATAGTGAATGACGATCCACCTCAGCGTATTTCTGGAACTGATGTGCTTAATGAATTGAAAGATTTCAGTTATTCATTTGGGAAGAGTGTAATGAAATCTAGAAAGAGGAAAAATGTTTCAAATGATACCTGTTACAATTGGAAGAAGAAGAGTATATTCTTTGTGTTGTTATATTGGTCAACCAACTTGTTACGTCATCGCTTAGACGTAATTCACATTGAAAAGAATATATGTGAAATGTTGCTTTCGATTCTTCTAAATGTAAAGGGGAATACAAAAGATGATTTACGATCTCGGCGTGACTTGGTAGATTGGGGGATCAGACCAGAATTGCATCCTGTCTGTATCAGTGAAAATAAATGGCAAGTTCCATGTGCTTCTTATGTGATGAATCCTGCTGAAAAAAATCAATTTCTAGAAGTGCTAGAGACTATTAATGTTCCTGATGGCTATTCAAGCAATACATCCAAACAGGTCAACAGAAAAGAGATGAAGTTGAAATCTCTGAAGACTCATGATTATCACGTCCTTTTGCATGAGTTGATTCCAATAGAAATCCTTCATCTCTTGTCCAATAATGTTAGAGTCTCAGTTATTCGGTTGTGCTATTTGTTTAGAGATCATTGTTCTATGAGGTTGTCCAAATCCCTTGTGAAAAAACTGTTGGCAGAGACACCATTAATTTTGTGTGATTTAGAGAAAATATTCCCTCTATCATTTTTTACATGCATGTTGCATCTGACTATCCATATTCCGACCGAAATACTTCTTGGAGGACCCGTTGCTTTCCATTGGATGTATCCAACTGAAAGAAACATGTGCATGTTGAAATCATATGTTCAGAACAGGAATTATCCCGAAGGTTCTATTGTGAACAGTTACTTGGCTAAAAAATGTATGGATTTCTGCTCAATGTATTTGTCTGATCATACTACGAGAATAAACATACCAATGAGAACATAAGAAGAACAGTATGGGCAAATTGAACCCAGTTTTCCATCACTTCCTCAAACAAGATGAATTCCGGGATCATATACATTGACAACATTAAGCCTTGAAGAGCGAGAGATGGCACATCGCACAATGTTGTTCAATTGTGATTTGTTCGATGAGTATATCAAGTAAGTTAATTGTACATGTATCTCTTATCTTATCTCTTGTAATTATAAAATATTTGTTAAACTATTATTATTTTTATCTACAGGGAACATAAAGAATTGATATATAGAATGCATCATTCTCTATCTTTGAGAAAGAAGGAGACTTTGCATAGAAAAGGGTTTTCTGCTTGGTTGAAATTGATGGTAAAAATATTTATGTAATAACTAAATTAAAATAATATTTAATTAAGTTTACTATTTTTTTATATTTCAAGTATCGAGTTTGCCTACAGACTCTGTTTCTGAGGAAATAAGAGCTTTGTCTTTTGGTCCTAATACCATGGTTCGTGCTTGTAAATCTCTTGTGATCAATGGATACAAATTTATTATCATTGAACGAGCAAGAAACACGAGAACACAACATAATGGTGTTATGCTAACTGCCACAACAGACTGTTATGCCAGTTCATCAGACACTAGACCTCGTTCTGAAAATGTTCCTTATTATGGTGTCGTGGAGAAAATAATAATTTTGGATTATTACTCGAATGGTCGAGTCACGATGATGAAATTTCAATGGTTTGATTCAATGACGAGGAAAGGAACCTTTATTGATGATTCTAGATTTCAAGTTATTGACATGACTCGCAGTCTTGCCACCGATGAACCATATGTATTGGCATAAATGGTGAAACAAGTTTTTTATGTCAAAGATCAAAGTCATCCTAAATTCGGTGTAATTATTGAAGTAATTCCCAGACATGTTTTTGATGATGGTGATGATGAAGTTGACACTATCCCTTCTGCAATTCGAAGCAATCAATTTATTACTTATGATGAACCAAACAGCTCAATTGTCATAGTTGATTGTGAACCCGAAGTTGTGGTGGGAAATATATAGAATAATACAGTTGTGTTCTCACCTACATGTTTCACCTACATCATTCAGAGTGTGTATCCTAGTACTTACCTTCATAACACCATAAATCTTCTATTTCATTATGTTCTTTTTATCATAATGGGTTTTCTATATATTTTTTTGGGTTACACATTAGTTATCTGTTTCTAATTAATTCCATATTTGTTTTCATTGTAGGAAATGTCACCCATTGAAGAGAGGCGCCAGAAAAAGATGACAGATAATAATCGTCACATGGTACAGATGGGTGTTCCTCCACTCATCCCTGTTATGAGTATTTTATTTAAAATATAAATATTTCAATAACTTATAATATCATGTGTTTACTTTTCTGTCAAACTTTTTTTCAGGATCCACCCCCTAGACGACAGATATCTGATGACGAGCCTGATATTGCTCCCAGTAGAGAGGATGGTGGTAGGAGGGGGGGGGGGGGTTGTGTCAGAGATGGACGATCATCTAGTGGCCCCGGTACTAAGGCTGGTGGTATGAGGGATCGTGGGGCGAGAGTTAGACGACCTACTACCACAGACATATCTTCTACGCCCTATTTTGATCCTGGCGTGTCTTCAGGGACATATGAGATATTTAGACCTCCGATGTTTACACTACCAGCTGGCCAGACGTATATGCCATCATATTTTTCTTCTGGTTCATTATCTCCGGGCTATTATATTCCACCTTCTTTGACTCCTGCTGCGACACAGTATGTGGCTCAGGAGCATACACTGAGGGACACTCCACCTGTACAAGATATTCCTTCAGCTTCTGCACCCATTGATCTGACTACCACATGTATATTTATATAACTCTATCAAATTTTTATACCAAAATTTATTTTTATTATAACTTTTATTGATATTGTTTTTCTTTAATAACAGATTCATCTGTAGATAGGAGGCGGGGGAGGGGGCGTACTCGCTTGCGTGCGGTATGGAACGGCCAGACACAACTGATGGTAGAATACAATGTTGATGGACAAATGATTGAGAAAACTGGGCAACAATGTCTGGGTTTTTTGGCGACGCTAGCCAAATACTCCGATATCATTCCGGTCAGCCCACTCTCATGGAGACATCTTCCACCCGAAGTCAAGGATAATGCATGGGCACAAATATGGGTAAAAAATATATTGGATTTAATGTAGTATATTTTTGTATTTAAATGAACTAATCAATTTGGTTTCATCTTCGGTTTAACTTCCCTGATGGAAAAGGTGCACGACCAGCGTGTTTAAAAGAGCAAGGAGGGCTTTGAAGAGATTTTAAGCATGAGATGTATATTGGCTGGTGTGATAGAGTGGGCACGGAGTTAGAGACATTACCTATCGTGGATGACTACCCAATAGAGCAATATCTCCAAATGATTACCCATTGGGAGACTACCAAATTTAAAGTATTAATCTCATTTGAGTTATTTAAATGAGAGTATTCATATTTTGCATTAATATAATATTTTTAATTATTCATCATTATTTAGGAATCTTCTGAAAAAAAACAACATTGATTCAAAGCAATACCTCCACACTTTGGGGCACACAACTATGGCAGATCATGAGAGGAAGCAGGTACGATATAGTTGTTTATAATTTTTCTTTAGGACTTTCCCTTTTTAGTGGATCCTACTAAAATTATGTGATTTATTGAATAATGAATATATGATTATACTTTCACTTTATATTGTTTCAATGTCATTATAGAAGCACAAAATGAATATTGAAGGATTTATCCCTTGAGCAAAATTGTTTTTCTTGAGTAGAAGAAAAAAAGATGGAACTTCGGTAAATGAACCGACCCAAAAGAAGATTGTAAGTTTTAATTTGTTTATTTAAAAGTTTAATATCTAATTTGAAATTTAAAAATCTAATAATTTTTTTTACAGGCTGCTTGAGAGGCTCTTGTTGCCCATGAGCCTGACAATTTTGGGCCACACGATCATTTATATCAGGTTTTGGGAGATGATCACTCTGGTCGAGTACGCTGCCGACCTAGTAAGAATATAGTCCCGACGAGGTATTGGTCATCTCCAGGTATCCATTCTAGTACCACCGAGTTGAAACAGGTCAAGGAGCATGCAAGACAGTCTGATAAAAGGGTCACAGAGTTGGAAGTACATGTTCAAACAAGAGACAAAGAATTTATGAAACTGATGAAAGCATTATCTTCATCACTTCCACCAGAGGCTAGTGCGGCTTGTCAGACATTTATGTCGTCGATGGGTGCATCATCCAATGCACCAGGTGGCAGCTCTAGTGGCGATTGAGATGATGACGTTCTTGGTGATGACGAGGATGCTGAAGAGGAAGAGGGTGAGGATGAGGATATGGATGAGGGCGAGGATGGGGCCGAGGGCGAGGATGGGGCCGAGGGAGAGGATGATGCCGAGGACGAGGATGAAGCCGATGATGAGCATGGGGACGATGACGAGGACGACGACAAGGACAGAGATGGCGGCGAGGATGAGGCTGATGATGATAGTGGTGATGGTGATGGTGATCAGAGGCATATTGATCCATTACATTTTTGAATTCTGTATAACTCTTTATTTTTGAACATGGTTTTCCACTTTGGCGTTTTCCTCTGCTTCATAGGGACGTTGCATTCAGATTCTGTTTTTTGCACTTGATTATTATTGTATGATTAGTCTACTACCTAGAACTTTAGTATTCCTTGGTACTGTGATACTCAATTTTCTATTTTTTTACTTATCTTTATTATTTAGCCATGTATTTCATGATTATGAATGTGGAAAATGATATGGAAAATGTTAGTGGCCAGTACCACTAAAAGTGTCTAACTTTTATTTGAAATGAACATGATTTTAAGTGAAAATAACAACTGGCATACGGAAAACAGACCAAACGCATTCGGATTCTGTTTAAACTATACGAAAATGATCCATGGGTCATATGTGACGTGTACGAGTAAACCCCGCCTCAAACAGAGGGCCGGTGTGGTCGGTACCAATCAAACTGTCTTTCTTTTGTTTAAAATGGATGCGCTTTTAAGTAAAAAAACCACATACGGAAAATGGACCAAATGCATTCGGATACTATTTATACTTTAGTACATGTATCCATGGGTCATATGTGACGTGTACGAGTCAACCCTGTCTCAATCATAGGCACGGTGTGGCCGGCACCACTCAAAGTGTCTAACTTTTATTTGAAATGGACATGATAATAAGTGAAAACAATAACTGGCATACGGAAAATAGACCAAATGCATTCGGATTCTGTTTAAACTATGGGACAGTGATACATGGGTCATATGTGACGTGAGTCAACCCCGCCTCAATCCGAGGGTCGGTGTGGCCGGTACAACTCAATGTGTCTTTCTTTTGTTTAAAATGGATGCACATTTAAGTAAAAAAACCACATACGGAAAATGGACCAAACACATTCTGATACTATTGATACTTTAGGACACGTATCCATGGGTAATATGTGACGTGTACGAGTCAACCCCACCTCAATCCGAGGCACGGTGTGGATGGCACCACTCAAAGTGTCTAACTTTTATTTGAAATGGACATGATTTTAAGTGAAAACAACAACTGTCATACGGAAAAAAGACCAAACGCATTCAGATTCGGTTTAAACTATAATACAATGATCCATGGGTCGTATGTGACGTGTACGAGTCAACCCCGCCTCAATCTGAGGGCCGGTGTGGCCGGTACCACTCAAAGTGTCTTTCTTTTGTTTAAAATTGATGCACTATTATGTAAAAAAAACCACATACGGAAAATGGACCAAACGCATTCGGATACTGTTTATAATTTAGGACATGTATCCATGGGTCATATGTGACGTGTAGGAGTCAACCTCGCCTCAATCTGAGGTGCGGTGTGGCCGGAACCACTCAAAGTGTCTATCTTTTATTTGAAATGGACATGATTTTAAGTGCAAACAACAACTGGCATACGGAAAACCGACCAAAGGCATTTAGATATTGTTGATACTTTAGGAAATTTATCTATGGGTCATATGTGATGTGTACGAGTCAACCCCGCCTCAATCCGAGGGCCGGTGTGGCTGGGACCACTCAAAGTGTCTTTCTTTTGTCTAAAATGGATGCTTTTTAAGTAAAAAAACCACATACGGAAAACTGACCAAACGCACTCGGATACTATTGATACTTTAGGACATGTATCCTTGGGTCATTTGTGACGTTCACGAGTCAACCCCGCCTCAATCCGAGGGGCGGTGTGGCCGACACCACTCAATGTGTCTAGCTTTTCTTTGAAATGGACAACAGTTTAAGTTAAAACAAAAACTGACATATAGAAAACTGACCAAACAAATTCGGATTCTGTTGAAACTGTAGTACAACGATCCATGGGTCATATGTGACGTGTACGAGTCAACCCCGCCTCAATACAAGGGCCGGTGTGGCCAGTACCACTCAAAGTGTCTTTATTTTGTTTATAATGGATGCACTTTTAAGTAAAAAAACCACATATGGAAAACTGACCAAATGCACTCGGATACTATTTATACATTAGGACATGTATCCATGGATCATTTGTGATGTTTATGAGTTAACCCCACCTCAATCTGAGGCGCGGTGTGGCCGGAACCACTCAAAGTGTCTAACTTTTCTTTGAAATGGACAACAATTTAAGTTAAAATAACAACTGACATATGGAAAACCGACCAAACGCATTCGGATTCTGTTGCAACTGTAGGACAACGATCTATGGGTCATATGTGACCTGTACGAGTCAACCCCGCCTCAATCCGAGGCACAGTTTGGCCGGTACCACTCAAAGTGTCTAACTTTTCTTTGAAATGGACAACAGTTTAAGTTAAAACAACAACTGACATACGGAAAACCAACGAAATGCATTCGGATTCTGTTGAAACTGTAGGAAAATGATCCATGGGTCATATGTGACGTGTACGAGTCAACCCTTCCTCAATCCAAGGTCTGGTGTGGCCGGTACCACTCAAAGTGTCTTTCTTTTGTTTAAAATGGATGCGCTTTTAAGTAAAAAAACGACATACGGAAAATCGACCAAAAACTTTTGGATTCTGTTGAAACTTTAGGAAAATGATTTATGGGTCATTTGTGACGTGTATGAGTCATCCCCACCTCAATCCGAGGCGCGGTATGGCCGACACCACTCAAAGTGTCTAACATTTATTTGAAATGGACAGGATTTTAAGTGAAAACAACAGCTGCCATACGGAAAACCGAACAAACGCATTCGGATTCTGTTGAAACATTAGGACAACAATCCATGGGTCATATGTGACGTGTACGAGTCAACCCCACCTTAATCCGAGGGCCGATGTGGCAGGGACCACTCAATTTTTGTCACTTTTCTTTGAAATGGAAAACATTTTAAGTTAAAACAACTGGCATACGGAAAATGGACCAAAGGTATTCGAATACTATTGATACATTAGGACATGTATCCATGGGTCATATGTGACGTGTACGAGTCAACCCCGCCCCAATCCAAGGAGCGGTTTGGCCGGTACCACTCAAAGTGTGTCACTTTTCTTTGAAATGGACAACAGTTTAAGTCAAAACAACAACTGACATACGGGAAATAGACCAAAGGCATTCGGATACTGTTGATACTTTAGGACATGTATCCATGGGTCATTTGTGACGTGTACGATTCAACTTCGCCTCAATCCAAGGCGCGGTGTGGATGACACCACTCAAAGTCTCTCTTTTATTTCAAAAGGAAATCATTTTAAGTGAATACAACTGAAATTTACACTCATCAAAGATAGTCACAAACTCTTTTTCATGAGTTGGGTAGTTTCACTCATGAGGTCATAAGTGAAGAGACTCCTAAGAAAACATCTTTTCACTATATATTATAAACAATACATGTTCAATTCAAAATTCATCACAAATCATTACATACCCAAACCTAGTATCACAAAAAAATGGGTTTTGAGTCAATTTGAATGTCTTATTCAACTTTAATAGATATTTATCAAACTATTCTGCCTATTATAATTTTATGGGTGAGGTGAATTACCACCGGATGATTGTTGTCATATGTGTTTTTTTGGGCTATTTTAGGTGTTTTTTATACTATTTGAAGTCTGTATGTGGCTTTTGTGATATTTTTTATGCAGGTGTATAGTGGAGGGTATACTATAGGGATGTTGTGCGCTGTTTTTTTATGCAGGTGTATGGTAGGGCAACTGGAGGGCTTCTGGGTGCTGCTGTGCAGCAGCTCTGGGGAAATATTTACCAACAGTTCTGAACCGTTAGTAAAGCCTTTTCCTGAATTCTAGAAAAACATATACCAACGGTTCAGAACCATTGGTAACGATTTTTCCAGAATTCTGGAAATACTTATACCAACAGTTCTGAACCGTTGGTAAAAATTTTCCCAGAATTCTCAAACACATATACCAAAGGTTTAAATGAAACCGTTGGTATAGGGATTTCCTCATGGATAACTAGCCAACCGTTGGTATACCCTATACCAACGGTTATCAACTGTTGGTATATCCTACTTTTCCAGTAGTGATATGGTATAACTGTTTATCCTGCAAAAACAAAGGTTGTTGAAGAATGGATAAGACCCACAAATGTAACTGAGATTCATAGCGTCCTTGGTTTTTCAGGCTATTACCGAAGGTTTGTTATAATTTTTTCACAGTTATCTAGTCCAATGACTAACCTAACTTGGAAGGGTGTTATGTTTATCTGAAAAAACGAATGTGATGATTGTTTTCAGGAATTGAAAAGAAGATTAGTGAATGCTCCAGTTTTGGCACTACCTTCCAGGAATGGGGAGTTTTTTTGTCTACAATGATGCTTCATTGAAAGGACTTGGTTGCATCCTAATGCAGAATGATCAGGTAATTTCTTATGTTTCACAAAAGTTGAAAACCCATGAGGTAAATTACCATTCACATGATTTGGTATTAGCTGTTGTTGTATTTTCTTTAAACATTTGGAGGTATCATTTTTATGGAGTAATGTGTGAAATATATACCAATCACAAAATTTTAAAGTATATATTCACTTAGAATGAATTGTACATGAGACAGAGGAGGTGGCTAGAATTAATCAAGGATTATGATTGTACAATTCATTACCATCCGGGAAAAGCAAAAACAGTGGCTGATGATTTGAGTCAAAAAAGTAATGTTTCAGTAACAATGTTGCGTTTGGAATGCTATACTTTGGTTAAGTATTTGATAGACTTTGGCATAGAATTTTTTAGTGTAGGATGTCCTTCTATTATGTTTCAGGTATTAGTGAAATCTTCTCTATCAGAAATAATTAAGCAAGAACAGAAGCAAGACAACGAGTTGCAGAAAAAGGTTGAGCTTCTTCAGAAGGGTAAGTTTCCTAAATTCAACATTGATAATGATTGTGTTTTGAGATTTGGGATGAGATTGTGTGTGACTTGTGATTCATAGTTGAAGAGAGAGTTATTATGTGAAGCTCATAGTTCTCCATTTCCAGATCATCCAGGAAGTACTAAGACGTATAGAGATCATCGAGAGTATTACTGGTGGGACGTAATGAAAAGGGATATTGCTGATTTTATTATGAAGTGTTTGACATGTCAACAGGTTAAAGCATAGTGGCAATTACTGAATGGGATGCTTCAGCCGTTACCAGTACCAGAGTGGAAATGAGAGAATATATCCATGGACTTCGTTGTGGGATTGACGAAGACACCTCGAGGTAATAATGCAATCTAGGTTATTGTTGATCGCTTGACTAAATCTGCTCATTTCCTTGATATACGAGATATTTTTTCCCTAGATCAACTTTCCCGTTTGTATCATAAAGAGATAGTTAGGTTACATGGAGTTCCTCTCTCCATTATATCTGACCGTGATCTCAGGTTCACTTATATCTTTTGGAAAGGCCTTCAGCAGTTGTTGGGTACTAAATTAAATTTTAGTACAGCTTTTCATCCGCAATCAGATGGGCAGTCAGAACGAATAATTCAGACCTTAGAGGATATGCTACGTGATTGCTCTATGGATTATCAAGGAAGTTGGGACCAACATCTTTCTTTGGTTGAGTTTTCATATAATAAAATTTTCATTCCAGTATACAGATGGCTCCATTTGAGGCATTATATGGGAAGCGGTGTCGAACTCCATATTTTTGGGATGAAGTAGGTGAAAGGAAGATGATGAGACCATAATTGGTAGAAGAGATGGCAGAAAAAGTTCAGTTGATTCAGAAACACATGAGAACAGCTCAGAGCAGACAGAAGAGTTATGCAGGTAACTAGAGGAAGGATATATCTTTTGAGGTAGGTGATCATGTTTTTCTCAAAGTCTCACCATATAAAAGTGTGATGTGATTTGGTAAGAAATGAAAGTTGAGTCCAAGGTTCATTGGAACATATGAAATTCTGGAAAAAGTTGGATCAGTTGCTTACCGAGTGGTTTTACCTCCGAGTTTTTCTTAGGTACACAATGTTTTTCATGTTTCAATGTCAAGGAAGTACATGCCAGATCCATCTCATGTTTTGAGCCCAGAGGTAGTTCAGTTGGAAGAGAATCTCTCTTATGAAGAAAAACCAGTCCAGATTCTTGACTGTAGAGAGCAAGTTCTGTGGAATAAGGTAATTTACCAGGTAATGGTTTTGTGGAAAAACCATATGGTTGAAGAGTCAAATGGGAATCTGAAAATTCTATGAGGGATAAATACCCCCACTTATTTTGATAAGTGAATAAAATTGCGAGGAAACAATTCCCAAAAGGGGGGAAGGATGTAACATCCTCGGTAAATAAAGAATAATACATTTTCATATTTATTAATATTTGCGAATTAAATATTAATTTTACTTTAAAGGGGTTTCTATGTTCGATAGCGTGCCCGATACGCAACAACAAGTTTCTTTGAAATCTTACGTTGCACACTAGTAATATAATAATATTTGTTTAAATGGTAGTTAACACGTAGCCGTTGAATTGGAAGGAATGAAAAGAAATAACTAAAATATTATTATATATGTTTTTTAATTGTTTTTACATTTATCCAATAAAATATTAAGGCTTAAAATAAGAAAAGAATTCACTTTTAGGCATAGATACTCTAATATTCACTAAAAGGTCGAACTATCGCCTTTTGATGGAGAAAACTCTTTAAATATAGTTTTTGTCACTATTATACATTCTATTTTACCAAATAAAATTATTATTTATAATCGGGACATCAAAATTTACTTTGTGTAAATTTTTGGTATTTTTCCGACAAAGTTCATTTTTAATGAATAGTGAAAAATGTTGTATTTTATTTCAAAACCTCTTTTTAATCTAATTTATTTATATGATTAGATTATATTTTGAATTGGTTTTAAAGTAAAATTTGATTATATTTTTACCATTTAATCCAATTGTGGTCATTGGAATTAATTTCACTTTGAAATTGGACTTAAACTAGTGTCAATCTTTTGATAGATATTGTTTTATAAAAACACGCTTTTTTGTGTTGACAACAGGAATTAATTATTAAATTAATTATTTCAACTTCTATGTTATGAATTTTGTGAAGTAGACATAAATTTTGTATTCTGAATATCAAATATAACTTAGGGTAAATTTTGGTATTTTTCTGAAAAACATCAATTTTTGATAAATAGTGAAACCACTAAGTGGTAGTTAAAGAAACTGATTTTTCGTTTAAATGAATTTTTACCGCCTCTGTGTTTTGAAGTTCAAAAATCCGAAATACATGGTTTTCATTAAGATGTAATATGTGGTTCAATGGGATTAAAATAATTTTTGGTGAATAGTAACTTTTAAGTTTATTAATCGCGATTAGAGGTAATTAGTGTAATTTAAGGCAAAAATAATGTTTTAATAATCTGAAATGACCTAGAAACAAGTCCTACCATCATTGGATGTGTCATTACCGACCAAGAAAATCAATGGGTCAACTTGGGGACCCCATGGAGCCACTTTGGTAGGAAAATGACATAAATAACTTTTTATTTAAAGTTAAAATATAAATGTCACAAACATGAGTTGTTTTACTAAAAAAAATTTTACATGGGGTTATAAAAGTCATATGTTTCACTATAAATATTAATTAAAAGGATAAAATGATTTTCTACATCATGATATTTTTTGTATAATTTTTAGACATTAAATAAATTAAATTATTTATGACACCATGATGATGCAGCGATTACCTCATTACTTAACGATTTAAATAAAATGAAAAGATAATGTAAAATCTACGATATACAATTTCCAAAAACCTATTGGATGGGTGGATTTATAACTCCTATCACCTTATACTCTAAATATATAATTTTGGGACCTTTAAAAACCGAAACTCATTTTATAATAAAGTAACCTTTTATAACTTTCCAAGAGTGCCCCTCCTCTCATTTTATAAAAGGCCCCAAACTCTACCACCTTACCCACACATCTCAAGCCTTTGGCTCGGCCATCCTTGGCCCATTTTTTCTCTCCACATCCCTCTATTACTCATAGAAGCCTCACTTTGGGAAAAAGTCTTTCCAAGAAAGCCTTTGATCCCAAATCAAAAAGAGTTACCCGTTTTAAAGGTAGTGTCTTCTCTTGTGTTCTTTTGTTTTATTTTTCTTCTCCAACCCCCTAAAATCTTTTTATTAATTTATCTTGTAAAAACAATATTATCTTCCATATACTAAGATGTTTTTATAAGAAGTATTCGAGCTACACTTACACACACCTATATCTAATGGTTAAAGAACATACTTTTTCTGTGGATGGAGAATTTCTGCCTCACGAAATAATGATTGTTCAACACTCTTATAACACCTTCAAAGGTGGACATTAAGATGTAAATATATTTATATATGATATATGATATTTTTATGTTTTACTTACGATTCTGTATTTTTCATTTGTGTCATACCTTTATGGTTTCCATTATGGGTAAACACGATAATTTCATTTTAGGAAGTGCGGACTACCGCCCCCTCAAAGTGATTTGATTCGTTAATACCATATGTGGTATGTATAAAGGATATATTTAATGATATTATATATGGTATTATACTAGAATTATAATATACCTTTTTGTCATTATTATTTCACTCCATTATGTAAGAAATAGAAATGAAAGTAGCGTTCATGCGTACGTACGGCTTATCGTCTCCATGAACGGTGCATTTCGTTTCATACCTATAAATGTTATGTAATATTATAAATGCACGTATATACATGATATATATGATATATATGATATCCACATCATAAATATAATTATGGATATAATGGATATTTTACCCCATGAACAACATGTAATTATAAAGAGTTTATTTTTGACTTAAGTACCAATGATCGAAAAAACGACCATTATTAACATAAATAATTACATAGTGTTCATAACATGGTAATAAGTGATATAAAAGGAATAAAGAACTTGAAAAAGGTTCTTAAGCAAGTAGAAATCGACTCAAGATTATTATTCAGGACGTTAAAGAACGATCGAGTCATGTTGGACCCGAGGTATGGGACTTCGTCTCAATCTCCTTTCATTGAGACATATTTTGTTTTATACACATCTTTATTTTATACGGTGTATAAACCTCATTGAAATTTAGGTTTACTCAAAAGTAATATTTTTTATATGAAGCATTTTACTAAACGACAAAAGGGAATGTTTTTGTTGAACGTATGCGGTGACAACGACTTCTCCGCCGTCGTGACCATTATTTGAGTTTCGGCTTCCTCTACAATCCATAACTTTTTTATGAAAAATAAATACCATGTTTTACTTTTATTTTATTTTGGAATTGAAAATGATTTCGATAATGTTTTTATTATATCAATGTGTTATTGATATCTTGTGATTAAAATGTGGAAATGTTATTTTTTTATGCATGTTTTATGTGATATAATTCTGTTATGGTTCTTGGGACTTTTTGATGAAGATGGGTGGTTCCGTGATAAACTAAGGACGGGTGAGCCCGATATAGCTCTCTAATGCATTGGGTAATGCGAAGGAGTTAAACGTTAATGTTTTATTAAGAGATTAAGGAATATACTGTGATGGGTATTCCAAATGTAACCATGAGGGTTACTCCCTATGTAAGAATGTTATGAATGCCTCAAGTTACCTTTATGTCTTATGATTTCTATGATTTATTCATGATTTGATGAGGTATGTTAAAATTATTATGTTTTATGAGTAAAGTATGATTTCATACATGGACTAATGTTTTCAGTTCGTACTTTTATATCCCTTACAGATCTTTTTATGCTCATCCCATGTTTTTGAAATTTTTTTCACAGGTCAAGGGAATGGTACATGATGTGATGATAGGGTCAAGGAAGTGTCAAGAATAAATACATGTTTTATTTTAAATATTTTTCCGTATGTGGGAAAAATGAGTACTCTCTTTTATGTAACCACTTTGTTTAAATGTGGAATGTAATGCATGTTTTATGATCTAATTCTCTAAAACTCTAAACCTGAAAAGATCCTCAATGTGTATTCTTGATGTAACACATGATTAAGTGATGTTTAAGTCTAGGGCCTTATATCAAGTGTTATTCCAACTCCATTTGAGTAATTATAGTTAAATGACAACAATGTAAACATGAAAAAGGACTTCTGATGAGTAATATGCATGACCTTTTAAAACATTATAATATATTTCACCCTTATTCATACTCGTTTGTCAAATGATTAGAATCCATCCATTCTATACTCATATCCATCCTACATGGTTTGATAATATTAATATTTAACAAAATTAATACATAACTTATGTTCAATTGAAGATGGATCTCATGAATTGTATGAAGGAAAATTTAATGATTGAAAAAAAATTTATCATCCAACATTGTCCAAAAAATATATTGAATGAAATTGATAAATATAATGGAGGAGATTTCACTTTTAAAAACTATTTTCCATCAAATGTTTAATGATCAAAACCATTTTTGAACTAGTATAAAGTATAAATTCATGTTTACATTATAAAAAACAAATACATTACATCTATTGAATGTAATATTGTAAAAAAATAAAAACTATAATATTTCAAAACTCATTTCATAATAGAAAATGTTTCTATTGAATATAACAATGGATTCAAAAATAAAAATTGAAATATTTTATTTTTAAAATATTTTTAACACTGATTTTGAAAATATGAAAGTATAAAATTATTAAACCCCTGATAAATTGAAAAACATATATAGGTATTAAAGTATAAATTCAAAAATGTATATATATTTATATTATTATATAAAATTATATATGTATATAAAATTATACAATTATATATAATTTAAAAAAATATTTTAAAAAAATATACATAATTTAAATGTATTTAAATTGAAAAATCTATATTTAAGTACAAAAATTCTATAAAAGTATACATAATTTATATAAGTATATAGTTTTATAAATTTTTAAATGTATAAAATCAGAATATATAAAAGTAAAAATTATGAATTTGTAAATGTATACAATTATTCGATTTTAGTTTATTGACATCCTCAACATATCATAAGGTATAATATAAACCATTTCTCTACTATTGGGGTCCATGAATCAAGGGTTATAAATAAAAAACATATTTGAATGCATAACCCTTCTTGATGTAGTAGGTGGTGATCAGGAACCCACTCTTACCCAACCTTTTCATCCCCAATGACAATCATATTCTTTTTTCTACCACAATACCCAAAATAATGAATGGGAGTTCAAGAACCTCGGCTCCTATCACTGGTACAAAAATTATTTATCTCGTCAGCAATATAGCATTAGTTATTTATAACTGACTTGATAAATCCATGAATATGTATTTATCATGATGGAAAACAAATAACCGCCATGAAAAAACTAGTATCCAGATTTACCATGTCATTTATATAATAACCAATATTATAAATTGGGTTTTCACATTGTTTATATTATAAATAATGTGAAAAAGAAATATTCCTTGCTTTATCACATCAGTAAATATATTACTGAATTGATGAAAGAATAAAAATTTCTTTATCATGTCTGTAATTATATAACCAATGTGATATACCATTTAACATTTTATGATTTTCCATATCGAATCATCTCAATGTTATTTGATATCGTGAAACCAAACTCATTTCTCTCACATAGAAGCAATAACATTTTTTATTTGATCCAGTGGACTCCAATTTTTGTTTTCATCTTCATACATCGTCATGTTTCCTTGGTCTTATTATTTTCCATTCGATCTGTTCATCTCTTAATGATCTTGTTAATCTCACATATCAAACCTTTCATTTAGTAGTTCTATGTTTTCAATACCCTAAAACTTTATTTTTCGATTCCATTTATTCAAATATCATATTACAGTATTTATAAACCCTTAGGTTTCATCAAACTCATCATTTCATATTTTTATATTTATCTTCTCATCACGAATGTCATGTGACCATCTTCATATACCTTATCCACAGATTTGAGTGAAATATGGGGATTTCATTATATCTTAATGTTATTTGTGAGATCATTAATTTTAATATTATCTTTTAATGTTTTAGTGTTTCTACAATACAGAAGATCATTTTCACTAAATTGTCTCATATATATTTATACCACATCTCATCTTATATTTCTGTATTGAATCTCTAAATATTTCTTATTTGTGTGATGTTTATGAATCATTCATTATATATTCAAACACTACCAAGTATATAAATAAATTTCAATTATTGTTATGCATTTATTAGTAACTTAGTAATATGAAAATTTAATGTATACATACATTACAATTTTAATAGAGTTCAATACAAAATATGAACTATCAATTGGTTTATTAACATATATTTTAAATATTCTGATAGATATCTATTTGGTTTTGACTATATTTGGACTAACTAACCAATTTGGCTCAAATGAAAATAGTTATTGATATGCTTCATATCACCGGTCATACTTTATTCCTAGTCATAATTTATCACCAGTCATAATTTATCTCCAGTCATAATTTAGGTTAAATTAATTATTAGACTTAGAGGATTATCCCACTACATTGGTAGAGTTTAATATTTTATATTTTCATGGAATTATGCATGCATCACATGGTATTCACAAGGAAATCATTTTTATCCCCATAAATTTAAATTTTAATTTCATTTAATGAAGTAGGAAAAAAAATTAATTTTTTTTATTAGTGTGGCATGTTCAAATAAAACATGTTTTCCTAGAATAAAAAATAAACAATTATATTTTCATAATTTTCATAATACACTAGGAATATATAATAAATAATATTAATTTTGATTATATATATGTACTACATTAAAAACATCATCATTGTGTTGTTTGAAATATACTATATGATTATATAATAATATGAATTAATGATTCTAATATTAATTATTGGTTGTTTAATGAATAAAAATCTGTAAAAAATTTCAACGATAATGATTAAAATCATAATTGAAAATGTTCACTTGATTTGGATTGTGGTTAATAATACTCAATTTCAGTTTTTATCTAATATCATTGAGAAAAAAATGAAAAATGTGATATTATTCTTACTATATTTTCTTTTTTACGCTACTTCCATTCATTTAATTTTATAATTTATCAATTATATTTAATAATATATTTAATTATTGTCAATAATTTATAATTATAATTTTCAAATACCCGTATATATTTTTTAAAATTTCAATGTTTGGTTACTTTCAAATTATAGAAACTTTGGTAAAAATATAAACCTGGTTTTAATTGAATAATTTATTATCAAATTTATCACCACTTTTTTCTTTTGAAAATATATTTATTTCTGATTTTTTTATAAATGATAATGAGTCAATGTTAGAATATGACACTTTTAATAATTGATTAATTTGTGGATGGTGTTGATGCATTTTTGGAATTTTCTAAACAAAATTTCATAAACAACAACATGTTTTTCTTTCCATGCCTTAAATTCTTAAATGTGTAGATGTTAAAAAGCAGAGAAATAAAAGATCAATTAATTTTTCATTGTTTAATTTGAGATACAAACCTAGGATTTGGAATGGTGAAATTATTTAGAATTTAGGATCTATTGATGATGATACTTTAAAAGATGATATCATTGATGAAATTAAAGAAATGATTCATGATATTGAAGTGGAGACAGTTGATAAATAACTAAAAATTGAGTGTCTGTATGGTGATGGTCAAATTCCATTGTATCCGGATATTATGGAATTTATGGTTTTCTCATCGGTGTTAGGATTGATTAACTTTAAGGAAAAACATGGGTTGAGTGAATAGAGTTTTAAATATTTTCTATAATTTTTTAAATCTATTCTTCCAAATTTCAATGATCTTTCTAATTATAATTATAAACCAAAGAAAATAATATGCTTGATGAGATTAGGACACAAGAAAATACATGATTTTATGAATGGTTTTTTCCTCTATAGGAAGGAATAAATTTTTTTAACAAGGTGTCCATAATGTGGGACATCACAATATAAGTTGAAAAAAACTTATATGTTGATTTAGTAGTTATAGAGACCCCTACCAAGGAATTTTTAATCTTCTCATAATCCACAATTGCAAATTTTATTTAAAAATTCTCATGATTTAAAAAGTTTAAGATTTCATGTAGATGAGTGGATACATGATGGAAATTTATGGTATCTAGATAATTTCCCATTGTGGAAAAATGATCATTTGTTTCCTACATTTAGACATGATTCTAGAAATATCAGACTTGGATTTTGCATATATGGAATGAATTCATATCGAATCCTTATTATCACAAAAAGTTCATGGCATGTTTAATGGTAATTTACCACATATCTCCTAAATATTTTTAGGAGGAAAAAATATGTCATATTGAGTTTAATAATCTCTTGACCAAGACAATATAGAAATATTATTTATTTTTTCACCATTAATTGACGATTTGAAACTGTTATGGGAGGATGGTATTAAGATATACTATTCTTACAAAATGGAATATTTTCAACTAAATTCAATGATTATGTTCACTATAAATTACTTCACATCATATGGAAATTTTTCTGGTTATAGTGTTAAGGGGTATAAAGAATATTCAATTTGTGAACAAGAGACATCAAATTATCAAATGTATCAGTGGAGAAAAATAGAATACAAGGTTAATAAAAAGTTTTTATATATATATATATATATCACTATTATATAAGAATGAAAAAGGAATTAAATGGCTCACATGAATTTCATATTTCTCGAAAACTATTATCTATTAATTAATATTTTGAGAGGTGGAAAACATTAACATGCATTTGGAAAGACACATAAATCTAGTAATGATAGAAATATTTTGAATAAACAGTAAATATTTTTTGAGCTACCATATTAGAGATCTAATGAGGTCAAACGTAAAATTGATTTCATACATGTGGAGAATAATATAGGTGACATCTTGATTGGAACATTATTATATATTAATGGAAAGCCTAATTATGGATTGAATGAAAGATTTGTCTTACTCTCAATGGGAATACGTTTAGATTTAGCTCTCAATACATATGGAAGGTGAAAGTTTCCTCCCCCATATTTTCATATATTATCCAAAAGGGAGAAAATTAAATTTTTTTATTGTCTTCATGATGTAAATTCTCCATAGGTTTATTCGTTAAATGTAAAAAAATGTATATCTTTAATGGATTTTAAGTTATCATGTATAAAATATCATGATTTTGAAATCATCGTACAATAACTACTACTAGTTTTTAATGGTGTATTTATCATCTTTGTTAGAATGACTATCATGAGTGTGTTATTTTATAAATTCAATTTTTAATAGGGTGATTGATATTAACTCTTTGAATAAAATTGGAGAACAATGTTGTTTTTAGACATTATAAATTGGAAATGTATTTTCCTCCATCTTATTTTCATATCATGGTCCATTTATGTTTCATTTGATGTGATAAGTAATTATTTGTGGAAATTAATATTAATATTTGATATATCATTTTGAAAGGTATATGAAGATATTGAAGGGGTATGTTAAGAATCAATGTCAAACTGAAGCCCTAGTTGTTGATAAATATATTTACGATGATGTTTCGAAGATTTTTACATGCTACATATCTATAGTGGAGAAAATATGTTTGAATTCATCTCACCGGGAAGGAGTTAATTATGAACTGAATGGAATATGTGGCTTGAATGGAAAATTATTGACACGTTAACAGATAAAGAAGGTAAAATTATAGCTCATGAATAAGACAGACAGTGGTCAACCATGTATAAAAATGCATATTAATGTTTAGTAATAGTTTTATCCTAAGAATTAATATATATGGATTTTGAACATGAATAAAAAACATGTGTTCCATCGTTTAAGGAGAACATGCTTGGTAGATCAAATGTAATGGAAACATGGATATGGTTAATGGGTGGTCTATGATTAAATTTTTTAACATGGCCTGGGTATAAAATTAATCAACATACATTTCCTAAAAAAGATAAATATGATACAAATGCATTTCAGAATAGTAGTGTATTTGTTTTCACAAAAGCAATGATTTTATTGATTTCTAAAGACAAAAATCCAATTTTTCATTAAGTAGATATTATGGTTTCTTGGAAGAAATATGGGATGTTGTTTATATTAAATTTCAACTACTATTGTTTAAATTAAATTTATTTATCAATAGAAATAATGTCATAAATGAAGAATTTGGAATGACACTAGTAAATATGAATATATTTTAATAGATAGATGATCTTTTGATAATGGAATCACATGGAAAAAAATTCTATGTTTTTTTCAATCTAATATTCAGTGGTCAATTGTTTTATATGTAAAAAATAGTATGTTAGAGATGATAAACTTGATGAAGATGATGACTTATGTGAGATACCAGCATCCATGGAAAGATTAACAGATAATATTGATGATCACATCATAGACATAGTTTGTACCATATAGAATGATCATGAAGAAGGAATATGGGTAAACAATCCTTTAGTACATTCCTAATATTATAGGTAACATATTTTTTTTCAATTTTAAATTTTTTAATTTCATCAAATGGTAGATATTGTAATTTTATTTTCTTTATCAGAACATGTATTATAAATGATAAGTTCAATTGTTTGTTTATATTAGTTTATTTTTATTTAGTTTACCATGTTTACTCATACAAGAATTATCTATTAATCTATTTTGTTGAAAAACATTTAATTTTAATCTAACATGATAAATAAAATAAAAAATATTTTATATGAGTATATTGAAAAAACATTATTTTGGTGCAAAAAATGATTTGTTAGTTTGGTGAATTTTTACTATTCAAACACTAGTTTTGGATTTGTTTCCATTTGTTTATAGGTAATTTAATATCTCATTATTATTATTATAATTATAGTTAACTTTAACAAATATGACTAAAATTGTGTTATGTTTAATTTAGTTTAATTATTTGTTTAATTTTTTGTAATTTTTTTATTTAAATTAGTATATAATAGATCAATTTATAAATTTATGTAATAATTGCTTATTGTTTTGATTTGTAGGATAATAATATATTAGTCAAAAAAATTCACCACATAATTCTAGATATTATCATACTTATAAATATATATAGGAACATAAAAATGATCTTCTTGATGAGTCTCATCCTTATTTACAAGTGACATATACTCCCATAGGGATAATGAAGGGTTCAAGGGTTGGTAAATGTGGAAGCACACAATTAACAAAATTATTATTTTCCCATAATCCAGATAAGAGGATACCAATAGTCATTGATTATGATGATATTCAAAGTGGCCAAATTCAAAACAATTATAAACATTTATAACATTTCAAGATAACAGAAAAGTCACTAATTTGATTGATGATTAGAGATGTGTTGAAAAATTGACACTATCACCATTGTGGGAGACTATTTTGGTAGGAATGTTTTTTATTATCTATATTTGATTGAAATTTTTATAAATATATACATTTTCCCCATTCTAATCATATGAAATACCATACCATATACTAGAGGAGTCCAAAGGAAATGTTTATCATTGGTTCTTAGGAGATATAGGGATTTAAAATCATCCCTCACATCATATTTCATTTTTGTAAAAGGTTGGATCATAATACCTGAGATATATATCCCTTTATAAATGAAGATACATGGATGAATTTTTTTGAAAGTAGATGATATGAAACATTTTTGGTATTTGAAATGTAACCTTTTATAAGTTTTTTATATTAATGATCTTATTAATGATTTATTAATGATTTATTTATTTTTAATTTATAGGATTTGAAGAGAACACTTTAGGAGATCCAATATAGAATTTCATACCATCATTCTTAATATTATGGGGAATATGTTATTATAATGAAAAATGATGGATGAAATTTTTCAAAAATTAAGAGCTAAGTCTTCAGTCTCTATAGAGGTTTCCCCTCCACCCCCTAGTTAGACATTAAAAACTTAAGATGGATCATATAAGAAAAAAGGTTAATATTCTACTGAAGAGTATTGTAACTAAGAGTATTGTAAGATGTTTACTTTATTAATATATTTCAATTATTTCAGTTCTTTATATATTTTGTTTTATTATTGATTATTTCAAATATTTCATACATGATTCTCTTGAGGATCAGATCACACATGAGATCTTATTAGTTGAGGGTTTGCAGGATATTTTAGCTGAAACATTAGAAAATCCTAAACACCTGGATCATGTATCAGGATACTCAGAGGGTGTATTGGTGAAAGAAGAATTTTCACATCCTGTAGCTTCTTCAATGGAGCGTATTTATAAAAAATAAAATCTTTAGAACCTGAATTTCAGGATATTCACATGGAGATAGAGGATAGCATTAGAACTTATGTATAGTCTATGTTTGTAGACATGAAACGATAGTTGAAGACTACAGATATCACTCCTCCTCCATAAGAATTTCTCATTCCTCCATCTCTACCAATAGACCCCTCTCATTATCCTACTCATATACCCCCTCCTCCATAGTTTCCCATATTTTGTGAGTTATATTTTAATGACACCTAACATCATATGTTTTCATATGGGATTTTATTTTATATTGTAGATACTAATAATAATCCAAAGATATAGATTGAGGATTATAGGGTCATTTTATAGGATATCGTAGATAGATAAGCCAGAGTGACATTACCTACAAATGAGGTGAGTATAGTTTGAAAAATTATCTGCCACTTTTTACTTTTTCAGAATATTACCATAGAGGTATGTGTATATATTATATTTTATTTAATTTTGGTATTAAATTTGTTTTGAAAATATAAAGATGATATATTGATCTTTTTTATAGGAATATTTCAAAGGTAATGATATACTACATATCCAGCAATAAATAAAAATTATAATGACTTTATATAGAAAATCTAGTAGTCTTGATTTACTGTCAATATATTCAAATTTTATTTTGGAAGTTTATGATATTCAAATTTAATATGATGTTTGTAGGCATGAAATTACTATGGTGATTTTGAAGAATTTTATCATAGATATTGTAACTAGAGATTCTTTGGGAATCAATATGATGGAAGTATTTTACATGTAAGTCTCAGCATAATTCTTTCAGTACATTTTATTTATTGAAAATTTATACACATGTTTGTTTTTTATTAGGTATATCTATATAAACTGTGTGAATAAATACAAGAAATATTTATATAGATTTATGGACCCTATTTTTATTTCACCTATATAATTTAAATGACAAATGTTGAAAAAAAATTATATTTATAAGAGATATCAAAAGAATGTAATAATTCAATACTGGATTATTTTTTATATTTAATAGTTCGAAATATATATCACACAAATTGATATATATATCTTAAAATAATTACTGCTATCATTAAATTTTCTTTTATATCCGTGGTCATCATATTTTAGGTGTTTTCCCCAAGGGCGAATGCATTTTACATGTTATTCTCTATTCATAGTGAAGTGTGACAAAATTTTAATAACGTATTGGACACATAAATTGGAATTTTTTAATACTTGTTTCAATTATAATGATTTTTAAATTTAGGTCATTCATATTATTTTCAAATGGGGATTTGTATTTCTATTAAGAGGCCAAAATCAAGAAGAGTGCCAAGATAAAATATGTAAAATAAAAGGTGAATTTTCATTTATAATTACTAACTTTTAGATATATTACTTAATAGTTCTATTTTGAATTTAAAAACGCATTTAAATAGTGTTTTCATAAAAAAAATATGGTGTAAATGAATGTGGGAATTATGTGTTTGGATTTAAGTATGAAATAATTTCAAGAGGGATAGATACGAATTTTTACCAGGTTATAATTCTTTATGAACATTTCTGGAATATTTTATTAATTTTACTCATAATTCATGATAAATGTTTTATTTTTAATTTTTATCTTTTTTATAACCTAGATAGGATATGAGACACTCAAAAATTGAATGAGAAAATAATTTTTCAAGTCTAGTGGGATTTTAGTTTGTTTTTACTCTATATTGTAACATTGAATTTTTTAATTATAAATGTGTTTGGATGGGAAAATATTTTTATTGTGGTTTTTTTATTTTAGTTTTTCAGTATTATGTATTGTAATTTTTAAAGTTGTAATTAGAAAGGGATTATGTGGGTTATTTTTTGTTCTAATTCTACTAGTCTATTTCTGCTGGGTTTTCTGGTGTTTTTATTCTTGTCTAGAGTAGATAGAAGAGTTGAAAGTAATATAATTAAAAATATAATTGGGATTTCACGTTGGTTCTCTTATAAACAACATGAAAAACTATTCATAATGGGGTTTTTATACCAATTATCACACAACTGGCATGAAAAACTATTAATCATCAAGGTTTTTCATATCATTTGTATGATAATCTACATAAAAATCTACTTTTCATGGGTTTTTCATATTGGTTATGTGAAAATGAACATGTAAAACCCATTAATACATGGTTTTCATTTCAATAATGAGATAAAGTAAATGAAAAGATACAATAATTCATTCATAATATTTTTTAACCAACATTAAAAAATTATTTACATCGTCGCTTACAATAACATCGCCTTCTAACTGATGTAAAAAATCCTGAAAATCCACATGAAAGCCAACTCTATGCACTAGTGTATTGAGGAAAGAAACATGGATCTGATAAAATTTGTAAAAAAACCCTCATGATTCCCCCAAAACTAGAACCTGACTGGACACTCCACTACCCCAGATAATTGTTTTCAAAATACATAGGTTTCCAACTGGTTTCCAGGCATCATGGAACACTCTTAGGAATGTTTTTTTCACAATAAAACGTACTAAAAATGATACTCTAACTAGATTAAGCAGAAAAAATAAAATAAAAACATGACTATAATGAAAAATAGGAAATAAATGGATAAATATAGCACCATATCAATGAAAATTAATGAAAACTAGGTTAAATATTGAACATAGAAATATGAAATGTTGTGTACACCGAATGGGATATATTGGGTGTTAGAAAACAATGATCTTTATGATTTTTCCAATGGTTTTGTGACATTACATTAAAAAGGTATTTCATCGAGATATATTTAAATTTATTATAAAAATAGGATTTTAATACATTTATTGATAATAATAAATCATCATCACATTTGGGGATTATCTAAAAAACATTAATTCCACAATTTTAATGCAAAAAGTCTAATGTAAATGATTCTTTAGATTTCACATAGAATGCATAAAATAACTATTTTTCCATTTTAAAAATTGTTTCGAAACCGTTTCCAAAATCATTATTAAAACCAAAATTCCCTATATAAATAAAATAGGAAGTGGAAGGAACCACATCATCTATGAAGCAAATGAAATAATTAAAGGGAATCAAAAGTGGTGTCATACACACATATCCGGATAACATGGGATACCACCCATGGTGAATCAAATTAATTATAAATAGCTCTAAATATAGGGAAATAAAACCATAACCATTTTGGACCTCCAAGCACCAACAAAAATCTCCCATGATCATCCCATCATAAGTAGGATATCAATTTATATGCTCTAAAAATGAAACCCATAAGAAATACAGTTTCCATTGAGTTATAGTCACCATACAATTCCTAACATCTCCCAAAAACCCATATAGAGTCACAAAAAACACAATATTGATAAAAGAATCCATTAATGATCTAATAAAATCCCAATCCATTGAAGATAGAATCACTAAATTAAATAACCACTTTTAGAATGAATGATTTACAAATTTCTACCCCACAAAACTAGATTATTCCAACACACATACTACAAACCATGATCATCATAAATAGATAGAGGACCAAGATTGGAAACCCCCTAAATTGAAGAGAATCATCCTATGTTTTACTTAAAAATATGGACCTTCCGTCATTTATTACACACTTTATTGGTGGAAAAATTCAAATTTCATGAAACATGAACTCAATTAGTTTATGTACCACACATCAAACCAAACAGTTCTAACACAACAAAGGGTATAATTTAAAATGAGAATCCATCAAGGCATGGAACATCATCACACATCAGAAAAACTTATTTGTTGTTAAAATCCACAACCCCTATTAAAGGATTCCAAATCCATTTTATACAAAAGAACACAATTAAAATTAAATTTAATTTAAATTACTATTTTCATTAAAAATTTAATGAAATAACTCCACACTTTACTACACATTACAAGCCAAATTTTCTGATAGAATATTTTCAAAAACTAGCATTATTTGGGCACACGCCCTTTACATGAATGGCTGAAAGGCCATCATTTGTTTTGATTTTGATATACCCATTTAAAGGGATGAGGGGGAACCCTTACAAGGCCCATAGGCATAGAAATTACATGGCCTTGTAGGCTTAAAATATTACATGACCCGAAGGTCTTAGAGAATTCAACCAGACTATAACTACAGGGGACTGTGCCTCCCCAGCATCTGCATCGTGATTGTAGCTTTTCACCTTCACATCGTCATCTGTTTAGGCTTCCAATGCCAGAATAGGCTAGCCCCAATGGAATAGTCATACCTTCTCATTCTTCAAAATCTATTTGTTTTTTATTTGTTGGGTTCACTTTCTCTAACTCCTCCTCTAGGATGTTCTTTTTTTTGTAGAGTCTGTCCAGGGGAACTGCACTGATCATGTGGCCCGAAGGCCTTGAGGTGGCATGATGGCCTTAAAGGTGGACTGAAAGCCTTACTGACTTGAAGGCCTGGCTGGATATAATTCATTAAGGATTCTAAGCACAAACCAATGGGCCAAGGGGATTAGTTCTGACTAATGTAGAACCGAAAAGTACCTACTATAGTAACTACTAGAGTAACTCTTATAGTACCTATCACCTGCCCTTTTAAAAAAAGAAAAACCCCTTAAAGCATTAAATTCAATTAGAAAACCAATGAAAAATCATATAACAAATTAGTTTTTTCAGAAAAATATCCACGTACACCATATTAAAAAAATATCTACATTTTAAATCTTCAAAAATAAAAAAAACCACTTTTTCAAAATCACACCCAAAACTTGTTTAAAAAATAATATTTTATTAAAATTTCTTTTTCCATATAGAAAAAAATTAAAATATGAAGAGAAGGAATGAAACACCAAAATTCTAATAAAAAATATAATATGAAATCTTCAACATATAATAAGTTTCAATTTGATCCATTTATCCACTACTATGGTGCAAGAATCATGGGGTCTAAATAAAAAAAACCTAGTGGAATGTTGTACCATGATTTCCTCAGTAGCATGATTTGATAGGCCATGAACAGTCATTCCACAATTCGTAAAACATTCCCAAAATGATAATTTTTTCACTACATGATATAACAAGCCATGCAAACCATCCTCACACCACTATCATCCTTCTATTTTCTTCCGTGAATCTAATAATTACCAAAAGTAAACCCACCATGAACTTAAAAATCAACATATTATCAAAAATTTAACACCCTGATATTTTATGAGAATTATATTTCTTTTATTTCTTATGTTATACTCAACATAAAAGGAATCATTCACTACACACAACACTAGCTTGGCTTGCATTATACACAAGAGCAACCTTCCTCGATAGCGTGTGTTGTACACCATATCAAGTTTCACTAAACGACAATAGGTTATTAAAATATGCTATAAAGTAGAGGTTATAAATAGTATTAACAACATTGTGAATTTTATTCAACATTATAATTCATTTTACATATGATAGGAGAAAAAAAATCAATTTTCCGTAAAAAAGAATTATTTTTTTCAAAAATGAAATTTTCCGCCTTTTGATGGTGCACCCATTTTAAACCTAAATTTTGACAAGATTATAAGTTTAATTTTACAAAATAAAATTCTTATTTTGAATCAGTATATAAAAATTTACATTGGATAAAATTTTGATAGTTTTCTAATAACTTTCATATTTTTATAAATAGTAAAAATACGTTAATTTTTAATTGAAAACAACATTGTTCATCAAAATAATTTATTTGTTTAAAATATATTATTTAATGGTTTTAAAGTATAAATAGAATATATTTTTACCATTTAATATAATTTATGTCATTATAATTAATTTTACATTGAATTCATAAGTAAAAACATTTCCATCTTTGGCAATGTTTTAACTTTTAAAACACATTTTCATAACAAATGGATTAATTTTAAATTAATTACTCAAACTTCTGTGTTTTGAATTTTGAAAAATCGATTACATATTTGGATTCAGTGGGTCATAATTATTTTAATAGGATAATTTTAATTTTTTTTGATATTATTAATAGTAACTATGGTAATTTTTATTTATTGTAGTTAAAGGTGAATTAGGTAATTAAGGGTAAAAATAAGATTATAAAATTACCAAAACACCTAACAAAATTCAATTGGATGACTAAAAGTAGATCCTTATCACCTATGGGTCAGAATAAATTCATTTTATGGACATTTTACCATTAAAATAATTTAATTATTATTAAAACCAAACAAAATGAAAACATGTCACTCTCTTAAATATTATAAGTATAATAATTTTAATTTAGTGATAAACTTCATGAAACATATCTCATGAATAGTATCCTGAAATCTAATAAAACTATATACATCATGGGAATTTATTTATAATTTTTAGGGATTAAATAATTATCATTAATTATGACACAATAATGGTGTTGAAATTGTTTTATTGATTGAATTATCAAATAAATGATTTCAAAAGTATTAAAATAAATATTATATTAACTATTTAATGTGGTCAACTAATTTTTTAGATAAATATGAAATGTTATAAATCTATTAAATCTTTTATTTTGAACATATCTTCTCTTTATATTTTATTTAAATTCAAATAAATGAATAGTGTCAAAATTGACACTATTATTATTTTATAAAAATTACATACTATAGAAATTCTTTAAAAAACACAAAAATAATTAAAAAATATAAATTAAAATTTATATTGTCTAAAATGTAATAATGTATACACTTATGGACAATTAAAAACATAATATTAATTATTTATATTGATTTAAAATTTAGAATATTATTACCACTAAAAAAATTAAATAGATTATATAAGGATAAATCAAGTTGATAATGTTTAAAATAAATTCCCGACATGTATAAATTTTATTGGTTGATGAGATTACAACCCTATATCATGTAATATTCGGATTTGAGTCATTTTTGGTGGTTTTTAAGTGGGGATGGAATTTATTATAAATTAATATTTCTTATAATTCATAAGGTGCCCCTCTCCTCCCTTATAAAAGGGCACCACCTCCCTCTCCTCCTCAAACCACATTGAGCCTTCATGATTAGACAACCCCTGAAAATTTATCTTCTTCACTTCCCTAGAAACATATAATATGTCCTGGTATTCTTCAAAGACAAACTTTAGTCCTCTAAGAGGAGGTTAAGAAGAGGAACGTCAAAGAAGAGTTAATATCCTTTACCGATTCATTCCATTTTATTTCTTCTTCTACTTCTTCTTATTTATTTGTTTCATCATAAATTAATAAAATAAGTTTCAATAATATACTGATATGTTATTATTAATATGAAAAAACCATATTTCACCTTCTTATCCATCCTACGGAAAATGAAATCACCGCGTGTCCATACGTATGGAATACCGTATCCACACCGTGGTGTAATCTGTTTTCCACCACCACCTTACATGGATGGGTATAATGGGGTAAATAATAACTATATATGATTATTATAACATGATACAAATTCTGAGACATTCCATCTTCCACTAAAATACCATTCAATAGTTATGGGAACGATATCATCGCTCGTGCGTACGTACAGCCTACCATCTCCACGAGGTGATGAGACTCGTTGTACCTGATCTTCATTGAATAATGATTATATAAATGAATTGAATGAATAAATATGATTTATATTAAACTAATAACATTCGATAAATAAAGGATCTATAACCTAAAAATAGGAATACAAATTAATTCGACAAGACATGTGTAAAAACATAAAGCAATGAACACCCGAATAACAAGTAGAAATGAAATATTACTAATAAATAGATAAAAATATGACCATGTATGATATGATAACAATTGATATGATTATATAATAAGTCAATGACATTATTTAAATCACTATAAAGGAGGTTCGGATACGTACGAAGCATATTGGACCTAAGGTAAGGGAAAATCTCGCAATCTTATTTTTATCCGAAATTATTTATACTTTAGAATTTACAGGGGAATATTTATCATCCGTATACATGTTTCCTCAATATTTAATATTATTTCTATCCTCCTACAATTTTTTAAATCCAATTTAACCTATAGGTGAATTTTTAGGAATCTTTTTTCATTTTTAGTATGAGATACTTTTTGACTTTTTCACGCAAAGTACGAGCAGAATGTTTTTTTAATTTATACGGGATGAATGGATTTTTATGATTTCCATAGAAAATTATTTACATGAAGCATCCTTTATCAATTTTCAAGTTTATTTTTACTTAATGTATTTTAGTTTAAAATTATATGACATGTTAAGAAAGGAAAAAATGTTTTTGAAGTAGAAAGTATATTTTCCTCAAGAATGGAGTTCAAGTATTTTATCAAAATTATATTCTGTCTAAGATAATATAGGTTTTTGTTTCTATCCCTATTATTACATTGATTTGATTATGTTGTTATGGAATTATTTTTATGAAGTCCTTTACCTTATATGAATTTTTTTATGATGTCTCTATGTTTAAGAATCCCATTTTTATTACATGGGTTATGCTATGATGTATGATTTATGATTTTCTGGAACACATAAGAATGGTTTCATTATGAGATGGGTGGGACCTATATCTCCCTCTAATTCATTGGGTTATGATTTATATCTCATGAGATAGACATGGCTGGAACAACATGTTAATTCGGTTCAGTGATATAGGACTGGAATGAGGAGTGAACTCGGTTTAGTAATGGACTTTGTTCGTTATCATAGTCATGGAAATGAGTCTTGACTAATATTAAATGATTTTATATGATTATGTTTGAATGCCACCAAGTTTCATGTTTTATGATATGATTATTGGGATTACATTTCACTACTATTATTTATCACTTTTTATGAGATTATAATCTCTTTTGCAGGTTATGATATTCAAAATGTTTTGTTCTTATGAATATGATATGATTGAAATTTCTTTTGTTTACCCTTATTGACCATTTGAGCTCACCATTTTGTATGTTTTCTTTTTTCCCTGGTTATGAATAAGGGTATTAAGTATGATATGCCAAAATGTGACTCTAGATATGATGAAATAAGCGGGAGACAATGTAAGTGATTTATGAACCAGTTGTTTATGTATCCCAGTATCTAAAGACACTATATCTATACGGTCCTACCATGGTTTTGTTATATATTTTAATAAGTATGCTTCAATTCTGAAGTAATAACCATGTATCTAAAGTATTGTTCGTTATAGTTGGTATCAAAGGAATGGTATAGTCAACATTTTGAAACTAGGATGTGAAAACCATAGTAAGAACCCTAAGGATATTTCTAAGAAGAGATCATAATATTTAATGATTTATAAATGAAATTGAATATCCTAGGATAAGACCTAAAGTGTGAAATTTTATTATTGATTATGTGGTTTTCCTATTGTAATTATTATTGGTCACACTATACTTCTTGGTTTTAGTCAATGGCTAGAACCCGAAGGAACCGTGTTAATGCTGAATGAGACGGGCAATGCAATGATTTTCCCCGTAAGCAACAAAACATTATGGGAGATGGAATGAAATATCTTTTATCCATGGTCACACAACATTCTTAAGCTATGAATCATGTAGGACTTCCAAACATGCAAAGGAAGGAGAAACAGTCTGTTAAATCCTTCATGACGCAGCATCCACCTTCATTCAGCTGGTCATCTGATCCATTAGTGGCTGAAAAATGGATCAGTACCACTGAAACAATATTTACAGTTCTTCAATGATATGAACATGATAAATCCATCTTAACAGTATATCATTTGGAAGGTGGTGCTGATAATTGGTGGAATCTAATCAATAATACAAGTAAAATGGATGAAATTGAGTCCATGGAATGGGACGAGTTCAAGAACTTATTTTTTAATAAGTAATTCCCTTGCATTCTTCGAACAAATATGGACAAGGAGTTTCTTGAACTAAAGCAAAAGGATGATGAATTTGTTGGTACCTACAAAGAAAATTTTACAACACATTCACTGTACACTTTGGTAATTTTTATCCAACCTAAGAGTACAATCAATCAATTCATTAGGGGCTTAAAACCAAGTCTTCGAAGGGAGTTATCCATAAGGGACTTCAATAGCTATGAGGAAATTTTTTGATGTGCTCTCAAGATTAAGATGGAGATTAGAGTAACCCATCAGTCATATGAGTTTGATAAGAACTGGAAAATGGAATTCAAAGGAAAATCTAAAGACCACACTTAAAAGAAGATGAGTTTTCCTTTATGCTAAAATTATGGAAAGAAACATTAAGGGAATTGTCTTATAGGGACAAGAAAATGTTTTAAGTGTGGAAAAGAAGGTCATCAAGCAATTGAATGTCGAAATAATTGGAAGAAGATGTCTAGCGATGAAGACAAATAAAAGGATACACCGAATGCACCTCCTACACTTCAATGTTTCATGCTCAAGGAAATTGGGAATCATTCCAATCAATACCCTAATCCAGGGGTTGTTGATGATGATCGATGTCAACAAACTATTAAGGCCAAAGAAAAAGGATAGTCACATGCAATTTCTATCGGTGATGTGGAGTATGATAAAAAAGTGATGAAATGTACACATACCATCCACTCTAAAGTATAAAATGTTTTATTTGATTCTAGATCCACCAAATCAATTATTTCTGAAGAATTTTCTAATGGTATCACCGTATTAACTCAACAATTAGATGTTGTGTTAGCTGTGACAACAACTAATGGAAGAACGGTCGCATCGAAAGTTTACAATTCTTCTCCGATAGATGTTTGAGGGAAAGTGATTCCTGCAAATATTGTGATCCTTCCTATAGTGGAATTTGATGTTATTCTTGGCATGGAATGTCTTTCATTATATGGAGCTCATATCAATTTCCAAATAAGGGAATTCAAATTTCATATTCCAAATCAATCTATGATCATCTATCGATGCAAGGATGAACACAACATTCCAGTGGAAATTTCTTCCATCTTATGGGTCTTGATTCCACTGAATGAAGGTTATTTATCTCAAATGGTTGGTGAGAAACTCGCGATTAAGAATACACTTATTGTATAGGAGTTTGATGATATCTTTCCAGAGGAATTTCTAGGTCTTCCACCAAATCCTGAAGTTGATTTATCAATAGAGCTCATACCGGGTGCTATTCCCATTTCAAATACACCTTATAGAATGGCCCCAATTGAGTTGTAGGAATTGAATAAGAAACTCCAAGAGAATCTTGATAAGGGATTCATATGCCCTAGTGCATCACCTTAGGGAGAACATGTTCTGTTTTTCAAGAAGAAATATGGATCAATGAGACTCTACATTGATTATCGAGACCATAACAAGATCACTATAAAGAACAAATATCCTCTCCCATGCATTGATGAGTTATTTGACCAACTACGTAGAGCCCAATAATTTTCCAATATTGATCTTCGTTCAAGATATCATCAATTAGGGAGGATATACCAAAGACGAATTTTCGTACAAGGTATGGACATAATGAATTTATATTGATTCCATTTAGTCTTACTAATTCCCCTGATATCTTTATAGATCTAATGAATATAGTCTTTAGAGACAATCTTGTTCAATTTGTGGTAGTCTTTATAGATGATATTCTTGTTTATTCAAAGAGAAAGGAAGAACTTGAAGATCACTTGAGAATTTTATTAAAGACCCTAAGAAAGGATAATCTTTATGACAAATTTACCAAGTGTGAATTTTGGCTTCAAAAAGTATCATTTTTGGGTCACATAATCTCAAAAGAGGGGATATCTATGGATCCAGTAGAAACAGAGGTTATCGAAAGGTGGCCGAGACCAACAACAGTAACTAAGATATGAAGTTTTCATTGATTGGCTAGATATTATCAATGTTTTGTGAAATATTTTTCAAGGTTATCTAATCCACTCACCGGGTTTACTCGAAAAGGATTTATGTTCATTTGGACGGAGGAGTGTGAAGAAATTTTCAAGGAGTTAAAATGAAGGTTATCCAGTGAACCTGTGCTCACACTTCCCTGTAGTGGAGAAAGGTTTATGATCTATAGTGATGCATCAAAGAAGGGATTTGGGTGAGTTATCATGCTAAATGATATGGTGATAGCTTATGCCTCACAACAGTTGAAAATCCATTTGAAAAATTACCCACCTCATGATTTGGAGTTAGCTGCGGTAATCTTGGCATTAATGATTTGGAGGGATTACCTTGATGTTGAAAGGTGTGATATTTATACTGATCATAAAAGTTTAAAGTATATTTTCACACAAAAGGAGCTGAATATGCTTCGAAGAAGAGGGTTGGAGTTTATTAAGGATTATGAATGCTCAATTCATTATCACCCTGTGAAGGAAAACAAGGTGGTAGATGCGTGAAGTCGAAAAGACCATGCATGCTTATCTACGATGAGGATCACAAGAGATCCAATATTTATTGATTTAAAAAGGATGGATCTTGGAATTATAATGGAAGGGGAACAATATTATCTTTATCAAATGAATGTTAAACCGTCGATACTTATGAAGATTAAAGTGGCACAAAAAGAATAAGTAGAGTTAAAAAATAAGGTGAGAAATGTTTCTGAATTTCACATTGATTGGGATGAAATAATAAGGTTCCAGAATCGAGTTTGTGTTCCTCCCATACCAGAATTAAAGAAGGTTCTGTTAGATGAGGCTCATAGTTCTTCATGCTCTATTCATCCTGGAAAAACGAAGATGTTTAGGGACCTGAAAGAGTACTTCTGGTGGGATGTCATGAAAAGAGATGTTGCTGAATATATCTCTCGACGGTTGGTTTTTCAGCAAGTTAATGCTAAGAGACAGATGTCTAAGGGGATATTACAACCATTTCCCATACCAGAATGGAAATTGGAAAACATCACTATGGAATTTGTCACTGGACTTCCTGAAACATCCAAAGGCAATAATGCAATTTGTGTCATTGTTGATCATCTTACGAAGTCGGCACACTTCATTGCTATTAGAGAAGATTTCTATCTGGATCAGCTTTACAGGATATATGTATAGGAAGTGGTAATATTGCAAGGAGTACCACTTTCCATTATATTTGATCAAGATCTAAGGTTTACCTCAAATTTATGGAGAAGTATTCATCATACTCTAGATACAGAGTTCAGTTTCATCACTACTTATCATCCTCAGATAGACGGTTAGTTTGAGAGACCAATTCAAACTCTAGAAGAAATGTTAATATCTTCCTCCATGGATTTCAAAGGTTTTTGGGATCAACACCTTCATTTGGTGGAATTTTCATATAATAATAGCTTCCACTCAAGTATACAGATGGATCCTTAAGAAACTCTCTATGGAAAGAAATGCAGAACTCCAACTTGCTGGGATGATGTGGGGGAAAGAAAGCTATTAGGACCTGATCTTGTTGAAGAGATGGCAGAAATGGTCAAATCTATTCAACAACACATAAGATCATCTCAGAGTCGATAAAAAAATTATGTTGAAAACCGAATAAAAGACCTATAGTTTGAAGTGGGTGACAAAGTGTTCTTACGAATATCTCCTTGGAAGAGAGTGATGAGATTTGAAAAGAAGGTCATGTTGATCCCTAGGTATATCGGTCCTTTTGAAATACTGGATTGTGTTGGGAAGGTAGCTTACTGATTGGCACTTCCACCGAATCTCTCTCAAGTTCACGATGTGTTCAATGTATCTCTCCTGAGAAAGTACATACATGATCCTTCACATGTACTAAGCTCAGAAGTTGTACCGCTAGAGAAAGATCTTTCTTATGAAGAACAACTGATAGAGATTCTGATCATAGAGAAAGTGTTCTACGGAACATGACCACTCACTTGGTGAATGTTTTATGGAGGAAACACCAATTAGAAGAATCTATATGGGAGCTTGATGATATGATGAGGGAGAGGTATCCTCATCTGTTTGTTACGAAGTGATGAATTTCGAGGGAGAAATTCATTTTAATGGGGGTAGAATGTAACACCCTGATATTTTGTGAGAAGTATATTTTTTTATGTCTTTTGTTATACGCAACATCAAAAGAATATTTCACTACACACAACACTATCTTGTCTTGTGTTATACGCAAGAGCAACCTTTCTCGATTGCGTGTGTTGTACACAATATCAAGTCTCACTAAACAAAAATATGTTATTAAAATATTCTATAAAGTAGCCATTATAAATAGTATTAACAACATTTTGAATTTTATATAACATTAGAATATATTTTACATATGATACGGGAAAAATCAATTTTTCGAATAAAAGAATTGTTTTTTTTTCAAAAATGCGATTTTCCGCCATTTGATGGAGCACCAATTTCAAATCTAAATTTTGACAAGTTTATAAGTTCAATTTTAAAAAATAAAATCCTTATTTTGAATCAGGATATAAAAATTTACATTGGATAAATTTTTGATACTTTTCTGATAACTATCTTATTTTGATAATTAGTAAAAATCTGCTAATTTTTAATTGAAAACAAATTTTTTCAACAAAATAATTTATATGTATAAAATATATTATTAAATGGTTTTAAAGTATAAATAGAATATATTTTTACCATTTAATATAATTTATGTCATTATCATTAATTTTACATTGAATTCATAGGTAAAAACATTTAAATCTTTGGCAATGTTTTAACTTTTAAAACCTTTTTTCTTAACAACGGGATTAATTTTAAATTAATTACTTAATCTTATGTGTTTTGATTATTGAAAAATGGCTTCAATAATTGGATTCTGTGGGTCCAAATTATGTTAATAGTTTACTTTCAGTTTTTTGATATTATGAGTAGTATGTGTGGTAATTTTTATTTACTGCAGTTAAAGGTAATCAGGTAATTAAGGGTAAAAATTAGATTATAAAATTACCCTAACACCTGAAAACATTCTATTGGATGACTAAATTTTGACCCTTATCACCTGAGGGTCGGAAGAAATTCATTTTATGGGCTTTGGACCATTAAATCAATTTAATTGTTATTAAAACCAAATAAAGTGACAACATGTCACTCTCTTAAATCTTATAAGTATAATAATTTTAATTTTGGGATAAAATTCATGAAACTTCCAAAATGAATAGTCTCCAAAAATATAATAAAACTATATAAATCATGTGAATTTATTTATAATTTTTAGGGATTAAATAATTATCATTAATTATGACACAATAGTGATGTTGAAATTGTTTTATTGATTGAATTATCAAATAAATGATTTTAAAAGTATTAAAATAAACATTATATGAACTATTTAATGTGCTCCACTAATATTCTAGATAAATATGATATTTTATGAATCTATTAAATATTTTTTTGAACATATATTCTGTTTATAGTTTATTTAAATTCAAGTAAATGAATAGTGTCTAAATTGACACTATTGTTATTTTATAAAAATTACATATTATAAAATTGTTAAAAAATCCCAAAAATATTTAAAATTATAAATAAAAATTTCTGTGATCTAAAATGTAATAAATTATACAATTATGGACAATTCACAACATATAATTAATTATTTATAATGATTTAATATTTACAATATTATTACCACAAATTAAATTAAATAGATTACATAAGGATAAATCAAGTTGATAATGTTTAATATAAATTGTCAACTTGTCTAAATTTTATTGGTTGATGATATTACAACCCTATATCATCTAATATTTGGATTTGAGTCATTTTTGGAGGTTTTTAAGTGGGTATGGAATGTATTATAAATTAATATTTCTTATAATTCCAAAGGTTCCCCTCTCCCTCCTTATAAAAGGGCACCTCCTCTCTCTCCTCCTCACACCACTTTTTGCCTTCATGCTCGGAAAAAACCTTCCAATTTCTCTTCTCCACTTCCCTATAAACATACTATAGGTCCTGGTCTTCTTCAAAGACCTACTTTAGTATCCTAAGAGGAGGTTAATAAGAGGCGCGTCACAGAAGAGGTAATATCCTTTACCGATTCATTCCATTTTATTTCTTCTTCTACTTACTCTTCTTTATTTGTTTCTACATAAATTAATAAAATCAGTATCACTCATATACTGATATGTTATTATAAATATGAAACCACCCTATTTCACCTTCTATCCATCCTACGGAAAATGAAATCACCGCGCGTGCGTATGTACAGAATACCGTCTCCACGCCGTGGTGTAATCTATCTTCCACCACCACATTACATGGATGAGTATAATGGCATATAGAATAACTATATATTATTATTATAAAATGATACTAATTATGAGACATTCCATCTTCCACTCCAATACCATTCAATAGTTATGGGAACGATATCATCGCTCGTTCGTACGTACGGCCTTCCATCTCCATGATGGGATGCGACTCGTTCTACATGATCTTCATTGAATAATGATTATATAAATGAATTGAATGAATAAATATGATATATATTACACTAATACCATTATGTAAATAAGGAATCGATAAACTAAAAAGAGGAATAATAATTTATTCGACAAGACATGTGTAAGAACATAAAGCAATGAACACTCGAATAACAAGTAGCAATGAAATATTACTAATAAAAAGATAAGAATATGACCATGTATGATATCATAAATATGAATATGATTCTATAATAAGTCAATGAAATTATTTAAATCATTATACAGTAGGTTCGAATATGTACGAAGCATATCAGACCTAAGATAAGGGAAAATCTTGCAATCTCATATTTATCCAAGATTATTTATACTTTAGAATTTACTAAGATAATACTTATCATCCATATCCATGTTTCCTCAATATGTAATATTATTCCAATCCTCCAGAAATTTTTTAAATTTAATTTTACCTATTGATTATTTTTTAGGAATATTTTTTCATTTTCAGTACAGGATACTTTTTGACTTTTTTGGAAAAAGTACGAGAAGAATGTTTTTTAACATATACTGCATGAATGGATTTTTATGATTTCTATAGAATATTACTTCCATGAAGCTTCCTTTACAAATTTTCAAGTTTATTTTTAAGTAACTTTTTTAGTTAATTTTTTTTGACATTTTAAGAAAGGAAAAAATGTTTTTGATGTAGAAATGATATTTTCCTCAAGAATTGAGTTCAAGTATTTTATCAAAATTATTTTCCATATAAGATAATATATGGATATATTTCTATCCCTATTATTACATTGATTAGATTATGTTGTGATGGTATTATTTTTATGAAGTCCTTTATCTTATATGAATTTTTTTATGATGTCACGATATTTAAGAATCCCATTTTTGTTACATGGGTTATGCTATGATGTATGATTTTTGATTTTGTGGCACACATAATAATGGTTTAATTATGAGATGGGTGGGACCTATATCTCCCCCCAATGCATTGGGTAAAGATTTATATCTCATGAGATAGACATGGCTGGAACAAAAAGTTAATCTGGTTCAGTGACACTGGACTGGAACGAGGAGTGAACTCGGTTCAGTAATGGACTTCTTCTGCTATGATAGTCTTGGTAATGAGTCTTGACTAAAATGAAATGATTTTATATTATTATGTGTGTATGCCATAATGTTTCATGTTATAATTTAGGATTATTGGGATTACATTTCACTACTATGATTTATCCCATGTTATGATATTATGATCTCTTTTGCAGGTTAAGATATTCAAAATGTTATGTTCTTATGAATATGATATAATTGACATTTCTTTTGTTTACCCTTACTGAGCATTTGAGCTCACCCTTTTGTATGTTTTCTTTTCCCCAGGTCAGGAAGAGGGGTATTAAGTAGGATATTCAAAAAAGGGACTCTAGATATGATGAAATAAGCGGGAGACAATGTAGATGATTTATAAACCATTTGTTTATGTTTCCCAGTTTTTAAAGACATTATACCTATACAGTCCTACCATGGTTTTGTTATATTTTGTAATAAGTATTCTTCAATTCTGAAGTAATAACCATGAATCTAAAGTATGGTTCGTTATAAACAATGATAAAAATCAAATCTGAAACTCAAAATTTTACACATACATTAGATTTGGAATTATTTAGTGGTGTCGACGAGAGTAGTGTTTGACAATAAAGACTTTGTGATGATAGTGGGGTTTAGTGTTATTTGTGGAGGTGGGATTTGGGGATCGATGAGAGGGGTAGAATAGTGGTAGGAAGTTTTTGGTGACAATGGTGGTACACTGACAGTGGGGTATGATGAGGGTAGCAATGACACAGGGAATAGGGTTCGGAAAGAGTGGCAGCACGTCAACAATGCATTTTGGTGAGAACTATAGTGCGGTGGTAGTGGGGTTCGATGAGAGCAGTGACACGAGAGTAGTTGCATTCCATGAGAGGTTGAAGGTGTGCCAAAGAAGACAACCCATTATGGTTCTTCTGAAAGAAGGGATAAGGCTTTTAACCATGCTAGAATAAAAATCATTGATAAAACTTTTGTTTATCAGCTCTTTTTTTGCATTGATAATGATACCCCTTTATCAGAACTAACAAAAATTGTCTTTATCAGTGTGAAAATTATAGCACTAATCAATAATAGTATTATTAGTTTTTTTTTCGAACTGATAAAGGGATATATTTATCAGTTCAAAAATAGCATTGATAAAGATCTAATGGTAATAATTTACTTTTATTATTAAACATATTTAGAAAATTATATACATAATAAAGAAATATATATTTATTGGTGATTATAAATATAAATAATTATTTATTTATTTTTAATTATATATATAATAAATATATATTTAAACATTTGAATATATTTAAATAATTATATATATTTATAAAATTATAAATATAAGAAATATTTTTACTATTATTTTATAATTAAATATCAATAGATATATATTTATCGTTATAATTATAAATAAATATTAATTTAGTTAAATATTTATACAATTAAAATAAATATGTTTATTATATTTATAATTTTATAATTATATATAATAATTATACTGACTATATATATTTATAAAATAAAAAATATAAAAAATATATTTATTGTAATTTCATAAGTATTTACGAGAACATAATTAATTCCTGGGTATATCATGAATGAATCATAACAAGAAGAGTATAGATCTTAAAAAAAAGTCATCGATTATATAGAAAGTACGAATAATTATTGTGTCAATATATAAATGAATATTTATGATGAATACATAACATATGCTTCTGTCATCATAATATAGGTAATCTTAACATTTGGAACACAGAAACCCACTACCATGTCCTCAAACAAATTTATGATAATGTAACATCAATTATACTCACGCTTCAGTATATAAACATATATAATGACAATTATGTCTTTGATTTTTCTCATTATGTCATGAGATATTTGTATATGTATATATATTTATTAACCAAATTCATTGGAGTCATATATTTATTTATAATTGTAATAATAACTAAATTAATTTAAAAGGTATTTATATATAATTATGAACGTATAATTATTAATATATCATTATAAATATATCATTATAAATATTTAATTATAAAAATAAAATTATAAATATAAAATTATAAATATAATAAATATAATTAATATTTTAAAAAAAATTAATTTTAACGTTATTTAAATATATATATTTATTTATAATCATATAAATTGTTTTTTAAAATATTATATATTTATATAGGAATTTTTAAAAAAATTATTAATATATCATATTTATATTAATTTCAAACATGTGTTTTTTAATTAATTTATATAAATAGATATTATTTTTTAAATATAAATTCAAATATTTTATATTCACTAATAATATTTCTTATCAAAAACTTTTATCAGAGCTAAAAAATATTGACAAGTTTTACACCTTTATTAGCACTATTTAGGGATGATAAACGTGACCTTTTTCAGTGCCTTTTGCTAGCTCTAATAAATGTGAGGTTTTTATCAACCCTTTCTTTTAAGTGTTGTTAAAACAAGATGTTTCCCTTATGTCGATTTGTGGTAGTGTTGGGGGATTTCATGAAAATGGTTGAGGGGAAAGGAGAGGAAGGCTAGGGTGAGGTAGGCAGAGGTGGAGATGGGGATGGAAGTCGTGGAGGAAGGAGCTAGAGTGAGAGGGAGCCGGAGTCGGAGGTGGGTGCAACATGGGAGTGTATGGACGGTAGCAGAGGTAGGGTTTTCTGAGAGGTGGTGTGGGTGACAGAGGGAGGGGGAGGGGAAGGTAGGTTGAGTCAATTTTTTGTCAAGTATTGTGACTGCCCATGGCTATCGCCCATTCCAAGTGGTGAAAAGGCCTCAATTTCTAGTAGTGAAAAAAGAGTGGAACACAATACAGAATGGTAGAAAACATCCTATGAGAGTACCACACATTAGATGAGAGTAGCACACAACATATTAGAGAGAGAGAGAGGGAGATATAGAGATACTAGAGTTTCATTAGTAATACCTGGGGACTGATTCCTCACCTTGAAACACACAAAAAATGAGAGAAAAACCTAACCCAAATTGAATTCTAATTTCCATGCCTCAACCCCATCATTGGACTATTGGGATAAATCCTAAAAATGATTCTCTCTGTTATAAAATGTTATTTTGTGATCCAATTGAGAGTTTCATCATAATAGAAGTCAAAAAAAAATCAGGCTATGATATTTAGGTAACTAAAACAAAAAAGTAGTGATGTTTTTATGACCTCCCCTCACAAATATTAGGTGGTCCACATGGAGGCCTTGGAGTGCACCATATAGTATACTAGGGAGGGATAGGGTGTATTTTAGTTCATCTTTCTCATGTTAGATGAACCCAACCTAGCATTAGAATGCAACTGGATACATGGTCATACTGGAACACCTGATGTGTTGGACTCAGACTACGAATATGATTCTAAAGATAGTATTGATTTGGTTCCAACAAATTTTTCAGAGAGAAAAAATATTGGACAGATTATTATCAACATTAATAGCGGTGTTTCTCACAACATTAATGGAGAGTTAATTCTCAATATTAATGGATGATGAAATTAAAGTTAACTACATTAATTACAAATATGGAATTGGGGCCTATAAAAATGGATGTGGTGACATGTTTTGAGAATGAATGATGAGCTGAAGGCAAGTCCTAAGAAAGGTGGAGGTGGATCCCCTTTGGGGAATCAAACCAAGGTGCACACAAAGACTCAATGGCACTACATCCAAAGGATAGGGTTTATACCTATACAGGAAGGGACAAAAATGATGGATCTAGAAGATGCAATGACCAAATGATTTGGGCGGAACATTTTCATGTGATCTAGGTAGAGCTCTAGAAGCTGGAAATTCATGTAACCTAGATATTTCTCCTCATTTAATGAAAGTGATGCTCTTGTTATTCTGTAGATGTAGGATAAAATTCCAAACCACATAATCCTATTGTGTATTGTTTTTTACTTTCTTTTCTTTCATGTTTGTTTACTTATCATGAAATTTTGTACACTTATATGAATAAAGGACTTGGGAGGATCAGAACTAGATTCTAGGATGACTCAGTGCAGTGGCCTCACTCTTTTGGTCATATATATTCCTTTTCAAAAAATTGATTACTGATCTTCTACGCCACCCAAGATCTTTTTTGTACACCAAACATTAGTGACACCATCATAACTAACCTTCATCCAGTAACTAAAAATTTCAGAAAGTCTAATGTCATCTGCATGATAATATATCACTGAATCATTCTTTAGTTCCTCTATGGATACATGGTCCCTTTCTCCCACTACTTCCATCTTGGTTTTGACTCATCCTGATCCCACCTTCATCATATAAGGTAATTCTGTTTCCCCACCGAAACCACATGTTGGGGCTCCCAAATATTTAGATATATGCTAGATGTCGTGGGAAGGAATGATCATATTTTTATTAACCATTATTCTTTAGTAATTTTCAGGTTCTCTACTCCATGATGCTTCAATCATCCAAGCTCTCACTGAATTAGTTCCTCTGTATTTTTTGGAACAACGATATGATTGTTCCATAGTCTATATGATACTAATCTAAATCCGTCGACGAAATATTTCTCTAAAGTAACCAGGAATGATTTTTCATACTCATATATTATTGAAATTACCATAAAAAATTTGTGTCATGCACCATGTCCATGGTCTCCCTCTTTTGGCCTTCCATATGAATTTTCAGAAACTCAGCTACAATACTTCCACACCACCCATGAGTTTTTTGGTACACCAAACATTAGTGACACCATCAGAACCGACCTTCATCTGATTGCCATATCTCCTGGAACGTTTGATGTCATCATCATGAAGAACTCACACTAAAAACTACATTTGTGGAACCATGTAAAAAAGGTCCCTTTCTCCCTCTGCATCCTGTCTATTTTTGACCCTTTGAGAGCCCAGCTTCTCATAGATGGTCGTTCCTCTGATACCATAGTTTAGGGATTGAATCCCAAAGAAACAAGTGTGACAATTTCTCCAGTACATCATGCATGAATTTAGTGTCCATATCTAGGAAGTTCACCCACCCCAACCATTACATTGAGTCATCGTTGATTATGGTTTTGGTCCTCCCATGGCATTCATTTAAAACAATGAACAAAAGTGTATGATAAACAAACATGAATGAAAGCACAAAGTACAAAAAAATATATAATAGGATTACATGGTTTGGACTTTATTCTTACATATATTGGGTAATGAAAACATAAATTTCATTAAATTTAGTGAATAAAATAGGATAGAAGAATTTCTTTCTTCTAGAAGACTTCCTAGATCACCAAAAAATGTTCCACTAATATAATTCGGATGCCACATCTTCTGAATCCATCCTTTTTTTCTCTTTCCTTATGGGTATTGACCTTCACCATTTGATTTGGTGCCTTAGAATCATTGTGTTTGACCAAGTTGGCTTTCCTAGAGGGGGATCATCCTCAACAATTTTCAGGACTTGTATTCTACTTTTCAGTCATACTAAAAAAATATCACTGCATCCATTTATATTGACCCCAAGTCAATATCTATAATTAATGAAGTTAAAATTGATTTTTACAACCATTAATACTGAGAATTAAACCTCCAATAATGTTGGGATAAATTAATTTATTAATTTCGATATGAAAATATACATTAATGATTTTTTCATTCTCTAATAAATGGGCTAGACCCAAATCAATTATATCTTGAAAACTGTTTTCCTTGGTTGATCCCAACATGCTTCACCACAATCACAACATTGAAGTTGGGGTGTCATCAGATATTGATGTATGAAATAGTCATGGGATGAACAATACCTCAAATCTTCACTTTTCATAAGGAAGACCGTGTTTTTTCATCCTCCCACTCCACCTACTTATACTAAGGTGTGATCCTTCCACACTATTACCACAATATTTTGTTGTCACCTCTATAATCCATCAACCTACCACTGTCATGTAGCACCACCTTTAAACCCGTGCTGCTAACCACTTTTTATAGACAATCCTACTTTCTACATGTTACAATCTCCCAAATATATCACCATTCCATCGCCCCCTATTGGAACTATGATTATAAGACCAAATCATTTATCACCAAACACTAACCACTGTATCTCTTAGATCACTAAAGGTCAAATCTACAGTCCTTACAGAGACTAGCATCAATCATCTTCCATATGAATTAGGATAATGAGTCAATAATGTTGATCATTGTGAATAATGAGACCATATAAATTTTTATACACAACATGGAAAATTAGAAATGTGGGGAAACAGAAATTTCAAAAAGAAAAATATGAGAAAATAATAAAATGATGGAATATCATGAAATCATTACACAAAATAGATTATAGGTTTGGCAGAAGGTCTTCTGAAGATTGTTTATAACAACTAAACTAGGAATTCACAAAATTTATGTTAAAAAATTTAATAAAAGAGGTATTTATATGAAATTATTATACTGAAGAACAAGGTATGAATCCAAAGTAAGAATCCCTCCCTCTTTTTATTGAATTAATCACATTAATCCATTATTATCTCCATAGTTATATTTATCATTTCTATGTAATAAGCTCACCAATTTCCGAATTTATCAAATATCGTTATTTTTTCCCATTATGTACACTATGATGTAGTAACTCTACCTATCCCATAATATAGTTTTTGTGTCAATGAAAAAAGCAACTAACCCTAGAGAGTAATCATAATATGTATTGAATAGCTGTGAACTATGTCAAAATATATAAATTAATTAATTATATCTTAATTAATATCATTTAATTTCTCACCCACGATGGATAATCCGAGGACCTTGAGTGAAACGAAAAAAAATCTCTTAGGATAATCACCCTATCCTAGACGAATCTACAAAATCAGTTTTCCAATCTGATTCACCATTTAAGTGGAAATTTCCATAACTCGTCAACATAATTACATGGCCTAAAAAATATACATTATTTCTATTAAATTATTACCATGGATATGTGATGCATGAAACATCACATCTACTTAGTGAATCATCTTGGGAATACTATTTAAAATATTTTAATGTTTCATATCACTAAAATGTGATCCACTACTTGGAATAATACTATAGGGTTCCTTAAAAAAATTTCTGGTTATGGAATTCATTTTGTTATCATTTATGGAAATATAACTATAATTAGAATGTGTTTATGAATTGTTTAATATATTCATTCAAAGCATTGAGAAATAATGAACTAGGGAATATGATGTATAGGTTCTAGTGTGTTATTGATATTACAAGTGGGAAAAATTTAATCTAAAAGAAAAAATGTTAGTTATGGAGTAAAAAATGTTGCTTTGAGTATCCAGTTATGGTCATTGAAATCTAAATGTTTTTATAGGAAGGAATGAATATTATTTTAGAATATGGAAATTTCTAGGTTACTTGAAAGGGGTGTAAGAAACTCCATGTAAGGTCAATTTCATGTATCAATGTTATAGAAATTTAATCTTTGGTCATGATGGGTATATGATACCAAATTTTTATTTTATAGATAATTAATGTATATAGGATTTTAAAGTCAATAAAATATTTCATAGATATTTTTGATTACATTCATGTGATAAATCAATGATTTTTTACATAAAAAGTATAGATTTAAAAGAGATTATCAGGATAAGATATATGTAAATAAATTGTTGTGTTTAGTTATGTTATTTTTCATATATGATAAGTGAATTTTTATTAGAAACAACGATTTGTTATTAACAATATGGGATAATGAAATCAATACATATGGATTCTGATTCATATGATTCTATAACATGGTTTAAAAAGGATATAAAAGGAACTTTTTTATCACGGATCAATTTATTATCTTGATGTTTGTTAAAATATTAGGGTTGATATTCCTTCCACCCATCAGAGATATAATTGAATGACAAAATTATTTTTTTCAATAAAAATTTATTCTGAAATATATAATACTATATATGATATGGAAATAATAGTTTATTTGTTAAATATTCACATCAAAAGGAAATAAAATTTATTTCCTAAATATAAATTGTATTTTTATCTTAGTATGATATTCTATAGAAAATATAGTGTTCAAGTTGCTAGTAAGAGTTTTTTTAAACATAGAGATGTTTGAATTTAACAAATAAGAGATTATGCCAATCAAAAATAAAAGTGAGTTTTACTTGATTTCCTAGAAGTGTTAATGGTATTGTATAAAGGAGAAATGTATAGAGTTACATTTAATTATCATAAATAATAGAATAAAACATCATCCTAAAGAAGTTTAGGATTTCGTGGAAAGTGAAAATGAAAATAGTTACATTAGATACTGAATGATTTAAATGGATAATTTTAATCCAAAGTTTATGATATTAAATATAGAAATAGTTATATATAGACAATTGGAGTTGTTATCATCATAACATTTGATGTTTTGGTGTTTTGGAATTTGAATATGATCAAGTAGTTGATCTATAAAAAATTGATTCTTAAATATTACCATTCTTCAAACATACTTTCTAAATATATTTTACTCACTAAAGATTTTAGCAGGAGAGTTTTATCAGATGGACACATAGTGATGTGGTATGAAATATATATCGACGTAATGATTTAACAAAACCACAGAAAATGCAGTATACATAAATATAATCTGTTTGTGTATCATATATTATATGATGTACATGTATTTATGTAGGGTCATATTATGCATTCTTAAAAAATTTAAGAATATAAAATGTATCATATAAAAATAAATTCCCAATTTATCATTATTTTACGTTGGATTCATATTTACATATATTAATATATATTTCATGAAATGTAATGATAGTTGATATCTTAAAGTTTGAATATTAGTTATTCTTAACCAATGTTGGTCATGGAGTATTATGGGTAATAGTATTATTTTAAGGTAATCATGAGTTGGATTCTTGTATAATTATACAAAATATTCTCATGAGGCTCAAAGGGGTTTGTGAGTGGGATAACAAATGAAGTATACCACATGGATTTTATTACATAGTGTATTTGATATAATAAGGGATTATGGATCTTATTTTGAATCCACACAACCTGAGGTTGGGGGATTATCGAGCTTTAGAACCATCATACATTGATATGATTCTTATAAAATCCTTGAGGATTAGCTAATTTTGGGGTGATTAGGTATGTTGTTAATCATTTCATCAGTTTCATTTCCACTGATATTGGAGTTCTCCTCTCATATAATGAATATGGAATCTAGGGCCTCAATTGAGATTGGTTGAAGAGTGTGTGGTAATTCTGATATAGTATATATGATGTTCATATCCAATTAAGTGACGTAAATTATATTTACTAATCTATAAAGGTGAATGAAATATGTTATATTCGTTGATCTATCCAACCTATAGTTAAAGCATCTAGAATGTATGATTTGTCTATATAGGATTGACATAAAATGTGTCCCATATTCTCTCGATGTCTTAGATAATAATTTTTTTTGAGAATTCGTGTTTTCAAATGATGTAACTGGTCGAAATAGATATAGTGATACATGTGTTTGATGTAGATCATGTCATAACACTTTGTAGCATGATTAGTAATGATTATTCACTAGATTCAATGATTTTCTTACATTTCTGTATTCAATGATTTATATTTTGTTGACACTACAATGATATGTGAAGATACACATTTTGAATGGATTTATAATGGTTGGGTTCAAGTTACAGAGCCTCTCCAAAAGAGTTTAAGGGTTTATCCAAAATTTTATTGGATGGGTATTAATAAGGTGTTTTATATGATGTAATACATGATGAAATTAATGAATGATTTCCAATAAAAATTGGGATGTTGTCAAAAAGTATTTTTTGATATTATTCCACAAGTTACAATAAATGATATGAGATAAGGTGAAATGAAATATAAGTTTTCTATGAATATGTTCCAGTGGGATATGAAAGGATATATTCTATAATGTCTTTATGCATGTGAAAAATTTGTATATATCATATAATACAATATAGGGATACCATAAAGCATGTTATCATGTTACTTCACATGAATGTTTTGATTTTTTACTAGAAATATTACATCGAATGATATATGATTCCACGCCATTGTATTAGATTATTATGTTTTATAAATGTTAAATGTAATTGTTCTTGTGATCTTCAAAATTTGATATCAATAATCACCATTTCATGATATAAAATGTTGTCGGAGTAGATTCATTCATATAATCAATGCATGAATTTCCAAATAACATTTACTCATTAATTGTAATGCATGAGTAAATATATGAACACCCAAAAGTGTACTGAGGTTATATATATAGAACCAAACTACTATATGATGGTGGTTGATCACTTGTTAATTCATAGCCTATAATAACTCATTTATGTTTATCTCTTTACTAGAATCCTTCACACCATGAGGTGCTATCTTTTCTAAATATGGATGTGATGATGTGTTAGGTTGAAAAGACATTTAAAGATAGTATGTGATGATAGATATCAGGATCCTGATGGTTGAAGTAACGCTTTGGGTATAGTTTTGAAATCTCTAAAAACTTATTCGTGATGAATAATCGATTGTTGCAATGGTAATAGGAACACGGTAAGGACACCAGTAGTAGTATGTAGATAAAGTATGAGATAATGGATCATATCAACATGATTGTTAAAGTAATTCTGGGGGTTCTAAGGTGGTGGATACCTATGCTAGTACATGATGAAATATCCCTCATAGATGACTTCTCCATTAGTGGAAACTCAATCTAGGACTAGTACATGCTACATATTATACAGGATTCCACAACTATTGGCCTTCTAGGGAACATGTATTGTTATGGATATTGATGGAACTTGACGCTAGAATTTTATGGGATCAAATGCTCGAGATATGTTATTAGTGTTCTTTTCTTCCCCTAGAGGTCTTTTTTTTGTGGTTCTGCACTCAAGGAGTTGAGGATGAAAGTGGCTATTTTTCACTTTTTTGTGGTACCAAAACCAGGTTTTGGTTTTCATGGTGATCATATTGGATTATTTTCATTCCTCTCCTTAATCTTACTCATTGATTATATCACTCTTCTCCAAATAAAAATTATATGGTTGTTTTAAAGGTCATTTAGGATGTGAAGATTGAGTTGTCGATGATATTCTAGGTGGAATATCTCATGGTGGATTCATATCAATCATTGAGTCCCCTATTAGATTGATTTTTTTTGGTTATGGAGGTTAAACTATTTGTTTCAATCATTCTAATGGGTTTTGGTTTTTTCATCATTATTCCTAGATTGATTAGGTTTTAATGTTAGTGCTGCAACAACTTTGATATAAGGCCCCAGCCTTAAACCTTACTTAATATTTAATTAAATGGATAATTCACATTGAGGATCTTTTATGGTTTAGATTTTTAGAGAATTAGGACATAACTATTACATCTCAAAATATTACAAAGAAGAAACTTCTACTAAGTTTCCATGAAATAAAAAATCTTAAGAAGAAACATGTCTAGTTCCATGTTTTAGGTCGCATGACATTCCCTTGATCCCATCCTTGACCCTATTCCAAAGTCCTGTGAAAAGCATTTCAAAAACATGGGGTGAGCATAAAAATCTCAGTAAGGGATACCCAATGAATGAAAACTATTAGTTTTTCAAAACAACAAGTAAACCATGTAATCTTTATCAATGTAATACTTTTCTCATTTATGACGTAGTAAAAACTCTTCACTGAAAAAAAGTTCATTTCTTACCCTTTTGTAACCAAAATATTACCATAAAACCCATATAAAGATCTCATAACATATAAAGGTTACATGGGACATAAACATACTTAAATGGAATAACTGTACGGTCGACTTCCACACATATCACTTAATGGAATATCCATACGGCCAACTTCCATACCCATAAATTGGAGGTTATAACGTAACCACCCGTCCTGGTATTCACGGCACCACCCGTCATATGGTTTATCACGTAACCACTCATCAAATGTCCAAGTACCATTATAAAATCATAAGACATAAAACAAAAATAATGGAAAGAAAAAATTTCTACACATTGATCACAATATATCGCTTAAATATATTAACATAATAAATCCATTATAAAAACCACTTTCAATACCAAAATACATAAAAGAGTATATTGTATTTATTTCTTTTAAAAAAAACATTACGACTTATTGAGGAAGCCAAAGACCAAATAATTCTCACGGCGGCAGAAAAGGTCATTGTCACCGCGTACGTTAAAGGAAACATTCCTTTTTTTAATTTAGTAAAACGCTTCGTAGAAAAAGATTCTTTTTTATTAAAGTAAAAGTCAAATGGGATTATACACCGAATAAAAGAACGAAATATGCCTCATTGAAAGGATATTGAGACGAAGTCCCTTACATCGGGTCCGACTTCACTTGATCGTTCTTTAACGTCCTGAATATTAAGCTTGAGTTAATTTCTACTTTCTTAATAACCTTTTTCAAGTTCATTATTACTTTTATATCACTTATTACCATGTTATAAAAACTATTTAATTATTTAAGTTAATTATGTTTGTTTTGTCGATATTTGGTTCTTAAGTCAAAAGTGGACTTCTTACAATTAAATGTTGTTCGTGTGGTCAAAGGTTCATTATATCCAGAATGATATTCATGATTTTGATATCATATATATCATATATATCCAGCATATACATTTATTTATAGTATTTCATAATCATTTAGAGGTAAGAAATAAATACACCGTTCATGGAGACAGTAAGCCGTACGTAAGCATGAACGATACTTTCATTTCTATGTCATATTAATGGAATTAAAACTAAATGATAGGTATGTATATTTTAATTCCAGAATTATATTCATAATTTAGATCTAACATACATCATATATAATAACTTTAAATCCATCCTTTATATGTCCCACATATGGCATTAACGAATCAAATCACTTTGAGGGGGCGGTAGTCCGCACTTCCTAAAATGAAGGTATCGCGTATACCCATAATGGAAGCCATAAAGGTATACCAGAAATGAAAAATAAATAAGCATAAGGAAAACATAAACATTAAATATATCATATATAAATAGAGCGACATCTTAATGTACACCATTAAATGTGTTAAAAAATATTGAACAATCATCGTTTCGTGAGGCAGAAATTCGTCAACCACAGAAACAGTATGTTCTTTAACCATTAGACGAAGATGTGTGTAGGTGTAGCTCAAATAATTCTTATAAAAAAATCCTAGTATTTTGAAGATACGTTATTTTTTACAAAATAGATTAATAAAAAGTGTTTATGGGGTAGGAGATGCAAAATAAAACAAAAGAACACAAGTGAAGACATTAACTTAAAATTGGGTAACTCTCTTAGATTTGAGCTCAAAGGCTTCCTTGGGAATACTTATGCCCAAATTTAGGATTCTAGGAGTAAGATAGGGATGTGGAGAGAAAAAATGGGATGATATTGGCCGAACAAAATGCTTTAGAGGTGTGGGTAAGGTGGTAGAGGTGGAGGTCTTTTATAAGAGGAGAGGAGGGGCACTCTTGGAAAGTTAAAAAACTTTACTTTATTATAAAATTATTTTCGGATTTTAAAGGTCCCACATTTTTATAACTCTAGGATAAGGTGATAATGGTTCTAAATATACTCATACAATAGGTTTTTGAGATGTTTAGGTCTTAGATTTTAAATTTTCTTTTCATTCTATTTAAATCGTTAAATAATGAGGTAATCGCTGCATCATCATGGTGACATAAATAATTTAATTTATTTAATGCCTAAAAATTATAAAAAGACTATAATGATTTAAGGAATATTTTTATCTTTCTAATGAATATTTATGGTAAAAAATATGACTTTTATAACCCCATTTAACAATTTTTTTAGTAAAACAACTCCTACTTGTGACATTTTTATTTTAACATTAAATAAAAAGTTATTAATGTAATTTTCCTAGAAAAATGGCTCCATGGGGTACCCAAGTTGACCTATGGATTTTACTAGACGGCCATGACACATCCAATAAGGTCATTACATGCCTCTAGGTCATTTCACATTATTAAAACATTATTTTTACCTTAAACTACACTAAATACCTCTAATCGCGATTAAAAACTTAAAAGTTACTGTTCACAAAAAAATTATTTTAATCCCATGGACCACATTTTACTTATTAAGGACAACCATGTACGTCGGATTTTTTTAATTCAAAACACAGAGGTGGTAAATTTTCATTTAAACAGAAAATCAGTTTTTATAAGTACCACTTAGTGGTTTAACTATTCATCAAAAATTGATGTTTTTCAGAAAAATACCAAAACATCACCCTAAGCTATTTTTGATATTCAGAATTCAAAAATGAAGTCTATTTTAAAAAATTCAAAACATATAAGTTTCATTAATTAATTTAGTAATTAATTCCTATTGTCAGAGCAAATAGCGTGTTTTTATGAAACAATAAGTATCAAAAGATTGACACTAGTTTAAGTCTGATTTCAAAGTGAAATTAATTACAAAGAATACTATTGGATTAAATGGTAAAAATATATTCTAATTCCACTTTAAAAACAATTCAAATGATAATATAATCATATAAATAAATTAGATTAAAAATTGGTTTTGAATTAAAATACAACATTTTTCACTTTTCATTAAAAAATGCACTTTATCAGAAAAATACCAAAAATTTACACAAAGTAAATTTTGATGTCCTGATTCTAAAGAAGAATTTTATTCGATCCAATAGAATGTATAAGAGTGAACAAAACAATATTTAATGAAGGTTCGCCATCAAAAGGTGATAAGTGGACCTTTAGTGAATATTAGAGTATCTATGCCTAAAATTGAATTCTTGTATTATTTTAAGCCTTTATCCATTATTGGATAAATGTAAAAACATTAAACAAACATATATAATCATATTTTAGTTATTTCTATTCATTAACTCTAATACAACGGCTACGTGTTAACTACCATTTTAAATAATATTGTTTTATTACTAGTGTGCAACGTATGATTTCAAAGAAACACTTTGTTGCGTATAGGGTACGCTATCGAACATAGAAACCCCTTTAAAGTAAAATTAATATTTAATTCATAAATATTAATAAAACTAAAATGCTTTATTCTTTATTTACATGGGGTGTTACATCCTTCCCCCCTTTTGGGAATTGTTTCCTTGGAATTTTATTCACTTATCAAAAAAGTGGGGGTATTTATCCCTCATAGAATTTTCAGAATCCCATGTTGCCTCATCATCCATATGGTTTTTCCATAAAACCTTTACCTGGTGAATGACCTTATTCCACAACACATTCTCTCTAGGGTCAAGAATCTGGACTGGTTGTTCTTCACATGATAGATTCTCTTCCAGCTGAACTACCTCTGGCCTCAATACATGAGATGGATATGGAATATACTTTCTCCACATCGAAACATGAAAAACATTGTGTACCTGAGATAAACTTGGAGGAAAAGCCACTCGGTATGCAACTGATCCAACTCTCTCCAGAATTTCATATAGTCCAATGAACCTTGGACTCAACTTTCCTTTATTCCCAAATTGCATCACACTTTACCATGGTGAAACATTGAGAAAAACATGATCACATACCTCAAAAGATAGATCCTTCCTCCAGTTATCCGCATAACTTTTCTACCTGCTCTGAGCTGTTCTCATGTGTTTCTGAATCAACTACAATTTTTTTGCCATCTCTTCTACCAATTCTGGTCCCATCAACTTCCTTTCACCCACTTTATCCCAAAAAGCTAGAGTTCGACACTGCTTCCCATATAATGCCTCAAATGGTTCCATCTATATACTGGAATGAAAACTGTTATTATAAGAAAACTCAACCAAAGAAAGATGTTGGTCCCAATATCCATGATAATCCATCAAAAAAGCACGTAGCATATCCTCCAAAGTCTGAATCGTTCTTTCTGACTTCCCATATGATTGATGGTGAAAAGCTATACTAAAATTTAATTCAGTACCCAATGACTTATGAAGGCCTTTCCAAAAGTTATAAGTATACCTGGGATCACGATCAGATACAATGGAGAGGGGAACTCCATTCAACCTGGCTATCTCTTTAAGATACAACCGAGCAATTTGATCTAGAGACAAAGTATCTCGAATAGGAATGAAATGGGTAGAATTATTCAATCGATCAACAATAACCCAGATTGCATTATTTCCTCGAGATGTCCTCGGTAATCCCATAAAACATTCCATGGATACATTTTCCCATTTCCACTCTGGAACTGGTAAAGGATGAAGCATCCCTTTCGGTAACTGCCTCTCTGCTTTAACCTGTTAACAAGTCAAACACTTCATAGTAAAATCAGCAACATCCCTTTTCATTTCGTCCAACAATTAATACTCCCGAAGATCTCTATACATCTTAGTACTGCCAGGATGGAATGAAAACGGAGAACTATGAGCTTCACATAAAAAATCTGTCTTCAACTGTGAATCACACGGAACACACAATCTCTTCCCAAATCACAAAACAAAATCATTATAAATATTGAATTCAGGGAACATACCTTTCTGAACCAGCTCTACCTTTTTCTGCAACTCACTGTCTTGCTTTTGTGCTTGCTTAATTCTGTCTGATAGAGAAGATTTTACTGATACCTAAAAAAAATAGGAGAAACTCCTGCACCAAAAACTTCTATTCCAAATTTCATCAAATCCTTAACCAAATGATCACGTTCCAATGCAACATTGTTAATGAAGCATTACTATTTCGACTCAAAGCATCAACCACTTTATTTGCTTTTCCATGATGGTAATGAATTGTACAATCATAATCCTTGATTAATTATTGCCATCTCCTCTATCTCATGTTCAATTCTTTCAGAGATAATATATACATTTAAATTTTGTGATCGGTATATATTTCACACGTTACTCCATACAAATGATGCCTCAAAATTTTTAATGTGAAAACAATAGCAGCTAATTACAAAGCATGTTTTGGGTAATTTACCTCATGTGTTTTCAACTGACGTGAAGCATAAGTAATTACCTGATCATTTTTCATTAGGATGCAACCAAGTCCTTTCAATGATGCATCACTATATATAACAAACTGACCATTTCTAGAAGGAAGTTCCAAAAATGGATAATTCACTAATATTCTTTTCAACTCATGAAAACAATGATCACATTCTTTTTTCCAGATAAACTTAACACCCTTTAGAGTTAGCTTAGTCATTGGACTAGATAATTGTGAAAAAAATTCAACAAACCTTCGGTAGTAACCTGCCAAACCACGAAAACTACGGATCTCAGTTACATTTTCGGGTCTTGGCCATTCTTCAACAACTTTTGTTTTAGCCGGATCAATAGTAATTCCATTTTTTGAAACAATGTGACCAAGGAAAGAAATTTTTTGTAACCAAAACTCACACTTTCTGAATTTTCCATATAGTTTCTTTTCTTTTAAGTTGTGAAAGATAACCCTTAAATGACTTTCATTCTCCTCTTTACTTTTAGAAAACACCAAAATATCATAAATGAAAAAATCCACAAACTTATCCATGAACTCATGGAAAATTCTATTCATAAGGTCCACGAATATAGCAGGTGCATTGGTTAACCCAAAAGGCATAACTAAAAATTCATAATGGCCATATATAGTACGGAACGTAGTTTTCAGAATGTCTGCTTATTTTACTTTCAACTGATGGTACCCCAACCTCAAGTCAATCTTCGAAAAATACTGAGCTCTCTAGAGCTGATCAAACAATTCATCGATATGAGGCAAAGGATACTTGTTCTTAACAATAATATTATTCAAGGCTCTATAATCTATGAAAAGTCTAATTGAGCCATCTTTCTTTTTAACAAACAAGACAAGAGCACCACATGGTGATGTTCTAGGTCGAATGAAACCTTTATCTAATAAGTCCTGAAATTGCTTCTTTAACTCTAAAAGTTCAACTTGAGCCATTCGATATGGGGGTTTTGAAATTGTCTTAGAATCGGGAACTAAGTCAATAGTAAATTCAACTTCCCGATCATGAATAATACCAGGAAACTCATCAGGTAAAAAATTATGATACTCATTTAACACTGGCACATCATTAATATGAACAGTTCCTTTAGTTTCAACAATATTTTCAAGGTAACATTCATTTATATATTTTACTAGTTTCTCAACTTCCTAATATGTTATCAAAATCAAGGGCTCATTCTTGTACACAAACTGAAAATCTTTCTAAAAAGAAACCACTTCAGCTGTGCAGTCAATCTTAGCATGATAAACAGAAAACCAATCCATGCCCAAAATAACATCAAAATCTATTAAGGGCAAAACAATAAGTTTTGCTGGTAGATTCTTTCCGCACACAAGGGTAGAAAGGTTCTTATAATTACTTTTTGCCTCAACGTTCCCTCCGGGTGTTTTTAACATAAGTTTAATATTCATATCTTGAGTTGGAATTTACAATTTACAAGAAAACTTCTCAGAGATGAAAAAATATGTAGACCCTGTATCAAACAACACATTGTCATAATCTGCACAAACAAATAGTGTACCTGATACTACTTCATTCGATTGCCCAACATCTGCTGAAGTAGTTGCAAAGGATTTCACCACCCCTTTCTTCTTGTTGTCTGGATGCTTTCCCTCAGTTGACTTCTTCATTATACACTCATTTTCATAATGACCCACTTCATTATACTTAAAACATCTTACCACTGGCTTTTCATTGCCCGTTTGATCATCTTCCTTACAGTTATGAGCAATATGACCAAACTTACCACACCAAAAGCACTTTCTAGACTTGGATAAACATTCTCCAGGATTCATTTTACCACACTTATCACAGGATGGATATTTGTTTTTCTGACCTCTATGCTTCCTTGATGAATTCTTCCCCTTTTCCTGCCAACTGGACCTCTTATTCTATTGTTTTTCAAAGAACACCTGATCATCGGAAAACTCAATTTCCACCTTCTACGCACATCGAACAAGTTTTTCATAACTTTTGAACTCACATGAATCTAAATACCTTTGATACTTTGTCTTCAACCCTGAGTAAAAATGGTTTATTTTACTATCAAGATCTCGTATGATGTTTGGAGCATACCTTGCCAATCGAGTGAACTTTACTTCATAAGCAGCCACTGAGTCATTCTCCTGCCTCAATTCTAGGAACTGTTTTTCAATCCTAAGATGAACCACCTTAGGAAAATATTTCTCAGGAAACATACCTTTGAATTCTTCCCAGTGAAGATCATCAATATCATCACTATCCCTAATATTTTTCACCATCGAACACCACTGATCAGCTTCACCTTCATAACGGTAAACAACAAGACTAACCTTTTGATGTTCTGAACACCTCATGACATCAAAAATATTTTCCAGTGTTTTAATACTCCCTTCAGCTTGCATGGGGTCAGATGATCCTCTGAATGATGGGGGATGTTGCCCCATGAAATGTTCCACCACTGACATGTTCCTCTACGGTTGATCTGGCTGATCTTGTGCATGGATACCACCACCATTTATAGCCTGAGTCAATTGTGCCATCTCTGCAACAAACTGTTCAGTTCCGATTCCGACCATCTCAGGTTGCTGATTTGGAAGGTTGTCTTCCTCCTGATGTCGTCCCAATATAGATGCTTTGTTTCCCCTGCGGAAAACCATTCTTAATACAGAAATATCATAGGTGAAGCAACATGGTAATATTTAAATGCTATATCATTTCAATCATACCACAAATTATTTCATAATTTAATAATTTTCTAACTCCTAAAGTTGTCTAAACCAACCTATGATACCAACTATAAGGAACCTTCCTTAAACCTTACTTATTATTGAATTAAATGAATAATTCACATTGAGGATTTTTTCAGGTTTAGAGTTTTAGATAATTATGACATAACTATTACATCTCAAAAGATTAAAAAGTATAAACTTCTACTAAGTTTCCATAAAATAAAAACTCTGAAAAAGAAACTTGTTTAGTTCCACGTTTTATGTAGCATGACATTACATTGATCCCATCCTTGACCCTATTCCACATTAAGTCTTGTGAACAACATTTCAAAATCTTGGGGTGTGCATAAAAAGCTCAGTAAGGGATACACAATGAATGAAAACTGTTAGTTTTTCAATACAACAAGTAAACCATGTATACTTTATTAATATAATACTTTTCACCTTTATGAACTAGTAAAAACTCTTCACTGAATAAAAGTTCATTACTTACCCTTTTGTAACCAAAAGATTACCATAAAACCCATATAAAGATCACATAACATATAAAGGTAACTTGGGACATAAACATACTTAAATGGAAAAAACATACGGTCGACTTCCACACATATCACTTAATGGAATAGCCATACGGCCGACTTCCATACCCAATGAATTGGAGATTATAACATAACCACCCGTCCTGGTATTCAATGCACCACTCGTCATATGGTTTATCATGTAACCTCTCGTCAAATGTCCAAGTACCATTATAAAATCATAAGTCATAAAACAAAAATAATGGAAAGAAAACATTTCCACACTTTGATCACAATATATCTCTTAAATATATTAACATAACAAATCCATTATAAAAACCACTTTCAATAACAAAATACATAAAATAGTAGATGGTATTTATTTCATTTAAAGAAAACATTACGGCTTATTGAGGAATCCAAAGACCAAATAATACTCGCAGCGGTGGAGAAGGTCGTTGTCACCACGTATGTTAAAAGAAACATTCCTTTTTTATGTTTAGTAAAATGCTTCGTAGAAAAATATTCCTTTTTTATTAAAGTAAAATTCAAATGGGTTTATACACCGTATAAAGGAATGAAATATTCCTCAATGAAAGGAGATTGAGACGACGTCCCTTACCTCGGGTCCGACTTGACTCGATCGTTCTTTAACGTCCTGAATAATATTCTTGAGTTAATTTCTACTTGCTTAAGAACCCTTTTGAAGTTCATTATTCTTTTTATATCACTTATTACCATGTTATAAACACTATGTAATTATTTAAGTAAATAATGTTTGTTTTGTCAATATTTGGTTCTTAAGTCGAAAGTGGACTTCTTACAAGTACATGTTGTTAGTGTGGTCAAAGGTTCATTATATCCATAATGAAATTCATGATTTGGATATCATATATATCATATATATCCAGAATATACATGTATTTAAAGTATTTCATAATCATTTAGAGGTAAGAAACGAAATTCACCGTTCATGGAGATGGTAAGCCGTATGTACGCATGAACGCTACTTTCATTTCTATGTCATATTAATGGAATTAAAACTAAATGAGTGTTATGTATATTTTAATTCCAGAATTATATTCATCATTTAGAAGTAACATACATCATATATAATAACTTTAAATCCATCCTTTATACGTCCCACATATGGCATTAACGAATCAAATCATTTTGAGGGGGCGGTAGTCCGCATTTCCAAAAATGAAGTTCTCGCGTATACCCATAATAGAATCCATAAAGTTATACCACAAATGAAAAATATAGAAGCATAAGGAAAACATAAACATAATATATATCATATATAAATAGAGTGACATCTTAATGTCCACCATTAAAGGTGTTAAAAGAAGATTGAACAGTCATCGTTTCGTGAGGCAGAAATTCTCCAACCACATAAACAGTATGTTCTTTAAGCATTAGACGGAGGTGTGTGTATGTGTAGCTACAATACTTCGTATAAAAAAATTCTAGTATAAATAAAATAATGTAGTTTTTACAATGTAAATTAATGAAAAAAAAATTTGCGGTTGGAGAAGCAAAATAAAACAAAAGAACACAAGTGAAGACATTACCTTAAAATCGGGTAACCCTCTTAGATTTGAGCTGACATGCTTCCTTGGGAAGACTTTTGCTCAAAGTTAGGATTATAGGAGTAATATAGGGATGTGGAGAGACAAAATGGGAAGATCTTGGCTGAACCAAAGGCTTGAGAGGTGTGGGTAAGGTGGTAGAGGTGGGGGCCTTCTATAAGAGGAGAGGAGGGGCACTCTTGGAAAGTTTTAAAAGTTTACTTTATTATAAAATCATTTTCAGATTCTAAAGGTCCCACATTTATATAATTCGAGGATAAGGTGATAAGGGTTCTAAATATACTCATGCAATAGGTTTTTGACATGTTTAGGTCTTAGATTTTACATTATCGTTTCATTTTATTTAAATTGTTAAATAATGAGGTAATCGCTTCATCATCATGGTGTCATAAATTATTTAATTTATTTAACATATAAAAATAAAAAAAAATATCATGATGTAGGAAATCTTTTTATATTTCTAAATAATATTTATAGTCAAAACTATGACTTGTATAACCCCATTTAAAAATTGTTTTAGTAAAAAAACTCATGTTTGTGACATTTTTATTTTAACATTAAATAAAAAGTTATTAATGTAATTTTCCTACCAAAGTGGCTCCATGGGGTCCCTAAGTTGACCCAGGAATTGTCTTGGTCGGCCATGATACATCCAATAAGAGTAGGACATGTGTCTAGGTCATTTCATATTATTAAAACATTATTTTTACCTTAAACTACACTATTTACCTATAATCGTGATTAAAAACTTAAAAGTTACTATTCACCAAAATATTATTTTAATCCCATTGAACCACATTTTACTTCTTAATGACAACCATGTATGTCGGATTTTTGAAATTCAAATCACAGAGGTGGTAAAATTTCATTTAAACAGAAAATCAGTTTTTATAAGTACCACTTAGTGGTTCACTATTCATCAAAAATTGTTGTTTTTCAGAAAAATATCAAAACATCACCCTAAGATATATTTGATATTCCGAATTCAAAAATGAAGTATATTTTAAAAAATTAAAAACATATAAGTTTCATTAATTATTTTAATAATTAATTCTCGCTGTCAGAGCAAATAGTGTGTTTTAATGAAATAATAAGTATCAAAAAATTGACACTAGTTTAAGTCTGATTTCAAAGTAAAATTAATTCCAACGACCACTATTGGATTAAATGGTAAAAATATATTCTAATTTCACTTTAAAACCAATTCAAACGATAATCTAATCATATAAATAAATTAGATTAAAAAGAGGTTTTGAATTAAAATACAACATTTTTCACTATTCATTAAAAAAATGAACTTTATCGAAAAAATACCAAACAATTTACAAAAATTAAATTTTGATGACCCAATTCTATAGAAGAATTTTATTTGGTCTAATATAATGTATAAGAGTGACCAAAATAATATTTATGAAGGTTTTCCATCAAAAGGTGATAAGTGGACCTTTAGTGAATATTAGAGTATATATGCCTAGAATTGAATTATTTTCTTATTTAAAGACATTATCCATTATTGGATAAATGTAAAAACATTTAACAAACATATATAATCATATTTTAGATATTTCTATTCCATCCCACTAATACAACGGCTACATTTTAACTACCATTTAAAATAATAGTATTTTATTACTAGTGTGCAATGTATGATTTCAAAGAAACTCTTTGTTGAATATCGGGTACACTATCGAAAATAGAAACCCCTTTAAAGTAAAATTAATATTTAATTCATAAATATTAATAAAAATAAAAATTTTTATTCTTTATTTACCTGGGGTGTTACATCCTTCCCCCCTTTTGGGAGTTGTGTCCTTGCAATTTTATTCACTTATCAAAACAAGTGGGGGAATTTATCCTTCATTGAATTTTCAGATTCCCATGTTGCCTCTTCAACCATATAGGTTTTCCATAAAACCATTACCTGGTGAATTACCTTATTCCGCAACACTTGCTCTCTACGGTCAAAAATTTGGACTGGTTGTTCTTCATAAGATAGATTCTCTTCTAGTTGAACTACCTCTAGGCTCAAAACATGAGATGGATCTGGAATATACTTTCTCAACATCAAAACATGAAAAAAATTGTGTACCTGAGATAAACTTGGAGGTAAATCCACTCGGTATTCAACTGATCCAACTTTCTCCAGAATTTCATATGGTCTAATGAACCTTGGACTCAACATTCATTTCTTACCAAATCGCATCACACTTTTCCATGGTGAAATTTTAAGAAAAACATGATCACCTACCTCAAAAGACAAATCCTTCCTCCTATTATCTGAATAACTCTTCTTCCTGCTTTGAGCTGTTCTCATGTGTTTTGAATCAAACGAACTTTTTCTGCCATCTCTTTTACCAATTATGGTCCCATCAAGTTCCTTTCACCCACTTCATCCCAAAAAGATGGAGTTTGACACCACTTCCCATATAATTCCTCAAATGGTGCCATATGTATACTGGAATGAAAACTATTATTATAAGAAAACTCAACCAAAGGATGATGTTGGTCCCAACTTCCCTGATAATCTATCGAACAGACACGTAGCATATCCTCCAAAGTCTGACTCGTTCTTTCTGACTGCCCATCTGATTGAGGATGAAAAGCTGTAGTAACATTTACTTCAATACCCAATGACATTTGAAGGCCTTTCAAAAAGTTAAAAGTAAACCTGGGATCACGATCAGATATAATAGAGAGGGGAACTCCATGAAACCTGACTATCTCTTTAAGATACAACCGAGCCAGTTGATCTAGAGACAAAGTATCTCAAATAAGAAGGAAATGAGCAGATTTAGTCAATCGATCAACCATAACCCAGATTACGTCATTACCTCGAGATGTCCTTGGTAATCCCACAACAATATCCATGGATACATTTTCCCATTTCCACTCTGGAACTGGTAAAGGATGAAGCATCCCTTTCGGTAATTTCCTCTCTGCTTTAACCTGTTGACAAGTCAAACACTTCACAGTAAAATTAGCAATATCCCTTTTCATTCCATCCCACCAGTAATACTCCCAAATATCTCTATACATCTTAGTAATTCCAGGATGGACTGAAAACAGATAACTATGAACTTCACATAACAAATCTATATTCAACTGTGAATCACACAGCACACACAATCTCTTCCCAAATCTAAAAAAAAATCATTATCAATATTGAATTCCGGAAAATTACCTTTCTGAACCATCTCTACCTTTTTCTGCAACTCAATGTCTTGCTTATGTGCTTGCTTAATTCTATATGGTAGAGAAGATTTCAATGATACCTGAAACAAAACAGGAGGACATCCTGCACCAATAACTTCTCTATCAAATTTCAACAAATCCTTACCCAAAGGATCACGTTCCAATGCAATATTGTTAATGAAGCATTATTTTTCGACTCAAAGCATCATCCACTTTATTTGATTTTCCGTGATGGAAATGAATTGTACAATCATAATCCTTGATTAATTCCAGCCATCTCCTCTGTCTCATGTTCAATTATTTCTGAGTGAATATATACATTAAGCTTTTTTGATCGGTATATATTTCACACTTTACTCCATACAAATGATGCCTCCAAATTTTTAAAGTGAAAACAATAGCAGCTAAATACAAATCATGTGTAGGGTAATTTACCTCATGTGTTTTCAACTGATGTGAAGCATAAGAAATTACTGGATCATTCTGCATTAGGAAGCAACCAAATCTTTTCAATGAAGCATCACTATATATAACAAACTCACCATTATTGGAAGGAAGTTCCAAAACTAGAGCATTCACCAATCTTATTTTCTACTCCTGAAAACAATCATCAAATTCTTTTGTCCAGATAAACGTAACACCCTTCATAGTTAGCTTAGTCATTGGAATAGATAATCGTGAAATCTTTTCAACAAAACACCGGTATTAACCTTCCAAACCAAGAAAACTATGGATCTCGGTTACAATTGTGGGTCGTGGTCATTCTTCAACAACTTTTATTTTAGCAGGATCAAAAGTTATGCCATTTTTTGAAACAATGTGACCAAGGAAAGAAATTTGTTGTATCCAAACCTCAAACTTTCTGAATTTTCCATATAGTTTCTTTTCTTTTAAGTTTTTCAAGATAACCCTTACTTGAATTTCATGCTCCTCTTTACTTTTAGAAAACACCAAAATATCATCAATGAAAACAACCACAGACTTATCCACGAACACATGGAAAATTATATTCATAAGGTCAATGAATACAGAAGGTGCATTGGTTAACCCAAAAGGCATAACTACAAATTCATAATGGCCATATCAAGTATTGAACGCAGTCTTCAGAATGTCTACTTCTTTTACTTTTAACTGATGGTACCCCGACCTCATGTTAATCTTCGAAAAATACTAAGCTCCCTAGAGCTGATCAAACAAATCATCGATATGAGGCAAAAGATACTTTTTCTAAACAGTAATATTATTCAAGGCTCTATAATCAATGCAAAGTCTCATTGATCCATCTTCATTTTTAACAAACAAGACAGGAGCACCCCATGGTGATGTTCTAGGTCGAATGAAACCTTTATCTAATAACTCCTGCAATTGCTTCTTTAACTCTATAAGTTTAACATGATCCATTCGATAAGGGGGTTTTGAAATTGGCTTAGAATTAGGAACTATGTCAACAGTAAATTCAACTTCCCGATCATTAATAATAACAGGAAACTCATCAGGAAAACATCAAGATACTCATTTACCATTGGCACATCATTAATCTGAACAGTTCTTTTATTTTCAACAATATGTGCAAGGTAACATTCATTTCCATCTTTTAATAGTTTCTCAACTTCCTGATATGTTATCAAAATCAAGGGTTCATTATTGTACACAAACTGAAAATCTTTCTGAAAAGAAACCATTTTAGCTCTGCAGTCAATCTTTGCATGATAAACAGAAAGGAAATCCATGACCAAAATAATATCAAACTCTACTAGAGGCAAAACAATAAGGTTTTCTGATAGATTCTTTCCACACACAAGGATAAGAAGGTTCTTATAATTCCTTTTTGTCTCAACGTTCCCTCTGGGTGTTTTTACCATAAGTTCAGGATTCATATTTTGAGATGGAATTTCCAATTTACTAGAAAACTTCTCAGAGATGAAAGAATGTGTAGACCCTGAATCAAACAACACATTGGCATAATCTGCACAAAAAAACAGTGTACCAGATACTACATCATTCGATGGACCAAAATCTGCTGAAGTAGTTGCAAAGGATGTCACCACCCCTTTCTGCTTGTAGTCTGGCTGCTTTCCCGCAGTTGAGTTCTTCATTAGACACTCATTTTCATAATGACCCATTTAGTTACACTTAAAACACCTTACTGCTGGCTTTTTCATTACCCGCATGATCATCTTCCTTACAGTTACAAGCAATATGACAAGACGTACCACACTGAAAGCACTTTCCAGACTTGGATAAACATTCTCCAGGATGCATTTTACCACTCTTCTCATAGGATGGATATTTGGTTTTCTTACCTACTTGCTTCTTTGATGAATTTTTAACCTTTTCCTGCCAACTGGACCTCTTATTGTGTTGTTTGTCAAAGAACACCTGATTATCGGCAAACTCCATTTCCCCCTTCTTCGCACATCGAACAAGTTTTTCATAACTTTTGAACTCACGAGAAGCAAAATCCCTTCGATAAATTGGCTTTAACCCTAAGTAAAAACGGTTTATTTTACTATCAAGATCTTGTATGAAGTTTGGAGCATACCTTGCCAATCGAGTGAACTTTGATTCATACGCAGCCACTGAGTCATCCTCCTGACTCAATTATAGGAACTATTCTTCCATCCTAAGATGAACCACCATAGGAAAATATTTCTCAAGATACATACATTTGAATTCGTCCCAGTGAAGATCACCAATCTCATCATTATCCCTGATATTTTTCACCATCGACCACCACTGATCAGCTTCACCTTCAAAACGGTAAACAACAAGACTAACATTTTGATGTTATGAACACCCCATGACATCAAAAATCTTTTCCAGTGCTTTAATCCACCCTTCATCTTGCACGGGGTCAGATGATCCTCTGAATTATGGAGGATGTTGCCTGATGAAATGTTCCACCACTGACATGTTCCTCTGCGGTCGATCTGGCTGATCTCGTTCATGGATACCACCACCATTTATAGATTGAGTCAACTGTGCCATCACTGCAACAAACTATTCAGTTCCGATTCCGACTATCTCAAGTTTCTGATTTGAAAGGTTGGATTCCTCCTGATGTCATCCCAAAATAGATGCTTTTTTTCCTTTGCGGAAAAACATTCTGAACACAGAAATATCTTAGGCGAAGCAACATGGTAATCTTTAAATGCTATGTCATTTCAATCATAAAATAAATTAATTCATAATTTAACAATTTTCTAACTCCTAATGTTGTCTAAACCGACCTCTGATACCAATTATAAGGCACCCTCCTTAAACCTTACTTAATATTTAATTAAATGAATAATTCACAGTGAGGGTCTTTTCAGGTTTAGAGTTTTAGAGAATTAGTACATAACTACTACATCTCAAAAGATTACAAAGTAGAAACTTCTACTAAGTTTCCATAAAATAAAAACGCTTAAAAAGAAACATGTCTAGTTCCATGTTTTAGGTAGCATGACATTCCCTTGATCCCATCCTTTACCCTCTTCCATGTTAAGTCCTTTGAAATGCATTTCAAAAACTTGGGGTGAGCATAAAAATATCAGTAAGGGATACACAATTAATGAAAACTGTTGGTTTCTCAAAACAACAAGTAAACCATTTATACTTTATCAATGTAATAAATTTCACCTTTATGAAGTATTAAAAACTCTTAACTGAATAAAAGTTCATTACTTACCCTTTTGTAACCAAAATATTACCATAAAACCCATATAAACATCACATAACATATAAAGGTAACTTGGGACATAAACATACTTAAATGGAATAACCATACGGTCAACTTCCACACATATCACTTAATGGAATAGCCATATGGATGACTTCCATACCCAGTGCATTGGATGTTATAACGTAACCACCCATCTTGGTATTCACGACACCACCCGTCATGTGGTTTATCACGTAACCACCCGTCAAATGTCCAAGTACCATAATAAAATCATAAGACATAAAACAAAAATAATGGAAAGAAAACATTTCCAAACATTGATCATAATATATCGCTTATATATATTAACATAACAAATCCATTATAAAAACCAATTTCAATACCAAAATACATAAAAGAGTATATGGTATTTATTTCATTTAAAAAAACCAATACGAATTACAGAGGAAGCCAAAGACCAAATAATACTTGTGATGGCAGAAAATGTCATTGTCACCGCGTACGTTAAAAGAAATATTCCTTTTTGTCGTTTAGTAAAACGCTTCTTAGAAAAAGATTCCTTTTTTATTAATGTAAAAGTCAAAGGTGTTTATACACCGTATAAAAGATCAAAATATTCCTCAATGAAAGGAGATTGAGACGAAGTCCCTTACCTCGGGTCTGACTTGACTCGATCGTTGTTTAAAGTCCTGAATAATACACTTGAGTTAATTTCTACTTTATTAAGAAACCTTTTCATGTTTATTATTCCTTTTATATAACTTATTACCATGTTATAAACACTATGTAATTATTTAAGTTAATAATGTTTGTTTTGTCGATATATGGTTCTTAAGTCGAAAGTAGACTTCTTACAATTACATGTTGTTAACGTGGTCAAAGGTTCATTATATCCAAAATGATATTCATGATTTGGATATCATATATATCATATATATCCTGCATATACATGTATTTATAGTATTTCATAATCATTTAGATGTAATAAATGAAATGCACCGTTCATGGAGACGGTAAGCCGTACGTACCCAAGAACGCTACTTTCATTTCTATGTCTTATTAATGGAATTAAAACTAAATGAGAGGTGTGTATATTTTAATTATAGAATTATATTCATCATTTATATGTAACATACATCATATATAATAACTTTAAATCCATCCTTTATACATCCCACATATGGCATTAATGAATCAAATCACTTTGAGGGGGCGGCAGTCCGCACTTCCTAAAATAAAGATATCGTGTATACCAATAATGGAAGCAATAATTGTATACCACAAATGAAAAATACAGAAGCATAAGGAAAACATAAACATAATATATATCATATATAAATATAGTGACATATTAATGGATACCATTAAAGGTGTTAAAAGAAGATTGAACAATCATCGTTTCGTGAGGTTGAAATTCACCCACCACAGAAACAATATTTTCTTTAACCATTAGACGGAGGTGTGTGTATGTTTAGATCGAATAATTCTTATAAAAACATCCTATTATATTGAAGATAATTTATTTGTTACAAAATAATTGAATAAAAAGTGTTTATGGGGTTGGAGAATCAAAATAAAACAAAAGAACAGAAGTGAAGACATTACCTTAAAATCGGGTAACTCTATTAGATTTGAGCTCAAAGGCTTTTTTGGGAAGACTTCTTCCCAAATTTAGGATTCTAGGAGTAATATAAGGATGTGGAGATACAAAATGGGCAGATATTGGCCGAACCAAAGGCTTTAGATGTGTGGGTAAGGTGGTAGAGGTGGGGGCCTTTTATAAGACGAGAGGAGGGGTACTCTTGGAATGTTATAAAAGTTTACTTTATTATAAAATTATTTTCGGATTTTAAAGGTCCCACATTGATATAATTCAAGGATAAGGTGATAAGGGTTTGAAATATACTCATCCAATAGGTTTTTGACATGTGTAGGTCTTATATTTTACATTATATTTTCATTTTATTTAAATCGTTAAATAATGAGGTAATCATTGCATCATCATGGTGTCATAAATAATTTAATTTAGTTAATTTATCAAATTATAAAAAAAATATCATGATTTTGGAAATAGTCTTATCTTTATAATTAATATTTATAGTCAAAAATATGACTTGTTTAACCCCATTTAAAAATTGTTTCATTAAAACAACTCATGTTTGTGACACTTTTATTTTAACATTAAATAAAAATTTATTAATGTCATTTTCCAACCAATGTGGCTCCATGGGGTCCCCAAGTTGACCCATGGATTTTATTGGTCTTCCATGACACATCCAATAAGGTTAGGACATGTGTCTAGGTCATTTCATATTATTAAAACATTATTTTTACCTTAAACTACACTAATTACCTCTAATCGCGATTAAAAACATAAAAGTTACTATTCACCAAAAAATTATTTTAATCCCATTGAACCACATTTTACTTATTAGTGACAACCATGTATGTCGGATTTTTTAAATTCAAAACAAAGAGGTGGTAAAATTTCATTTAAACGGAAAATCAGTTTTCATAACTACCACTTAGTGGTTTCACTATTCATCAAAAATTAATGTTTTTCAAAAAAATACCAATACTTCACCCTAATATATATTTGATATTCCGAATTCAAAAATTAAGTCTATTTTAAAAAATTCAAAACATATAATTTTCATTAATTAATTTAATAATTAATTCCCGCTGTCAGAGCAAATATCGTGTTTTTATGAAACAATAAATATCAAAAGATTGACACTAGTTTAAGTCTGATTTCAAAGTGAAATTAATTCCAAAGACCACTATTGGATTACATGGTAAAAATATATTCTAATTTCACTTTAAAACCAATTAAAATGATAATATAATCATATAAATAAATTATATTAAAAAGAGGTTTTGAATTAAAATACAACATTTTCAATATTCATTAAAATGAACATTATCAGAAAAATACCAAAAATTTACACATAGTAAATTTTGATGTCCCGATTCTAAAGAAGAATTTTATTTGGTCCAATATAATGTATAATAGTGACCAAAACTATATTTAATGAAGGTTCTCCATCAAAAGGTGATAAGTGGACCGTTAGTGAATATTAGAGTATCTGTGCCTAAAATTGAATTCTTCTCTTATTTTAAGCCTTTATCCATTATTGGATAAATGTAAAAACATTAAAAAAAAAATATAATAATATTTTAGTTACTTCTATTCATTCCCGACAATAGAACAACTACGTGTTAACTACCATTTAAAATAATATTATTTTATTACTACTGTGCAATGTATGATTTCAAAGAAACTCTTTGTTGCGTATCGGGTACGCTATCGAACATAGAAACCCCTTTAAAGTAAAATTAATATTTAATTCATAAATTTTAATAAAGATAAAAATGCATTATTCTTTATTTACCAGGGGTGTTACATTTGACTAGTTGTATTCTTGGTTCGAATGTTTTGTGGTGTTCTAATATGGTGCATTAAGGGTAGTAAAAATGGATTCTAAGGATTGGTTCTCAATGGAAATATGGTGTTGATTATGGGTATGATTTGTTGCATGGGTGGGACATGAGGTCGTACATGGCCCATGATGGTGACAAGGACTTGAGTTTGAATTATGAAATGTGAAATTTGTATTTGTGGGGGTATGTGAGACTCAAAATTATATGTGGAATGTGTTTGTAAGGTTACAACTTAACCGAATGTATATTTTCAAAAACTAAAAATAATAATTGGTTGGGGAGGAGTATAGTTAGATCTTAGGAGACCTAACACTAGCACATTTATTTTTTATGTGAATTTAATATATATTTTTGATTATTTTTTTACAGGATAATACTAATCAACATTGAAATGGTTTATTAACAAATTCATGGTATTAGGAAGAGTGTGAATAATATTTTTATGAGATATTATTTCTAGAATAAATATTCTTCAATAGATATGACATCTCCCACTTTCATGTAAATGGTTGAGGATATTCTTATACTAAATTAAAATTTGATTATTCTATATATTACCATGTAAAAATAATATTTATATATATATGGGAAATAATTCCCTTTAAAAAAAATCTTAACATGAATAAATTATCTAGATTTTATTATGATTTTCTTGATTATGCTCGAAATCGTGGTTATTTGTGTTTTTTTACCATGTGATTGAAAATAAATAAGATAAATAAGGGAATTATACTATTGTTGTGTGTTATTTTGAAAATCAATATATGGTTATATATCCTTTATAGATTTAACTTAGATATATACATATTTCTATAAATAATACTAATCTTCTATATTTTGTGATTCTATACAACTATGTGTTGCAAATATAATTAAATTTTATATTCCTTTTATGTTAATCTATAAATAAACTTGTTATTATATTTATGGATGTCATACTATGGATATGTATACATATATATAAAGGGAGATGTTGGTTGAATACTTTTATAACATTTAAACATCAAGTGCTAACTACTTACACTCAACTATTAGATCCCCAGTAAAAGGGTCTAAAAAAATAATTATACCTATATAGGATTTTAGTGGAGTGTAGTAGGGTGTGTTTCTAAAAAAATTAAAACTGCTATAAAACCCTATTGTATTTTATATTTAATTTTCATTATTTTTATACATAATATAATTTGAAAAGGTAGTAAGACTATGATATTTAATTAAATAGGGTATCTAAATTTATAAAATCAAAAATATAGGAATTAAATTCACTCCTATTAATTCATTTTGATTAAAAATGATGACTATAGAAAAATACCCATATGTTTCTAATTAGATAGTGTCGAGCTTAGTCTCTAATGTGATAGATATTTATAAACATTTTCTATCCTTTTATTGGATTCAAAATGGGTCTCAAGGGTTTTTAAAGGGTTTTTTATGAAAATAATATTCTTTATATCTCTTCTTACCATAATTCTAAAATGTGATTAATGATTTTACAATGAGTTTTTTTTGTAAAATGATAGTGTTGATCTATTAAGTGGTCGGAAATATGAATAATGGTGTACGATTTTAAAAAAGTGAAATATCATGAGATTATTTTATCGCTATCTACTATGGAGTAGATATGGTGTCCTTATAGTATGAAAGATCATAGACCCTAGTTTCTCAATCCCTTTAAAAATATTATGAATTATAATTTCATTGACTTAGAAGATTTACTTCTTAGTTTTCCATTCCTTTAGTTTTGGAAATCACAAACACTTTCTTAAAACATGTTTACTAACTTTTTATGTCCCAAGTGTTTTAGTTTGTTTTTATAGAAAAAATTATCTATTAACATACAAAAAAATTATAAAATGTATTATGGATTAAAAAATAATATTCTTCATTATGGTAATTTTAATATGTATGTGTCTGATTAATAAGAATAACTTTTATCAAAATAGAAGTCAGACTTTAGTCTTGCCTATCGCCCTAACAAAATTCATGACTATTAGACTGATATTGGCACCGATATAATCATCATAACACTCATAAAGATTATAATATTAATATTCTTAAGTAAGTCCATCTAACTAAATTTATTTATAAACAGAATACAAATAATTATCTTTAATTTGAGGAATATCATTAACACTTATATGGTGTTAGTGAATACAACTTCATACATTCTGTTACACTAGATTTTTATACGCTATGATGTTCTAGTTGTCTGAATCCATTGTAATCAAATTGGAAATATTGTCATTGGGAGATTGCCTATAAATACCACGCTATTTTATGAATATGAAGTTGATACATTTCAAGTGAATTATTTTTTTTCTATAATTTTTTTTAAATAATACTTAATATAAACTTCTCGGTCTTATCCTTTTTTATTTTTTTATAGAGTTGTGTTGTTATGAAATGTGTGTCAGGGCTGTTTCCTTTAGAACCTTTGAAACTGTATTAGAATATGTAAATTATTATGATAAAGGGAACCTAGGCATAAGAATATAGTTATTCTGATCCACCAGATTAAGTATTTTTGGGGATAGAAAGATAGAGCTGATCATCATATCGAGGGATTCCGAGGATAGTAAGACATAGAAAATATAATCATCTTATCGAGGGATTTCCTAGTAGGGAAAGACAAAATTTACTATAAGTATAAATTAGTGGATAAATTAAGTCAAGGTTATTTGATAACTTATTATTATGCTTAAAAGAGTTGATTTTTGAATATATCTTGTAAGTCATTATTACTATTACATAACTAATCAATTTATTGTTTTATAAGTTTTTATTCATCTATATTTAATAGAAATAGATTCGTCGTATTCATATTTATATTAAGTTTCTTTTATCGTATTAACAATAATTATGATAATAAATCTCTGATATAAATCATTTAAATTTTGATTATTATTTTTTACTCTCATATAATCAGATTAATTTCTTTTTCTGATTCTGTGACATAGATAATTTGGTCGAGTCCAAGTTTGATAAAGTTTTATAAAGAGGCTTTGCGTTTTGTTCAGTTTAAATATTTTAAAATATGTTGCTAAAATGAAATACAACCCCAAACTATAATTGTATCATATAATATAATTCATATAATCCTACAATTTTTATTAGAGTAGGTTTATACTGCTTATTAACTTTTTATGTTTTTACATTCATTACTTTTGATTGTTTTTTAAGGTTTTTATAAAAACTATTTTTATAATTTTTTTTTACAGTAATTTTTATTTTTGGAAAATAATTTATATTTTTTATGATAGTCATTACTAATGTTGGATCTATAGATAATATAAATCCAAATAGACCACCTATTTTTGATGGTGTAGATTATTAGTACTGGAGACATAGGATGAAAACTATTATTATCAAAATAGGAGTTGATAATTTTGTTATGCTTACTAGAGACTAAAATATTCATGATAATTAGGTCACTTTATTTACACTTCAATAAAAACAGGAGTCTTCGTTAAACTGTAGAGTAATTAATAATATGTTATGTTACATGAAAAGAAATATTTACTGTAATATATATTCTTATGAATATGAAAATAATATATAGAAAAAGCATTAAATCACACACTTTGGTACTTCTAAAGTTGTTGATAATATGATATATATCCTTAAATAATACTATCATGACTTTGATTTCATACCTGGAGAATCATTTAAAAAGATTCACTAGAGGTTCATAATATTCATAAAAAATTTAAAATCTATTGTTGAAAAATGTCTTGATGATGAAATCCGTCTATAAAAGATTAATCAAATAATTCGTTATGAGTGGGATTCTGAAATAAAAACTACTGATGTGACCATAAATCAAACTAATATTACTATGAATTATTTAATTGGAACCCTTATAAAATACTTGGGTAGAAACAAAATTGTTTCTAATAGAGAAAAATATAAAACCTATGGTGTTCATTTATATACAACATCTAACATACCTTCAAAATTATAATCAAATGAGAATGTTTTTAAATATTTATGATAGAAAAGTTTTGTTTTTCAATTAAATTCTTGTATTTCTAAACATTCTTAGAATGAGTTAGCATGCCTTTACAAAACGATGAAAAAGAAAGTTGAATGAAATATTTCTAATACCGATATAAGAATGTTTGTTAGGATCGAAGTGATATGAAAGATGAATCAATATTCTTTGAGTGTATGAAAGATGAACTTATCCTACCCAATTTTCCATGGATAAAGAGCAAAGAGAGAAAGTAAAGTAATTAAAAAAAATACCAAGAGTTATTACAAATATAAAGGTAAGAATATCTTGAAATATGATGACTCATGGAGTTCTAGTGGAGTTGATTCTTGAAGAATTTATTCAGATAATTATGTTTTTGGAAAATGTAAAATAGATATTTTTTTAAAGTAACCAAGGTTAATAAATTATCCATAGATAAGGTATAAATAGACAAAAACCTTACAAACTTGTATTTATATGCTAATTAACCAAATGAGAAAGATTCTAAATCGACTGATGAAGAATCTTCCTTAGAATATGATAACACTCTTCCATGTTATAATGAATTTAGTAATTTTTAATAAATTTTATAAAATGTTCATTTTTTGATTTTCAAAAAATTTTGTAATGAAAAAGATAAACATGCCATGGCTGATTCAATAATAAATGTTTTTGCTTATGAAATAACATATCTTTATAATTATCTTAAAGATACTATTTCCAAAAAAGAAACTATTTTAAAATATTTTTTAAAAGTTAATTCTGTGAAAAAAATTAGAAACAAAACATAGTTATAATATTAAAACTAGGGAGGATATGAAATTAGTGGTAAAACCAAATTCAAAATTTTTAGTTTGAGAATTTTTTTTTCTAACTTTACAACAATTTAGAAATATTTTGATAAAATATAGAAACAAATTAGACCACATGTTAAAAATACCAGAATTGGTTTTACAAGAAAGAATCCAATTTTTAGTAATAATTATTATGTTTATAAAAGTGATCCCCTTTGAACTAAGTTCAAATGTGGTGAACAATAGAAAAAAACAGTTCTTCCCTAAATATAGTAGAATCCTTATGTTTTCATAATACATAATTCTCTAAGTAAATTACATTTCACCAAAATAAATTTGGACAAATGTGGTTACCATAAATCTTATTTTCTGAAAATATCAAACCCAAGAAGGATTGGGTTATGAAAATCTAATGTTTTTATTTTCAGGATAACAAATAATGTATCAAAAAAAGACATATGGTACATTGATAGTGTGTTATATAAAAACATGACTCTAAAAAAAGACTTTTTCAAGAATACTATCAAAATGAAAGGGTGGAAATTAAATTTCAGAGATAATTCTCAAGGAGATATTATCGATGTAGGTAACATTGTTCTTCTTGGAAAAACTCTTATTTCTAATGTTTCATTATTATAGGTTTTAATAACTAATTTATAAGAATAATTGTATTATGCGATGAAGGGTACATTGTGAGCTTTATGAATGATAAATTTTTAGTACCCAATTACAAGGATGAATTATTTATTTCTTCATATCAGAAAGATAATGTTTATACACATAACTTAGAATACCTTTGGAGAAAACAATTACCTTACCATAGTGAAATGGAAGATCTATCATGGTTATGGAATATAAGGGTATAATATAGTAACATTATAAACTTATATAAGTTGACTATGAAAGGACTTGTAAAGGATATACTATAATATTGGTTTGATAATTCAAATGTCTATGAACCTTGTCAATACAGTAAGAAAAATAAGTCCAGATTTAAATCTATCATTGAAGTATCAACATCATTTTCTTCATAATTTTTTCACATGTAGTTATTCGGTCCTACAAAAATTTGAAACATTGGTGTAGAATATTATGTATATATCCTAATTGATGATTACACTCGATATAATTTGGTCTATTTTCCCACAAAAAAACCCAAATACTTTTATTATATTAAAAATTTTGAAGCTAACGTTAAAAATGGGAAACACCTTCCTTCATAATTATTCATATTTATCAAGCTGGAGAATTTGTAAATTATTATTTTGAAACACTTTATACCCAGAAATGTATTGAAAATAAATTTTTTCACCTAGAATCCCCAAAAATAATGATGTATTTGAATGAAGAAATATAATTCTTTAAGAAATATCTAGAATCATGCTGAGTGAATAAATAGTTGATAAATAAATTTGGGATGAATTAGTTAGTACATCCTTCTAAACTATAAAATGAGTTCTAATTTTTCCTTTTACTAATAAAAAACGCTATTAGTTATGGAAAATAATAAAACCTATAGTTTATTTCATAAAAGTATTTCGTTGAAATGTAAAAATCATAAATAAAAAAGATAACTTATATAAATTTTCAACCAAAGATAATGAATGAATATTTTTAGGTTATTCCCCTACTTATATGGCTTGTATATTTTTTAATAAAACTTCATATACTATTGTGGAAATAGTAAAAGTTATGTTCGATGAAACAAACACTTTTTTAAACAACCTCAATCTACATCCTCAGATGTTATTTATAAAATTTAATTTTAGCCTTTGTTCTAAATTTCATATCAAAATGAAATAACTCTAGATTTATTTTTTGAAGTTATTACATAGGATTATTTTCTACCTATTTTGGGGAATAGAATTTTGAAAACCCATGAATTCCTTTGTGTCTTAGGAATCATCCACATGAATGTATCATTGGTGATTTAGATCAACCAGTTAGGACTTAAAGTTCCTTAAGAAATGAACATGAATATATAACAATCTTATCCCAATATGAACATAAGAATCTTGATGAGGCTTTAGGTGATAGGTATTGGATTAAGGATATGAAGAATGCGCTTAATGATTTTTTGAGGATCAAAGTATGGACATCCATTGAATGACCTATATAAACATAAATAATTGGATTAAAACCGGGTTTTCCAAAAAAATGTGATGAAAATGGAATAATTGATAGAAATAAATATAAAAATGTTTCAATGGTTATAATAATTAATAGGGAATAAATTTTGAATTAATTTATTTACCAGAAGTAATACTTGAAGTTATTTTTATACATTGATACTTTTGGAGCATTCATTAATTTCAATCTTCCTCAAATGGATGAGAAGTGTCATTTTCTTAACAGATATGTTAAGGGAGATGTTTATATTTAACAATATGTTTTGGAAAATAAAAAAACATCCAAAACAAGTTCTTAAACGTAAACAATCATTATATGAACCTAAACCATCGACTAGAGATTGGTATGATAGATTAATTGTATTTTTGTTACAATACAATTTTTTAAGGGAGATGTAGATCCAATAACTTTTATAAAGGAAGTTAATAAAAACCGGATTATTGTAAATATTTATTTTGATGATGTTATATTCTAGTAAACTCAATAATATTTAACATATTCTTTAGGAAATCTATTAAAATCCTAGTTTTAAATGAGTATGATGGGTGAGTTAAAATTAATACATGGTTTTTAAATTTCAAAAAAACCATAACGAAATTTTACATCTCAATATAAGTACATAGAAGGACTTCGAAAGAAGTTTGGGTATGAAAATAAAAAAAATTATTAATACCCCCATCGATAATTCAAAAACATTATATCTTGATGAACCTAGGAAAATAGTTGATCAATATATTTTTGGAGGTATGATAGGAATCTTACATTAATTGACATATACTTATCCAAATTTAATGATTAGGGTATTCTGATGTGAAAGATATCAAGAAAATACAAAAGAAACCCATTTTAAAGCTATAAATTAAAAGTTTCCTTATCTTAACTGAACTAAGGATTTTGAATTTTCCTATTATTCTAGAAATGTTTTTGAACCAAAAAGTTTTTCAGATGATAGATTTAGTGGGTGTAGAATGGATATGATAAGTACATCTGGAACATTTCATTTATTATGATATTTATAGTCCCTTGGTCATCTACAAAACAATACTTAGTTGCACTTTACACTACTGAATATAAATATATAGAAAATAAATGTTTTTGTGCCCAAGTGTTGTGATTGAAACACACTCTAAATAACTATGGAATCGGTTTTACGAAAACTAAAATACTATGTCATAATACATATTCTATTTACTAAAATAAAAATACAACACATCAATCACATGCTAAGAACATATATATAAGACCCCATTTTCGTCGGAATCACACAGGTAAAAGAGATATATATTTACAATTCATCTATGCGAAAGATCAAGTTGATGATATATTTACAAAACCACTTATCTATGATATATTTGAATATACTAAACATAATCCTGGGATAATCAACATAAATTATTCATTCATATGTACTTATTTTTGACCCATATACTTACATTAAGATACTCCTTTTCATAGGGGAAGTATATATTATTTATGTTTTTCAAAATTATAGTTTTTCTAAAATAAATTCATAATAAGTTATGCAGACCAATACCTTTTTATAAAAGTATCTGAGTCAAAATTCAAAAAACGTTTTTCAAACTCTAAATATGTTTCAAAACTTCAAAACATAATGTTTCTTAATAACCATTGGATTGAATTTTTTTTAACTATCATTTTTAGTTTTAAAATTAAAAATGTAATATTCAAAATCTTTTCAAAACTTTCATAATTACTTTTTGTACTAAAATTATTGTATTCAGTATTTATTTTTTAAAACTATAATAATCAGTTTACAAAAAAATAATAACAACTGGTTAATCGTACAGATGAAACTTTCCACTTTAAAAGTTAATTTTCTATAGATTTTTATATTGTCACAATTTCATTATGATTAGTTTATAATTCTTTTTGTTTTTATATATATATTTAGATTTTATAAACTTTTTTATCAATATTTTAAAAACTTCTAATCGGAGTGACCATCAATCCAATAAAACTATTAAAAACTTCTTGCGGTAAAAAATATCTTTAAAAGGAGATTTGGTGGATTTTGACCATCAGATCAAAAAGGATTTGAATCAAAACCATTGGTTATATTTTGGAATTTGAATCATCTCTCTTGAGCCTATATAAGGAGGACTACCCCTGTTGTCCCACATCAATTCTTTAGAAGTTTCTACCCCTGAGTGTTTTCAACCTTGAAGTTTCTTAGTACGGTTACCTTCCTTTTCCTCCAATAACCATTTATAGAATTTGAAACTGATGGTCAACTAGGAAGATTATGTTAATTGTCTTGTATTTAGAGAAAGGATATTTGACAGATCAAGGTATGAGATATATGATTCAAAACTGAAGAAGATAATTTTTTCTAAGGATGGGAATTAGTGTGTGCTAAGAAACCCTACAAGGATTTAAATCTATTTTATCCTAATTTACTTCAATAATTTTCTGAGTTTATTAAATATGTTATAGAGGATGGAGAATAAAATATTTTTTCCATGTGTATAGGAAAATGTATAAAGTGTCTTATAATAATCATATGAACATGGTTGGAATACCACTTGAAGGGGAAGCTTGTTGTCCTCATAATTTTATATATAATCTCATAGTGTTTGATAAGAAAAATTATTATGATTAATTATATTTGGAGAAATAAAAATTAAAAAATTTCACTCACCAGACTCCATAAAATAGATTTGTTTCTCTTTGGAAGCAAGGTTTCTCGACACAGATAAATGGAAACCGAGATACTGTGAAGGCATCATAAGTTATTGTTTTGGCCTTTTTGATAAATATGAGAAATATAGTTTATGTAATGTTTATCTATCTCACTTTAGATAATATAATGTAATATTATATCAAATCAAATGTTATAATGTTTTAATCCTTCATTAGTAAAATGGTGGTTAAGTGTATGGAGAACTTCAAATTTTCAAATACATCATATCTAATAGCGGAGACAATCTCATTTATTAGTAAAGATAAAATGAATTTAATTAGAATGGTATTTGATGGAAAATAAAATATTTTTTTTGAGAAAGTATATATTACTCCATTAGAGTTAGTTTCATAATGAAAATTATAAAGAGTTGACAAGAAGAAGTAGATGAAGGCAGAGACCTCTCATTTGAGGAAACAAAAGAAGAAGAAGAAGATACCGAATTATTTTTAATGAAATAATGAAAAATAATGCAGAGAAGAAACTAGGGTATCCATATTATGTACTCCATCCTATAGAATCGTTGTATTTGAAAATTAATGCATTCAAAACATTATAATAAAAACTCAATAGGAAGAAAAAGAAGAAGAAGTTACAATAAGAACAAATTTGTTAAAATATTTTGAAAGGAGTTGAAAGATTGTCAGTGAATATAAAACTTACTACACTCACACCAATAAAGTTAATCTTGTAAGGTGTTTTAGTTTTCAAAGAAAATTATGTAGTATTAGATGATATTACTTCTATAAAATACAACAAAAAAAGGAACAGTGATAGTTGAATAATCGATTCCATTTGTTCAAGAAAAATAATTGAAACAAGAACCAGCTGGTATGTGTGCATTGAGAAACACCTGAAAACATCAAAATGATATTGGTAAATAAAATGATGATGATGTTCATAGAGAATTAAATTATGGAAAGGAAAAATAATTAGGAGAATAATAATTAGTTTAATATGAAAAAATAAAAGCAGTTGAGGTTGACTAAGATAAAAAAGAGGAACAATAATAAAAATATGGGGATGATAGTGATGAGTTTTTTTGACAATGATTAATATGAGTATTCATAATCATGAACTTTACCCTGAAGATCTAGAAATTATTAGAGGTTGGAATGTTATCTTGAAGATAAATCCTCATCATAACAGGAAGAACAATCATCATCAATAAAACATGAAAAAGATCAAAATTCAAAAACAAAATTTGATGAAAAAGTAAGGAATGATAAAAATATAGACATTATAGAATAATCATATGATGATAAATGGATTAAAGAACTTTAAAATTTTTCTTCGAAGAAATATAATAGGAATGTAATGGAAGCTGATATTGTAACCAATAAGAAATAAATCATGATATTGAGCTAGAACAATCAGACTCAGCTTGCATGATTGAATTTTCTTTATTATATTGTTCATGATTTGAGATGGTTGGAAGGAATTATTCCTTTTTCCCAAACCATGAATCTCAGTACCATTTTATTAAAAATATTCATAGTAAAAAATAAAAATCAATAAAAATGATAACAGAATTATCCATTAGGATCAAGGTAGATTTGAGGTTTTCCCAAAAATTATTGAGACTCACAAACGGTCCTGTAATCATATGGTGATGTGGTATCTCCAAGTTGATTCTAATATGAAGATTCCTGAATAATAATTTGAAGTGAAAAATATGACTATGTCAGAGTTATTATGTTCTTTCAACTATATATCATTCAACACAGAGATTAGGGTAATGTTTGTTGAATAATTTCAAGATGCCACCGATGAACATACTGAGGATGTCAATTTTTTGAAACAAAAAGTTCATAATTTAGAGTTATATATTACCAATATTAAATATTCTAAATTTTAAATGATCATTTTAAAGGAGGATAAAAAAATTTCAATGTAATTTTAAAGTCTCAAATCCAATGATCAGAAGCTATCTGGAAGATAAAGTAGTCAAGCTGGAGAATGATCAGCTGGAGTTCAAGAAGATAAAATATTTTTTAAAAACCTTGTTGAAGAATATTTGAATTTATTTTCCTTTAAACTATATTTTTTAAACAATAATCAATTAAAATTAATTACTCTTCATCCATATTTTGATTTTTCTTAATGTTTTCCAATTCATTTTAGAGATATTTTCATTCATATTTTTTGTGGAATATTATTTAGTTCTATATTTTTTCATATGGTTTATGTAACTAATATTTCAAGAAAATTTATAATTTTACCCATTCCAATTTTGAAATTCGTAAAAGGAGAGAAGGCTTTATAAAGTGTTAGTTTTTATATTAAAGGGGACATAATTTTATTAATAGGGTAAATATCTTTTAAAGGGAGAATAAGATCCCTAATGGGATTACTTTTCCTAGGGGTGATTTTTCTTTAACTAAGATCTATTATGAAACTCCATAATTTTCAACATCATATTTAGAAGAGTTAAAAATTCAAGCGGAGTTACAGGATAAGAAATAACATTGAATATGATTTTATTAAAATAAAAAGGGTTGTATTTTTTAGAAACTATTTTTTTATTTATGTTTTGGGTTTGTGATTATCAAAAAGGGGAGAGATTGTTGAGTCAGATGTTCTATTTCTTACATTTATATTCTCTTAGTTTTCTAAAAAAAACATTTTCTTAAAACATGTTTACTAAATTTTTATGGAAAAAGTGATTTAGAATGTTTTTGTATAAATAATTATCTTTTACCATACAAAGAACATGATCTAAATGTATTACATATAAATTTTTTTCTTCATTATGGTAATAGTAATGAGTTTGTGTCTAATTAATCAGACTCAATTTAATCAGAAGATAAGTTTGACTATATTAATATCTATAATACAGACAAAATTTATTAATATCAGATATATAATGGTACTGATATCATTAGAATAACACTCATACATATTATCATATTGACACTTTTATAAAATCCTATTAGATAGACTATTATTATAATCAAAATATAATGGCTTGTTTCTAATGTAATGAATATTTTTAATACATTGATGTTGTTAATAAATATGATGTTAGACATTCAATTATGCCATATCATTGTGAGAAATCAAATGCTAACTATCTGAAGCTATTGCAATAAACCTAGAAATATGGCTGTTCGGAGATTACCTATAAATACTGAGTAATTTGAAGAGTTTGGAGCTGATAAATTTCATGCCAATTATTTTTATATATCAAATTTTCTAAATAATACTTAGCATGAAATTCTCATTCTTAGTATTTTGTATTTATTTATAATGTTTTATTCTAAATTAATCTTTATTAGAGTTGTTTCTTTAAAATGTTTTTAAATTATATTCATTTTTTATCATTGTTATGATCGAGGGACTTTGGGAAAAAGATGCTAGTGAATCTAATCCATCATATTGTGGACTTGTGTGACTAGAATGGAAGATCTAATCATTATATTGTGGGATTCCAAGGATATAAAGGTAGAGAATATATGATCATCTTATCAAGGGAATTCTTGGTAAGGGAAGATAGACATTACTATAAGTATAAAATAGTGGATAACTTTAGTCAAGGATATTGAATTCCTTTCTATTAATTCTAAAAGAGTAAATTTTTTAATATATCTTGTAAGTCACTCTTATTGATATTTATCTATTATATTTATTGTTTTTACATGTTTGTATTCAACTATATTTAATAGAATGTGAGTCATAATATTCATCTTTTTATTTTATTTTTTTCGTCTTATTAACTCTGATTAAGATAATGACACATTTATATAAATTATATCCATTGTAATTACAATTTTCACTTTGATATAATCATATTAATTTCTAATTCTAATTTTGTGACAATGATATTCAAACTAATTCAATGTCCCAAAAATTTAAATAAATAGGAATTTTGTTTTTTTTTGTTTAAATATTTTGAAGAATGTTTTCAAACTATGATTCACTACCTCTTTTAAGTATATCCATCTAGACTAGTGCATATGATCCTCTAAATTTCACTGAAGTTTTTTTGGTTTTATCATTATTGCGGGGAATATATTTTTTATAGATTTTATAGGGTTCTTTATTTTGTTTTTTTTTTGTTTTGGGGTGGTGGGATTTTAAAATCCATAATCATTTGATATAAGTAAGTATATTCCATGTTTTTAGTGGCTTATTTTGGAATAAAGAGTCCCTACCTAAGAATACCTCTCACGTTTCATAAAAACTGAGTCCTTTTGTCATCATGGTTGTGGATGATTCACTAATTATTATAAATTAATAATTGATTAGGTATATTTAAGTGGGATATATTTTTTTGGTTCATGATTATATTTTAAATGATATAGTGATTCCACATAAATGAATAGAAAATATCTGTAATGAAATTCCCTCATAGAGTTTTCCTTCATACTTGTGGATTCTTTGAATCTTCTTTAATATCTTCACAAGGTTTTAAATATAAATTTAAACAGGAACATTTCCTCTTAAATTAGGGTTTCAAGAAGTGATTTTAGGTTTTGGAATTTATAGGTTCAAATTTCATATAATAAATTATAAAAATAAACACCTATAATGTGAGGGTAATATCATGACCTCTTATAAGGCTTGGAAAACATAGTATTGTAATACAAAGCTTATTAGTTACTCATATATGAAGATGACTTATTAATTTTGAAATACATTATTATAGTAATGTAATAAAAAGATTCTTTGAATCATCCACTAATCATTTAAAAATGAAACAACATAGATATTTTAGGGACTAAGTAATTCAAAATTCAATATAAGGTGTTTTTTAGGATTTTTTCTGAATTAAGTAATATTTTGTTAAGGTTTAGTGGGAAAACACATTTTAGGGGTATATTTTGATTTTTTTAAAGATAATAAGATGAAAAATGACTTAAGGGTATACAAAAAAATTCATTTGGTGATATATTTGAAAACGTTGGTGGTTTGAGAAAGATGTTTCTATGGATGAAAATATTTTTGATCAAAACACAAATTATTCTATTTTTTATTCATTTAGAAATGATCATGATATATATCATAAGTCCAAAAAATTATAGGGATTTTTTTGGGGATAAATAAATGTTGAAATGGTCCTATTAGGGTGCTGATAAGATGATGTTTTTTCTAGTTTTATTTAAATATAACGATAGAAAGTTTCCAATAAAAATTATTAAATATTATAATGGTGTATCGATTGATGACTTAGATTTGATTAAAGATCATGTATTGAGGTTCGTTGAATAATTATACGGTGTAGATGATGTTTGTATAAATGTCTATATCTTCAATGAAATTCTTAGTACAATCAACATCGAGGAAAATTTAAATTTTTAAAAAATTCCTAATTTGAAATTGGTATTAAAATGGGTGTTTGAGATGGATGGAGATAGTGATTTGGGAACCAATGTACTTTACAATTTCTTTTTTTTCTTCTATATATTTTAGTTGATTATTATTTGTTGGAAATAAACTATTTATTTTTATTAAATCTTTTCATTTGAGGCATTGATAAAATGTTAAGCCTTCATATTACCAGGAAAGAGAATATATATATTAAAAAAGTCGTCAGTGTCATTTTTTATAAAATTTTATCAGTATTGTTTTCCCAAAACTATTTTCAAATATATTATTGTTTATGATTATTTATACAATTTTCAAAGAGAAGACACAATTTTAAAATGGACTAAATGTTATGAGAATTCTTTTTTGACTTATGAGTTTATGCAATTAATTAGTAAATATATAAAATGAGTTTAATGTAGATATGGATAGATATTTTGATATAATTTCATATAATGTTTTTCAAATTGTTTTTCCTTAATAAAAATTACATACTATGTGACTTAAAATTATAATATCCAGATTAAATTTATACTTCCTCAAGATTATGATCAATGTGAAACTGTATAGTTTTTTCCATTTGATGATTGGGGTTAAAAAAGATATCCTCTTCTCAATATCCTATTTATATTAATAACCGCAGATTTTAGTATAGGGAATAATAATTTTTACCATGACACAAAAATTTAGAATTTCATTGTGTGAAGGTTTTTAAGGTGATTCCATATTATATATTCAAGATAAATCGATCATATTTTTAGTTGTGGAATTTGATCACTCAAGAATATAATGAAGTTTTTTGAAGAAATAGAAGGATGCCAACTAAGAGAAAAAATTAATTATTGATTTTTGATTTGTAGTTGAGAAGGTTCAAATTATCCAAAGAATCACATGTGTGAAATGATCTTATATTCCGTTTTCTTATCTAGGAAACCTGATTTTTTATATAGATACAATGTTTCAAACAATATTTTGATAAATTAATTCTTTTATAAGTATTTTATAAGTTATAGGGAAAATAATCTACTACTCGAGGGAAGGTTAATTCTTATTATGTGTGTGCTTTCAAGTATTCTATTATACAGTTTGGATTCTCTCAAATTCCCTAAGATGGGGATCTGGTGCATTGAAAGAAAGTCAGCTAATTTTTCTTGGATGAGATAAATAAAAAAAGTTAAATAAATCAGTTTAGTCATAATAAATTATGCTTCATAATGTAGGAGAATGGTTTAGGGATAATTGGTTTAGGGATATTAAATATGAAAACTATATTAGATTCATTTTATTTAAATCTTTGGTGAATGAATTTTTTTCTTAAGAAGTTATTTTATGCATGGATGCTATCAAATGACTTTTAGATCTAGTGGTTGAGATTTTGGTTGATGTATTATATGATTTATGGGACCTTTATTGATTAAACAAATGATTTTATAACATAATCCTGTTAAGAAACATTTTTTTCTTTTATTACATTGTTAGAGTGAGGGAAAACTCACTTATTTTGAGAAAAGGGTTCAAGAATCCAGGAATTTTGTAATGAAATATAATTTCATGTAGAGAATTTTAAATTAATTATTAATTTTAATCAATGATTGAAAAAATTTAGTTTTAAACTTCCTTTTAGATGTTTATTTTTTCACTAATATTAGTATTTTATTAACTATTTTTTTCTTTGGGTTTGATAGAGTATATTTTTTAAAAGGAATGTTGGAAACATTTTTATCCTTCTATAGGAAACAAATTTCATATTAACAAATGATTTTTTCATTGGGGGGTCAATTATTTCATGTTATTTAGTGAATAAATAATTTACCTCAATCATTCTGTTATTTTATAGTCCATTCAGTTTTCTGTAAATAATGTTTTATTTGAAAATTATGCTTTTAATTCATCATGGGATATGCCATGTTTTAATTAAATTATGTGTGAATAAGATATTATTAAAAAATGTATGAATTAATATTAAGATATAATTTGTAAAAAATTTATATTTTCTTAATAGTTTTCTCATTGTAGGAAAATGAATTAGATTAACACAGACATTACTTTTTATTGAGGGGATCCAATGGATATTTTTGTTTCTTACAATCATGTTGGTGGAATACTGTTTATATCAGTTTTCAATTTTAAGGTTCATTCTATTCTTAATACTAATGTGGTGGAAATTATTTATTCTAATTCAAAATAGGGACTCATGATTCTATAGGATTTGGGTTTTGGAAGATATTATTTTATTCTAGTTCAACGCTTAGTCAGATTTAGTGTTTGTTTATCTTTAATCATGGTGATGTTTGATGAATGTTGATTACTAAATATAGATAATCATTTCATTTTGAAAAATAATTTTATAGATTGGAATATTATTTATGGATAGATCGAAAAATATTTTCTTGATTATGGTGTGGATTTATTAAAGGAATAAGTTTTTTGATTTAGAATATTTAAGGGATCATCTACAAGAATTTTCATTAAGGGTTATCTTAAATAATATATTGATTTTGGGATGGATTAGTGTCCCAAAAAACATAGGATAACCTGATATAGGCACCTGATCCAACCCATGTTGTGTCCTTAAGGTAATTCCAACACTAGTAGGCTGGAAATTAGTTTGGGGAATCAAAATAAACTTAATGTAAACAATTTATACCAGATAAAAAATATATAACATGTAGTCGAATTCTAGGAAAAAAATTCACAGTGTTTACATACATTAGACATTCATTTATAAACATAAAAATACGTTAAATAAAAATAGACACAATGAAGAAAAATTAGGATAAACATATAACTCAATAATAATAAAGAAACAAAAAAATATATAGTATAATGATGACCAACTTCTCTAATACAACCATTATAAGAAATAAAATAAAAATACAATAAAATATATCCTCATGACTACAATTTCACCATATAACAATAAACAATACCTGATACATGTGAGAACAAGAGAGGTAAATGACCATAAGTTAGTGCTTCTTGAGACCTTAACCTAATCTTGAAAAACGAACTACAGTCTTCAGACAATAAGTGGTATAAGTAGGATGTGATAATAATATTCTTGTTGGATTTCATAAAGGATTACCTGAATTTAATTTTTCATAACATTTTAGGTACACTATATTTAAAAATAGTGTTTAAAATATAGGTTTCTCTATAGATCTAGGAAAAAAATCATTAATGTTTTATAAACCCTTTATTTAATACCAAATACATCTTTAAACAAAACACCTTTTATTCCCCTTTTAAGAACCATTTTAAATAATATCCCTAAAATCATTTCAAACTATTTTTTGAAAATATTATAGAACAACTTAACTCTCCCAAGAGAATCACCAAACAAAAAAACTAAGAAACACAATGTATAGAAGATAATGATAAATAAATCAAGGTTAGAGTAGTCCTAAAATAAATACAGGCATCGAAGAAAAATTACTAAAATGAAGAGTTCTTTTTAAACAAACCCTAAATGAAACAAATTTTAAAGGGACATAACATGATAACATGATAACATGATAATAATAAGAATAAAGTATAGGCATAAACAGATATAGAAATAAGGTAATCCAAGTAAGGTATATAATCAATTTGGACTCATAAAGATGATATAAGACAATCCTATACATACTAAGGTGAAATGATTTTTCAGCCTATTGATTCATTCCTAGTTTATAAACATTTTGTTTTGCATTGACTAGCCTCATCTGTGGAACCCCACTAGTGGGTACTGGTCCAAGGTTAGGGGATACTAGTCCATCTCATTGGGATGACTATAGAAAATGTCTCTTGATCCCTCACTAACATTCATTGGATCCCAATCATTTTAGAAATAGAGGGGGAGGAAGAATGAGTATCATATAAGATACACACTAGTTTTATGATACAATGAAAACCATGGTCATTCACAACTTCAACCAACCCTCTCACACACTCCTCACTAAATCCCCCATACCAAATCATATATACAAAAATAATCACATACATTATAAAATTAATTTAAAACATAGGTCAATATGGAATAAATGTAGTGTTTAGATCATTTTTAAAAGAAAAATATTTATACAAATTTATTAATGGTCCTTGAATTTTGAAACTAACAACATGTTTTCATAATACCCTTAGAGAACTATTTCAAAATATATATCAATCAAAAAAAATCTTTATAAAATAATCAAATCCCTTTTTTAATATTAACTTACTTTTAAGGTATCAAATGGTCCTCATATCCAAAATTTAGAAATTAGACTTTGAAATATCATTATAAATAATTTTTAAAACATTTAATATTCGAACCCTTCGTAAAATACCATGGGACGGTCCCACATTAAATAAAAAAATTCAATGAAATATAGATACAATAAATAATCATATTACTATGAAACTAGACAAACACCATTACCATAAATAATTAATAGTCAAAATAAGGACAAGTTCAAACACACAATATGGTCCATTTAAACAAATCTCAAGAAAAACCCCATTATAAACCTAATAAAACCACTTTTTAGTTAAATAAATTCCATTTTTAAAATACCAATTCATTTAATAGAATTATTTTAATCATATATAATTATATATAAAAAATATAATATTTAATATAGTCATATTATAAAATATAAGTATCACATAGATTGTAAATAAAAATTTTGATTCGTATAAACACCTAACAAGTTCAAACATAGATGATTTAATATCTTTAAATATAGAGAGATGAATATATGTAGAGGAGTTAACACATTATAATAAAAAACAACATATAATTAAAACCAAAAAACATCAATTTTCTATCCAATATTAACCCTTAATAAGAGGAAGGAGAATAAATATGAAGGAAAGACGAAGGTGGAGAGAAAAAAGTATAATTCATGAAGAATCTTGCTGGAAATTGATGAAGATTATCCAAAATCTCAAAGGAAGGAGATGGAAGGTTTCATAGGGATTCACGAGGATTGAATAATTTGAAATGAAAGATAATATGGTGGGGTTCTTAGAATTTAAGGTGGTAAATATTTTATCTTCAAAAGTTTTAAATTTATCAAAAGTTCGAAATGTTTTTAAAATATTTACCATTTATTCACCCATTATTAAACACACCTAGTTGACCACACAGTTTAGTATAAATTGTTTGAAAACCTTGAACTATCTATATGAATGTATCAAGAACAAGATAAAAGTTTCACGTGGTTGGTTTATATGGTTTATTGTAACAGTGCTCCAACCTTATATATTGCACTACAACCTTTCATTTTTTAAAAAAACAAGGAATTTCTAATTGTAAATTAGGAACAATGTCACAGTCAATAAATGAGTAAAATAAATATGTAATTTATGTTTTTAGTGTTAAAATTATTCCCAAAATTAAACCTTATCTATTTATAAAGTTTATAAATTATCAAGGAAGAAAACTAATATCGTGTCCCATAATATAAGAGACTATAGTCCTAATAACATAACCTCTAAGACAATCCAGTTAGAAAAAGATTAAAGATAAATCATAATCGAAAGGATTCCCAAAACATTTCCCTTTATCAAGAATTCTACCCCAAGGAAATAAAACCAAAACCCAACCAATAACAATAAGGAACAAACAAAAATTTTGAAATAAAAAAAAGGAGACATTTAAGAAATATCTATAATATAAGGCTTACACTTATCAAGGGGTGTCAAACATGACTAACTATAACGGCCCAAGTTTTAATTATTATTTTTCAAATAAATTGAACTAATTTTATTTATTTATTTTCATGTTACACCATGTTATGATTGTATTATACAAAAAAATAGGTTACGCTTTTTTCTATATCCAATATCGACTTAACTTTCACTATACACAACACTGAGTTTTTATGATATAACATTCTATTATTATAATTATATAAACAATAAAGTTATAAAATATACATTAAATTAGTAATATTAAGAAAATAAATAATTTTTAAAAATGTTTTATAATTTTTTTATATAATTAAATAAAATTTATAATGGAAGATATAAATTTTTTTAAAGTCCTTGTATGTTTTGAAAATACCATTTTCTGGAAAAAAACAGCTTTTAATATCTTTTCGTGAACAAAAATAAAATGTTTTTTTTACTTTTATAAATTTTATGTCATAAAATAAATATAAAATTTTAATTTATAATTTAAAAATTATGTTATGATGAATTTTGGGTATTTCGCAAAAATATTTTATTTTTGGATGAATAGTGAAAAATACTGAATTATAATTTAAAACAACATTTTTCGATAATTTATTTACATTGATAAATTATATTTTAGATTTGTTTTAAATTATAATTTGATCAATTATTAATAAATTAATCTAATTTAGGTAATTTTACTCTATTTCAAAAGGAAATTTCATATAAAAATATTTCAACATTTTTAACATTTTCACTTTAAATACTCGTTGTTTCGTCCCATATGTAGGATTAATTTTAAATTAATTTATTCTAATTATATGAATTTAATTTTTAAAAATATTTTTAATATTTTTAATTATAATAATATATATTTAATAATAATTGAAAATTATATTTTTATCAAAGTGATTAGTGAAAACATTTGAAATAAATCATGATAATTAAGAGAAAAAATAAGTTTGACGAGGGACAAATCATTAATCATAAGGGAAACATGACCTAGAAAATTTAAAAAAAACTCATGGATATATATAGACCTTATATATTATAAATTTATAATTTTAGATATATTTTACAATTTTTACTTATGAAAAATGTGTTTGGAATTCTCTCTTTCAAAACGTTACATGTTTTCCTGTCACCTCCCTTATAAAAGGAAACCCACTATCACCATCTATTCACACATAAAAATAAATTTTTATATTAAAATAAATCTCAAAATATATTACCAAATTCCCAACCCTAATCCTAGAATCCTCAATTTGGTCATAAATCCTACCAAGGGAGTCCTTTAGGAAAAACGGAAAAGAGATACCCGAAGAAGGGGAAATGTTCATCAATAAATGATTTTGATTTATTTCTTCCTCAATACCCTTTAATTATTTTAATATCATTGATATATAAAAACCGTCTTATCTTAAATATAATTATAATTATTATATGTGTGTTACCTACAAGTAAGCACAATTCCACGAAATGGGTTACAAAATCATTGTTTGTGTTTAAAGCGAACTACCGCCTCGCAAACCGATGTCATTCACTTTTCCATTACCACCTATCATGTTTGGTAATAGTGATATACATATTGTTTAGATTTAATAATTATTATTTTCTTGATTATATTATGATTTTTTAATTGTTATATCACATATACCTTTATATTTTAAATTTTGTGGGAATATGATAACATCATTCGTGTGTACGATAGACTACAGCCTCACGAAGCGATGTGATTCATTCATGATTTAAATGGTATGTATTAATGATTGGTTTTATAAACATATGTGATATGTATGAAATTTATATTATTATGGAATGATAATATATCATATAATTTTCTTTAATTCAATATGATAAGAAAATGGAGTCAGCATTCATACGTACGTATGACCTACCATCTCCATGAACTATATATTTCATTTCCTATTTATATATTTTTTATATTATTATAAATAAATAAATATAAATATATATATTGAATATATTATATATATATAGCATATTTATCATTATAGATATAATAAATTCATTGCTAAATTAAGTGTAAAATAATATGACAAATCAAAATACATTTGAAAAACCAAGTGGTTATATGCCGAAACAAATTTTTAAGAGGGAATTTTTAGTAAATGGTTAAAAAATGGAATAATAAATTAATATATAGTATTATATAAATGAATTTTATTCTATTATAGATGTATACAAATCTTATATTTATTATACAGTGGTATTGAATGAGTACAATTTAATTTAATACATATGGTAGGGGGATTTATAATATCACATTTATTTATACGAGACTTATGCCATATTCTCCCCTAATTTTATTTTTTTATATACTACCTTATGAAATTTTATATCATGAATTTAATTTAATTCATGATATTAAAATTTCAAAATTTTTTCATTATTTCAGGGATCTCATTATTCAAATATAACTAAAGTAGTACTAGATTTCCGTCTCATATTTATTTTTTATGAGAAACAAGCCATGTTTACCACTTATTTATTGTATGTGGTGTGTATATATCCCATTTATGTATTTTATGACTCTTTTAATGATAATTATTTGGATTTACATATACTTTTTAGGATCTATATTTCTAGGGTTTTAAAGTTAAAATGTTACCAATGTGGTAAGGGAATTTTCTCTCAATTTTTCTTCTTTGACCAAAATGTTATTTTATTCCCCTTTATAATTTTACAAGGTGTATATAATAACACTTTGAAATTTTATATCATGAATCAATATATTTTCTTTATATTTTAAGTATTATTTAAATTTATTATTTCGGTAGTGTTATGATTCATTGTTTCCAAATTGGTATGAGTTTATTGCTATAATATCATCGATTATTGGGATTGTTTGTGATTATTCTTCTTTTGGTGAAATATCTAGATAATTATAAGAAATTTTGTTATCTGTTTTTTATTAATGATATATTCAAGTAATATTACAATTTTTCCACTATTTTATGCTTAAAAGTATTAATAATGTTTCTTAAGAAAATCTGACATTATTTCTTTCTTCAGACAAAAATTTATTTTATTAAAAAACCATCTTTTAAATAATGTTTTGAAAAAATTATTTAAATTATATTTAATATTTTTTCAATGAATGTGATTTTAATTATATTTTATTTTATATAATGTGTTTAATGTGGTTTTATAATCTTATTTTATTAGTTTTAAATGTTCTTTTCAACAAAAAAGGTTTTCAAACAATTTTATGCTTTAATAATATTTTTTATAAAGAATAAAGGATATTTTCCTCAAAAAATGTATAAATGATATTTCTAAATTAATTTCCATCTAAGATGAAATATGTTTGTGTTACTCATACATTATAGAGGATATGATCCAAGGTTACAATTCACATTCTTTCTTGAAATGGTCTTTGCATTGATGGAATGATATTTACGAAACTTTTTTATATTCCTTGGGTTATATGCTTACAAAAAAAATTCTGTTACACGGTTTATATGCATATGAAAACTACATCTCTTCATGATTTATTCAACAATTATGATACCTCTCTATTTTATATAGATTAAGATATGAAAAAATGTTAAGGAAACCCATCTCATTTATTGAGTTATGCTGTGAATAATGGTTATGATCTTATAGAACTCATATGTATAATTTCATTATGTGATGGGTGAGACCAATACATAACTCTAATTAATTGGGTAAATATGTATATATAATGAGATAGAAATTAATGGAATGGGGAGTGAACTTGGTTCAATAAACGAATTTATCCTCTATGATAGTCATGGGAGTGAACCATGACTACTAATATGGTTTTGGGAGTGAACCAATTCCACTAATATATCCTTTTATGTGAGCATTGAATACTATGGAAATGATTTCATATGTCTCTATGTTTGGTACAATCACAATTATTATGCCAATGTTATGTTCCCATGTATCATGGTTTTTGTTTCACTTATGATTCTTGTCATAGGAACTACCTATCTATGATCCATGATTCATGATTATGATTTTCGATATATAGGATATGATTTTAAAAAGTTATTCTTATGTTCTCATACCTTTATGATCATGTTATTCTTTCTTATCTCCCTTGTTTTCCCTTACTGAGCATCTAACACTCCCTTTATTATGTATCCTTTACCCATGTTATGAATATATGTATTTTGTATGATGTGTACAAGAAGGTTTATAGTTATTAAGAACAAAGTGGTAGATGAAGTAGTACAATTATATGAAAGTGTTTATGTTTCCATTTTTCCAAAGGAACTAAACTAGTAAGGTATTTTGGGAGTGTACTTGTGAATTGTATTAATCATTCTGAAAAAATTATGTAATATTTCTATATGTTAATCCCAGGTCTCTATATTTGATAAAATTGAAAATTAATAGTTATATTTCGGAAATAAGGATGTGAAAAACAATAGTGATATCCCTAAGAGAATTTCTAAGGGTGAGTCTAAGGATGAGCCTTAAAGTATAGGAGAATGACCTGGAATATTAATAAAGGATATATCAAGTAGTTTCCATGAAACTAGATCCCTTACTGGATACTAAAAATGGATGTGTCTTTGGCACAGATGTACATATGGGTAAAAACATAAAAAACACCATATTGATCTGGACTCGATCGAGAACTGTTTCATGCCAATGAGTCCTTGAAACACCCCAAAATTCAAAAGTAAGAACCGTATATTTGATAGCGTGAAAGACACATGAAACCAAACACATAAAGGAAAAAAATAACCTGACACTTTAAAATATATTTACTATTTTTAATATATTTGATATATTCTATATTTTTAAATTCATGAGACACAGATTTAGAATATGTTACACACAATGGGGACATTCTTAGAAAGCATACAATAAATGCAAGACTGAGTTTTAACAAATAAAAATATATTACTCTAATGTTATTATTTAAAATAATAATACATAGTATAGCTGTTAAATTAGTTTTTATGAAAATTAGTTTTAAATTATAAATGTCTATAGTTTACACAAATATAAAATGAATTTATTTCTTATAGATTAATTATAAATGAATAGGAAAACTAATCGAATATAAAGGAAAAAATTATTGCTTTTATGATCACAAATCTATTTTACACCAAAAAATTAATTTAATTAGTGAGTGATCTTAATTTAATATAAATATTATATATTAAATCAAATATTTTTTATATTCATCTAATATATTTGATAGGCTTACGATAAAAACAAACCATATTTTATGCATAAAATACTATATTTTTATTAAGCCATTTTTACCACCTTTTAATAAAGAACATATTTTAAATCTAATTTTTGAAAATTTTATAAATTTAATAATAAAAATAAAACTCATATTTTAAATTGGAACATAAATATTTGGTTAGGATAGTCTTTGGTATTTTTTTGCGAGGCTTCATTTTTTAATGAATAATAAAAAACACTAAATTTTAGTTCAAAAAGTCTATTTTATCTAGATTGTTTTTAAGGCTAAATCACATATTAAATTGGGTTTAAATTATAATTAGATCAATGGTTTATAAATTAATACAATTTAGGTCATTGAAATCAATTTCACTTTGAAATAGGCTATAAAAACATAGAAATTTGTTTTACATTCTTACTTTAAAAACACAAATTATTGTCTTGTCTGCGGGATTAAATTAAAATTAATTTGTACCACATATATGATTGGAATTTGGAAAAATGGTTTAAATATTTGGAATCATAATAATTATAGTGTTTAATAAGATCAACTTATTTTGGAAATAAATGTATTAGTGAAACTGATTATAATTAATTACAACTATTAAGGTAAAATTGAACTTTATAAGGGACTAAACCTTAATTTTAAAGGCCCAAATGACCTATAAACTTGTCAAAGTGACATTTTATTGAAATATATAGACCCTATAATCAATTTTATAAAATTTGGTTTATTATTTTATCAACCTGAATTGGAAAATATGTTGGAGGAATTCCGCTTCCCCAAATTTACTAGAGTGCCACTCTTCCTCAAATATAAAAGTATTCCTCTCCTCCCACTTCCTCGAACCTATCAAGACACATTTGAACAAAAAAATCTACCAGAATATATCCTCAAAATCCCTCCCTTTATCTAATAATTATACTCTTTTGAATTAATCCATCCAAGGAATCCCTTTGGTTCAAACCAAAATGAGTTACCCAATTAAAAGGTAACATCTTTCCTTACACTCATTAAATTTATGTCCATTATCCACCACTTAAAATCATTCTATTACAAGATTATATAAAAAAATATCATAAATATAGAATTATTTTGTTATGATAAGGTTTTAATCTACACTTAAACACACTCCCATCTAATTGGTAATGAAAGTGTTGTTTATGTGAATGACGAACTACCACCTAATGAAAGGATGATTGTTCGCTCTTCCATTATTTCCTCTCATGGTGGTAATTATGATGAAATATCTATTTATATATGATATATATATTATATTTATAATTTTTATATTCTTATTTAATTTTTTTATAACACATACCTCTATACATTCCATTCTGTGTGAATTAGATAACATCATTTGTGGAGGTGTGGACTAGCACCACCTTAAATCGATGTGACTGGTTCACACTATACATGGAATGTATAATGGATGGTTTTAATAAAACTATTTAACATATATAACATAAATATTATACTATAATTATAATATAAATATTTAGAATTTACCTTTCATTCATTTAATACAATATTGAAATAAAATTCGTGTTCATGTGAACCTACTACCTATGGTCTCCATGAATGGTGCACTTGATTTCTTATCTCCAAATATTTTGGACTATTATAAATACATATGTAATGAGTATATAATATATTTAAGAGACATTTCAAATTCTTAATATTATTAAATCATGATCTAAATAATATGAAAAACAAGTAACATGTTAAAACATAATAGATAACACTAGGCAATTAACATCCAAAATAGTTAAAATAATGAAAGATTATTAACAAATAGGTAGTATAATATTGTAAGAAGTTAATATATGATATTATAAACATGATTATGTTAATGTTATAAGTTAATAAAATATATTAATCCACTATACATGAGGATAAATACCACATAATAAATGGAATGTTAAGGTGAGGGATTTTCATCGCAATTTAAATTCCATTGAGACTTATATGTTGTTATGCACCGATTCACTCTTAGATGGTGTATATAATAAAATTTGACATTTTATATCATGAATATACTTATTATGATGATATTAAATGTTTTATTTGATGTTATTCATTCCCGAGGACGAAAACATAAAATGTTTCAAAGTGGTATGATATACATGGGAATATTTCACAATTGAGATAATAGGCTATTGCCACAGTTCAAAACCATGGAAATAAGGCCCAAAAATGTGGCCATAGCCTATGGACACAGTTTTTACCAACCATGGAAACTATCACCATTGAAGTAGGATCGAACCTAGGGCCACAGTTTTAACTGTGGTAATAGGTGGACTAATTCCACAGTTTTGAAAATTGAGGCAATAGGTGTCTCTATTGTCAACTGTGGCAGTTGAACATTGGACAAGGTTTTAACCATTGAAATAGGATGCCTAATTCCATGGTTTTAACTGTGTCTATATACCTAAAAAAATGTTGAAATATGTGTCTATTTCCATGATTAAAACGGTGGTAATAACCCAAGAAAATCCTGGATATAGCCTAAAAATAATGTGTGTCTTTCCATATTTGATCCCAGCACATTACTTTTACCTTTAAACAATCTAACCATTATTCCACCAAGGCTTATGTGTGTATAAATATATAATATGTTATATATATTATTATAATCCATGGTAGTATCATAAAAACAGTGGCAATAGTTCTTCCCACTTAATTTTTGGCGGGAAATTTTGTCTCCTGTACAAGGGTGGGATACCTGTGGCCACAGTTTTCAAAACCATGGCTATAGCGCTACAAATAAAGTTCTATATCCACGGTTCTGAAAAATGGGACCATAGGATTGGGATATATCCATGATTTTGAAAATTGTGGCAATAGGCCATGAAAAAAATACTTATAGCCAATGTTTTAAAACCATGGATATAGGCCACATAATCGTTGTCATAACCACCTATCACAACTGGAAAATAGGTCTATACACACGATTTTTTGCAGAACCGTGGGTATAGGGTACCCCTATAGGTATTGTTTTCCAAAACCGTGGGTATTGGGATAGTAGGTGAACCTATACCCATGGTTGTGCCAATAACCGTGGGTATAGTTTTCTTTTAAGACATATACCTACGGTTTTGAAGAAAACCATGGGTATAGGGTATTTTCCAAAGACATCTACTGATGGTTTTTGAAAACTGTAGGAATTGCGTTTTTTTTGAAGACCTATACCCACGGTTCTCCAGAAACGTGGGTATAGCTTTCCTACGTTTTGGCGGGGAAAACAATTAGGTGGGACACATAAAATATTTGGTGGGGACACATTTATTCACGGTTTAGATTAATATATTTAGGTAATTATAAATATTTAATTAAAAAAATCAAGTAGCTTGGTTGGTAAACTGTTCGTTGCGGACCTTGCAGGTCGTCAGATCAAAACACCCTGGCCGCATTTTTGAAATTTTATTACCCCATGTGAATAATATTAATATAAGTCTATAAATATATGTACATATAATGTATGTGAATAACAGCTTGGATGGTTCGTTTGAGGAGCACTGCCACGATGCCTTGGGCGAGACGTGGTTTCGAAACCCACTCCTCTCAGTTTTTGAATTTAAATACACTGGATTAATATATATAGGTAGACAAATTTATATATAAGAAATACAATTTGCATGTTGGTTGGTCCTTTGGTGGAGTGCAGCCACGTGAATCCACCCGTGGTGTGAATTCGAAACCTCTCCAGTGCTATTTTTTTTAAAAAAATAAAACCCCCACGGTTTGAAAACCGTGGGCTGTGTTGTGTGCCATGCTTTTTGAGCGTGTGCCACATTTCAGTCCCCTATACCCACGGTTTTCCAAACCATGGGTATAGACTGAGACCCCTATACCGACACCATTCCAGCCCATGGTTCCCAAAACCGTGGGTATAGGATATACTCACGGTTTTGGGGGTTATACCCACGGTTTTGAACCGTGGGTATAAGTCGTGTTTCCAGTAGTGTATAGCCACAGTTTTAAAACCATGGCACTAGGTCCATGGACGGAGAATATTTTTTTCTAGTAGTGATTAAAGATTATTTTCCTCAATAATATTTTATTGGTATTTGAAACGTATTTCTATATATCAACATAAAAAATCCTTGTATTAATTATCCTAAACTGAGTAATTATTGATTAAATTGTATTTTATTATTCAATATAGATATTTTATAAGGCATGTTATTTATTTTGATTAATTTATATAATGAATTATTTGGAATGGTAGTGATTGGTGGGGCCCAAACATTATATTTCCCCTCGAATCATTGATAGGTTCTCATGAGATGAAAATATTGGAAAAATTAAATGGATTTATACAAGTTGTTTTGAACTGTATGGAGGATGGGTCATGAAAGTATAGTTCCTCATGTGCCTTAGATAAGATGCCCAACAGTTAAGAATTTCCATTATCGATATTTCAGTTATTAGTCATCAAATATATTTTGTGTCGACCTGTTAATGGATACATTTAATTTTAATTTCATTGATTAAATGGAATGTGTTTCAATTTATTACCTTTCCCTATTGAATATATCTTATATATTTATTTAAATGGATTGTGTTACCATTTATTTACCTTTTCATGTTGATTTATTATCAATTTTTTATTATTTATACCACTTTACTTACCATTAATGAGATTTTGATCTCACCCATATTATGTTTCCTTTCCCAAGGTTATGAAGAAAAAATATTTGAATTAGCATTGAAGGATACCTTTATTTAATTTTATTATGTATAATGTTTTTTTTATTTCCCAATGTATTATCGATATAATTTAGCTAATATATATTTCCATGACTACTATACTCAATTTTCTTTTGGGGTTTGATTCTTTATAATCATAAAAATGTAATAAAATAATGCACCGACTCTAGGCTTCTGTGGTCTGTGTGATACAATTGGTACTAGTGGGGGTTTAACAGTATCCTTGGGAAACAATATTTAGAAAACATAGATTATGGAAAATGACCATATGATATACATTCAGGATAACTATATAAGAACATCATATAAATTTGGTAAGAGAGAGGTTATGTGGGTATTTATAGAAATACAACCCTATCAGGATATTATAAGTGGATGTGGTTCTTGCACATATGTACCTATGAGTAAAAACATCGACAAGGTGTGTCAGACTTTACTCAATGTAACCGGGTACACAAAAATAGGCCTTACTAAGTAGATAGTTTCACACTCTTAGGGAGTACACTTAGGATAATTCATCTTTTCTTTACAAACCATTATGAAGGATTTAAGGATATCACCAAAGAAATCATAATTTTGATTATGAGATTATCCATGCATAATTTTTTCAATATAGGATATGTGTTAGGAAATATTTATAATTATAAAAAGTTTATAATTTTATATAATATTTTATATAAATGGAATCTGGAAGGAGAAATTATGTCAACAAATGTGTTCTATGTAGTGGTTTCCTTCCTGAGAAAGTCAATGTAGCTAGTTTTTGAACTGAGAACATTATGGATATATTAAGGAAATTTATTCATGTTATGACACGTAACCTTTACCGGATGGAGGAATTTATTACCTAGAGAGAATATTCTATGCTGGATCTCTTTATGTAGTATAATTCTCCGTATTTTAGTAGGAATACAAATCCAATTATAGCTCAGAAATAGATTAAGTATCTGGAGGAGATATTTAAGACCACAGAATTCAGAAAAAAGTAAAATATTATACTTGCAGTCTATTGTATATAAGGTGATGAAAATCATTAGAGGTATTTAATCTATATTAAAAGGTATAATGATTAAATTTAACTCATTTAATGGATAACTTTTATTGAGAAATTATATGATAAATACATTCATCATGATCACCAAATTGAGATGAAAAAAGATTCATAGATTTAAGAAGAGGGAAGAATAAAGTATAATAGTTTATGAATCTACATTTATAAGGTTATCCAGGTTTGCTACAGATTATATAAACAATATGCAGTGTAATATTGATAATTTGTTTGAAGGACTCAAGCCAAGTATCTAAAGGGAATTGGTATACCAAAAAAATTTATCATACAATGAAATATTTTTATGTGCTACCAATACAGAGAAATAATTCTCCAATACATATGGATTCAATGGTAAGTAAGATAATAATGGAAAGGAAAAAATATTGATAAAGGTAAGAATAGAAAGAAGAATTATCCCACATGTGATAATTATAGAAAGAATCACCCTTGTAAATGCTTGAAAGGATTTGGATTATATTATATGTAAAAAGAGAAAGTTCATAAGAAAATGTAATGAAATTTGAAGAAGGGAGAATATGAATCTTAGGGATAAATCTACAAGGAGATGGGGCACTATGAAAATTAATTCCCTAAGAATCAAGAAAATATACCTCATAAGAAGATATTGGACTAAGGTCAAGTAATTTTAATTGACACAACTAAAGTGGAATGATTAATGTACTTATGTGTTCGGATATATGAAATATGTTGTAAAATTATTTTATTTATGATGTTCCCACCATATTATTTCTGAAATATATAAGGATTGTATTTAAATACATTTTCATTAAGGATTTGAGATTATATGTTTAATGGTACCATGAAAAGTTATTCATTAGAAATATAAATGTTTTGAAAAAAAACATGTATAGGGAAAGAAAACCCTTAATATTTTCCTAATGTTGAGATAATGGTGAATTAATGATTAATTTGGAAAAGTTCTTAACACCTTTTAACTGAATAATTATTTTTTGAAATTTGGTCTATGTTATCCGTGATGGATTTTATAACACTTTTGGATTTAAGGAATATATCTAATAAAATGTGCCTTATATAATTAATATGTATTAATTCATGTTTCCAATAAGGTTTTATGGTTATTCTAGTAATCACCATATCTCAAGATGATACATAATGAATTTATAAACATGTTTTGAATGTAAAAATTTATAAATTTTTCATGTTGATTAAAGACTAATGATAAGTTCATATGTCAAATTCAGTGACCTTCCTTCAAAAGTGATGGATCGTAATATTTTATAAAATTTAATCGTTTATAAAATTTTTAATCATTTGAAGAGATTTTAGAGGTCAATTTATTACTTCACCATATGATTCATCACATGCTAGGATAATATGTAAAAAAATTTCAAGGAATAATAAAAGGAAATGATTATGTTTATAGATATATATATATATATATATTTACATATATTCTTATAGAGTAAAATAATTCCATAACAATATTAAAAATGATTTGAATCAAATATGGTGTCATAGTACATTCATTTCTAATGAATAAAATGGAACTTTATATCATAATAGATTTATGGCCTTATTATTGTAAAATTTATCCTAACCATGTTCTCTAGAACTCTCTATTATAATTTGATTGATATATTTTTCTTTTGTATCTTGGTTTCCATTTCCCATATGTTTTCTCCTACCAGGGAACCTAGTTACATGACCATTAATATTTCCTTTCTCCCTTATTAAGAATATTTGTTATTAACCCTTTTTATGATTTGGGTTATTTCAATAGAATTTTATTTTCAAATATATGTCCCCTAATTACTGAGAACAGGTTTAAATTGTGAGGATACAATTTAATTAAGGTCAGGATAATGTAACACCCTAAAATTATAATATAATAACCTTATATACAATAACATGCATGAAGTGGGACACAATGTGAGTAGGGGAATATAATACCCTATATACATTAATATATATTTACTATATTTGTCTATTTTAAATATTTTATATTTGTAAATGCATCAAACACCATGTTGTCTTTCATTAACCTTAAGAGTGAATTTCTTTGAAGGATTACATTACACATAAGATAGAGTTTTAAAAAAAATATTATTAAAATATTATTACTATATATATATTAATACATAATCTAGCTATTAAATTAGTGGTTATAAATAGTATAAAATAATGATACTGGATGGTTTATACAAATAGAATATGAATTTATTAGAACAAAAGTAATCCAACTACCTGAAAATGATTGGAAATAAATAAAGAGACTTAGGAAGGACAACGCCCCATGTTAAGTGCACTCAAACCACCGAAAAAGAAATCTGAAACATGGGTTAAAAAAATGAAAACATCATCTCACTTAGGGGAGAACTAGTGTAATAACATGGATGATCTAGTTGAAGGGGAAGAAAAGGTTAAAGATATCATTTCTGAATTAGAAAATCTTTTCCTAGACAACTTTAAACTAGCTAATGAAAATAAAAATCCATTACATGTCCAGATGAACAGAACTCCAATTCCACACCCATACTGAGTGTTGTTCACTCCCTAGGTGGGAGGGATACTCCACCTGCTCAACTGAATAGCATTGCATCCACTGAAGGCACTACTCACACTGGGGTAGTCATGCCAATGCTTGATATGAAGAAAAAAACCATTACCAATGAGACTATTATAATTGATACCCCCACTTCCCACACTTCCCCTTGATGTCCGTTAAGAAATGAAAACCAAAACATCACTACCAAGGCTTTGCATCCTATAACTCAAAAAAATTCAGATTTTGTAAGTCATGGTTATAATCTCTATGTACAAGACTCTACTAACATGTAGGAAAATAATGATACACTGCCAATGCTATAGTTATCTTATTCGGATATGCTCATTGTCAAACATTATAAGGAATATCCTTCAAAAGCTCTAGGTACACCTATTTCTTCTCTCTCACTTAGTGATGATTTCTTATTGAATAATGAAAATTTAATTTAAACCATATTACCAACCCTTTTTGGTTTCCTACTAAGAATTCCACAAACCCATTATTGCATGAATCATTAAAGGAACCGTCAATGACGAATCCTGACACATCCATCAATGAAGAGGATAAAACCACTAACACTCAAGAGTTTATAAGGTCTAAAAGGAACAAATGCTCTGGTAAATGGAAAAAGGGAATTTCTAACTCCAAATTTTAGTTTAAATGGATATTCTCTTTAGGAATTGTCAGGGAATATCTAATCATGACATGTTTGATGTTTTAAAAATAATAGTTCACACCCATCGTCCCAGGTTATTTGCTATTGTTGAACAAGAAATCTCTTTCTACTCTAAATACACATATTTTTGTCAGCTCAATTACATTTTCATTGGTTCTATCAATAACACCCTCAATGGGGATTCTTTACATATTTTTTGCATTCATATTTATATAATAAAAGTGTCTTCAATATCTATGATTAGGTTTTTACATTCTCTTTTAATATTGATGGAACTCTTGCTTATTTATCCTTTGTTTACGCTAAAAACAAATATCAAGAAAGTTGAACTCTCTAGTATGATCTCTCTCTTCAAATAAATAGCATTAATACCCCATATATTCTAATTGGTGATTAAAATTCCATTATTAACTCATGTAAAAAATTGGCCCTTCATATGCCTCTATTTCCACTAGAGTATTCAAACCCTCGATTGAGGGAAAATCTCTCTGAAATTAATCTTACAAGTGTGAAATACACCTGGTATAGGAGACATTACAACAAAGTGTTTTCTTCCAAATTATATGGAGGCATAAATTATTTTTATTTAGATAAATGGAACTTTATCTTTAGCACCACTCTCTATAGGTTGAACTCTGATCATCACCCCATTCTAGTCAGTACCTCATCCAAAGACATCAAACCTAGTATGCATTTTAGATTTAACATTTCTTGGTTCTTTGATGATTCGTGCTCCCATTTCATCCAAATATTTTGGTCCTCTATGTCACATAACAATGATTACATTCCGGTATCCTCAAATTAAATCATCTCAAAAAATCCCTTAAATACTGGTGTAGCTCCAAATATAAACAAGTTAACAATAAAGTCAAGCATCTTGAGAAGGATCTAAATGACTATCAAACCAATAACACCAACTCTAATCTTAACACTAATCCTAATAAAGATTTAAATAACACAATCAAACTCAACTCCATGATCACATTTAATGAAAATATGAGAAAACATGCGTTGAAAGTTAAGTGGTTAACAGATTGTGACAATAATACCAAATTCTATAATGGTCTTCAACATATCAGAAGGTCCCGCAAGCCGTTATCTTTTCTAAAGTATTGGGAAAAACGGAATGATAATAAAGTTGACATTTTCCATCATATTTCCTCTTACTATAAATCTATCTTTAATGGTCTGGAAACTAATAAAGACCTCCTTCTTAAGGTCATTCCTATTGTGATCAATGATGAAGACAAACCTTTCCTTTTTAACACTCTGATGGAACATGAAATCAAAAACACTATATTTATTATAAATCTTGATAGTTCTCTAGGTCTTGATATATTCAGTAATGGTTTCTTTCAAATTTATTGGTATATTATCTATAATTATGTATGTAATCTTTTTAAATAATTTTTCTCCAATGTGGTGCTACCTCATGCACTCAATGATCAATTTATCAGCTTAATCCGTAAAGTGGATAATTCCTCTGAGATTAATTGTTGTACACCCATTGATCATATCAATACTCATTATAAAATTATCACAAAAATCATTACTAACATACTTTCCACCATCATTGATTAAATTCTCTCCTAGAACCAATTTGGTTTCATAAAGGGAAGATCCATTCAAGAATACATCTGTCTTTCTTCAAAATGTGTCAACAAATTTTATAAAACCAATTGTGGAGGTAACATTTATATTAAACATGACATCAGTAAAGGCTTTGAAACCATGGACCAGAGCTTCATATTCAATTTCCTACACGGCATTGGTTTTAATGCATAATTCATCTCTGTGATCAAAACTCTTTTCAACTCAGCGCCTATCTCTATTATGATTAATTGCTCCCCAAAAGGTTATTTTAAATACACTAAAGGTATCATACAAGGTGATCCTCTCTATTCTATCCTTTTTGTAATAACAGACGTCTATCTTAGCCACCTGATTATTCATCTGGTGGCCCAGAATAAACTGAAACAAATTTAAGTCCATAGGAAATTTGACTATTATACACAAAATTTTATGCTTATGATTTTATTATCTTCATTTAAAGTGATAAAAGGAACATAATCATCCTAAAAACTACACTCCCATACTATGATGTGGTTTCTGGCTAAACAATTAGTTGGAAAAAATCCTGCATCTTCTTTGGAAAAATCTTCCCTCCATTCAAAAAATGTAGCATTATCAAAAACCTCGGTCTTAAAGAAGGTTTTATTCTATTCACTTATTTTATGTCCCTATAATTTTGGGTAGTCCCAAATCGTGTCATTTTGCGTCAATTATTGACCAGGTTTATAAATAGTTAGGTTCGTGGAAAGGTATGTCTCTCTCCATAGAATTAGGATTGCCTTGTTAAATCAACTATTTTCTCCAAAATGGTTTTCTCTATGTTGGTATATAAATTTCATTTTGGTCTAATATTAACAATGATCTTTTACATTAATAATTTCATCTGGACTGGTAGTACCATGGAATTAAAGCTTTTGACTATTACCTGGTCAACCTGTTGCAAGTCCATTGAGAATGGTGGTACTGGTATTAAAAATACAAAACTCTTCAATGAAGCCCTTCATGCAAGGCTTACATGGAAACTTTTTCATAATCTTTCATATGGTATCACCATTATTAAAAAAATATATTCCTTACCAAACTTATGATGGAAAAATCTAGTTTCATTAATTCTTCCATTTTCCTTAAATAAAACATTCCTTCAATAAATTATAATTAATGCCAGATGGGTGGTATCCCATGACTCTTTTATAAAATTTAGGTCGTACAACTGGGTTGGAACATCTTTAATTTCTACGATTTCATATAATTACACTCCTAAAAAAAGCTACTTCACTATTAAAGATATTTTAAATTCTCAACATAATGACATCCTTGATACTATTCTAAATGTTATTCAAAATTACTCTTTTTCTCACACTGAGGATTTATTGGTTTGGGAACTAGCTCACAATGGTATTCTCACCTCAAAAAATTTCTAGAATCATTATTGCGGTGATTCTGAGTTTGATTACAGCTAGTTCAAACATTATAAAAAACTTTGGATTAAACCATGGAGATTCAATCTCATGTTCCGTCTTTCTCACAATAGAGTTCTCACTAAAGTTTTCCCTAAATCCTTTGGTATCCAACATTACTCTATGTGTAGAATCTGCAAATAACATAGAGAATATTCCATCCACCTTTTTCTTTCTTATGCTACTGAATTTTCTCTTTGGAACTATATTCATTCCATTTTTTATTGCAGATGATTGTTTTGGATTATGTTAGAACTCAACTAATGAATTTTGCATAAATGGAAGGCTCTCAACAAATCAAGAATATTTTCATCTCTAAAGTTTCTGAAATCCACAACGTGATCTTGTATGATAATAATGTTAGTATCCATCCCAATTAATCACTCAATTTTAATGCAGGACAGATGCAGATCCTTGTCTCTATACATGATGATGCTTTATTACAATAGGGTTATTTCCACGAAACCATGTACTACTTTGGTATCTTGAAGTGGCTATAGATAAATGATAATTTGTTTCAACCATATCACACTCTAGAGGTGTTCTGGAGGGCCACTTTACATAGATGGATCAAAATCAATATAGATGGTGCCTTTAAGAGAAAACTGGGGCCCGTAGGGTGTGATGTGGTCTTTAAAAATCATCTCAAGAATAATCATGGATGTTCCATGGGAAAATGTTGCTATGAAACCTCCTTAGAATCTGAGATGAAAGGTTTGATCCATGCCATTTACTTTTACATCCTATTTGGGTGGAACAGTCTCTGGATTTAATGTGACTTGATGACCATCGTGCAAGTGATTTGGAATGGCATAAATCATCTTGCTTGGATGAATACTACTTTTTGTATGGATTATAGCTATTCTCATTCATTTATCTACTATATCCTCACACATGTGTATCGAGAATCCAATACTGTTGCAGATGGCCTTTCCAACATTGGGGTCAATCAAGACATCACCTGGATTGATGACCTCCATGTCGATCGGATTTTCTTTCATGAAAAAGATTGTTACATGATCACATACGTTAGAATCTTGTAATCTCTCATTTTTTTCTTTATAATTATGTTCAGTTATACCAAAAAAATGAATAGGAAACTGATTGAATATAAAGGAAAATATTATTATCTTTATTCTTATAAAACTATTTTACACTAATAAATTAAATTAATTAGTTTTGTTATATAAATATTATGAAGATATATTATATATTAATTATAATATTTTTTATAATCATTCAATATATTGTATATGATTAAGATAAAAACAAACCCAATTTTAGGCAAAATATTATTTTTTTATTAAGGAATTTTTATAAACTTTTAATGGAGAACCAATTTTAAATTCAATTTTTTGAAATTTATAAATTTAATATGTCAAAATAAAAATCACATATGAAATAGGAACATAAAAAATATGTTATGGTAAATTTTTTATATTTTTTTGAGGTTTCATTATTTAAGGAATAGTGAAATGTACTGAATTTTAGTTAAAAATGATTTTTCATCTAATTTATTTTTAAAGCTAAAATAAATTTTAAATTGGTTTAAAAGTTTATATAGACTTATATTTTATCAACTAAACCAATTTTGGTCATTATAATCAATTTCACTTTTAAAGTGACTATAAAAACATAGCAAACATTCCAACGTTTTTATATTAACAACTTGCATTGTTGTCTCATATGCAGGATTGAATTTAAATTAATTTATAAAACTTATCTGATATTATTTTATAAAAATGAATTCCATATTTAGAATTATAATTATTTATAATGTATAATAATGTCAACATAGTTTTTAAAAAAAAATATTAGTGAAACTAATTAATATTAATTAAAACGATTTTCGTAAAATTAATCATAATAAGGTACTAAACCTTAATATTAAGGGACCAAATGACCAATAAACATTTCCAAGATCCATTTTATGAAAATATTTAGACAATACCCTTCCTCTAATAATCTTTGTAATATTATTTGGTCAACATTTAATTGGAAAACATGGGTGGAATTCCCTTTCCCAAAATTTACAAGAGTGCCACTCCTCCTCCTCTATAAAAGACTCCTCTCATGCCACTTCCTCACACATATCAATGAAATTTTTTTCAACAAATATTTGACCAAATAGATCATAAAAATATCTCCACTCATCCTATAATCTTCCCCTTGGATATAAATCCATCCAAGGAAGTCCTTTGGTTCAAACCCAAAGGAGTTACTCAATTAAGAGTAACATCTTTTCGTAAGCTCATTAGTATTATTTCAATTATCCACCCGTAAAATATTCTTATTAAAGTATTATATAAAAAACATCTTAAATATACAAGGAATATTTTTATTGTAATGATTCTACCTATACATACACGCACTCCCATCTAATGGGTAACAAAGAAACTGTTTTTGTGAACGAAAAACTATCGCCTCATGAAATGATGCTTGTTGGTTCTTTATTCACCACCTATCATGGTGGTCATTATGACAGAAACTATATTAATATATGATATATAAGATATTTTTTATTTTATTATTATTATTTTAATTATTTTATTACACAAAACCTAATTTATTATATTTTGTGTAAACATGATAATAGTGTTTGTGGAAGTGTGGACTACAGCTTCCTTAAAGCGATGTGACTACTTCACACTGTACAAGGAATGCATAAAGGAAGGTTCTAATAAACCTATATAACATATATAACATAATTATATCACTTTAATTATAATATTAATATTCTTTATCAAATTTTCATTCTTTTAATACTATAATTAATTGAAAGTAGAATTCACGCTTACGTACGACCTACCGTCTCCATGAATGGTGCACTTCATTTATTATATGCAAATATTATAAAATATTATAAATAAAAATTTATTGAATATATAATATAATAATTTCACATTTTACATTATGGATATGAATAAATAATTATCTATGTAATATTAATTGAAATTAATAATTCAAAACATACTTGAGAAAACTAGGCAATTAACACCTGAAATAGTTAAAATAAGAAAAAAAATGTCAACAAACCGGTAATAAATATTGTAAGATGTTAATATATGATACTATAAATATGATTATTTTTATTCTATATGTTAGTAAAATATTTTAATCCACTATACATGATGATAAACACAACATAACAATAATAAGTTTAAGGTAAGATATTTCCTCCTTATTTAAATTCCATTGAGACATATTTTTTGTTATGAACAAATTCACTTTTATATGATATATATACTACCCTTTGACATGTTATATCTGGAAACTAATTATTATCATTATATTATAATTTTAATTTAATCTTATTCCCTCTTGAAGGTTATAATTTAAAATGATTCAAAGGGGTATGGGTCTCTTTGGAATGTTTGAGGATTATTTTCCTCAAGAACATTTTAAAGATATTTCAAGGATATTTCAATTCATTAAAATCAAAACCCCTTTCTGTTACTAATTATCCGCTAAGGAATTATTGTAGAAATCATATTAATTATTCAATATAGATATTTGGTAATGAAAATTTTTAATTTAAATTTATTTATATGAAGAATTATTTGGACTGGTAATGACGGGTGGAGCATGGACTTTATATAACCCCTCAATGCATGGATAGGATTTAAGGATACTATTTTGTTGGAAAAATTAAATAGGTTTATACATGTAGTTTTAAACTATCGAAAGGATGAAACTTGACAATATAGGTCCTCATGTACCCTAGACATGACATCCAATAATTAATAATTTACTTTATAGATATTTTAGTTATTATTAATCCATGATATTTTCCATCTATGTATCTATGGATAAATTTAAATTTATGTTCATTGATTTTGTGGAATGTGTTTTAGTTTCTTACCATTAGATATTGAATATTCCTTATCTCATAATATTAATTTCATGTTTCATCATTTATTTATCTTGAAACATTTAATTATTTGCACAAATTCACCATTTCTTCCACTTTACAGACCCTTACTAAGTATTTGAGATCACCCTTATTATGTTTTCTTCCCCCAGGTTATGAAGAATAAATATTTGAATAAGCATCCAAGGATTAATTTATTTCATTTTTTTAAATATAATTTTTTATTTTTTATTTCCTAATGTATTATGGGTATCATGTATGTAATATGGATTTCCATGACTTATAAACTGATCAGTCCTTCGGGATTTGATTCCTTGGCATCATGCCAATGTAATAAAATAATGCATTGGATCTAGGCTTCTCGTGTCATGGTAGTACAGTCTTGCTGCACACCTATTTCTTATACCCCAAATGGGTATTCTTCGGGAAGTCACAAAATCTTTATTAACCATCAAAAATAATTTAAATAAATGGTGATTATGAATGAACAAGGATAAAACTAAGGTATCATATATTAAAAAAAGAATGTGACCTGATTCAGAAATAATATAGTAGGTTTTTATGGATTATGGGGTTTTCAACTATGATTATTATTTCTAAGATAATGATTTTTTATTTTAATAAATATATGGAACCTAAAGAAATGATGTTATTGATGAGCTTATTGGACAATGCAATGATTTTACTCTTAAGAATCCCAATTCTATGGGAAATGGAATACAAAATCTTAATGTTATTCTCACAAAACATTATCAGGATTTGAGTCAGTCTGGACTCCCGAATGAGAAAATTAGGGAACAATATTATGTTCATCCCTTTATGAATAAATATCCACCTTATTTTAGGCGGACTTCTAATACACTAGTGGATGAATAATGGATTAGTACAACTTATAAGATATTTTCCATTCTCCAAGGGTGGACTCTAATCAAGAATATGACATAGTAGGATTAAATTTTCTCCATGGATTGGTTAAAGTTTAAGAACTTATTTATCTATAATTACATTCCGCATGTTCATTGTACGAAGATAGTTAATGAGTTCATTGAGTTAAAAAAGGATGACGAATCTATTTCTACCGATAAGGATAATTTTAAAAGACATGTGAGGAATGATTCTGAAATCATCATAAAACCTGAAATTATGGTCAACCAGTTCTTCACAGGATATATGAAAAGTATATGAAAGGAATTATCCATAAGAGTCATTAGCAATTATAAGGAAGTTTACTGATGTTCCATTAAGGTGGAAATGGCGGTTGGAGTTATGTAGTTGTCTCATGGGTTTGGTAATAAGGGAAATATGAGATTCAATGGGAAATATAGGAACCATGGAGAAAATAATATGATATTTCATTTATTCTCAATGTGTGGAAAGAATCATGATGGAAATTTTTTTAAGGGGATTGAAAAATGTAATATGTTTGGGGTGGATGGTCATATATCTTTTGACTATCTAAGTGGTAGAAAAAAGTTAGATAATGATGAAAATATAAATAAAACATCAAATAATGAGCCACCTAGACATCAGTTTTAGTGTGAGGATAAGTTTCATTATTCTAACCAATTCCCAAACCTGTTGGTTAATTGTGATGGTTGATGTTATCATCCTATAAAGCCAAATAAAGGGGAAATATCATAAGAACATTGTTTCTGATGATGGGTAAGATAATGACATGGTAATAGGTACACATACCATCCAATCTAGAATTATAAATGTCTCACCACTGGAAATTAGATCTTTCCCAACGCTTCTATACCAACGGTTTGAAAAAACCGTTGATATAGGTCCCCTTTCCCAACAGTTTGTCCAAACCATTGGGAAAGGCCCCCAAATTAGCCACTTTTCCCAACGATTTGGCCAAACCGTTGTGAAATGCCCTCAAGGTGGAAACTTTTCCCAACGGTTTGGACAAACCGTTGGGAAAGCTGGACCTATAGCAACGGTTTTGCCAAACCGTTGGGAATGGTTCCCAAATATGCCACTTTTCCCAACGGTTTGGCCAAACCGTTGGGATAGGTCTACCTTTCCCAACGGTTTGGCCAAACCGTTCGGAAAAGTGGGCCAAAATTCAACATCCTTCAGAGAATGAAAATCCCAACCAAAGACCTATACCAACGGTTGTTAAAACCGTTGTTATAGGTACTTTCATTTTTTATCGAAACATTATACCGAGAACATTATATAAATCAAAATATAAAGTATTTATGAGAGGAAATATATATATTTATGTAATTATGATCACAAAAGTCATGTTAGGTTAGTGGTTGAGTCGTTCAATGATAAACGAGGGGTCCTGGGATCAAATCCCACCGGATGTTTTATTTTTGGAATTTATATACCAACGGTTCCATCACCGTTGGTATAGATTTCATATTACCTATAACAACGGTTCCCAAAACCGTTGGAATAGGTCTATACAAACGGGTTTTGGAAAACCGTTGGTATAGACCTATCACAACGGCTTACTTGGCTTCGGTTCTCCAAACCGTCGGTATAGGCTATACCAATGGTTTGGAGGCCTATACCAACGGTTCCAAACTGTTGGTAAAGGTTAGTTTTCCAGTAGTGTCTTATTTAATTCTTGATAATCACATTATTTCATACATAAATAATTTTGTAAGGGTTTCAAAATTACACCCAAATAATTTGATGTGGTATTAGTATAGAAAACCCATAATGGTATGATGATCTCATATCAATTCTATTATTCATCTCTAATAGATGTTGGTGGGAATGTGCTTCTTATAAATGATTTTTTCTTCCTCTAGAGAAATTTTATTTCATCCCATTAATGGATTTTATTTCTCTACATAAATACAACAGCAATTGTTGTGGAAGGGAATTTATGTTTGATATTCCAAACCATCCAATGATCATCTATAAATTTGATTATAAGTATGATCTCCCACTAGATATTAAATCCAATGCATGGGTCTTAATTCCCATTATAAATGGGTGTTTATAAAAAATGGTTGGGGAGAACATGATATCAATGATATGACTATTGTATGAGAATTTATTGATGTTTTTTTAGAATATTTCTCTATCCTTCCAAAAAAATCTGAATTTTACTTCTCAATAGAACTCATATATATTTCCACACCATTTTCAATGGATCATATAGAATCACACTGATTGAGTTGTAGTAATTGAATAAGAAACCCCTATAAAACATTGATAAGGGATTCATTCTACCAATTGTGTCACCTTGGTGTGCACCTATTTTTTTATCAAAAAAAAAATTGATCTACGCAACTCTATATTTATTATTGAGAGTTGAAAAATATCATGATTAGGAACAAGTATCATCTTCTACATATGGATTACTTATTTGACCAGCTACAACGAGTTCAATAAATTTCCATGACTGTCCTTCATTCTGGATATCATTAATTGCTGGTTAATAAGAAGGATATACTTAATACAATATTATAAACAAGTCATATACACAATGAATATATTGTTATTTAATTTTTCTCTTATTAATTCCCATAGTATCATTTTATATTAAATGAATAAAGTCTTTAATGATTAACTTTATCAGTTTGTGTTAGTCATTATAGATGATATTCTTAACTATTCAAAGATAATGTAAGAGCATAAAAATCACTTAAGAATTTCACTAAGGACCCTAAGTGATGAAGAACTATATGAAAAACTTAAAAAGTGTGAATTTTGGATACAAAAGGATTAATGTTTTAGTCATATAATCTCAAGAGAGTGTATATCATTAGATCCATTAAAGACATAGGCTATTGAATGTTGGTCCAATCCAACCACATTAACTATGATCTATAGTTTTCATGGTTTAGATTTATATTATTGATGGTTTTTGGGGAGTCTCTCTTGACTATCTAATCCTCTTACCAAGTTATCTCAAAAGGGAGAAAAGTTCCTCTATATAGAGAAATGTGAAAAAAAGTTCAAGGAACTAAATAAAATGTTAGAAATTGCCCTTATGATTAAATTACCCTATAGTGGAGAAGGGTATGTAATCTTTATTGATGAATTTATGAAGGTATTGAGATGCATTATTAGGAAAAATATCAGGGATTTACCTAATTTCATAGAAAATTTGAAGATTCATTAGAAAAATTTCCCTACTCATGATTTTGAGATAGCATGAAAAAAATTTTAGTTAATCATATAGAGGAATTATATTTATGGATAAAAGTGTGACATATATACCAGTGACAAATTTTTAATGTATATATCCACATAGAATTAGTAAAACACGCACCCATGATGATGGATAGAATTGATTAATGATTATGACTACTCTATACATTAACACATGGGGAAAGGCAACATGGTGGCCGGTGCTTTGACCTAAAAGGATCACGCTAAATTATCATGATAGCTATAAAAAGAGAAAAAATATTTCAGGATTTATAAATGATGGATATGAAAATCTGGAAGCAAGGGGGATAATATTATCTTTCTCAATTGAATGTTTAACCATATATCCAAGTGAGTATTTAAGAAGAATATAATAAAGATGTAGTGCTATAAAAGAAGTTTTGGAATGTTCCTATGTTTAACCATGATCTTGGTGGGATGATAAGGTTTAGGAACCGTGTATGAATTCCATATATACGATATTTGAATAATGATTTATTAGAGAAAGCTCGTAGTTCTTTATTCTCTATTCATCCTGAAATTATGAAGATGTATAGATATCTAAAAGAATACTTCTGGTGAGATTGAATAAATAAAGATATCCCAGAGTTTGTATCTCAATTTTTAGTATACTACCATGTTAAGGATAAAATAAAAAAGTCTACATTGATGTTACAACCATTAACCATACCAGAATGGAAATGGGAAAACACCACCATGTATTTTTTCATTAGACTCCCCAGAATGTTTAAAGGAAATAGTGTTATATGGGTGTTAGTCAATCTCCATACCAAGTCAGCAGAATCCATTTATATTATAGAAGACTTATCTTGCGATCAAATTCCAATGTTGTACATTAATGAAGTGGTATGGTATCATGGATTACCACATTCCACTATATCTATTTGGGAAATGAGGTCTACCTAAACGTTCTCTCAATGTATTTAGTAATCCATTGACATAGGATTGATTTTTAAAACTTATTATCATCCTCATATGGATGTTCAGTCTGAATGAACAATTAAAACAATAGAGGATATACTTATATCTTATTTGTCGGATTTAAAAATTATTTGGGATCACCACCTTCCTCTAGTTGAGTTTTATTACAAAAATATCTTTCAATCAAGAATTCATATGGATCCTTTTGAATCCCTTTATAGAAGGAATTGTAGACTTCCAACCTTCTGGAATTATGATAGATAATGGAAGATATTGGGTCCGAAGATAGATGAAGAAATGGTAGACAAGGTTAGATCCAATCAATTATATATAAAGGTAGCTAAGATTGTGTAGAAATTTTATGCTAATAATCACTGATGTGACCAATAATTTCATGTTATTAACAAGGTGTTTCTAAGGATTCCTCCATTGAATAAGGTTATGATATTTGGGAAGAAATGGAAACTAAGACCTATGTATATTGTTCACTTTGAAATTCTTAATCGTATCAGGATGGTAGTATTGAGTCAATAATGTTTTCCTTATGAATTTTCTCATTCCTTTTTGTTTTTAAAATCAAAAACTCCATATACTTAAGAAAATATATATTTTACTTATATTAGGCAAATTTCCTTTCCAAAGGAATTTACCCCTACCATATTTTCATTGTTCATATCAATATTTTTCTTAAGTATAAAAATTGGATTCATATCCAAAACCTCAGAATCATATAAAACTTAGACATAAAGCATTCTATTTTAGAATCCGAATTCTGGATACGATCTCTAATGAAGTTCAACACTGAATTCTGGATACGAACTCTAATGACGTTCAACTCCAAATTGTGGATACAAACTCTAATGAAGTTCAACTTGGAATTCTGGATACGAACTCTAATGAAGTTCCTCTCTGAATTCTAGATACGGACACTCAATAAGTTCCACTCCAAATTGTGGATACGAAATCTCATGTAGTTCGACTATGAATTCTGATTACTAACTTATCTAATATTCTAACTCCGAGTTTTCTGAATTCAGACTTCAAAATCTTATGGATTCTGACTCCAAATTTCCATGAACTATGACTCCGAACATTGTAAGTTCTGGTTCCGAATTTGATGAAATCAGACTCTTAATTTCCTTGAAATTCAGATTCTAGATTTCTATAGAATTCATGTTTCGAATTCCTACAAAACAGAATCTAAATATCTCTTTATTGTGGACATTGAATTATATTTTGGTTAGACTCCGAACATTGATTTGATCACATTCCGAACATCATTTTTACTTATGCTTACACTTGTTTCATTAAAAAACGATGTCGTACTTTCAGTTATTGAATAACTATTGGTTTAGCGACACGTGTACATGTCCCTCCGAAATTCAAGGAGAAATATGACCGTTGGAGGAGGGTGCCGATCTTTGGGGCTTCACCTATAAATTGGATCTCATTTGAAAAGAAGCTACATATTTTTTAATTTTGGTGATCAGAACTTTTTGAAGTGATTTCAAGAGAGATAGGCTCTTATCAACTCTTAAAACATCATGCAGAACGTTTGAACAGCTTGTTCAAACTTTTCCTTGTGCATACTTTCTTTTTGAGACTCCAATTTTTGATGATTAAAATCGAGGGCTTCTGAAGATAGGAAGACAGAGGATCCAACACCATGAAGTTGAGGTCTTCCGTGCTGAGGAAGACAGAGGTGCCGACTACCTGATAGTTGGGGGATTGTGGGGATAGCAAGATAGACACTGATCTTTTTATCGAGGGCTTACCCTAGTGTGGGTAAGACACACATTCTTTAAAGTATAAATCAAGGGACCCCTTATCCAGTGTTGTTGGATACCATTATCTTTCGGTTAAAAGAGTTTTTGTTTTCTCCTGTAGTTTTTACTACTATGTTTTTCTGCTTCATTTTGTATTATTAAGGAAAGTATAACCTTTTTATACTTCCTTACTTTGACTCTGATTTAGTTAGATTCTATACGTTTTAAGGTAGAATATATGTTGGTGTAAACATTTATTAAATTTTATTTTTAGAATTACTCTTCCAGAATCAAGCAAGTCTTTAGAAATTTGAGGTGTTTTGAATTTTGGTTATCCAAAATTTTAAATGTATACAATTCACCCCACCCCCTCTTGTATTTGTATCTCATTTTACTTATTCGATCCTACGTTTGGTATTATAGAGTATATCATACTCAGAGTCATATCATCCGAACAATTGGTATCAGAGCATTGGTTCCAACTGAATTAATCTCATGATTAGATTCAGAAGTTTTTTTCTTAACATTCAGATTCATATTTCTAGATTCATACTTTTTAGAATCTATTTTTCAGAATCATAGTTCGGAATCACTTTTTTCATAGAGATACATTTTTTCTTTCTTAGAATATTTTCTCTTATTTACAAACTTACAATTCTAAAATGTTTGTGTGCCAAATTTTTTCTTAAGGATGGAAGGTTTAAATGTTGGTTCTATCAACAACAAAAATCCTACTAGACCACAAATTTTTTATGGTAATGATTATGAATATTAGAGAGATCATATGAAGACTTTCATTATCAATACTGGGGTAGATAACGTTTTCATGCTTACTATAGGATATAAAATTACTGACAAGGATGTAAGTGTTTTTACTAATCAAGAAAAGCATTAATACCAACTCAACTATAAGGTATGCAATACTTTGCTTTGTTCAATGATTAGGAACATATATAGCCAAATTTCTTCTTGTGAAACAGCTAATTGTATATTGAAGAAACTTGAAGTGACACATTTTGGTATATCTAAAGTGATTGAGACTAGAAGAGCCATGATAAGAGATGAGTATCATGGTTTTAATTTTCCATATGGAGAACCAATTTGTAAGGTGAAATAGAGATTCATGAAAATCGTGAATAACTTACAATATATGGGAGAATGGTCTAGATGATGAAGCCTTAGTTGACAAGATTATTGACATCATTCCCAATGAGTGGGAATCAAAGAGAACTGCTATCGATGAAAACAGAAAGGTTACTCAAATTTCTCTTGATGAACTGTTTGGAACCCTTCTTCAACATGAGACTAGAATGAAGAGAGATGCTGACAAAATAAATATGAAAAATTGGAATGATAGTGTTGCTTTTACTATAACTTCAAATAACATGAATGCTAAGTCTCCGGAAAGAGTTACTAGATCTAGATCTAAGAAGGTTATTATCCAATCTGAATCAAGTGAGGGTGAAGTCTCAGAAAATGAGTTAGCTTCTCTTTCTCGAATGATGAACAAGATAGTTGGTTAGAGAAATTTCCAATCTAAGTATAATAAGAAGGAAAGGAATGATAAGAAATACTAAGAGGTCACATGCTATTAATGGAAGAGAGCTGGACACATAAGACCTGATTGCCCTATGCTCAAAAGAAAAGAGAGAATAGAGAGGAATTTTGAAAGGAATAGAAAGAACTATTACAAGTCCAAAGATAAGAAATTTTTGAAAGCTAATGACACCTGGAGTGCCAGTGGTGGTGACTCTTCTAATGAATCTTCAGATTACGAATCTTCTAGACAGAAGAATCTTGGACTCATATCCAGACTACACATTGATAATCATTGCATTATGAATAATGTACCCATTGCTGAATCCTTGACCAACGTTTCTCTAAATGCTAATGATAGTAAATATTATAACTCTTCTGATGAAGAATATTATTCTGATGAATAAAATACTTTACCTGCCTTTGAATTAGTTTATAGGTATGCTGGACATCTTGATATTGAGAACTCAAACTCATGAAAAATCTTGATAAAGAAAACTCTAGGAATACTATTCTTACTAAGGAAATAGTAGATCTTTCTAAAGATCTTGATAAGAAAAATACTGATTTTGAATGTATTTCAAAAAATTTACAGGAAGTAAGTTCTGAGACGAATAAACTTTCTAATGATTTAGAAAACGTAATTTATAAGAAATTTTTTTTCGAGCCTAGCTCTAGTTCAAATGCTTTTGAAGATAAGAACTTATTTATAAAACTCAAATCTGAAATTTTTTTCTTTAGAAAGTGTTTTTCAAACTTTACCCATGGTAAGAAATTTTTTGATAAAATTTATTCACAAATACGACCTCGAAGGAATACTTCTGGTTTTGGGTACACTAGTTCTAAACCGATTTTTAGTAACATCTACTTTTTTCATCATAGTGACCCATTTTGCACAAAGTGTCAATGTGGTGGTCACTGGGAAAAGAATTTTTCTTTAAACAAAACCCAATATTTAGGATTTCATAAAGCTTATTTTTCAAAGAAGATGTGGGTACCCAAAATTTTACTTTCTAAAATTTCTGAATCCAAGAAAGTCTGGATTCCAAAAACCCAACTTTTTCTTATTTTTAGGAAAATAGGGAAAGTACCAACAACAATACTTGGTACATGGATAGTGGATGTTTCCAGCATATGACTGGTAACAAAAACAATTTTGAAAAGATTATCAAGACAAAATGAGGAAAATAACGTTCAGAGATAATGCTCAGGAAGATATTATTGGTATAGGTAACATTTTTCTTCTTGGAAAAACATTGATTTCAAATGTTTTATTTGTTATGGGTCTTAAGAACAACCTCATCTGTATAATCCAATTATGCGATGAATGATACCTTATGAATTTTAGGAATGATAAGTTCTTGTTACACATTTCCAAGGAAGAATTTATTCTTTCTTCCAATAGGAAAGAGAATGTTTACACACTAAACTTAGAAGACCCTATGAGCCAAGAATTACCTTTCATTAGTGAAATGGAAGATCATTCTTGGTTATGGAATAGAAGTTTAGGACACTGTAACCTTAGGAACTTATGAAAGAACTCTAAGAAAGGTTTAGTTCAGGATTTACCAGAGCTTATATTTGATTCTTCTAAAGTTTGTGATCCTTTTCAATATGGAAAGCAACATAAATCAAGTTTTAAATCAATTGATGAAGACTCAAAAACTGATGCATTACAGCTAGTGCACATGGATCTTTTTGGTTCTATACAAACTCTAAGCATTGGGGGAAAATATTTTATATTTGTTTTGGTTGACTATTACACTAGATTTACATGGGTCTATTTTCTAGAACAGAAGTCTGAAGCTTTTTCTTATTTCAAAATTTTTAGAGCCCAAGTCAAAATTAAAAAAAAACCTTCCATTGAAAACTATTCATAGTGATCATGTAGGAGAATTTTAAAATTCTGATTTTGAAACTTTTTGTAGTATAAAAGGTATTACTCGCAACTTTTCAGCACCCAGAACACCTCAACAGAATGGAGTTGTTGATAGAATAAATATAATTCCTCAAGAAATAACTAGAACCATGTTGAGTGATTATTCTATAGCCAAAACCTTTTGGGCAGAAGCTGTAAGTACTGCTTGTTATACTATAAATCAAGTTTTTATTGGGCATTTTCTTATTAAAACACCTTATGGGTTATAGAATGGTAGAAAACCTAGAAATTCTTACTTTATCGTTTTTGGTTGAAAGGTATTAATTCTGAATACTAAAGATAATTTAAATAAATTCACACCAAAATATAATGAAGGAATTTTCTTAGGCTACTCCACAACTTCTAAGGATTTTAGAGTTTTTAACAAGAACAATTGTACTATTGAAGAAACAGTACATGTCAAATTTGATGAAACTAATCCTTTTATTTTTAAACAACCCCAACCTCCATCCTCAGATGTGTTTTAAAAAAATTATTATCAATCTATGATACAAGATCCATCTGATAAGGAAAATGTTCAAGAAGATGGTTCTGAAACATTTACCACAGAAGATTTCCTACCTTATGTTGATTAACAGATTCTTCAAAACCCAAATCAGTTGTTTCTTAAGAATCAACCTAGTGATAGTATCATTTGTGATGTGAATCAACCTGTAAGGACTAGACGTTACTTATGAAATTAAGTAGAACATCTATTATTCCATTTTCAATTAGAACCAAAAATCACTAATATTGCTTTAGGTGATGATCATTGGATTAAATCCATGCAAGATGAACTAAATGAATTCTAAAGGAATAAAGTACGGACCTTGGTTGAAAGACCTAATTAAACTTCTGTTATTTGAGTAAAATAGGTCTTTAGAAATATGAGTGATGAAAATGGATTCATCGTTAGAAATAAAGCTAGATTAGTTGCTAAAGGCTATAATCAACACAATGGAATAGACTATGATGAAACCTATGATCCAGTAGCTAGACTTGAATCTATTCATATTTTACTTTCCTTTGCAACATTCTTCAATTTCAAACATTTTCAAATTGATGTGAAATGTGGATTCTTTAATGGTTATGTTCAAGAGGATGTTTTTCTTGAACAAACTCCTGGCATTGAAGACACAAAAAATCTTGATCATGTTTTTAGACTTACCAAAGCTTTGTATGGTCTTAAACAAGCCCCTCGAGATTGGTATGATAGACTTATAGGATTTTTGCTTTAAAATAAATATGTTAAGGTAAATGATGATCCAACCCTTTTTATAAATAAAGACCAGAGAAATGTTTTGATTGTTCAAATTTATGTTGATGACATTATATTTTGTTCAACTCAGTAATCTTTAACTCATTCCTTTGCGAATCTAATGAAATCTGAGTTTCAAATGAGTATGATGGGTGAGTTAACATTTTTCATTGGTTTTCAAATTTCACAAAAACTTGAAAGAATCTAAATATCCTAACATAATTATATTAAATATCTTGTTAAAAAGTATGGATATGACAACACTAAAAGTATTAGTACTATCATTGGTACCTCAAATACACTTGATCTTGATGAAGCTGGGAAACCAGTGGATCAAACATCTTTTAGAGGTATGATAGGAAGCTTACTATACTTGACAGCTAGTCATCCAGAATTGATGTTTTCAGTATTCTTATGTACAAGATATCAATCCAATCCTAAGGAATATCATTTAAAGGAAGTGAAAAAAATTTCGCTACTTAAAGGGAACCATGGATCTAGGACTATTTTATACTTTGGAAAATGATTTGGTTTAAAAAGCATTTTAGATGCATAATTTGGTGGATGTATAATGGATAGAAAGAGTACATCCAGAAATTGTCATTTCATAGGAGATTCATTAGTTTCCTGGTCTTGCAAGAAGAAACACTCTTTAGCACTCTCTACTGCTGAATCTAAATATTTAGCAGCTGGATGTTGTTGTGCTCAAGTGTTGTGGATGCAACACACACTCACAGACTATGGCTTAAGTTTTACTAGGACTCATATTTTTTTTGATAACACAAGTTCCATTTACCTTAGTAAAAACCTTGAAAACCAATCTCTTGCAAAGCACATAGATATTATGCATCACTTTCTTAAGGATCACACACTAAATGGAGATACCATTCTTCAATTTATTGGAACACAAGATCAACTTTATGATATTTTCAAAAATCTATACCCTCTGATAGATTTGAATACATTAAAAAAATGTTAGGAATGATAACTATAATGTAATATTTCTTAATTATCTTCATTTTGAACCAATCTCCTTACAGCTATAAAATGATTTTCATAGGGGGAGTACATCTCTTATAACGTTTTCAAAAAAAAATCGTAATAATGTTTTTAAAAAAAATCTTTCAGAATATATTTTTTCATGTTTCTTGTAAAGAAGTTTTTTGAATTTTTCAGAATGAAATTTTTTGGATTGAATATTTTCGTAATGAAAATTTCAAAACTGATGATTTCGTAATGGAATTTTTTTAGAACGTAAATTTTCATGAGAGAAATTTTGGGAACTGAAAATTTTCGTAATGAGAATTTTCATAATGATAATTTTTTAATGATAATTTTCGTAATGTGAATTTTTGTAATAGGAAATTTTGCACTCAATCTTTTCTTAATGGAGTTTTGGTACTCAAAGCTTTTGCAATAAACTTTTTCACTTTATGTTTTTCGTAGTAAGTTTTTCATAGTAAGTTTTTCATAGTTAAATTTTCTTCAGGAAGAATATCACCTATCATGAATAAACTTCCTGGCCAATCCGAAAGGTGTGACTTCCTTACCTATGTTTTCATAATCATTTTTAGTTTCTAGTAGTTCCTTTTTCTTATAAAATTTATCGAATTCATTTCTTCTTAAATCCAAATGTTTTTGTTAAAACCTCAAAAGATTGAATTCAATATTTCCTTTAAGGTATGTTTTCAACCGTCAGATCAGTTCAAAGAGTTTTTTCAACTGTTAGATTGGTTTTGGAAGTTCAAAGGTCACCGCCATAACCTATATAAAGGGGACCCCCAATGGTTGTCCCACATTGTTTTCAAAGCCCTCGAGTTTCAATGATCAGCCTCAGTTCTTAAAGACCATTCCGAATCTTTCAGTGCTCCTCCATTCCGAATGTATGTAGAAGCCACTTCCCAAGATATTTCTTCTACGAAGCCAATATCAAATTGGTTAGTCTATAGGGAAAGGTTAGTCCATATGGACTTTTTCAGTGAGTATTATTCTCTAATTTCTATGAATATCAAACTCAATGGATGGGAAGATTTTTGCATATCGAATCCTGGGGATCAACATGCTGTTTATACAGATTTTCTAGTAGAATTTTATGAGTCCATTTCCTTCTATGAAGAATATGGCGGAGAAATATTTTCTTTTAAGATCTATGGAAATACTTATAGGCTATCTTACACCAAGGCTGCAAGCATGGTGGGATTATCATATGATGGTGAAGCATAATTTTGCTCACATATGCTACCAGATGTGCAAGGAAGTTTCACCAAAGTGAAGGAAATGAAATTCTTTGGACTCAAAGATGATAAAATAGCAAAGATTGATCATCTCTCCACCAACAACCGGATTCTACAGTTGTGGGTTCAAGGGTTTTTCGTTCCGAGAAGAGGTGACAAGGATAACCTAAAGAAGAGAGATAGTTACATCTTTGATTTATTGGTAAATCTAATAAAGATCAATCTAATGAGGAACATTCTTATTACAGCTTAGAATATCAAGAATGGAACTTTGAAAGCTCAAATTATCATGTATCCTGCTCTTCTCTCCATGCTTATTATTTGGTATCTTGATTCTTTAATGGTTGCTTGCACCTCCAAGATGAGAAATTGTAAGGTGATGATAATAAGTGATGAAACATTAAAGAGGATGAAAGCAGATTCTTCAAAAGAGTCAGGTGAGTTTTAAGATCTTCCAGAGGAGGAGGCAGAAGCCGTTCTGGAAAATGTGGAGAAAGCTGAGCCAGTGAAGAAGGTAGGTAAGAAGAGAAAATTGAAGCAAGTGGTGGCTGAAGACAAGATCCCTAAATCCAAGGAAACCCAATCCGCACATCCCAACCTGAAGAAACAGAAATCATATCCAGATTAGGTGGTTGCTAAATGGAGGGAAGATAATGAGAAAAAGAAATAAGGGGAACCTCAATTCGGATTGGACCCTGCTGAAGCTAAATCCTTAAGGGAGAAGACTTCTGAATACCTTGAGAAGGTAGAAAAAGATAAGAAGATGAAGAAGAAGATGTCTAAAGCTGATGTTGTACAATATCTTTTAAGAGACATAGAAATAGCTTCTGAGAGGATTCCCATACCAGAAACTTTTGTTGTCCAACCATTACCGGAGACCCCTGGAAAGAACTAATTAACTTTAGAAAAACCTAAATAGAAAAAAGTTGTAGAAAGAGAAGAAGAACAAGATGAAGTAGAAGAAGAAAAAGAAGAAGAAGAAGACAATAGTGATCTAGATGACTTGAATAAACTAGTTAAGGATTATCAAGAAAAGGCCGAATCCTCAAAGCATGTCAATCTGGGAAAGGGAGATGAGAAAGATGTAAGCAAGATGATGACAAGGAAGAAGAGATGGAAAATGAATTATCTGAGGAAGAAAGCTATGAGAATAATTTTTTTGAAGAAGGAGAGGAGAAGGAAAAACCAGATGAAGACAAAATTGTTCAACTATCTGAAAGTGTGGAAGAATTTCTTAATGAAGAATCCATTCCGAATGTTGATAAGGGCAAGAAAGTACTTAATGACACCCCAACAAAAGATATCATAAGGAAGAAGCATGTGGGTGGGTCTTCTAAAAGAAATTTGGTGGAAATTGAAGAAGAACAATCCCCAAGAAAGGTGTCTGATTCGGAATCATCAGCATTTGGTCATGACTTTGTTGTTGAGTCTCTGAAGAAATTGGTGGATACAATTCCGATCATTCTTACCATGGACTCCAAGTACCAGATGCTTCAACACATCTTAAATTAGAATCATAATCTCTATCCATGGTGATGGATAAGTGTGTGAAAATTGTGGCTGAGCATATGAATTTCTTTATTAATTATGATGTTCACAGAAAATCTTGTAGAAAAATCACTCTTTGGTCAAAGAATGTTGATGATGACTTGGATGAGTTTGATCTATTTCAGATTGATGTAAATGATGATTTTAATACTGAGGATTCCAAGATAAATAATCTTTAGTAAAATCTGACCCTTGAGCAACATTCTCTGAATCAACAATTGAAGGATCTGAATGGGAAGCTTAATTCTATTGCTCAAAGTTGGAAAGGGGAAATAGATCTCCGGATTGAGATCAAAGAAAAGCTTGTGAAGCAGGATGAAATTCTTAAGGCATAGTCTGAGACTCTTAAGTCTTGAGATGATAGGATTAAAGACTTATAAAAGCAAGCTTTGGGGGACCAGAAAGACTTAAAGAAGCTGAAAACCCTGTTGAAGATGTTAATCCCCAAGGAAAATAAAGACAAATAGACAAATCCGATTTTTTTTGTTGTAATGTCATTCCATGTAAAAATCATTTCAATCGAAATGAAAACTTTGGTTGCTTATGTTGATTGTATGTCTTTACTAATGTTTCAGGTACATTATTATTTTTCCAGTTCCTAAATTTTTTTTTGAAAATCACAAAAGGGGAGAAGGAAAAAGAACTACTCAAAATTAGGAGTAGGAAAAATCTAAAAGGGAGATGAAAAATTTCTAAGTAAAGAAGAGTTGTCCCTAAGTAAGGTGGATCTTATCTAAGGGGGATTTTCTCATTATGAAGTTTTTAATTCTCATGATAATGAAAATTCTATAACGACCCATACTTTACATACATTGTTAATACTTCAAAATTGAAGCACACTTATTACAACATATGACAAAACCACAAAGGACCGTATAGGTATAGTTTCTTTAGAAACTGGGAAACATAAACAACTGGTTCATAAATCTTCTACAGTGTCTCCCATTTATTTCATCATATATAGGGTCCCTTTTAGCATATTCTACTTAATATCCATCTTCCTGACCTGGGTAAAAGAAAACATAAAAGGGTGAGCTCAAATGCTCAGCAAGGGCAAATAAAGGAAATAAAAATCATATCATATCTTTTTGAAAATCAAAACCTGCAAAAGAGATCATAATATCTTAACATGGAATAAATCATAGAAGTGAAAATGAGATCCCCATAATCATAACATTAAACTTGAAACTTTGTGGCATGCACACATAATCATGGAAAATCATTTCTTGTTAGTCATGACTCATTGCCAAGACTATCTTAGTGGACAAAGTCCCTTTCTGAACCGAGTTCACTCCTCGTTTCAGTCCTGTATCACTGAACCGAAATAACCTTCCGTTCCAGCCATGTCTATCTCATGAGATATAAAGTTTTTACCCAATGCATTGGAGGGAGATATAGTTCCCACCCATCTTATAATGAATCCTTTCTTATGTGTGCCACATTGTCATAAAACATACATCATCGCATAACACAAGTAACAAAAATGGGATTCTTGAAACATCATGACATCATAAATCAATTCATATAAGATAATGGAATTCATAAAAATAATTCCATCACAACATGATCAAATCAATGTAATAATAGGGATAAAAATATAACCCTTTATTATCTTATATGGAAAATAATTTTGATAAAACACTTGAACTCCATTCTTGAGGAAAATATCCTTTCTTCTTCAAAATTTTTTTTCCTTTCATAACATGTCATACAACTTTAAAATAAAGGAAGTTGATTAAAAATAAACTTGAAAACTTGTAAAGGAAGCTTCTTTGAAGTAATGTTTTAAAAATCCATTCATGCCGTATAAGTTAAAAAAAACATTCTTCGTACTTTTGTCGGAAAAGTCAAAAAGTACCTCGTACGGAAAAACGACAAAAGATTCCTTTCATATTCTTTACTAAAAACTCACCTAAGGGTAAAATTGGATTTAAACTATTGCAAGTGGATGGAAACAATATTACATATTGAGGGAACATGGATGTGGATGATAAAATACACCCCAGTAAATACTTACGAATAAACAATCTCGGATAAAAATGAGATTGTGATATTTCCCTTACCTTAGGTCCGATTTGCTTTGTTCGTGTCCGAAGCTCCTGTATAATGGTTTAAATAATGTTATCGACTTATTCCAGAATCATACATATTGATATGATATCATATATGTTCATATTATTAACTTCTTGTTAGTAATATTTCATTGTTACTTGTTACTCGGGTCTTTATAACTTTTTGTTCTTATGCGTGTTTTGTCGAATAAATTCTTATTCTTATCTTTAGGTTATAGATAATTCATTTCCAGAATGGTATTAGTGTAGTATATACCATATTCATTCATTCAATTCATTTATATAATCATTATGAAATGAAGATCATGTAGAACGAGTCGCATCACATCGTGGAGACGGTATTCCGTACGTACGCACGAGTGATGATATCGTTCCTATGATCGTGGAATTGTATTGGGGTATATATATATTATTTCAGTATCAATATTACTTCATAATAATCATATATAGTTACTCATTACACCATTATACCCATCCTTGTAAGGTGATGGTGGAAAATAGATTACACCACGGCGTGGAGACGGTATTCCGTACGTACGCACGCGCGGTGATTTCATTTTTCCGTAGGATGGATAGAAGGTGAATTAGGGTTGTTTCATATTTATAATAACATATCAGTATGTAAGTAATACTGATGTTATTACTTTATCATGAAACAACTAAAGAATAAGAAGTTGAAGAAGAAAGAAATTGAAAAGATCGGTAATGGATATTACCTCTTCTTTGGAACGCCTCTTTGAATCCCCCACTTAAGGAACTTAGATTGGTCTTTGGAGAAGACCAGGACCTCTAGGATTATTCTAGGGAAGTGGAGAGGAGAAAATGGCAGGGGTTGGCCGAGCTTGAGTGCTAAAATTGGTGTGAGGAGGAGGGGGAGGAGGTTCCCTTTTATAAGGGAGGAGAGGGGCACCTTAGGAATATCTCAAAATATTATTTTATATTAAAGTCAAAATCAGTTTATAATGGTTCCAAAGGGTCTTATTTCGAAGCTAAAGTGGGTAAGGGTCGCAATCCTATCAACCAATAGGACTTAGACAAGTTTAGGGTATTATTTTAACCTTATCAATTAGATTTAACTCTAAGTTAATTAATTTAACTTTTACCGTGTCTTTTTGTTTTCTTTCACTATATGGTTAATACACTTACTATAACATGCCAAACGAACCCCAAATTGTTTATTATTAATATATATATCTTTATATAAGTAATTTGGCCGAACCTTAGATTTTTAGGAATAAAATAACAATTAATAATATAATATTTGATTTAAAAACTATTCTGTGTCAATTTTGACACTATTTGATATATGATTTTTTTGAAAGTCATAACAGAATTATATGTTCTAACCAAGTTGATTAAATCAACACTAATATATCATAGTAATCTAGAAAATTAGTGGAATTCATAAAAAGTCTTAAATTACATTTATTTTGGTATTTATATTATCAATTATGTCAATATTTCATTAATAAGATAATTACTGCATCATCTTTGTGTCATATATAAATTAAATTATTTGATGTCTAAAAATTACAAATAAAATACCATCATGTAGGAAATCTTTTTAGCTTTCTAATGAATATTTACAATAGAATTTATCTTATGTATAACCCCATATTAAAAAATGATTTACTTATTAATCTTTGATTTTAACTATTTTAACCCTTCTTTAAATAAATTAATAATAAATGTCCTAATCTAATCCAAGTGGGCCTAAATGGTCATATTTTATTCCTAAGTTTGTTTTTGGTCGAATTACACTTGTCCAATAGAATTAGGACATGTGTTAGGGTAATATTGATATCATATTTACCCTTAGTTACCCTATTTACTATTAACCGCGGTAAAAATAGTAAAAAGTTACTATTCACCAAAAAATTATTTTCATCTCATTGAACCACATTTTAGTCCTTGATATTAACCGTGTCTCTCGGATTTTTGAAATTCCATTCACAGAAGCGGTAAAATTAAGTTTTATGCAAAATTCAGTTTTTAACCTACCACTTAGTGGTTTCACTATTCATCAAAAATTGAAAGTTTTCAGAAAAATACCAAAATTTTACCCTAGGCTAATTTCGATATTCTGAGTCCAAAAATGAAGTCCATTTTGAAAAATAAAATTTATAAAATTTTAAAAAGTGGTTATTACTATTCATAACGGCTAGTTTTAATAGCATATTTTTGTTTAGTGAAACTCGGTATTGCGTACGACGCAAGCTATCGAGGAAGGTCGCGATTGCGTGCAAAGCAAGCCAAGCAAGTGTTGTGTAGAAAAAGATTCCTTTGATGGTTTATATAACATAAAAGTCTCGGGTGTTACATTCTACCCCCCTTAAAAAGAATTTCACCCTCGAAATTCGTCACTTTGTAACAAACAAATGAGGATACTTCTCCCTCATCATATCCTCAAGCTCCCATGTAGCTTCTTCAAGTTGGTGGTTCCTCCATAAAACTTTCACCAAGCGAGTGGTCTTGTTTCGTAGGACTTTTTCGCTACGATCCAGAATCTCTATCGGCTGTTCTTCATAAGAAAGATCTTGCTCCAGCGGTACAACTTCTGAGCTGAGTACATGTGAAGGATCTGGTATGTACTTTCTCAGGAGAGATACATCGAACACATCGTGAACTTGAGAGAGATTCAGTGGAAGCGCCAATCGGTAAGCTACCTTCCCAACACGATCCAGTATTTCGAAAGCACCGATATATCTAGGGCTCAACTTCCCCTTCTTTCCAAATCTCATAACCCTCTTCCAGGGAGATATTCGTAAGAACACTTTATCACCCACTTCAAACTCTAGGTCTTTTCTTCGGTTGTCGGCATAACTTTTCTGTCGACTCTGAGCTGCTCTTATGTGTTGTTGAATAGATCTGACCTTTTCTGCCATTTCATCAACGAGATCAGGTCCTAATAGCTTTCTTTCCCCAACTTCATCCCAGCAAGTTGGAGTCCTGCATTTCTTTCCATAGAGAGCTTCATAAGGAGCCATCTGAATACTGGAGTGAAAGCTATTATTATAAGAAAATTCCACCAAAGGTAGGTGTTGATCCCAACCTCCTTTGAAATCCATAGAGCAAGCTCTCAACATATCTTCTAGGGTTTGAATTGTTCTCTCAGACTGACCGTCTGTCTGGGGATGATAAGCAGTGCTGAAACTCAACTCTGTATCCAGAGTATGCTGAAGACTTCGCCAGAACTTCGAGGTAAATCTCGGATCCCGATCAGATATAATAGAAAGTGGTACTCCATGTAATCTTACCACTTCCTTTACATATATCCTGGCAAGCTGATCTAGAGAGAAATCCTCTCTAATAGAAATGAAGTGTACAGACTTTGTAAGACGATCAACTATGACCCAGATAGCATTATTGCCTTTGGATGTTTTAGGAAGTCCTGTGACAAAGTCCATAGTGATGTTTTCCCATTTCCATTCGGGTATGGGTAATGGTTGTAACATCCCCTTAGACTTTTGTCTCTCAGCTTTAACTTGTTGACAAACCAAGCATCGAGAGACATATTCAGCAACATCTCTTTTCATGCCATCCCACCAGAAGTACTCTTTCAGGTCCCTATACATCTTCGTGCTTCCAGGATGAATAGAGAATGAAGAACTATGAGCCTCATCCAGCAGCTCATTCTTTAATTCGGGAATGGGAGGAACGCAAACCCGATTCTTGAACTTTATTATCCCATCACAATCAAGGTTGATTTCAGGAACATTGCTCACCTTCTTTTGTAACTCGACATCTTCTTTCTGTGCCTCTTTAATCTTCACATGTATAGATGGTTGAACATTCATTTGAGAAAGATAAGATTTTTCCCCTTCCATTATAATTCCAATATCCATCCTTTGTAAATCCATAAATATTGGATCTTTTGTGATCCTCATCATGGATAAACTAGCATGGTCTTGTCGACTTAATGCATCTGCCACCTTGTTTGCTTTCCCAGGGTGGTAATGGATTGAGCAGTCATAATCCTTAATCATCTCCAACCATCTTCTTTGACGCATATTCAACTCCTTTTGTGTGAAAATATACTTTAAACTTTTATGATCAGTATAAATATCACACCTTTCACCATAAAGGTAATGCCTCCAAATCTTTAATGCAAATATTACCGCAGCCAACTCCAAATCATGTGTTGGGTAATTTTTCTCATGGATTTTCAACTGTCGTGAGGCATAAGCTATCACCATATCATTTTGCATAAGAACACACCCCAATCCCTTCTTGGATGCATCACTGTAGATCACAAACCTTTCTCCACTACAAGGCAGTGTGAGCACAGGTGCACTGGATAACCTTCTTTTCAACTCCTTGAAATTCTCTTCACATTCCTCTGTCCAGACAAACTTAACTCCTTTCCGAGTCAACTTGGTGAGTGGATTAGATAATCGTGAAAAAGCTTTTACAAAACGTCAATAATAACCAGCCAAACCAAGAAAACTTTGGATCTCAGTTACTGTTGTTGGTCTTGACCATCTTTCGATAACCTCTGTTTTTGATGGATCCACAGATATCCCCTCTTTTGAGATTATATGACCCAAAAATGCAACTTTTTGAAGCCAAAATTCACACTTGGTAAATTTGGCATAAAGCTTCTCTTTTCTCAGGGTCTTCAATATAATTCTCAAGTGATCTTCATGCTCTTCCTTGAACTTTGAATAGACAAGAATATCATCTATAAAGACTACCACAAATTGATCAAGATAGTCTCTAAAGACTCTATTCATTAGATCCATGAAGATAGCAGGGGCATTAGTAAGACCAAATGGCATCACTATAAATTCATAGTGTCCATACCTTGTACAGAAATCCGTCTTTTGTATATCCTCCCTTTTGACCCTTAATTGATGATACCCTGAACGAAGATCAATCTTGGAAAAGTATTGAGCTCCGCGTAGTTGGTCAAATAAGTCATCAATGCGTGGGAGAGGATATTTGTTCTTAATAGTGATCTTGTTAAGTTCTCGATAATCAATGCAGAGTCTCATTGATCCATCTTTCTTCTTAACAAATAGAACAGGTGCTCCCCAAGGTGATGCACTAGGGCGTATGAATCCCTTATCAAGATTCTCTTGGATTTGCTTCTTCAATTCCTGCAACTCAATTGGGGCCATTCTATAAGGTGTCTTTGAAATAGGCAAAGCACCCGGTACGAGTTCTATTGAAAACTCAACTTCACGATTTGGTGGAAGACCCAGTAATTCCTCCGGAAAGACATCATCAAACTCCCGTACAATGGGCATATTATTAATCGTGAGTTTCTCACCAACTATTTGAGATAAATAACCTTCATTTAGTGGAATCAATACCCATAAGATGGAAGAAATTTCCATTGGAAGGTTATGTTCATCCTTGCATTGATAGACGATCGTAGGTTGATCTGGAATATGAAATGTGACTTCCCTTCTTTGGAAATTGATATGAGCTCCATGTAGAGAAAGCCAATCCAGGCCAAGAATCAAATCAAATTCCACTAAATGAAGGATCACAAGATTTGCGGGAAGCACTTTCCCACAAACTTCGATCGGAGAAGAATTATAAACTTCTGATGCGACTGTTGTGCCATTAGGTGTTGTCACAGCTAACTCAACATCTAATTGTTGAGGTAATACGGTGATACCCTTAGAAAATTCTTTAGAAATAAAAGAGTGGGTGGATCCAGAATCAAATAAAACATTTGCTACTTTAGAGTGGATGGTAAGTGTACCTTTCACCACATCGTTATCATACTCCACATCGCTGATAGGAATTGCATGTGAATTTCCTTTATCTTTAGCCTTAAGAGGTTGTTGACGTCGACCATCATCATCAACCCTTGGATTTGGGCATTGATTGGCATAATGCCCCATCTCTTTGCACTTGAAACATTGAAGTGTAGTAGGTTCATTCTGTGTATCCCTTCCTTTGTTTGCATCATTAGACATCTTCTTCCCATTATCACGGCATTCAAATGCCCGATGACCTTCCTTTCCACATTTAAAACATTTACTTGTCCCTTTAAGACAACTCCCTCCATGTTTCTTTCCACACTTTGAGCATAAGGGAAAGTTCATCTTCTTTTCCGTGTGCTCTTTAGATTTTTCTTTGAATTCCATCTTCCTCTTCTTAACAAACCCATGTGACTGATGGCTTACTCCAATCTCCATCTCGACTTTGAGAGCACATCGAACGATTTCCTCGTAGCTATTGAAGTCCCTTATGGCTAACGCCCTTCGAAGACTTGGTTTTAAGCCACTAAAGAATCGATCGATCTTACTCTCAGGTTGGATAATAATACCAGAAGCGTACCTTGCAAGTCTTGTAAAATTTGCTTCATAGGTACTAACAGATTCATCATCCCTTTGCTTCAGTTCAAGGAACTCTTTCTCCATCTTTGTTCAGAGAATACGAGGGAAGTACTTATTGAAAAATAAGTTCTTGAACTCGTCCCATTCCATAGACTCAATTTCATCCCTTTGCCTCGTATTCTTAATAAGATTCCACCATTGATCCGCATCTCCTTCCAAACGATACACTGCTAGGATGACTTTATCATGCTCAGAACATTGAAGAACTGAAAATATCTTTTCAGTAGTACTAATCCATTGTTCAGCAACTAATGGATCAGTAGACCCGCTGAAAGAAGGTGGACGCTGCCTCATGAAGGATTCAACAGAATGTTGCTCCCTCCTTTGCTCGTTTTGAAATCCTGCATGATTCATAGCTTGAGAAAGTTGTGTGAGCATGGCTACAAGATTTTGCATTCCAGCTCCCATATCGTTTGGTTGCTCAGGGGGACAATCATTGCATTGCCCATCGCATTCCGCATTAACACGGTTCCTTCGGGTTCCAGCCATTGACTAAAACCAAGAAGAATAGTGTGAGAAACACTAATTATAATAGGAAACCACATAATTCAAGAATAAAATTTTCATGCTTATGGTCTTATCCTAGGTTATTCATGGCCATTTCTAAGATTGTGTTCTATGCTTAGACTTATCCTTAGGGTTCTTACTAAGGCTTTCACATCCTAGTTTCCAAAGGTTGACTATACCTTTCCTCTGATACCAACTATAACGACCCATACTTTACATACATTGTTAATACTTCAAAATTGAAGCACACTTATTACAACATATGACAAAACCACAAAGGACCGTATAGGTATAGTGTCTTTAGAAACTGGGAAACATAAACAACTGATTCATAAATCTACTACAGTGTCTCCCATTTATTTCATCATATATAGGGTCCCTTTTGGAATATTCTACTTAATATCCATCTTCCTGACCTGGGTAAAAGAAAACATAAAAGGGTGAGCTCAAATGCTCAGCAAGGGCAAATAAAGGAAATAAAAATCATATCACATCTTTTTGAAAATCAAAACCTGCAAAAGAGATCATAATATCTTAACATGGAATAAATCATAGAAGTGAAAATGAGATCCCCATAATCATAACATAAAACTTGAAACTTTGTGGCATGCACACATAATCATGGAAAATCATTTCTTGTTAGTCATGACTCATTGCCAAGACTATCTTAGTGGACAAAGTCCCTTTCTGAACCGAGTTCACTCCTCGTTTCAGTCCTGTATCACTGAACCGAAATAACCTTCCGTTCCAGCCATGTCTATCTCATGAGATATAAAGTCTTTACCCAATGCATTGGAGGGAGATATAGGTCCCACCCATCTTATAATGAATCCTTTCTTATGTGTGCCACATGGTCATAAAACATACATCATCGCATAACACAAGTAACAAAAATGGGATTCTTGAAACATCATGACATCATAAATCAATTCATATAAGATAAAGGAATTCATAAAAATAATTCCATCACAACATGATCAAATCAATGTAATAATAGGGATAAAAATATAACCCTTTATTATCTTAGATGGAAAATAATTTTGATAAAACACTTGAACTCCATTCTTGAGGAAAATATCCTTTCTTCTTCAAAAACATTTTTCCTTTCATAACATGTCATACAACTTTAAAATAAAAGAAGTTGATTAAAAATAAACTTGAAAACTTGTAAAGGAATCTTCTTTGAAGTAATGTTTTAAAAATCCATTCATGCCGTATAAGTTAAAAAAAACATTCTTCGTACTTTTGTCAGAAAAGTCAAAAAGTACCTCGTACGGAAAAACGACAAAAGATTCCTTTCATATTCTTTACTAAAAACTCACCTAAAGGTAAAATTGGATTTAAACTATTGCAAGTGGATGGAAACAATATTACATATTTAGGGAACATGGATGTGGATTATAAAATACACCCCAGTAAATACTTACGAATAAACAATCTCGGATAAAAATGAGATTGTGATATTTCCCTTACCTTAGATCCGATTTGCTTTGTTCGTGTCCGAAGCTCCTGTATAATGGTTTAAATAATGTTATTGACTTATTCCAGAATCATACATATTGATATGATATCATATATGGTCATATTATTAGCTTCTTGTTAGTAATATTTCATTGTTACTTGTTACTCGGGTCTTTATAACTTTTTGTTCTTATGCGTGTTTTGTCGAATAAATTCGTATTCTTATCTTTAGGTTATAGATAATTCATTTCCAGAATTTTATTAGTTTAGTATATACCATATTCATTCATTCAATTCATTTATATAATCATTATGAAATGAATATCATGTAGAACGAGTCGCATCACATCGTGGAGACGGTATTCCGTACGTACGCACGAGTGATGATATCGTTCCTATGATCGTGGAATTGTATTGGGGTATATATATATTATTTCAGTATCAATATTACTTCATAATAATCATATATAGTTACTCATTACACCATTATACCCATCCTTGTAAGGTGATGGTGGAAAATAGATTACACCACGGCGTGGAGACGGTATTCCGTACGTACGCACGCGCGGTGATTTCATTTTTCCGTAGGATGGATAGAAGGTGAATTAGAGTTGTTTCATATTTATAATAACATATCAGTATGTAAGTAATACTGATGTTATTACTTTATCATGAAACAACTAAAGAATAAGAAGTTGAAGAAGAAAGAAATTGAAAAGATCGGTAAAGGATATTACCTCTTCTTTGGAACGTCTCTTTGAATCCCCCACTTAAGGAACTAAGATTGGTCTTTGGAGAAGACCAGGACCTCTAGGATTATTCTAGGGAAGTGGAGAAGAGAAAATGGCAGGGGTTGGCCGAGCTTGAGTGCTCAAATTGGTGTGAGGAGGAGGGGGAGGAGGTGCCCTTTTATAAGGGAGGAGAGGGGCACCTTAGGAATATCTCAAAATATTATTTTATATTAAAGTCAAAATCGGTTTATAATGGTTCCAAAGGGTCTTATTTCTAAGCTAAAGTGGGGAAGGGTCGAAATCCTATCAACCAATAGGACTTAGACAAGTTTAGGGTATTATTTTAACCTTATCAATTAGATTTAACTCTAAGTTAATTAATTTAACTTTTACCGTGTCTTTTTGTTTTCTTTCACTATATGGTTAATACACTTACTATAACATGCCAAACGAACCCCAAATTGTTTATTATTAATATATATATCTTTATCTAAGTCATTTGGCCGAACCATAGATTTTTAGGAATAAAATAACAATTAATAATATAATATTTGATTTAAAAACTATTTTGTGTCAATTTTGACACTATTTGATATATGATTTTTTTGAAAGTCATAACTGAATTATATGTTCAAACCAAGTTGATTAAATCAACACTAATATATCATAGTAACCTAGAAAATTAGTGGAATTCATAAAAAGTCTTAAATTACATTTATTTTGGTATTTATATTATCAATTATGTCAATATTTTATTAATAAGATAATTACTGCATCATCTTTGTGTCATATATAAATTAAATTATTTGATGTCTAAAAATTACAAATAAAATACCATCATGTAGGAAATCTTTTTAGCTTTCTAATGAATATTTACAATCGAATTTATCTTATGTATAACCCCATATTAAAAAATGATTTACTTATTAAACTTTGATTTTAACTATTTTAACCCTTCTTTAAATAAATTAATAATAAATGTCCTAATCTGATCCAAGTGGGCCCAAATGGTCATATTTTATTCCTAAGTTAGTTTTTGGTCGAATTAAACTTGTCCAATAGAATTAGGACATGTGTTAGGATAATATTGATATCATATTTACCCTTAGTTACCCTATTTACTATTAACCGCGGTAAAAATAGTAAAAAGTTACTATTCACCAAAAAATTATTTTAATCTCATTGAACCACATTTTAGTCCTTGATATTAACCGTTTCTCTCGGATTTTTGAAATTCCATTCACAGAAGCGGTAAAATTAAGTTTTATGCAAAATTCAGTTTTTAACCTACCACTTAGTGGTTTCACTATTCATCAAAAATTGAAAGTTTTCAGAAAAATACCAAAATTTCACCCTAGGCTAATTTCGATATTCTGAGTCCAAAAATGAAGTCCATTTTGAAAAATAAAATTTATAAAATTTTAAAAAGTGGTTATTACTATTCATAACGGCTAGTTTTAATAGCATATTGTTGTTTAGTGAAACTCGGTATTCCGTACGACGCAAGCTATCGAGGAAGGTCGCGATTGCGTGCAAAGCAAGCCAAGCAAGTGTTGTGTAGAAAAAGATTCCTTTGATGGTTTATATAACATAAAAGTCTCGGGTGTTACAAATTCCATTCCAGAAATCCAAAATACAATCCTTAGTGTTCCAAAGACTAAGGGGAAGTGAGTTGTATTCACCATCATCTATAAGCAAAGGGAGAAAAGTTTCAATTTCAAAGTCTGTAGAAATTTTTCCAAATCCATTTATTCTTTTTCGAAAGTTTTTTTGTGCTTTCCAAAAAGGGGGATATTTTTGAGTAAATAAGGTTTTCCTTATAACTTTTTCCATTCCTTTTTGTTTTGAAAATCATAAACACCTTATACTTAAGAAAATCGAAATTTTACTTATATAAGGAAAATTTCCTTCCTAAAGGAATTTACCCCTACCATATTTTCATTGTTAATACCAATATTTTTCTTATGTATAAAAATTGAATTCATATCCAAAACCTCGTAATTGTATAATACATAGACATAAAGAATTCTGTTTAAGAATCCAAATTCTGGATACGAACTCTAATGAAGTTCAACTCAGAATTCTGGATACAAACCCTAATGAAGTTCAACTCCGAATTATGGATATGAACTCTAATGAAGTTCAACTCCGAATTCTGGATACGAACTCTAATGACTTTCCACTCCGAATTCTGGATACAAACTCTCATGAAGTTCTACTCTGAATTATGGAGACGAACTCTCATGTAGTTCAACTCCGAATTCTGATTACGATCTTATCTAAGATTATGACTCTGAGTTCTCTGAATTCAAACTCTGAACTCTTATGGATTCTTACTCCAAATTGCCATGAACTCTGACTCCATCCTTTTTAAGTTCTAGTATCAAATATTTATGAAATAAGACTTCAAATATCCTTGAAATTCGGACTCCATATTTCTACAGAATTAAGGTTCCAAATTCCTAAAAAACAAAATCTGAATATTTTTTTATTATAGACTCTGAATTCCATTTTGGTTAGACTCCGATATTTTAGTTTATTACATTATGAACTTCAGTTTTACTTATTCTTACAGTTGTTTCATTACAAAACGGTGCCGTACATTCATTTATTGACTAACCGTTGGTTGAGTGACACCTGTACATGTCCCTCTGAAATTAATGGAGAAATATGACCATTGGAGGAGGGAGAGGACCGTTGGAGCTTCTCCTATAAATAGGTTCTCATTTAAAAAGAAGCAACATTTTTTGGAATTTTGGTGATCAGAACATCCTGAAGTGATTTTTAGAGAGAGAGTCTCTTATCAAATCTCAAAGCTTCATGTAGAAAGTTTGAACAGTTTGTTCAAACATTTCCTTGTGAAGACTTTCTTCGTGCAACTCCGATTGTTGCTGATTACAATCGATGGCTTCCGGGGATAGAAAGACAGAGGTTCCAACACCGTGAAGTTGAGGGCTTCCTTGCGGAGGAAGATAGGGGTGTTGACTACCTGATAGTTGGGGGCTTGCGGGGATAGCAAGACAGAATCCGATCTTTGTATCGAGGGCTTACCCTTGTGTGGGTAAGACATACTTTCTCGAATGTATAAATCAAGGGACCTCTTATCCATGGTTGTTGGATACCCTTCTCTGTGGGTTAAAACAGTTATTGTTTGTTCTTTTAGTTTTTACTACTTTGTTTTTCCACGACATTTTTTATTGTTAAAGAAAGTATAACCTTCTTATAATTCCTTACATGTACTCTGATTTAGTGAGATTCTATACACTTTTAGGTAGAATGTTAGTTGATGTAAACTTTTATTAAGTTTCATTTCTGTAATTTTTTTTCTAGAATCAAGAAAGTCTTTATAACTTTGAGGTGTTGTGAATTTTGGTTATCCAAAATTCCCTAAGGGAATTTTTTAAAACTATACAATTCACCCCCTCTTGTATTTGTATCTCATTATACTTATTTGATCCTACGTTTTGTATTATAGAGTATATCATACTTAGAGACATATCATCCTAACGTGCAGCCTATCACTCGGTTCTTCCACCAAACTACTCTCAAGTCCATGATGTGTTCCATGAATATTTCCAAAAAAATTACATACATTATGTAATGCCCCAAAACCATATTCCGGGAGCTGGTGATTTATTTTAACACATTGGAAGGATTACAGTGATTGAAATACTAAAGGACTGATTAGGTTACCAGTTTTGGAAGACCAGATTACATGCATGATACCCATAGTACGTTGAGTAATAAGAAAAATGAAAAATGAAACATGATACATAATAAAATGAAATTAACTACATCCTTGATATATTATTCAAAATTTTCTTATTCATAACCAAGGAAAGGAAACATAATAAGGGTGAGATTTGACACTCAATAAGGTTTATATGAAACAAAAATAAGGAAATTAAATTCGATAAGGCATTGACATTATAGAAAGGTAAATAATCTTAATCACACATTCCATCGATATAGTGAGAAAGAAAATGCATCCATATATTTTTATCATAATGAAAATCCTTTGGATAATAATAATATATCACTAAATGAAGGAAATAATTTATTACTAGATGTCATGTATCTGGAACATCAACCATTATATCATCAAGACCATTTATGTTTGTTGGTGGAAAGATGTATAAATCTAATTGGAAATGAACATGAAGGGTTTCTCACCCACTGTTTTTTCTCATGACATATGTCGATGCATCAATGGGATATAATAGGCCCCACCTGTCACTGCAAGTCTTAAGAATTCATCATATATAGATTCAATTCATGAAAAATATGACTTATCGCAATATCTGTATAAAGTGGAATATCCAATGTAGATGAAGAAACTTTTAAATGAGGCCGTTGAAAAATTCTTGATGAAAATAATCCTCTATCACGCCAATGTATCCCATACCACTTCGAAGCCTTTAAATCATAATCTATATGAAGTAATTATATTAAAATATACTTAAAATATCTTGAGAATAAGAATACTCCTGGTATTATATATCAAGGGTAGTACAGACACCACACGTAAGGAATAAGTGGTGAAAACACATATATCTCTCTGATGTAAAAATGAGATGAGAAAACCTTTTTACTTCTGAAATAACATTTCTTTTAGAAAGTTATTTGTATTTGTCATAAAATTAGATAGTAAGCATGTAAAACTCAATTTGGAAAATTTAAGGACAATTTAATTATTTTTGAGGAAAAAATGATATCTAATTAGAGTGAAAAACTTTTAAAAATGGTGTTTATGAAACATTATAAACGAACACCTTATAGTGGTTTAAGGTAAAATATTAATGAGTTTATAAAATAGAAAATAAGAATAATTGTTTTTATAAAACCAAAATTGAGCAATGAATGTTTTTTAATTATAGAAGTGGATATTTTATAAAAATATTGGTAGTTCAAAATAGATTATTGATGGTAATAGAAAATGGGTAATGAATTAGGAAGTTACATTAAATCGGGCTTGCGTTGTCATGACCCATCCCCTAGGGTTTGTGCCGTGACAACCCTAAGCCCACCTTCCATGGGTTAGGGGCTAGAGAGTAGCGGAGAGTATAAATATCCAAAAAAATGAGAGTAATTTTCCTAATTACTTGTACAAATGAACACAAATCCATGCCACAAATTCTAGAAAGTGAAAACACTATGTAAATAAACCCAAGGTACAACAGTGAAAAAATGAAGGTAAACAGGTCCCGAAAGCAAGCCTAACTAAAACAAAACGTACAAGCCTTTAAAACTACTCCACGTAAAACCCTATCTAAAGGGAATGTACAAAAATATCTTTCTGAAGGTATTGAATCATATATCATCTGTTGGATCACTCTAAGCACCACTTAGCACTAGTCTACCAAGGACTCTATCAAAGCAACGATCATCTGAACAAGACATGACACATGCTAGTTATGACCATGTATGGGTGAGTAAAACAATATTCATTAGATACCCCAAATGAAAATGGTATACCACAAGAAATACACAAGGCAGACTACCAAATAGGTAGATGAAGGTTAGCCTCTAAGACGTACAGTCATGAGATTCAATTGAGTCATCTAACATAGTTATAATCTAATGTATGAAAAGAAACACTCCCATTCGTAACACTGAGAACCTTGTACTGCTGAGGAACTCATCCATGATGTGTCACATAGGCCTAATAGTTCACTTAGACTTGCTCGTCACATAGGCCCACTGGGTCATCTAGACCTGATCTTCACTTAGGCCGGATGGGTTACCTAGCCCCACTCTGTCACCAAGACCTGCTCACCACATAGGTCTACGGGGTATCCTAGACCCCCTCATCACTGACTTCTAACCACATCCTTCCCTGAGATTCTTGTACATAGCACACTTGATTCTGCAAAAATCTACTATTCAATCCATCATCCATATCTCAACTTCTATTAAAACCCACTTAGTGTATATCAAAAAGATCATCTCGTCTCCGCGGTCCCAATTCCAAAAAATAGATCATCAATAGGACTTATATTTAGGATTTTATGAGCCTTTTAGTGAATATGGCCCAGTTGGGTCTGGGCCTAGTCTGTCCGACATGACTCGACCCAGGCCCCGCCATCCATACCCACCGGGTCCAACCCGACCCGTTGGGTCAACCAGGAGCACTGGGCACAACCCTCCTGGAAAGATTGACCCATTGAAGCAGGTTGGTTCATCCTCCACAAATGCTAAAACTGTCACATAGCCTCCATGTCACGCAACCATCATGACCGGATGCCGTTGCCGCCTACTCTCCACAACCTGAGCCACATGTCCATCACCCTACCATGGATTTGAGCCACAACTCATCTGAAAGGGGAAGGTGTGTAAACATAGCTACTGCCGTCGGCGTGCTGGTGGACTCTTCTGTGAGCCACCGATCTCTCTCTGGTTGTTTGATTTTTAAACAAAAATAAGTTCTAGAATTCTCAGGTCACATTCTTCATCACCATGGGTTCAAAGTCATTTTTCAATATATCCAATTGAGAAGCATTCACGAGGCTGTCACTTTGGTTTGGGATCATTATGCTAAAAATGGGAATATAATGATCATTCACTCATTATTCCAGGAGCAACATGTAGAAGTTTATTATGGAAAGAAACAAAAAACTGAAAACCGAGGCATGAAGATCCGCCATTTTTCATTACAACCTTAATCTGATCCCATTAAATGAGTCCTAAAGAAAACATAATCAGAACTATTTCCTCCAATTAAAACCCGCATATTGAATCCACTCACAAGAACAATCGAACCATAGGTCAACCTTTTTTGGGTTGATCTGCATTCTTCGTTTAGAAATCAAAAATATGGAAAATATAATCAAAACCAAACCCTACAGGGAAAACATATCACTTTTCAGTGAAGAATGGAACCGTTCTGTCATCGTTCATTGAACCACAATCCAAAAAACTCATTGATGGAAAGATCCTTCAAAGTGGAAGGAATGAAGGAAGGTGTTTGTATTCATTCATCACTTTTCAACACAATCATTCTATAGGTTCATAGTAATCTCCACCATCATATTCCAAGTCACATATCCATGTTAGGCTAATAATTTACGAAATGTGTTTCTGCAATTCTGTTATGCTGAATCATTGCATCGTTATGATTGAGTTGGAGTATTATTGCATTGTTTAATTTTTTAAATGATACAATGGACTTGACATTACATTTAATATTTTATTGAAGAAATTATCTTTCATAACATTATTTTATTTTTCTTTAAAACTCTCAAAAATTAACATTTACCCTTGACCCACACTGGTCGAGGTTAGGACCCTCCAAAAAAATGAACACCCTCATGAGCTCAATGGTACTATAAGATTTCAAAATTGAGTTCCCGTTTATGAGTTATAGGATTTTAAAATAAAATAATTTTTATTTAATTATTTTATTTACAATTACATCCTAGAAACTAATTTCCATTGTTGACCAGTGCCGACCAATGTTAGGATGTGCCTATACAAAAAACCCATTATAAACTCAACGGTGGTATCATATTTTCAATCCATGTAACTATTCAAGAGCTATAAGGATTGGAAAAATAATATATTTTTATTTAATAATTTTATTTTTGGTTATCTCCCAAAAACAACTTTCCATTGTTGACGAGTGTCGTCCAATGTTAGGCTCCACCTAAGGAAAAAACCCCCTTACAAACTCAAAGGTGGTATCAAATTTTCAATATGAGTAATCTTTCAGGAGTTTTAAGGAGTTTAAAAATAAGTTATTTTTGTTTAATCATTTTATTTATGGTTATGCCATTTTTGGGTGTTCTCACTGGAGATCCACGCTGACTAATGCTAACTCTCTCCCAGGGTAAACCCAACATCTTTAATGAAACAGTTCCCTCTGATTTCTGTTCTAGGAATCTATTTAAAAGTTATTACACATTTTAGAAAAACCTCTCACATGCGCTATTAATAACATATAATTTTTTGTTGAATCAATCCATAGGCACTGGGTCTCGGAATCACACGCCGTATCATTGTCTGGTCATAGAATTTTCCCAAAAAATTCTAAAAATAAAACTTGGAAGCTTCGTGTCATTACATTTATGTCCAAGAAATCCAATCCAAGGGATACCAAAATAGATGAGGGTATGAACACAAACCTAACCCCCATATGACCATGTGATTTTCTAAATATTTTCATGCCACCACTAGTCACACACTAAAGTAATCGACTACCCATAAGGGGTCCTCTATTGCCGATCCTCAATCTCTATGACTCAGATGCAAAATGAGCACCCTAATAGAAAAATATCGTATATGGGATATCATAGTTTGAGTTATTTCATTCATGTAGAGGCATCCAAATCCCTCCACTGAACTCTGCTCCCGAAAATATTATAAGTGGCCAACATTTTTAGTCGATCCACTATCACCTTGATGGTATCATGTCCCATAGAAATACTTCACTAACCTATCACGAAGTCTATCGATATCCTTTCTCACTCTATTTTTGGAACCCTTAGGAAGGAAAGAGAAACCATTTCCAAGCACAAGGGCTCAACACGGTGAATTGACAAACACAAAATTGTATCAAACAGTCTCTCAAATATTATATTAAAATGTAAGACTATCATTATCATGTTCGGTCATCCTTGGATTCCACCTTGACACCCACGTGCATATCCCAATGCATCTCTATACTCCATGCATCCACTTACACAATTATGTGTCCACTGAAAGTAACGAAAAGTTCCCCATCTTTCAAATATCGATCAAGAGCATTCATCATGGAAATTGAATATATAATGTTTTATTGTCGGTATCATCGAGTTGTGCCTCCCTGACTCACATTAAGAGTGGATGGGTAACAACCATTTATTGGATGTGGGCTGCATCATCTCTATCCAAAAAAGATAGTTATAACGAGGACAACTTATCAATTTCCTCATTTAAAAACTACAAAAAAAAATCTCCTACTGAGAGAAATTGCTACCATGTTTCCCTTACTAAGAGTATAGACTCTCTCTAAGTCAAAGACCTAGAAGAATTCTATAAAATGCCACTATCACAAGTTTAGAACCTTCTAAGAGAATATATAAAGGAGACACTTAGATTTTGAGAATATGATAAACTACCCTCCCATATGGTAGTGTTGCCACATCTTCAATGAAAACACTACCATTTCCAACTCAAGATCATTGGTTGAGTAGTTATTCTCAGGTGGTCTCAACTAATGCGAACCATTGAAAATCACCGATTATGTCTAAATAAAGACACAACCATGTTCGGTCTGAGATGCATCATAAAACACTAATTACTTGACTCCATCCTCTGGTAAACTGAATATCAGGGTGCACATAAAAATCTATTTTAACTACTGAAAAGCCTACAACAACTTTTTTATCCACATGAAAGGCTTCCCCATTCAACTATTTAAAGTTTTCATCAACCCTTTTATAGTGGATACTTTTTATCCATAGTTACTTGGTCAAGGTGCTGCCAATCCACACATTAAATTGAACAGTTGGTCTTAATAATCCCTTCCATTGAAAGTCTTCCACCAGCACCACCATCTTGTGAAGACCTACAAAATCCATCTTATACACTAGTGCCGATATCGATTCCATCTCAGAGTGTAGAACAATGTAGATATCTATATCTCTACAGGGAGGTAAAACTAGAACTTATTCATCGAAGAAGTCCTCATACTCTGCCACTACAACTAGGAAATGAAAACTCATTACGTATACTTCCCCAAGGGTAATGCTAGTCAACTCAACAGTGATCAGAAGCACCCTCCTATGTATGAGTCTATCCCATGCTACATGGGTTTCCTCTTCACCGACCAACAAAAATATTATTCTATAGCTGTAGAAATACCACACCCTTTTTCCTCATACTATCAATCTAGGCTTTGAATATCTATAACCAATCCATACTAACAATGACGTCATAAGGCCTCAACACTAAAAGAAAAAGGTTCCAACAGAAACTCTCGCGTCAAGGGTTAGATCACTCAATCGAAATATGTATGATTATTGAGTCTCCTCCCATTGGTATCTCCACACGTAAGGGTCAAGTCATTGCTTCAACTAGAAACTCTAGGTCTCGAATAGGATTTGTGGAAAAGATGAATGATTAGAACTTGTGTCTATTTATACAGTAGCTAATAATAGACACAGATCGTACCTTGAATTATTCTTGGATCCCCTCCATCATATTCCTTGACTGTATGAAACTGAACCTTCCCCTGTACTCTGACTCTCTAATCCTGATGTGGACAATCTGGGGGTGGTGGTCCTAACATAGTGAAATTTATACCCCCTCCTACTGCTCCTCTAGCTCCTCTACCATGTCTTTTTCCTAAAAATTCATCTATTCTATCACTTTCTCTACCCTAGTGGCCCATCTACCATTTAACTATTAGCATGAAGGGATGGAAAATCTCTAAAGAGTTGTCCCTTACAATATTTTGAAAATAATTTCCTCTTTATAGGACAACTGAACCCACCCTATGATCCCTGAGATATAGATACCCTATCTTGGGACCTCCTCTAGAAATGTCTCACCCATCCAAGTCCTTGAGAAAAATATCGACTTTGTTCTCCCAAGGTCACTACTCATGCATTCACATTGCTGACATCCACTTGTAGTATCTACATAGCTAATGGAATTTCAACCACAACGGTTCTCTCTAAAACTCCAGTGTATATTTTAATGCACAGAGAAATACCACTAGCTCAGATGTACTAAACACACCTTTCTCAATGTTCAAAGCCTAGAAGCACTGTTCATATCGTATTCATCGAGTACCTGGAAGGGTTGGTATGACTCGATGAATACTCAGCTACAAACATGTCATCCTTCTGAAGCTATATAAACCCTTGGGCATGAAAATATCTTGTATTTTATCATGAGAGACCCTTATATGAGAAAGTTTCTAAAAATCTACCAATGGGAGAGTCACCTCGTCATATGATCAGATAATATAAACCCCTCCATTATCCTTATGAGCCACATAGAAGGCTAACCACTAGGATTTACTCTTGATCTAATGGGGTCCTAACTGGAAAAAAAATTCAGTCATCACACCATGCTAGTACTTAGCCACCTGTGAGTTGGTCTTGACTCAAAACCGAAGGGGTCTCTATCACTGAATCTTATGATGTGATCTCATCTCGCACATATCATATTCTAGAACTATGAGTACCATGTGCTAATATACAGGTGGTGGTATATCTGGTACACCACACAAAGGTGTGATCTCTGTTAAAAATCCATGTACCCAAATCTCGTCACCCTAAGGATCATCCTCATGATAATGGAGTGGAATACTTTCTGGCTATATATGTGGATGAATCTTGAAACAAAATAAGATGTACCTTTATCAATAGAGTATACCTGGTGATAAGAATCAATAAGGAAATGGAAAACACAACTCATTCCATTACAATGCATGTACCATAGTTTTTTCCTGCAACTATTGTTTTCATGTACCAAGTCAAAAAGAAAAATTCACGGTCCTGGTGTATATATGCGACGACTGTCACACCAAAACTAGATTCCCTTGCCTGAAATCAAAACACAATACACTTAACACTATTTCCTCAAACCATACTCATAGCCTCTGGGTTTTTTTAGATAGAACTGACCAACTCTGATGTCACTCTATCATGACTTGACCCCCTGGGCTTGTGTCATTACTAACCCTAGACCACCTCCCATAGACCAGGGGTTGGAGACTAGAACTGAGTTGGAATATACCGGAAAAATGGGAGGAGTTTTCCTTAGTGCACACACACACACACACACAACTCCAAGCCACAAAAGCTAAAATGTGAAAACACTAAGTAAACAAACATAAGGTTGGATGGTAGAAAACCGAAGTTAAACGGGGCCAGAATACAAGCCCAAAAAAATATAAATTAATAGTACAACTCTCTAGAACTTCTATGCAGAAAACCCTACCTGAAGGGTAGGAAGAAATATAACTGTCTAAAGCTGTAGAAGCACATCTCGTCTGTATGTTAACTCAATGTAACACCTAGCCCTAATCCACTAAGGAATCCTTCAAAGAATCATTCATATGCACAAGACACAACACATGTGAGAGAATCCAATGTAGGGTTTATTAAAACCATACTTTTTTGGGACCCTGAATCACAAATGTATACCACAAAAAATACACAAGGAACACTACCAAAGAGGTTCATGATGCATAGCCTCTAAGAAGTTCAGTCAGGGGTGTAACTAGAGTCAGCTCCCACATGTATAATCTAATGTATGAAAAGTAAGACTTTTAGTCCAAACACTGGACACATTGTACTGTTGAGGAACTCATCCCCAATGAGTCACTTAGTCATGTTGGGTCACCTAGACTGGCTCATCACATAGGCCTACTGGGTCACCTAGACCCACTTGTCACATATTTTCACTGTGAAAATTTGACCCGCTCATCACATATACTAGCTGATTCACCTAGAACCTCACTTTACTTAGGCCCACTGGGTCACCTAGACCCACTCTTCAATTTGGCATGCTGCGTCACCTAGACCTTCTCATCAAAATGTTCTCGTCTCATCTTGCCACGAGATTCATGATCGTAGCACAATTAATTTATGAAGAATCTAGTTCTGAAGCCATCAGTTATATCTCAACAATCACTAAAACTAACTTATAATTAATCAAAAGGACCTCCTTGTCACATGGTTCCCAAAAACTCAAATGGATCATCAATCAGAAGTACAGTTTAGAAGTTATGATCCTTTTAGTGAAAAGGTCCAGTTGGGACTAGGCCCAGTGTGACCCGACATGGTTCATGCCAACCAGACCCATCGGGTCATCCTAGTCTAATAGGCCTAGCCTGGACTGATTGGGCCCATCCTGGACTACCTATCTTTCCCACCCGCTGAAGCGGGCTAGTTTTTCCACCCTAGATGCGGCAATCGCTTTGTCATGAGGCCAGCCCGACAGACTTACAACCTTGCACATGCCCTATGACCTATGACGAAGGTCCAACACCCTTCCTAGGCCACGCGTTTCCTCCTTCATGCAGCTTATGACAACGCCAGCGTGGTGATGGCCTCTTTTGGGAGCCACAAAACTAATTCTGGTGGGCCGATTTCTAATACAGAAGAAGTTTCAGGATCCTCGAGTAACATTATTCATCACCATGGGTTCAAAAATAATTTTGTCACCTATACTATGAGAAGTATCTTACATGTCACTATAATACATCCCCCAACAGTTGTTGGTGCACCTCATCTAGGTCTTTAAAAGGATTGATCATTTATTTGGGATCGTTGCGCCATGAAATGGGTACACAATGATCATTCTCCTATTATTCCATGAAGAACATGAAGAACATGATTAAGAGAAGAAACACATGAGAAAACTAAATAATTAAGATCAGACATTGTTCATTTCAACCATAATCTATTTATGTTAGAAGAAAAAAAATGAACTTAAGTTGAACCATTTTCCCATATATAAACTTTCAAGTCGAATTCTCCCATAAGAACAATTGAACTGGGGGTCAATCTGTTCATGGGTTGATCCATGTTTTTCGTTTGAAATCAAGAATAGGAAAACATAATCAAAACCAAACATCCTACCTAAAAAAGATCATTTTCACTAAAAAATGGAGACATTATATCATTGTTTGTTTATCCTAGATCCAAAACTCTCGTCAATGGAGAGATACATCAAATAGGAAGGAAGGAAGGAAGGTGTTCATTGTCATTTGTTACTTGCCAATGCAATTCAAATAGAGGTTCAAATCAGTATCCACAATAATCCTTTGATTCCCATATCCATATGAGAATTATAATTGACTAAACGTGTTTCAACATTTCTGTTACGCCGAGTCATCACGTCGTGATGCTTGAGTTTAGTGTCGGGACACTGTCATTTATGAAATAAAACAGTTGGATTGATGTTATGTTGCAAAGAAACATTTTTGAATAAAATAAGATTTCTTAATATTATTTTATTTTTCATTAAAATACCCGAAAACTACTTTAATTACTATTACATCCAAAAAACTACTTTCCATAGTTCACCCATGCCTTCCAATGTTAGCCTCTGCCTAGGGAAACACATTATTAAGAACACAATAGTGGTCTGTGATTTTCAATCTAAGTCACAATTACAGAGTTATAAGAATTTAAAAAATAAAAAAAAATTATTTAATTATTTTATTTACAAATTTCCCATTTTTGGTTATTCTCACTGGAGGCCCATGCTAACTAATGTTAATTTACACCATGGGTAAACCCACCATCCTGAACGCAATGGTGCCCTAAGATTTTTGATCTAGGAAACCATTTAAAAGATATTCTAAATTTTTATTAAAGCCACACAAGAATGCAATTAAAAACTTATCATTTTTTGTCAAACCATTCTGGGAACACCGGGCCTCATAATCGCACACTGTCTTAGTACCTAGTATCATAATTTTCCCAGAAAGTTTCTAAAAAAACCTGGAAACTCCGAGTCATTACATTCTTATCGAGATGAATTGAGAAAGAAATACTTATGATACATGTATTGTCCATAAAATAACGAACAAATGAGTTAGATAAATATATTTTGAACATACACATAGAATGTAAGAAGAGTACATAAAAATAATAACATTGGGGTAAGGAGAGATAAAGAGTAACCCAAATAAAAAATGGATATTCTTGGATAATTCTTTACCTCTTTGTAATCAATCAAATCATATGACTAAAAATTAATAATCATAAAATGAAACATATAATACCATAAATATAAATATATTCATGAAATTATATAAAACATGGTTGTATAAATTCACATAATACATGAAATAAGTTTCAAATAAGGGAAATCTCATAGAAATAATAGTGAGATGAGAAACTCTTTACCTTATGTTTGAATGTGTTATGTACGTGATATTAATATATGGGATAGTCAGATTAAATCAATTAATATACAAAATAATAAAATTTTATACATGTATTTTATTTACTATAATTTTATTAAGTTAATTTATGTTCTTTTTCATGAGTTAAAAGATAAAATTTAATCATTGTGGCGCATTTGTTTCCATTTTTTTCATGATCAGTTTACTTGTATATGAGTTTAGAAGTTCTTGTAAAATGGAAACAGATATCTATAATAGAATTTATATGTTATTAATGAAAATATTTAAGATTAAATTTTTATATAATTCATTTGGATTTTGGTGTGAGGATGAATCATTAGATTATATGTCAATGATAATCATTTAGAATAATTTAGCAGTTTTTCAATCATCACGACCTAGTTGTTTCTTATGAATTAACATAATGTACATATAAAGGTTCTATAATATAAAATTAGTTTTAATGAATTTATTATAGTCTGTTGAAACCATTAAAATGGTTTTAGGACCATTCTTGAAAGAGTAATTGAAAAACAAACACATGTTATCTACAAAGGTGGTAAATCGGTACCTCACAGATGATGTATTCATTATAGAATAATATATAGAAAGAAAGGACTTTGATGATGTATCTATAATTAAAACGATCTAAAACCAACAACTCATACATGTAATTTTAATCCAATGGTTCTTATACCATCCTTACATAATCTATAACTCAATAATTCCTGTATTTATCATTTCTCGTAAAATATCGTATTTTACAATTCACAAAAAATCATGTATTTTTGAAAAATACCAAAAATTCACTCTAATCATTTTTTGAAATGTATAATTTAAAAATTAACACCTTTTAATGAAAATTATTTTATGAATATGATAAATTTTATTTACAAATAAAATCATAATTTACTCAAAAAATATTTATTTAAAAATTATAACTGATTTTATAACACTTTGAAACATTAAAAAATATATCAAAAAAATATATCAAAATCATAAGACAAAAAAATACTTATTTATGAATTCATTTTATGAAAATATATTTTCTTTTAAATCAATTTATTAAAAACAAAATTTTAATTAAATATTTTTACATAAAAAATAACACCAATTAATTAATAATTTGTAAAATATTCATTGACTTATACTATGATTTTATTATACCATAAACTTATTTATATGTTGACTAAATTTTATTTATACTTTAATGACTGTGTTTACTATACATTTGGATTATTTTCTATTCATAAGGTTCATATTACCATTCCAATGGTCAAGTTATTATTTCATTGGTATAGGTTCCTTAACTTCTAGAAATACCTTTTATTTCATCAATTCATTATTTTTAGAGTTTGTTTTGTGTTTTCTAAATGATTTTATGTGATTTATGCTATGTGAAATAATGAAAAGAAGGAAAATTTCATTAATACTGTTATAGGTTGTTACATTCTTCCATCCTATAATAAATTTCTTCCTCAAAATTTGAAATTATACTTTGAAAATAAAATGTTGATACTTCAAAATTTATTTGTGGGAAACCGACATTAAAAATATGTTTAATACAATATATTCTTAGTACAAGGGAAAGGGAAATGTAGAGGTTACCATTAAACTGGGTATTTGAATAGCATAACATTAGTACATAGTGAAAATATGGACATGGAAGAGTAATATAACCATCAATTTTTTATGGTGAATGATAGATAAAATGCTCATTATAAAGATAACCATCACAAAGCCATAATTTTTTTTCATTTAATGTACTATTTATTTATTATGAAATAAAAGTTAAAAAATATTGTTTTGTTCCAAATTATTTTTCCTAGAGTTGAGGGATTCATTTATTATCCTGAGAATCACTTGAGAAAATAAAAATTCATGATACATTTCCATGTTAAAATATCATCTTTTAGTTATGCTTTGATCTATCTCTACTTTATTTCATAAAACAGAAGATGGATATTGAAGAAAAAATTTTATACCTGAATCACTTTTGAAAAATCATATGCTCCTTAAGACATTCCTTCATCCATTAAATTATTTTGGAAATCAATAAGGTTAGTACATGTTATCAAGGAAAAATTATTTTCCAAAGATTAACTTGAATAATTCCCAAAGTTGTTAATCTTATGAATCATCTGAAACATGTATTTCAACATTCAATGAAAAAAATTATAAGGTAAGTCACTAAATTTCCAAAATTAACTTAACCTAAAATTACATTAATGTAACACCCCAAGATTTCATAGTATGTTATCTCATTAAAGTAATTCAATAGCTTGCGATACAAGTAACATTGAGTTATAATTCACCACAACATACCAAACAAGCCATTGAAAAGCAATTAGGAATAATATAAAATTTATTTTTAATCTAATATACTCTATATAATTTTAACTTTCATATTATGGGTTTCCTAGATATAATATAAGGAGAAATCCATTTTGGTCAAATAAAAATAGAAAAAATTTAAAAAATTCCATTTGACCACCATTTAATTTAGAACCATTTTTAAAATCAACAATTGAAACTTCTATATATTCAATTTAATGATATTAAATTTGTCTTTAGAAGCGGGACACAAAAATTTAGTTTTGATAAATGTTTGGTACTTTTCTGATAACTTTAATATTTTTAAGAATAGTGAATAATATTAGGTTTTAAATGAAAAAAAATTTATTGAAAAAATTTATAGTGACAAATTATGAATTTGAATGGTTTTGAAGTATAATCCGAATAGATTTTTATTATTTAATTCAATGAATTTAATTATAAGTAATTTCACATTTAAATTTGACATAAACACGTTTCAATCTGTTGATAGTTTTTACTTTTAAAAAAACACTACATTCTGTTTTTGACAGCAGGAATTAATTTTAAATTTATTAATGAAACATATATGTTTTCAATTTGGTAAAATATAATTCATTTTGAAATTCAGAATATCGAAATTAGCTTAGGCTAAATTTTGATATTTTTCTGAAAACATTCAATTTTTGATGAATAGTGAAAAACTAGGTGTTATTGTTTAAAAACAGAATTTATATTTAAATAATAATTTATTTTATTTAATTTTATTTAATTTTATTTTAAGTCCAAATAGTTATATAATACCTACATATAATCAATTTGATTCATTGGAGTCATTTTATAAAAAAATTAGATGTATAAAATTTTATGGAAATTTATACTGTCTTTTACCCACCTTCTAGGTGAATTTGAAAATTTGCATAAAATATAATTTTACCGCTTCTGTGAATTTAATTCCAAAAATCTGAAATATATGGTTAATATAAATAATTAAAATGCGGTTCAACAATATTAAAATAATATTTGGTGAATGATAACTTTTAATTTTTATTTACCACAGTTAAAAGTATAAAGCGTAATTAATGGTAAAAATGATATTATAATTACCCTAACACATGTCCTAATTCTATTGGATACATTTAATTATGAAAACAAAATTTAAGAATAAAATATTATCCTTTATGTCCATTTGTATTAGATTAAGATATTTAATATATTTTTTAAAGAAGAGTTAAAAGTGTTAAATTCAACAATTATTAACTAAACCATTTTTAATATTTGGTTAAAAATTTGAAATATTAGAATGTAAATATTAAATAGAAATATATAAGTATTTCCTATATAATTTTATTTTATTTATAATTTTTAGAAATTAAATAATTACATTTATTTATGATATAATGATGATGTAGTAATTACATGATTAATGAATGAATCAAACAAATGGTATTTTAAATATTAAAATAAATATAATTTCTGTGTTTTTATGAAATCCATGAATTTTCAACTAGAATATGAAATTTACGGGTTGATTCAATATATCGTATTCAATGTAATCATGTTGTAATGACTTTTAGAAAAACCAAATACCAAATAATGTCAAAAATGACAAAAATTATTTTTTTATAAAAATACTATATTATTTGTTGATATAGTATTCCTAAAAAAATATTGTCCATCCAAAGGTCTTAAATAATATTATATATGTCTTGAATGAACCAATTTATGTTCTCTTGTATGTTTAGAGTATGTTTATTAACCATATATTGTATGAATACAAGAAGACACAGTAAAAGTTACACTATCTAACTAAGAGTTAAATCTAAAAGATATGGTTAATATGGTAACCTAAACTTGTCTAAAACCAATTGGATGAGTAGTTTTTGACCCATATCCACCTTATCCTATAAATAAGTCATTTTGGAGGCATTATAAACTGAAAATTATTCTATTCAAAAATAATATTTCAAGACTTTCCTAAAGTGACCCTCACCTCTCTTATAAAAGGTCACATCCCCTTCTCTTAATTTCACACCTCAAAAGCCTTTTTGATCAGCCAAAACCTACCCAAATAACCTTCCAAAGTTCCTACCTTAATCCTATAAGCCATCTTTGGTCATAAAGCCAATCTATGGGGCCCTTTTGATCAAATCAAAAGGAAGTTCCCGATAAAGAGGTAAATAATTCATCATCTCTTTCAAGTTCTTTTCTTCTTCTTCTTCCTTTTTCATTATTGTTTACATTAAAAAATAATAAATCCAGTATATTCTACATACAATGATGTTATTATAAAAATTTTACCACCATATTCATTATTCTATCCATCCTATAAATGACAAAGTCACCACACGTGCGTACGTACGAATTACCGTCTACATGTTGTGGTGTAGTATGTTGTTCGAACACTTCATTAATTGGATGGGTATATTAATGAGTATAACTGATGTAAATAATAAATATAACATGTTAATTATTCTTTATATATTATATATCATCCAGTTACATATGATTTCACAATCAATGTAATGATATTGCCACTTGTGCGTACGTACGGATTACCGTCTCCACAAACACTGTGAGATTCATTCCCCATTGTAGTAATTCAACAATAAATTTCCTTTTATGAATAAATAAAATATTTATTAACATTATATCATTATTTATATTAATCAAATACATTCTATCCCTAAAAACATGGATTACATAACCAATCATATAAAGGAAAACAAATCATTTAACCCCTGAAACGGTGATACTACTAAAATATTATTAACAAAGCAATATTATAAGATCATATGTGATATCATATTTAAATATATATTTATTGAATAATAACATTTTATTAACTATTATATAGTAGGTTAACATACCATTGACTAAGTAAAATTACAAGGTAATGGGTAATTCTATAATCACTTCATTATCCGAAATTGTTTTTATGTGAGTATCTACTGGGACCTCTTCGTCATCCACATCAGTGTTTAATAAAAATATTTTCAAAAGGAATATTTCATGGTTTTGTGGAAGGGACTATTTAACTAGATAATCATTTTAAATGGTTTAAATATTAATTTTTCACAATCATTCTCATTAATATCAATGTTTTCAAAATGATTTTTAAGGATTTATTTATATAGACATGAATGTTTTTAAAATGTTAATTCCTTTCAGTAGTTTCAAAGTGGTAAAGTCCAAATTGATTAAAAAATGTCTTTAAATGTCTTAATTTATAAATTTTGTTACTTTTAATTGTTTTTATAAAAAAGGGATATTTCTATCAAAGTGTTTTATAAATAATATTCATCTATGTCAACATCCTTTGTTGGATTTTAATCTTGTATGAATTTGATTTATTATGATACAAATCTTAAATATTGTATTGAAGGTTTTGTGATTTGTTTGACTATGGATGTTCTATTTCTATACCATTCATGGTTTATGTATAAAATATTGAAATTTTGTATTCCTGTTTTAATACAAATTTTTATGTTATGTTTAAACCTTTTCATATGGGGAATGCATTTTACATAGTAAGTGATTGGTGGAGCTCTCTATAGCTCCTTGATGCATCGGTAGGTCTCATGAGAAAGAATGGTGTCTTAGAGTAAGGCCTCAACAAAATCTTATTTGAATTCTTGGCACAAATCCTTGACTATGTGGTCATGATGGGTGGCATTATGCATTATATCATTATGAAATTGGCTATGGATATTACATGTGATTATTTGACTATTAGAATATATATTTGAATATGTAAATGGAATTATTTGATTTACATTTTCCATATTATGTGGAATTTTATGTTTAAAAGTATTTGGTTTTAGTTTTATACTTTTCCTTAAATGTTTATGCTTATTTATGAAAGTTTTTTCTATATTGTTATCCTTACTGAGCATCTAATCTAAACCCTTTCTATGTTTTATTTTTTCCAGGATACGAAGAAGTATTTTATGACTGACCTAATTAGATAGTCTAAGGGATATTATTGTGGCCAATTGAGAAAATTTTGTTTTTTTTTCATTTTATAATGTAATGTAATGTTAATGTATGTAATCTATTTTCCAAGGCTACTAAACAGATCAGTCCTTCGAGACATGATTCCTTGTAATCATGCCAATGTATTAAAATAATGCACCGACTCTGGGTAATTGAGGTTAGGGAGTAACAGTTGGTTTTAATGGAAGTATATAAACAACCGTGGAAATATATTTAGATAAACATTAATTAGATAACATTACCCTAAGATAGACTTTGAGGATTATTATAGAAGAACATCCTATAATTTTGGTAATGAAAATATTTTGTGTATTATCAAAAAAATACATCCCTGTCTGGATATGAGTAGGTAGAGGTGACTCTAGAACAGATGTACATAGGAGTGAAAACTACGAAAAGGAGTTTCGGGCTCGACCCGGGGTATCCTGGTACATAACAATAGGCCTTGATTCACACATGGTTAAGAAACTCCCGGGGGATATGCTTAGGATAATTCCCACTTTCATTACAATCCATTATGAAGGATTTAAGTTTAATTACATTATCAAAGAAAAAATTTTATAATATTAGATTATATGTACAATATTATTAAATAACATTAGTTATTTAACAAGTTTGGAATTATGTATTGAGATTCATAAACTAACTTAGTGTACTGCATTGTTTTGAAACAGAACATAGTAGAAGGAATGAGAATTCCAGCAATACACATTATCGAAATATTAAGATGATTCATATCTTTCTTCGTATTAATCCAGCATTTAAAAGAGAAATAGTCTCCCACATATTCTAATCATATGATGAAATATTATCATGTGTTAATAAGATAAGTAAATAAATCTCTAAGTCCTATGGCTTTGATGTGAAGCAAGAGAATAAAATGTTGAAAGAGAGGCATTAGGATACAGGGAATAGGGAAAAAAGGATTTTCAAGTATGTTATAATTGTGGAAATAATCACATTAGTAAATTATTAAAGGGAATGGGATTTTGTTATAAGTGTGGAGAAAAAGGATACCAATTACATGATTGCACGGGTACGAAAAAGGTTTCAAATGAACAATGCTTCATCTGCAAGTAGTTGGACACTACGCGAATCAATGTACCAATCATCATTGTATACACCAAATGATGCTATTGGATAATAATCAAATTATGATACTACTATAGATAAATAGGAATGATTAGTGTTATTATGTTTTTATAAAATAATTGTGTCATTTGAGAATACGTTTTTTGAATTATAATGTATATTAGGATGGTAATGATGTACTATTTAATTAAGGATTTGAGATTGTATGGTACCAATTAAAGTGACACTGTTTCTGTTTAAACATTTTAGAAAATACATGGTTAAAGTAAAGGTAAACCATAATATGATCCATATACTAATGTAGTGATTTTGAAATAAGAGATGATTGATATGGATAAATTATATTGGATATTCTTGATTACCTTGGAACTAATTAATGGTTTGTTTATTCCATCATTGTTGTTATATTAAAAAAAATTCGGATATACAGAATATATCAAGTATTCTATAAGGAAAAAGAGAGAATGAATGTAATCAATTACATTTTGTGGTAATTTAGGGTTTTACCATGTTTTAAAATAATATATGATGAAGGTATTCATATGTTATTACATGGGGAATGAGATCTTCATTTTATTTACCTTCCTTATAAATTTTGGACGGTGAGTTTCGAAAGAATTATTTTGTATACGTATAATGGTTGGAATGAATTATGTTGGACATTGGATACTATTCTTTGATGTTAAAACATTTCTTAAGATTATTTTTGGATTTTTATAAAAAGGACAACCTGTAGGCCGGGAGACAACCTGTCGCATCTGGCAAGGGCGCAAGACTTGAACCCGCAACCGAAGGGTGACAAGGGTGCATCACCTACCACTGGCCTATGTGATGTCCTGGTTAGTATAATGTAGTTTTTTTTAAAATATTATAACCAATGAATTATAAATTCATTATTTTTGGAACCCCATATGATTAGAATAAATACAATATTTTTTAATTCTTTTATCTTATGAAGTGAAAGTCGAATTTGTGGTAGGAATTAGATGAAGGATGAAACACTACTTGTCATGTAAATATTTTTTCTCTTATTCTATGAAAAAATTAATTCATAAACTTTAGGTAAGAGTTCTTAAAACCAAAAATGCGTTATCCTAATACCTTATGTTCTGTTGAACTGGTGATATTTTAAATCATCCAAGATCGATGGCTTTGAGGCCCTCAATTGTACAGTTGTTTGAGATTGATGGCCTCAATAAATCACTAAAAATATTTACATTTCTCTTCCAATTATGCATATCTAATTTCCACCAATGTCCTTATAATCGAGATCATAATTTGGTGTTGACTTTTTCATTTTCTTTTACCTATTATTAAGACTAAATTTTATTAACCCAATTTTTGATGTGGGTTTTCCAAAAAATTATTTTCCTATTTTAAACTTTTATTTTCGAAGAACAATTTAAAATTACAAGAACAGAATTTATTGAAGGAGGGTATAATGTAACACCCCAATATTTCATATTATGTTATCCAATTAATTTAATTCAATAGCTTGTGATACAATCAACACCGTGTTCTAACGCACCACAACTTTCCAAACTAGCCATTCAAAAAGCAGTTATGAATAGTATTAACTGAATTTTATATCATATATACTCTATATATATTTAACATCAATATTATGTGTTTACTATACATAATATTTGAACAAATTCATTTTTTATGATAAAAAGAAGTATTTTTTTAAAAATTTTATTTTATCACCTTTTAATGTTGAATAATTTTTAAAATCAATTTTTGACAATTTTATATATTAAATTTAATTAAATTAAATCATTCTTCAGAATAGATTCATTAAAAAAATTGATTTTGGATAAAGTTGTTGTACTTTTCTGATAACATTCATATTTTTATAAATACTGAACAAAATTTTGTTTTAATTGAAAACAACTTTTTGAATCAAAAATATTAAGTCTGTTAAATTATAAATTTTAATGCTTTTGAAGTATAATTAGATTATATTTCTATCATTTAATAAAACTTAGGTCGTTATATGTAATTTCTCATTTAAATATGACATAAACACATGTCAATCTTTTGAATGTTATTACTTTTTAAAAAACCCGCTTTTTGGTTTTGACAACTAGAATTAATTTTATATTAATTTAAGAAAGCTATATGTTTTGAATTTGTTAAAATAGAAATCATTTTTTAATTTAAAATATCAAAATCTTCTTAGGTTCAATTTGGGGTATTTTTCTGAAAACATTCAATTCTGGATGAATAGTGAAAAACACTACGTTATTCAATAAAAATGACTTTTTATTTAAATAATTAATTATTTTATTAAAATTTATTTTATGAAAAATTTGATATATAAAACCTATATATGTTCAATGTAATTCATTGGAGTAATTTTATAATAAAATTAGATATATATAATTATTTTGAACTTTTTACCCTCTTTTACCCCCTTCTAGGCACATTTGCAAATTTGCATAGAAAATTGTTTTACTGCTTCTGGGAAATGAATTTAAAAAAACCAAGAGACACGGTTAATATAAATAAGTCAAAAGTGGTTCAATAATATTAAAATAATTTTTGTTGAATAGTAACTTTTGACTTTTATTTACCACGGTTAAAAGAAAATATGGTAATTAAAGGTAAAGATGATATTATAATTATCGTAACACATGTCCAAATTCTATTGGAAAAGTGTATTTTGACTGAAAACAAACTTAGGAATAAAATATGATCCTTTAGATCCACTTTTATTAGATTAGAACATTTATTATTATTTTAAATAAAGAAAAGTTAAAAGTGTTAAATTCAATGATTATTAACTAAACCATTTTTAATATAGAGTTACACATAAGATAAATTCGACTAAAAATATTCAATAGAATGCTAAAATTATTTCCTACTTAATAGTGTTTTATTAATAATTTTTAGACATTATATAATTAAATTTATTTATGATATAAGGATGATGCAATAATTACCTTCTTAAGGAAAGAATCAAATAAACTATATTATAAATATTAAACTATATATAATTTCAATTTTTTTTATGAAATACGTGAATTTTATAGGTGAATATGACATTTTAGGATTGATTCAATGTATCTTGTTCAATGTAATCAAACTTTAATGACTTTCAAAAAATCTAAATGCCAAATAATGTCAAAATTGACATTAATTGATTTTCAAAACAAATACTATATTATTGGTTTATATAATATTCCAAAAAATATAAGGTTTGGAAAAGGGCTTAAATAATATTATATAATCCATTAATTAACCACATGATGTTCTCTTGTAAGTTTAGATGAGGTTTATTTACCATATAGTGTAAGAATACAAGAATACATGGTAAAAGTAAAACTATCTAACTAAGAGTTAAATCTAATAGATAAGGTTAATATGGTAACCTAAACCTGTATAAAACCTATTGGTTGAGTGGTTTTCGACCCATAACCACCTTATACTACAAATAAATCATTTTGGTGCCATTAGAAAACTATGATTATTTTATTATAAAATAATATTTCAATATTTTCCTAAAGTGACCCTCACCTCTCTTATAAAAGGGCACATACCCTTCTCTTAGTTTCACTCCTCCAAATACTTTTGGCTCGACCAAACCCTACCCATATATCCTCCGAACATTCCTGACTTCATCCTAGAGGACTTCGATTGATTATAAATCAATCATAAGGATCCCTTTTGATCAAATTAAAAAGAAGAACCCTAAGAAGAGGTAAATATTTCATCTCCTCTTTCAAATTCATTTCTTCTTCCACTTCCCCTTTATTTGTTTTTTTCATTCTAAAATAATAATGACCATATATTATATAAACTGTGATGTTATTATAAAAATGGTACAACCATATTCATTATTCTATCGATCATATAAATGACAAATTCACCATATGTGTGTACGTACGGGTTACCGTCGACGCGTTGTGGTGTAGTTTGTTATTCAAACACTTCATTATTTGGATGGGTATAGTAATTAGTATAAATGATGTAAATAATTAATATAACATGTTATTGATTCATTATATATGATATACCATCCAATTACATATGATATTTCCATCAATATAATGATATTTTCTCTTGTCCATACGTACGAATTACCGTCTACATGAGAGCGATGAGATCCATTCCCCATCGTAATCATTCAAGAATAATTTTATTTTTATGATTAAAAATAATGATTATGAACATAATATAATTATGTATATGAATCAAATACATTCTATCCATAAAAAACATGGATTACGTAACCAAGCATAAAAATGAAAACGGATCAGTTAACAGTCAAAACGATGATACTACTAAAATTTTATTAAAAAGGAAATATTATAAGATCATATATGATATCATATTTATATATATTGTTCTTGTAATATAACAATGTTTTAACTATTATACATGAGTTTAACATTCCATAAACTAAGGAAAAGTACAAGGTAAGGGTTAATTCTACAATCTCTTCATTATCCGAGGTTTTTTTTACGTGAGTATCTTCTAGGACCTCTTTATCATCCACATCCGTGTTTTATGAAACTTTTTTTAAAATAAATATTTAAAGGTTCTATATAAGGGAATATTTAATTAGATCATCATTTTAAAATTTTTAAATATTTATTGTTCTAAATCATTTTCAATAATGTTCATATTTTCATAATTAATTTTAAGGATTTATTTATATGGACATGAATTTTTTTAAAAAATTAATTCCTTTAAAAAGATTCAAAGTGGTATGGGATAAAATGATTAAAAAATGTATTTAATTGTTTTCCTTTCTACATTGTGTGACTTTTAAATGTCTTTATGAGCAAGTGATATTTATCTCAAAGAGTTTTAAAAATAATTATCATCTTTTTCAACATCCTTTGATTGATTGTAATCTTGTTTGAAGTTGATTTATTATTATACAAATCATCCATATTGTATTGAATGTTTTCTGATATTTTTTACTGTGGATGTGTTAATTTTATACCATACATTGATTATGGATAATATATTGACATTTCATATACTATTTTTAATATTAATGTATATGTTATGTTTAAAACATTTTATATGGGGAATGCATTTGACTTAGTAAGTGACGATGGAGCCTGATATAGCTCCTCGATACATCGGTAGGTCTCATGAGATAAACAATTGTCTTGGCACAAGGCATTGAATAAATCTTATTTTTAGTATTGTCATAACTCTTTGACTATGTGGTTATGAAGTCAGGCATTATGAATTCCATCATTATCAAATTGGATATTGATATTACATGTGATTATTCGACTAGTAGAATATCAAGGTCAATAAGTAAATGGAATTATTTGATTTACCATTTACATATTATACAGAAGTTTATTTTTAAAAGGATTTTGTTTTAGTTTTATACATTTCCATAAATGTTTATTATTATTTAAGAAAGTTTCTGCTATATTGTTATCCTTACTGAGCATCTGCTCTCACACCATTCTATGTTTTATTTTTCCCAAGATGCGAGGATGTATATTATGACTTCAATATAGGTATAATCTAAGGGATATGATTTTGGTAAATGGATACAATGTTATTGTTGGTTTTCATTTTATAATGTATTATAATGTTAATGTATGTAATCTATTTTCCAAGACTTTGAAACGGATCGGTCCTTCAGGACTTGATTCCATGTAATCATGCTAATGTATGAAAATATTGCACTGACTCTGGGTAACTGGGGTTGGGGCGTTACAGTTGGTATCCGAGGAAGTTTATATACAACCATGTAAATAGATTTAGATAAACTATGATTAGAGAACATTAACATAAGATAGAATTTGAGGATTATTATAGAATAAAATCCTATAATTTTGGTTATGTATAGATTTTGTGTATTTTCAAATCAATACATCCCTGTCTGGATACGATTTGGTAGAGGTGGCTCTCGCACAAACGTACCTAGGAGTAAAAACTCAAAAAAGGAGTTTTGGGCATAACCTGGGGTATCTTGCTACATGACAACATGCCTTTCTACACTCTTGTTTATGACACTCCCAAGGGATATGCTTTGGATAATTCACATTTTAATTACAAACCATTATAAAGGATTTAGGGTTAAATAGTTCCTCAAAGAAATTTTTTTATGATTATAGATTATATGCATAATCTTTTTAATTTACATTATGTATTTTACAAGTTTGTAATTATGAATTGTTATTCAAAAACAAACCTAGTGTATTCCATTATTTAGAAATGGTTCCTAGAAGAAGGAATGAGAATTCCATCAATACTCATGATCGAAAGATTATGAGGGATCGTATATTTCATGGTATTAAGACAACATTTATAGGGGAAATAATCTCCCACGTATTCTAATCATATGAAGAAATAATATCATGATTTAATAAGATAAGTAAATAATTCTCCGATTCCTATGCCTTTGAAGGGAAGCAAGAGAAGAAAAGGATGGAAGAGAGACATATGGATACAAGGAAGAGGGGAAACAAGAATTTTCCCATATGTGATAATTGTAGAAATAATCACCTTGGTAAATTATTGAAGGGAATGAGAGTTTTTTATAATTGTAAATAAAAAAGGACACCAAGTTCGTGATTGCAAGGGTAAGAAAAAGGTTTCTAATGTACAATGCTTCATCTTCAAGGAGTTGGGAACTACACGAATCAATGTACCGGTCATCAAAGTATACCCCCAAATTATTCTATTGTATAATAATAAAGTAATTATACTACCACAGATAATGAATAATGATTATTGTTCTTTAGTTGTTATTAAATAATTGTGTCATTTGGGTACAAGTTATCAGAATTATAAATTATATAGGGATTGTACTATAGTACTATTTAATTAAGGATTTGAGATTGTATGGTACTAAGTAATGTGACATAGTTTCTTGTTAATATTTTTGGAAAATACATTGTTGAACGAAAGGTATAACATAATATGGTCTGGATAATGATGTAGTGATTTTGGAATAAGAGATGGTTGACTTGGAAAAATTATATTGGATATTCTTAACTACCATGGAACTGATTAATGGTTTTTTTATTCCATCATTGTTTGAATATACAATATTTTTTGATATAAAGAATATATCTAGAATTATATATGGAATAAAGGATCATTAATGTAATCAATATGTTTTTAAGGTAATTTAGGGTGTTAACATGATTTAAAATAATACATGATGAAGGTATTCATATGTTATTACGTGGAAAAATAGATCATCATTTTTTTTACCTTTCTTATAAATTTTGGACTGTCAGTTTGGAAAGAATTATTTTGGATAATTATAAGGGTTGGAATGTATTAAGTTGGATATTGGATAGTAATCATTGAGGGTAAAACAATTCTTATTATTATTTTTGGATTGTTGTAAAAAGGACAACCTGGAGGTCAAGAGACAACCGGTCGCGTCCGGAAAGGCCGCAAGAAATTAACCCGCAACTGAAGGGTGACAAGGGTGTATCACCTACCACTAGCCTACATGATTTCCTTGTTCATATAATATAGTTTTTTTTAAAATACTAAAAAATGAATTATGTATTCATTATTTTTGGAACCCCAATGATTAATATAAATAGATTATTTTTTAATTCTATTAACTTTTGAAGTGAAAGATGAATTTCTGGGAGGAATTAATTGAAGGATGAAACTCTACTTGTCAAGTATATTTTTTCCATTATTCTATGAAAAAATTAATTGATAATAATTACATAAGAGATCATAAAACCAAAAATGTTTTATCCTAATACCTTAGGTTTTTTTGAACTGATGACATTTTAAAACATCATAGATCGATGGCATTGAGGCCCTCAATTGTACACATGTTTGTGATTAATGACCTCAATCACTCCCTATAAATATTTAAATTTTCCTCCAATTATGAATCTATAATTACCACAAATGTTCTTCTAATGAAGATAATAATTTGGCGGTGATTTTTTCATTTCCTTTTCCCTCTTATTAAGACTAAATTTTATTAGTCCAATTTCTGATGTGGGTTTTCCCAAAAGGAATTTCTTTATTTTTAACCATTTATTTTAAAAGAACAATTTCAAAATTCATGGAAGAAATTTATTTATGGAGGGTAGAATGTAACACCCCAACATTTCATAGTACATTATCTCATTAAAGTAATTCCATTGCTTGCGATACATGCAACACTGAGTTCAAATGCACCAGAACATACCAACCAGTCGTTCAAAAAGATCTTATGATTACTATTAACAGCATTTTGAATCTTATATACTCTATATAATTTTAAAAACCATATTATGTGTTTCCTAGACTTAATAAAATAATTGTTTTTTCAGATAAAAATGTATTTTTCAAAAAACAATTACTGGCTTGTAATGGAAAACCCTTTTTAAAATCAATATTTGACACTTTTATATATTTAATTTAATGAAATTAAATTCTTCTATAGAAGTGTGACATAAAAATTTATTTTGGATTAATTTTGTGTACTTTTCTGATAACTTACATAGTTTGATGAATAGTGAAAAATATTTTGTTTTAATTGAAAAAATCTTTTTAATAAAAAAAATTTATAGTGTCAAATTAAGAATGTGAATGGTTTTGATGTATAATTAGATTATATTTTTATCCTTTAATAAAATTTATGTCATTAGAAGAAATTTCAAATTTAAATTTGTCCAAAACACATGTCAATCTTTTGATAGTGTTTACTTTTTAAAAAACACACTTTTTGTTTTGACAACGGGAACTAATATTAAATTATTTGATGAAACTTCTATGTCTTGAATTCGGTAAAATAGAATTCATTTTTTAATTTTTATTTTCAAAATTATCTTAGGGTTAATTTTTGGTATTTTTCTGAAAGCATTCGATTTTTTGATGAATAGTGAAAAACACAATGTTATTATTTAAAAACTGACTTTTTATTTGAATAATTATTTAATATATTTAAATTTATTTTAAGTCAAAGTAGATATATAATACTCATATAAATACAATGTAATTTATTGGGGTCATTTTATAATAAAATTAGATGTATAAAATTTTATTGAACTTTTTACCGTCTTTTAACCACCTTATAAGAGCATTTGCAAATTTGCATAAAATAAAATTTTACCTCTTCAGTGAATTGAATTTAAAAAATCCAAGAGGAAAGGTTAATATCAAAAAGTAATATGGGGTTCAATAATATGAAAATAATTTTTGGTGAATAGTAACTATGGATTTTTATTTGCCCCGATTAAAAGTAAATAGGGTAATTAAAGGTAAATATGATATCTTAATTACCCTAAAACATGTTGTAATTCTATTGGATAAGTGTAATTCGACCAAAAACAACCTTTAAAATAAAATATGATCCTTTAGGTTCACTTGGATTAGATTAGGACATTTATTATTATTTTATTTAAAGAATAGTTAAAAGTGTGAAATTCAAATTTTACTAACAAAACCATTTTTAATATAGAGGTACACAAAAGAAAAATTCGACTATAAATATTCAATAGAAAGATAAAATGATTTCCTAAATGATTTTATTTTATTTATAAGTTTCAAAATTTAAATATTTAAATTTATTTATGACATAATGATGATCTAGTAATTACCTGATTAATGAAGGAATCAAATAAATGGTATTATAAATATTAAAATAAATATAATTTCAAGGTCTTAATGACATCCACGAATTTTCTAGGAGAATATGACATGTTAGGGTTGATTAAATGTATCTTTTTCAATGGAATCAAATTGTAATTACTTTCATAAAATCCAAATACCAAATAATGTCAAAATTGACATAAATTAATTTTTAAAGCAAATACTATATTATTGGTTGATATAATATTCCTAAAAATATAAGGTTTGGACAAAGGGCTTAAATAATATTATATATGTCATTAATGAACAACTAGATGGTATCTTGTAAGTTTAGAGTATTTTTATATACAATATTGTGTAAGAATACAAAAAGACGCAGATAAAAGTTTAAATACCTAACTAAGAGATAAATATAAAAGATAGGGTTAATATGGTGACGTAAAGCTATCTAAAACCTGTTTGTTGAGTGTTTTTCTTACCATCCCAACCCTAGAATATAAATAAATAATTTTTGAGCTATTATAAATAGAAAATGATTTTTTTATAAAATAATATTCCAAGCTTTTCCTAAAGTTATCATCACCTCTCTTATAAAAGGGCACTTCACCTTCTCTTAATTTCACACCTCCAAATCGTTTTATCTCGGCCAACCCTTGAAAAAATATCCTCAAAACCATCCTCACTTCATCCTAGAGGCCTTATTTTGGTCATAAATCCAACCAAATGACCCTTTTGATCAAATCCAAAGGAAGAACCCGTAGAACAGGTAAATACTTTATCACCATTTTCAAGATCTTTTTTCTTCCACTACATCTTACATTGTTGTTTCCATTATAAAATAATAACTTCAGTATATAATATATACTGTGATGTTATTATAAAAATGGTACAACCATATTCATTATTCTATCCATCCTATAAATGAAAAAGTCACAATACGTGCGTACATATGGATTACCGTCTCCGCGTCATGGTGTAGTTTGTTATTCAAACACTTTATTATTTGGATGGGTATAATAATGAGTATAAATGATGTAAATAATAAATAAAACCTGTTAATTATTATTTATATATGATATACTATAAAATTAAATATGATTTCTCCATCAATATAATGATATTGTTGATCGTGCGTACGTACGGATTACCGTGTCCACGAACGCGATAAGATTAATTCCCCATCATGATCATTCAAGAATAATTTTTATTATATTATTAAAAATAATTTTTATAAACATAATAGCATTCTTTATATGAATAAAATACATTAAATTAATAAAAAACATTGATTAACTAACCAATCATATAAAGGAAAACGAATCAGTTAACACCCGAAAAGATGATAATACAGAATATTATTAACAAAGAAATATTATAAGATCATATATGATTACATATTTATGTATATAGCTTTTGTATAATAACAATTTTTTAAAAATAATACAGGTGTTTAACATACCATAAACAAAATAATTTTAAATTTTAAGGATTAATTCTACAATCTCTTCATTATCCGTCGTTGTTTTTACGTGAGTATCTTTTGGGACCCCTTTATCATCCACATCCGTGTTTCATAAAAATATTTTCAAAAGTAATATTTTAAGGTTTTATGGAAGGTAATATTTAACTAGATCATCATTTTAATGGTTCAAATATTTATTTTTATAAATCATTCTCATTAATGTCCATGTTTTCAAAATGGTTTGTAAAGATTTATTTATATGAACATGAATTTTTTTAGAATGTTAATTCCTTTCAAAGGTTTCAAAGTGGTATGAGACACTTTGATTCAAAAATGTATTTAAATGTCTTCCTTTATAAATTTTCAAACTTCTAAATTCTATTATGAAATAGGGATATTTCTCTCAATTTTTTTTTTCAAAAATATCATTAATGTCAAAATCTTTTGATGGATTCTAATATTGTTAGATGTGGATTTATTATGATACAAATATTCCATATTGTATTGAGGTTTTTGTGATATGTTTGACTAGGGATGTGTTATTTTTATATCATTCATTGTTTATGTATAAAGTATTGACATTTTTTATACTACTTTTTATACGAATATTTATGTTATGTTTAATCTTTTTCATATGATAAATTCATTGGACTTAGTAAGTGACGGGTGGAGCCTACTATAGCTCCTCAATGCATCAGTAGGTCTAATGAGAAAAACTAGTGTCTTGGAAAAAAGACTTGACAAAATATTATTTGTAGTCTTGGAACAATTCCTTGACTATGTGGTTATGAAGTCTGGCTTTATGCATGCCATCATTTTGAAATTGGCTATTGATATTACAGGTGATTATTAGACTAGTAGAATATCCATGTAAATAAGTAAATAGAATTATTTGATTTATCGTTTCCACATTATGCTGAAGTTTAAGTTTAAAAGGCTTTAGTTTTAGTTTTATACATTGCCTTAATTTTTTTTCTTATTTATGAAAGTTTTCGTTATACTGTTATCCTTACTGAGCATCTGAGCTGACCCCTTTCTATGTTTTATTTTTCTCAGGATGCGAAGATGTATATTATGACTGACCTATATGGATAATATAAATGATATGATTGTGGTAAATGGATACAATGTTGTTATTGTGTTTTATTTTATAAGGTAATGTAATGTTCATGTATGTATACTATTTTCCAAGACTACTAAAGTGATCAGTCCTTCAGGACATAATTCCTTGTAATCATGCCAAAATATTAAAATAAAGCACCAACACTTAGTAACTGGGGTCGGGGCATTGCAAAAATACTGTAGATTTTATTTTCACGTACCAATTTTATTAATACCTTAATCTCTTTTATACATTTATGAAATATTCATGCTTCTAATAGTAAAACTAGAGGTTATTGAAAATATTCTTCGAATCCAAACATCTAATAATTCTTACATAACATAAATCATCAGATCACTCACCACCTTCAGGGTCAACAATATTATACCCTAAACATATCTCAACTTCAAGAAAATATTTATTTTTATTTTTCCCTCTTCATGTTTTTTCAAAAATATCATCTAACTATAGAATCACTTCTCTAAATTACTAGTTTTATTCATCACATTCATTAAATTCCTAAAAGAATAAGTACTATAGTACAATCGTTATATAACTCATGATTCCTATAACCAATGAATTTTTGATAAAATACTCATAATTCATGAATCCAAACACCAGAATATAAATCACTAATCTTCATATATGGTAGTATCATAAGATTAACTATGATCCACTCTCTTCTTTTGGTGTGTATTCCGTTGACTCTTGAGAGAGTTATTTTTATAGAGTCCCATCTCTGTTCAGTTTAATAATTTTACATCGACAAAATTTTTCATTCCATTGAAATCACAAGAATAGTGTCATTTCTTTATAGACATGTAGCAAAATACCATTACTTTCAAGTAAGTACCAGGTTTGTTTATTTCCACAATTATCACATGTGGGAAAATACTTCTTTTCCTTATTCCCTTTATATATAATTTTCCTAGTTACCTCTTCTTCGATTTCTTCATTCCAAAGAAATAACACATAGAAAATGATTTCCTCTTATTTTTAGAACATGATATTATCTCCTTATATGATAAGAACTTTTGAGAGATTATTTCAATCCAATGGCTAGCTTATACCGATCAAATAAATGATAATTCTTATTCTGTATTATCTACATTGACGCGGTTCCCATTACTTCCATTATGCGCCATTTCTAAAAAATGGAATATGGTAGATTAATTCATAACATTTTGAAACATAATGTATAGTCCTCATACTAGTGAAATACTTAACAAAAATTGAAAATTTTATGCATTGATAATCTCATTATCGTAAACATGGTTTTGTTGGGGGATATATTTACTTTTAAATCATTCATAATGGTTTTCAAAGGAAATGTGAATTATCTTAAGAATATCCACTAAGAGTGACAAACTAAGTGAGCAGTAAGGATATTTTGCATGTACGAGGTTACCTCGAGTCCGAACCAAGGCACCATGTCAGAGGAGTTACCACTAGGTACATATGTTCCAGAACCATGTCCACTTGTAGTATCTAGGCATTGATGTATTACTAGGAAGACCCAAAAAATCTAAACATTACCAAAATTATAGGATGTTATTATATCATTGTCTTGAAAGTCTATATTATGGTTATGTTACATAAACATTGTTTTCTAAATCTTGTTTCCAATTTTACTACTAAACTTACTTTGATACCAACTGTAACTCCCCATCCCCAAAAGCCCAGTATTGGTGCATTATTTAATTAAATTAGCATGATTACAAAGAATAAAATCCAAAATATTCGATCGGTTAAATAGTTTTTAAAGATCATATTACATACATGATACCCATTGCACACTAAGAAATACAAAAAAATAAAACATGATATATATAAAAAAAGAAATAAACTACACCCTAGAATGCTTACTCAAAATTTTATTCTTCATAACATTGGGAAATAAAACATAATATGGGTGAGCTGAAATGATCGGTAAGGGTTATATGAAATAATAGTAAGTGATGTAAATTCAATACGTCATAGAAATTATGTCAAGGAAAATCATTTTAAAAACAAATTATATCAATATACTAAGAATAAAAATGCATCCATATATTTTTTCCAAGTGAAAATCATCTGGATAATAATAAAAAATACATAAATGAAGGAAATAATTTTGCTATTAGACATCATGAATCTGAAAAATCAACCATTATACAGTCATGTTGGTTTATGTTTGTGGTTAAAATCCATCTGATTTTATTTAGAAACAAACAATAATTGTTTTTCACCAATTATTTTGTATCTTGATACTTTCCGATACATCAAGGGGTTATTGTACGCCCCACCCATCACTAAAAGTCAAAATAATTCTTCTTAAATAGATTAAATTAAGGAGAAATATGAATTATCACCATATTTTTCTTAAGATGATGATTCAATATATATGGAGACACTTTTACATGTGACCATTTAAATATTCTGGAGGTAAATAATATTTAAACTTTCTAAAGTGTCTCATAGCACTTTGAAACATTTAAATTAGAATCCTTATAAATGAATAATGTTAAAATAAACTTATTACATCTTTATAAAAATAAGATTCATGATATGAAATATAAATGGAATTAAATACACCACACATAATGAATTTGTCGTGAATAAGGCATTTATCTCTCAGAAGTAAAAACATGAAATTAGAAAACCCCTATTTAACTTTAGAATCAATAGTTCTTTTGTAAAATCAATTATATTTTTCATAAAATTAGACAGAAACATGTAAAACTAAGAATGGAAATTTTAAGTGTAATTAAATTTAATTTATGCATAAATTATGTCCAACTAGAGTGAAAATAATTTTAAAAGAGTATTTATGAAACTTGAGAAATGATCACTTTAGTGTAGTTTGAGAGAATATATTTTAAATGAGAAAAATGAATATATATTTTTTATAAAAATAGAATTAAAAAAATATATTTCTTCAGGATAAATTTATTGATATGATAAAATATTGATAGTTTAAAATATATTATGGATGGTACTTGAATGTTGGTAAAGAATTGGGATTTTCCCTTAAATCAGAGTTTCTTATCAGAATGAATTGAAAAGGAAATACTTATAAAACATGTATTTACAATAAAATAAAAGTGAAATTAGTTATGTAAATATATTTTGGACATAAAAAACAATATTGGAAATTTTCATAAGTATAATAACATTCAGGTAAATAGTAATAGAGAGTAACCCGAATGAAAAATAGAGATTCGGGGAGAATCCCTGATCTCGTTATAAATAATCAAATCGTAGGCCTAAAAATTAATAATCATAATATGAAATAAATAATAAGACTAATATAAATATATTAGTGATAATATATATATAAAATCAATATAAATTCATGTCATACACAAAAGAAGTTGGTAATATTGGAAATCTCACAAAAATGAAAGTGAGATGAGAACCCCTTACCTTATGTCTGAATGTGTTATGTACTTGATATTAATGTTATAGATAATCAGATTAAATAAATTCATAAATAAATTCATAAAATTTTAAACATTTATTTTATCTATTAAAATTTTATTAAGTTCATTAATGGCCTTTTTGATTAGTTATAAGATACAATTTAATCGTTTGGGAGGGTTTGTTTCTTTTGGTTTCATGATCAGTTTACTTTTATATATGTATGGAAGATAATGTAAAATGGAAATAGATATCCATAATTAAATATATCTATTATTATTGAAAACACATAAAATTAAATGATTATATAATTGATTTGGTTATTTGGGGTGAGTATGAATCATTTTATAAGATCTTAGTGATAAATATTTAGATTAATTTGGCGGTTTTTCGATCATCACAAACTAAATCCGTCTTATTGATTAATATGTTTTATATATACTTGTTATATAATTTTTAATAAGTTCTAATAAAAATATTATATTTTGGTAAACCCTAAAAATGGTTTCATGACCATCATTGAAGATGAAATTGAAAGACCAACACACCTCATCCATGAAGGCGGTAATTCGGCAGCTCATGAACAATGTTTGCATTATAGAATAAAAAAGATATAGAAAGAAGTTTTATGGTTTATCTTACATAGAAATAATATAAATATAGTATAAAAATTCTAATTTATTTATAATTACATTTTTCTAAATGATGGTGAGGATATAATAATAAAGGAAAAGAAATTGAATGAAATGAAAAGAAATGGAAAGAGGGTTTCAACTCCTGAATTTCTTCGCCTTGAGTTCCGCTTTGTGGGACTTGAGTTGGAATTTTTTGAGACCAAAGGATCCTGAACATGGGGGAGTGACTTTTTAAGATGATTGGGAATAATTATTTTAGTTATAAATTCTTCAATGGTTTGAGGAGAAGGGGAGACGAGGTCTGGTATTTATAGTGGAGGATAGGGGTGTTTTTTGAATATTTAATTCCGTAGTCACTACTAAAAAAAACGGGAATTATTGCTCGCCAAAAGAAGTCACTAATGGTCATTAACGACCAATTTCCGACCACCTATGGCGGTCACAGTTGGTCCGATGCTCAAGGCGATTAGATACTTCCATAAGTGGTCGCTACATGCCCCATCTAGAGTATCAATAGCGACCACTTGGCAGTTGCTGATGATTCGGAAAAACATACCATTTGCGACCCCCAATGGCGGTCCCTAATGGTTATGCAACAAAAAACCTATAGCGACTGTCATAGGTTGTTACTAGTCTGGAGATTGTTTTTTAAAAAACCTACATTCCAACAGCCGGAATGCAGTACCCAGAAAAAAAAACATAAGAAACAGCCTAAAAAAAACCTCCATTCCAACAACTTTAATAACTAGAACAAAACATCCAACCGGAATGTAGTATTATAAACCAGAATAAAATAATGGAGTTAGATGTGTGTACAGTTCAAATTGAGGATGCAGTGTTGTATGGTTGCATGAATAAGCATAGGATCAACCATTAGAAGGAAGCTGAATATTTTTTTTAATGTTGCATGTTGAACATAGTATCGAAATATATGAAAATGATGTATTAAAAAAAGATGAAGTTGGGATTTGTGATATTACCCAAAGTACCTAAAATACAATGTGGTATGAAGGCACATATATCATGAAACATCATGAGAAATAGATCATACATATATCAATGTGATTTCATTAAATTGGTTCGAATATATATAGAATGGCCTTGAACAATGAATCTTGATGAATCAAAAAACCTGAAAAGTCGATCTACCAGAAAGAGAAGCGAACATCCACAATGAGGGGTACTAACACCTATCACATGTAAATATGTAATAAGATTTAAAAAGGCCGAATGGAAAAAAAGATAAGAAATAGTCACATAAACACTAATAGATTAAGAAGATAGAAAGGATAAAAAACATAGTTTTATATTAACACATAATAGATTAACAGTAATTAACATAAATTAGATAATGTTAAACATGGAAGAAAAGATGAAAATTAGTGAAGAAAGAATCTACAAAGTGGAGTTTTATTTATGGAATCAAGTGAAACAGCAAGAAGAAGAGTCCACCTTTGAGGGAAATGCTCAAAAAGGGATCTATTTATTATATAAAGAATAGAGATAGAAATATTGGTTACAAGACTATGAACATAGAAACCTCATGAGAATCGTATTTCCATAGAAAAGAATATTACAACAAATTTTGCACTAATGCTATTTTCATTATGAAATTCAAGGTGTCCTACCTTTCACCTTGAGTTGGGATTCATATAGTTTTCCTTGGATGTGGGTTATCCATGTTTTTGGGATTGAACGTCGAGTCATGGATTAATTTGGATCGCTATAACTACATTTGGAATGGTTCTATCTATAAAAATAAATGTTCCATAGTGTCATAGAAAAACATTTCCAAACCCACATATTTCAGTGGACATAACATTAAAAATTTAAGCTTATTCAATGCGTCTCTCATTTCCAGCTACATCTGGCATCTTCTATAGTAAAAAAATTAATGATTTACCTTTATGAATGAAAGTTATATTGAGAGGATTCTAAGAATAATTTTTTTCTACAAGGGACCTTCTATTTGGATTACATTTAGAGTCTATAAGAGATCCATTATTGTACGGGATTAATGGTTTCTATCTAGGTAGTCTCATCTGATTTTTTTAAACCACAAATTGGATTTAGAAACCCATTACCTCTACATGGACATTACCTCCACATGGATATTTCCAACGGAGTTGGAAAATATTTTTATTGAGGAGTCAGTTGATCATCTTGATCAGATGAAAGATATTATCCCCATGGATTATTCTAGGCTGATATAAAGTTATGTATTTAACGACTATAACCACTACTTTTAGATTCCATCCCAGTTAGGAAGACTCGATACTAAGCTATTTTATACCCATATTTGTGGAAATCTACTAAGTCCTCCTTCTTGGAATAAAAGATTAAAAAAAAATTATTTCATCAAGATTTATTTAAATACTGAGGAATTGGAAAAAATTATAAATGTCATCACAGAGAATGTATAATGATCAAGAGGTTAATAGAAATTTGATCAAATGGAATCATCTAAATGACTGCAGTGAGTAAAATTAGATTCTATAAAACAATCACAAAATGATTGCAGTGAGTAAAATTAGTAGAATAAAATGAATGAAATTTAAAATTCAAAACCACTGTAACGCTCTAGAAATAGGGTTACTTATTTTGGACTTCGATAAAAATGGGGGCGGTGGATACCAGAGAAATTGGACGCGGCCACAGCAGAGGGATTGACTAGATTCAATGGAAGCGACAAGCGAGAGAAGGTTCATACATAAGTTTCCAGATAATCAATTTTCAGAATTAGTGGGGGGAATTTATGGGAAAAGTGCGATGACATTGGAGATAAAATTTAGAGAATCCCTACCAAATCGTGAGAACATTATTGCTAGAATTACATCTTAGATAAAACTGAACACCAAAATTGGGACCATAATTATATAACCCCACAATAAATTGAAGTATATAAAAAACCCATACACACACATATATGCAGAATATATATATTTTAATTCCCATGTTTCATGACATTGGAATATATATGATCTATATATATATAACATAAAAGTTGGAAAGTAGAATTAGAGATTTCCCTAGCCACAATAAATGTTGTATGCTATTAAGGGGATGCAAAAATCTATGTATGGTAGAGTATGAGTTGAACTTCATTAGAAGGGAAGAATAATAAAAACTGATAAACAAAGGATGGTATAGAAAATCAAAACCCTAAAACCGAAATTAGGGTTTACATAATTGGGAGATAAATCTAAAATCAAGGATTTCTTGAGGGGATGGTGATGATTATAGACAGCGGACAGATTGGAGGCGGTGGTAGAGAGAAGTGGCGGTGCCTCTGGCAGGGGGTGCAGTGATTGGGTATGGTGAGGCAGCGGGAATGAGAGGGCATTGGAGACGGGTGAGGTGAGACAGCATGACGAAGAGGGCAGCGGCGAAGGCCGATTGACAAGGTGATGGTGGGTGAGGGAGATGGAGGGGGGGGGATGCGGAAGCGGCAGAGGTGTTGAAGTTGTGTTTCAAAAGACGATACGGAGAATCGGTGACCATAGAGTGAATTGGGGGTGGAAGCAGAGGGAGAGAAAGGGGCGGAGGCAACGTCCAGTATGGCGAGAGGGGTGGGTGGCGGTCGCAGGTCTTACTGCGAAGGGATGGGGTCTGGGGATGAGGGTCGGGATCGAGGTGCTTTAGGGTTGGGGCGATAATGCTGATTTTTTTTAATTTAGCTCAGCGACCGCCAATGGCGGTCGCTCATTCCCACCTGTAGCGACCGCGAAAGGGGGTTGCCCATTCCACCAGACTCAAAAGCCTAGATTTCTTGTAGTGAGTATATTATTTGGGATAAAGTCAAGAAATAGTGGTAAATATTATTGCTAAATATAGTAATTAGTACATGTATCTTCATCCAATGGTCCTTACATCATCCAAACAATATCCATGAATCAGTAATTCATGTATTTATCATTTATCTTAACTTATTGTATTTTAGTATTCACAAAAAATAAAAGTATTTTTAAAAATCCCAAAAATTCACCACAACCATTTTTCAACATGTATAATTCAAAAATGTGCTCTATTTTATGAAAATTATTTTCTAATTATGATTAATTTAATTTTTAATTAAAATTATCATTTACTTGAAAAATACATATTTTAAAATTATTAATAATTTTATATCACTTTAAAAAGTTTACTAAGGTCTCATAAATTCATCTTAAAATAATAAGAAAATAATATTAATTTATGAATATATTTTATGAAAATAATTGTTCTTTTATTTTTTTATTAATTATAAAATTTTAATTAAATATTTATGACTTAAAAAAATATGAACGCGTAATTAATAATTTTCAAAATATTCATTTACTTATTCTATGATATACTTATAAAATATATTCATTTATAAGATGACTAAATATTATATATACTTCCTTGGGTGTGGTTACTAATCATTTGGCCAATTTACTATTCTTATTGGTCATATTTCCATCCCTATGGTCATGTTACTATTTCATAAGTATAGGTTATTTAAATTCTATAAATACATATTATTTAATTAATTAATCATTTATAATGTTTTTATTTTGTTATATAAGATATTTTATATGATTTATAATATAAATAATAATTATAAAAATGGAACTTTTAGTGATAGAATTATGGGTTGTTACTCATTCCCCTTCACTTGTACTGAACTCAAAGGTCATTCCACTAAAGTAGGAGGATATTTCTTTCGAGGAATATTCGATGGTGATTATGGATCATATAGAGAAATTTATATGAAACAAGAACCCTCACCTAGTCATTTTTTTCAATGAAACCAATAGTTATAGGAAGATACATGGGATGTTGAGGATATGATGAGGTATAAGTATCCCTATATTTTGTATTATAGTGATCAATCTTGAGGGAATGTTTATTTTAAGGGGGGTGGAATGTAAAACACTGAGCTTTTATGAACTTCTATTTGAATAAATTAATCTTTTTTGATGGATTTAAGTTCAAACTACACCACGTTAATATTTCATCACACAGAAAACCTTGTTACACATGCGTTACATGAAACATCTACTTAAATTGTGTTTCACACAACGTTGAGTTTCTAGAAACCTACATTTTATTATTATAATTATTTATAAAATATAGTTATAACGTAGCCATTAAACATAGTAATATGAATAGTAATATATACGTTTAAAATATTATTTATAATGGTTTTATATAAAGAAATCATTTCTATAATGAATAATATAATTTTTTGTAATGTCTTTATATGTTTAAAAAATACTATTTAAGAAACCAACTTTTTATGTCCTTTTGTAAAAAATAATAAAATAATTTTTTTACACATTTAGAAATATAATGTCATAAAATAAACTTATTTTTTTTATTTTGTAATGTCATAATCTTAGGATTAATTTTTTCAGACTTTTTTGAAATATTTCATTTTTGGATGAATATTAAAAAATAATAAATTTACATTTAAATTTAATTTTCGTCTTTTTTTAATAGAATTAAATTATGTTTTAAAAAGGTTATAAGTAAAATTATATTAATTACTAATAAATTAATCCAATTTTGGTAATTTTAATCAATTTTACAATGAAATTTGATATAAAAACATTTCAAAATTTTCAACATTTTCACAGTAAAAACAAAATTTTTCATCATGTCCCTGGGATTATTTTTAAATTAATTCCAGAAAATTATATGACTTACATTTTTCAACATGATTTAAAATTTATTATCAGAAGAATTTATAATTTAAAATAAGTCAAACTTGATTTTTTACAAATGTGATTAATGAAAATAGTTAAATTTAATCATAGTGATTAAGAGAAAAAAAAAAGATTACCAAGGGACTAAACTTTATACTTAAGGGGAAAATGACCCAGAAACTTTTCCAACACCAATTTTATTGAAATATAAAGACCTTATAGTTTTTAATTTTCTAATTTTAATTTTTTTAAACTTTTATATAATAAAAATTTCCTTAGAGTTCTCTCTTTAAAAAATTTCAAAGTTATCCACTCACCTCCCTTATAAAAGGCCACCCTCTTCCCCTATATTTTAAAAAATAATGACCTTTAGCATGACTAATAAAATTCAAAATATCTTCCTAAATTTACTAAAATCATTCCGAAGTCCAAATTTTGTGCAAAAATCCAACCAATGGAGTCCTTCGACTCCAACCAAAAGAAGATACCTGAAAAAGAGGTAACATTAATCAATGAACATTTTTTATTTTTTATTCTTGAAACCCCATTAATTATTTTAATATCATTAATATATAATAAAATAATTATATTATATTTTTTTAAATATTTTTATGATAATTTTATTATCTAAAACTATGCAAACTTCCATCATATGGGTTATGAAATCATCATTCGTGTGTACAACTAACTACAGCCTCACGAACTGATGTCATTCATTTTTCCATTAACACATGTAAAGGTTGGGAATAATTATATACATGATATTTATATTAAATATTAATTATTTTTATAATTTTATTTTTATACTTGAATTTTTATATTACACCTACCTCAATGATTTCCATTTTTTAGAATACGATAGCGTCTTTCATAGGTACGGCGGTCTACCGCCTTGTGAATCGATATGATTTGTTCACACATTACAAGAATGTATTATTTTTTTTTTATAAAAATATGTGATATATATGAAAATAAATTTATTTTATAATTATAATATATCAAAAACATCTATTTCATTCAATCTCTCTACACAATGGAAATAACATTCCTACATACGTACTGCCTACCATCTCTATGAATTTTTTATTTCATTTTATATTTCTATCTTTTTTAGATTATTATAAATATATATATAATGAATATATATGATATTTATATAATATTTATTATTATTTATATAATTAAATCAGGATTAAATTATGAAGATAAAAAATATGAAAAATTAAAAAATATAGGAAACAGAATGCTATTATTATCCAAAACATAATATTAAAATTGAATTTAAAATAAAAATGTAATAAAAGGGAATAAGAAATTATTATAGTGTATTATATTAATGAATGTGGTTATTTGTCATATATATAATAAAATTTTATTTAATATACATGAGGATTTAATGAGTACAACAAAAGTCAAAACTTAAGGTAAAGGGATTTCCTGTTTAACATTTATGTCAATGAGACTTATGACATATTCACCAATAATTTATTTTTTTATATATTCTACCATATAAAATTATATATAATTAATTTAATTAATATCATGATATTAAAATTTTCAATTGATGTTATTCTTACATGGATATCATGATTCTATTGATACTTTGGTAGTAAGGGATTTTCATTCTCACTTTTATTTTTTATGATACACAAGACAAGTTCATGAAATATTTATTATATGTGGTGTGTATACTTCAAATGGATGTATTTTATGATTCTTAAAATGATAATTATTTCTATTTACATATTCATTTTAGGATCTCTCTTTCATGGGGTTTATGATTTAAGCGTTACCAAAGCAGTAGGGGAATTTTGTCCCAATTTTCCTTCTTTCAAACACATGTTATGTTACGCACCATTATTATTTTTTGAGGTGTATATAATGCAATATTTATTAGTTATATCATTAAAAAACCTATTTTAAAGTAATTATAATCTTCATGTAATGTTATTCATTCATTTGAATTATGATTTGAAGTTACAAATGTTGTAAGAGTACATTACTAAAATCACATCTATTATCGAGATTATCTATGATTATAATTTCATTTATAAAATGTCTCAATAATTATTATAACCTTTATTATAATATTTCTATTCATTATATATTCAAGTAAAATTATTATTTTTTCCTCCGTTGGTACTTAAAATTATAAATAAGTGTTTTTATAAAAAACATACCTTATTTCTATCTTCGGTTTGAAATATATTTTATTCAATAACCATGTTTTAAAAAAATTCAAAATTTTTTAATTTTTTTTCTAAATGATCTTTAAACTCATTTTGAAGGAAAATTATTTTTTCTAAATATATTTTAAAATGGTTTACAAAAATTCTTTTATAAGTATTCCATCATATTTTCAGAAAAAAAGGTTTTAAAAATTCATTATGATTTACAAATGTTTTTTCAATGAGGAAAGGATATTTTTATGAAGAAACTTTTAAATTATATTTCAAAATTATTTTCCATCTTTGATGACATCTGTTTGTGTTACTCTTGCCTAACATGGGATGTGATCCAAGGGTACTATTTACATTATTTCTTTGAATGGTTTATGTTTTGAGGGAATTATGTTTATGAAACCTATTTATTTTCAATGGGTTATATGATTAAGAAACTTGTTTATCTTCCACAGTTTACATTATTATTAAATAATCTTATTTTCTTATGTAATTATATGATTATGGAACCTGTAACTTTTCCATGGGTTTAGATATGATTAAATGTTTATGATACCAATTTTATTACATATGTTATGATAAGATGATTGTTTATGGTATTCTAGAAAACATATATATGATTTAATTTTGTTATGGGTGGGACCAATATCTCCCACCAATACATTAGGTAAATATTTATATCTCATGAGAAATACATGGATGGAATGGGGAGTGAACCTTGTTCAGTAAAGTACATCATAAACTAAGATTTCCCTGGGATAAAACCTTGACTACTATGATTGGTTGGGGAGTGATCCCATTCCACTATGATATCCTGGGAAATATGGATTGACTACTATGGAAATCATTTTATATGTTTATCTATTTTACATAATTCCATGTGTTATTCTAATGGAAAGCTCTCATGGATCATGTTCTTTATTTCCCATATGATTCATATATTATTAAATTCCTATCATTATGACAGAATTCTAGTATGTAATCTTTGAAATACAAGGTATTATTTTAAAATTTTATGGTCGTATTCTCAAACCCTTATCCTCTTGTTTTTCTTACTTACCCCACCACCACCCACCCCCCACCCTTCATTACCATTACTAAACATCTAAGACCACCCTTTATTCTATTTATTTTACCCATGTTTTGAATATATTTATAATGTATGATGTGTCTATGAAGGTTTCAAGTTATGAAGAACATAGTGGTAGATGATTTAGCTCACTTACAGAAAAATGATTATGCTTACATATATCCTAAAGAACTAAACTAATAATGTCTTTAGTCATTCTTTTGTGTAATTTATTAAATATTCTGGACACATGATTTAATGTATATATTTTTTAATCCTGGTTCACTATACTGATGATCATAAACTAAGGAAATTAAAAAATACCTACCCATTTCACCCATGGTAACCAAAAAAATCACGGGTCCTATCCCTCCTCTATAGTTCCTTCAAAACATATACATATATCTCTAAAATGGACCAAGGATTCAAATAACACCATTGAAAAAATAGATCAAGAAATAATAATTCTCAATGAATTGTGAAAGAGAAATAGAGGAGCCTTAAAAGATATTATTTGGCATACCATCAATATCCAATAAATGAGAAGGAACCTTTCTTTCACTGATCCCTAAATTGAAATAACATCTAAATATTGACCCAGATACCATATTTATAGAAGTTATTATAAACTTTCTAAAAAGGTGGATTATAGATCCCAAGATGAACACACTGATTACACATAGGAGAATACTTATTTTCTAGAGTAATGTTACAAAAATTATAGGATTCTCCCAGATCATTCTGATTTTCCAGATTGGGTTCATCATGAATCAGCTTATCATTATATTTTGACACTTTATTTAAGTCACAAGGAACAAGGTCACCACCCATTATATTTTTTCAAATAGATATCAAGTATAACATTATTTCTTTATTGAAAACATACACAAGTGAATCCAGATTAATTAAATTCATTCTAGAATAGAGATTAAGAAGAAGACCCTCCCTGAAAAGACTTGATTTAGTGAGTTCTCAAAAATAACTACATGAGAGAGGGATATCAATTGATTGAAATGGGTAACATCCTATTTAATCATCTTCTAACCATATTGGAGGTTCATAAGTTTTGTTTTGATTTCTTCTTTCACCTTATCATTAAACATTCACCTAATAAATGTGGCCATAAATAATTCTATGGATATACTACTTTAAATCTATATAGGAATGATATTCCAATAAAATTCAACACATGACCCTTCACAAATGCTTCATATAGTTCTCTCTTATAAGTATTATGAAATTTTAAAGGAATTGGAGACTCAATTAATCATTTATAGTTACCCCATATCCTATTGTTTCACATGGTCACTATGGAAGATGATTGAAAACTATAAATAGGTCGACTTTACTACTCTACTTTGATGTTGGGTAGGGTTGAATATTGGAAGAAACACATATGATCATTGAGAGTCCCCAGTTTATGTAACTCTCCAAAAAATTAAATTTTATGATCCCTTAGTACTTTCCTCAGAGGAATAATATAAATTAAAAATTTAAGAATCAATAAAAACATATAAATTTAAACCCACACAAATTAAAATATATCCCAGGAAATAAAATCATAGACACCCTTTTATAAACACCACTTCTAATTAAAAATTTAAAATATCACCTTTTAAATCACTTTATAAATAAAAAAATTTGTTTAAAAATGTTTCAAATTAAATTTTATAATCCATTTTTATTTTAAAACACAATACATAGATCTTGATTTAAAATTAATTTTGGAAAAATTATTTATGAATTTCTAAAACCAAACATTACCCGTTAAAACAAATTTTCCAATAAAAAATATCAAAAAAATAAAATCAAGTAGTATACAATAAATATAAGACTTTCCCTAATCCAATATAATTATTAATAACTGAAAAAAAACAAAAAAAAGATAAATAAAATAAAAAATGGTTTCTTGGTTGTACAGATTTTGATCACATAGTTTAATAGACCTTGTGTTGACAATACGACAAGCCACTGAGAGACTCACAGAACCATGTGGATGGGAATCACATAGATTTTTAGGTCATTCAGACAAACCATGGACATCATTTTATTTTGTAATTTTTATCCCAAATCATAAGATACACTAAAATACTTATGAACCAATCATAAATAGTCAGATCAAAATACATCAAGAAGGATAAAAAATAATTCATCAAATCAACACATAAATCACAACATCCCTTAGTAACTCAAGATTTATCAAATGTGGTTGTGATCAGTTAAATTATCATGAAATACCTCATAATATCGATTAATTTTCTCTCCCACCTACAAAACCAATAAAATATCAAGGTCAATATCAAACCATTTTATCATGAACTGACTCAGGCCACCCCAGATCAAAACACTAGAGCATTCCAATGGGAAGGATCGAAGGGTGTTCACAATACTTACCATATAGATAATGATTCCAAGGGATCAAAATGAACTCATTGGGAATTATTTTTCTTGGATAAATACTATCAAATATGTATCAACATTATACCGAAATATAGAATATTGTTCCTATGCATTAGACATCGTTGCATAATAATAATAATCAATTTCAAATAGAAATAATTTAATTAATGAAAAAAACATCCAAATGAATAAAAATAACTAAATAGCTAGATTTTAGATATAAAAATAATTTTGACATGGATCATACATCCATTATCCTATATAAAATCAAAATACGAGACTAAAATATCATTGGGACTCCAATATTACCATCCAACATTAAATAAGACCCACTCTAAAAGCGACTAAGAGAGGGAATACCCATATGTTCTAGCTTCATGAAAATAGAACATGAACACGTAAAATGATCCAATATATTTATAGACACTAAGTGTTTTAAGTAAGGTTTGTGCATAAAAACAAATATGATTTTATTAAAGATTTTAATCATTTAATTTTTCAGAATATTTATGAAACAGTAGTTTTATTTTTCATAAAAAAATATGATTTTATAGATATTTAAGAAAATGTAGTCATAATAATATTATATGTCACCTATTTAATACAAAAAAATACATTAAAACAGTTTTCATTCCCATTTTCTTACCCATTTAAAATCATATCCTCAAAACCATTTAAAACCATTTTTAGGGTATGCAATAAAACCAGTCAACTCACCCAATAAAATGACCAAACATGAAAATTTAACTAGGAAGAAGGATGCATAAATGTGTAATCCCAAAAAATCAAGGTAAAATAAGTCCTAAATAAAGACAAGTATCATATAGTAATTACTAAAATGAAGATCACATTTTAAACAAGCTATAAAATAAACCCATTAAATAAGTAAATAAAATGATGGAACAATAATAATAGGATTAATGAAGAGGAATAAATGTATATAGACCTAAGGGAATACAACTAAGTTATATTATCATGGAAGACACATAAAATTCTGAGGATAAAATCATAAACATACTTAGGTGGAATCATCTTCTGGACTAAGGATTAATTCTCAGTATATAACCAACTAGCTTACTCTTAATTAGCCTCACCAGTGGCACCCCAATCATTGGTACTGCACTGAAGTATTAAGATATAAGTTCATCTAATCAATATGAGTATAATATCCACATCTCTATCTCTAAATGAATTTCCAAGGATCCCCATGATATTAGTAATAATTTATGTGGAAGGATGTTTCCAATATCAAAAACAAACTTGTAACTAGTTATAAGGAAAATAATGACCATATCTACACTATACCCACCCTTACACACATTTCTTACTAAACCCCCATCAAACTGATAAAGAATAATAATAATCACATTATTCATCAAATTAATTTCAAAAAAATGTTCATAGGGAATTATATGTGGTTTTAGTACATTTCGGAAAGAAAACCTCTTGTATCAAGTTAAAACGAGACGATGAATTTTAAAAGTAACAATATATTTTCAAATTATCCTTTGATATCATTTCCAAACTCATTTAAATATATTATTTTTTATTCTAATTGAAAACCAATTTTATAATTTAATTATATTTCCAGGTACCAAATGGTACATAGGGTGATACTCTATAAATCATACTTTGTATTTCCCTTTTATTTTATTTTGAAATCAAGTAACATTGGAAACCAAGTTGTAATCCATGAAATGGCCCAACTTTAAAACGATAAAAAACCAATTAAACATAAAATAACAAAAACTAACATTACTATGAAACTAACAAGCTCTATAACCATAAATAATTAATAGAAATCATAAGGATATGTTCAAAGACATAATAAATCTATTTTAATTTTTTTTCAAGAAAAGACCCCTTATAACCGATCTAACTATAATATGATTGAAGAATTATTATCATGGTATATTAAAGTCAAATAAGTCATATTATTATGTAGTTATATAAGTGTCATATTTTTTTGACCCAATATAAAACATTATTATATATTAAAAATATAAAATCATAGTGGTTTGGAAGAGACTCAAGGTCAAACTGTATCAATCATTTAACATTAATTGATGATCTATAATAACCTATTAATATGATCATTATAAACCAAAATAAATTAAATTATTCTCATTGATAGATTTTAATTTATTAGTGGTTTGAAATATGTATTAAAATAGATTATAATTTTTCAGTATATATTCATTTTGAGGGAAGATAATTTCACATGATTTTGTAAATTCACGAATATGTAAAATCTAAAAAATTTACTTAAGCACATATATAAATCATAGAGGATCCAAATCAAGGTATTTATTAGATATTATCATGAATATATATGGTATATTACAGAATTAAAACAACAACATGTTTATTCGGTAAATAATAAGATGATAAATTCATGGTCAACAACCATGATTCTTCCCAAATATCATTCACTAGTGAGGGGGGATGAATACGTTCTCACTCATATGGCATCCTACATAAAACCATTTTTAAATATTCTGTGGGAAATGATGGAATATTAAATTCATTAATTTTATAATTATAATGATTTTAATTTAAATATATTGTATTAAAAAATAACTTGGAAAAGTTATTCTCTTCAAATAATGTGAGACTCACATAGTGGGTAAACATACCATTTTAATATCAAAAGTGAAAATTTTCATCTAATTTAAGTTAATTTTCTATATCTAGTTGACTATATAACCTCAAGATAAATAATGATTAAATTCATGTGAGGTTCAAAAAATTAAAAAATAGGAATAGGTGTGGGTCTTAACATTCTCCACTCAAATAAAAATTTTCACCAACAAAAAAAATCAAATCATGTTTATAAATGTTGGAGAATAAAAATGAAATAGACTAAGATAGGTCCACACTCATCATATTGTATGATTTTATAGCTATTTTGGTTAGTCATGATTCCCGTGACATAGATTTTTGGAGTTTTTCTTTCTGTTTTTCTTTCCTAGTTGAGTGTATAGTTTTATTATTACCATGGAAGAAAATATTTTAATTTTTACAAATAAGAGAAAAAAAATGTTGTTTCGTCAATGGGGGTCTTAGGAAAATGAACTAAAAAAGAATATAATGAAATAAATAATAACTATTGACTGCCTAAAATTAAAAAATCACAGTTTCAAGATCAACATATTTACTCCAGAACCACATTTTTTTTTATCAAAAATCAAAAAGAAATACTCTACTAAAAAATTATTCCACATTTAAGTATAAAATGTTATTACCTTCCAAAACAAAATTCCACTAAATTTAAAAAATATAGAACCACCCGGGGGTAGTCATTTTATAATGAGCTTGAGCCTAATGGATTTTTATGATATACCACAGATACAATACATGATAAATCTCCAATTATTTTTTATCTAAATAATGAGCCTAAAAAAAGAAATAAAAGCGGTTCTATGCCCATGTGGGACGGACCACATAGACCCATCTCACCCCATGCTTATAAAAAATATAATTATTATTTAATGAATACATATTATAATTCTATAATTATTGTATAATTTATGGATGTATATTTAATAAATATTAAATAAATATTGTATGTTTTTAAAAAAAATTAAAATTAAACTTTACACATAATATTTATTTAAACTTTTTAAATATATATAACCCCACCTTATCAAAACTACAAATTTATGTTATGGGAACATGCCAAAATCATTGAAATTTCATAGAAAACTATAAGAATTGGTGAATTTTAGACTATTTATACAGTTTTCAAAGGATATATGTAATTTACATCTGCATTGAATGATTAATCCACTGTTAATCCATGTCCATAAGAATTAAGGCCAACATTTTAAAAATAATTGTGATATCTTATTATACAAGAAAACTAAAACCAATATTTATTATCCTACAATATTCTCCTCAATTTCAGGGACTAAACCGGTATGTTGTATTCAATTATTTGATAATATTATAGATTTATATTATTTATTTAAAAAATTATTATTCTAAATTAATAAGTCTCAATTAAATATTAATAATTATTAAAAAATAAATATATTATATATAATATTGAATATTGAATATTAACTATAATTTTTTTAATATTAATTATTATTTGTTTTTATTATTATTATATATTTAAAGAATTAAAAATAAATAATTTTATAGCCACGATTTAAGAAAAAATTGCTAAATTTCATTATATCCATGTTTTTTAAAATCGTGGCTTCATATTTTCATTTCTATAGTTTTATAAACCATAGAAATAAATTCATAATAAAATCCTAAAATTCTAGTAGATTTGTCTCTATAAATCACCTTCCTGACAATAAAAAATATATGTACCACAAATCCCTACAACCAATCCCTTATCTCCTGAAACCCCTCCCCAATAACCCCCAAATCTTGCGTCCCACCCCCTTAATACCTTTTCCCAACCTTGAATTATAACTATCTTTGATAAAACAATATGCGCCATGGGATTACCCAATCCTATCTAAAAAGTAAAAAAGGCCTAGAATTGTGCAATCTTGGACCATTTAGGTTTATCCCATCCATTTCCCATGTATTACCATAAGGAGAGACCGAATTCATACTCAATAGAGGGAAGCACTATGGATATATAATTTATAGAATGATCTCGCATATATTAATTTTTTATCTAACCTCTATATGTAATACTGTGAGGGGAGAGAGGAAAACTTTCTTATAAATCATTAAAACACAATCACACCATAAATTATTTAGGGTCACATCTGTTTGATGGAAGCACTAAAGACTTAACATTTCCACAAATACAATTATATCAGGGTCTATATTTATATATTATCAATATTTGATATTTCTTATCTTTGAGTTATCCTTTTATTACATATTTCGTATCATGTATTTAGATCTTGTTACGCATCATATGAGGATGAATTAATTATAAAGTGATTATGTAAGAGTTGGATTTTAACATATATAAATGTGGTATACGTTAAAATCCTTATAGGGTATGTATGTTGAGAATCCGGTGAACATTAGAAATCTTTTAAGTCACTTTATTTATTTAATAGAATCTATTAATGGATGAAATACATGCCTTATTTTTATATATTAGATCATACTGATACAGTTTAAACCTCTCTATATTATTTTATAATCCTTAACCTTAGAGGTGGTGATAACACCCCATTAGAAAGAAAAATATATTATTCTAATGTGTTCATAGATTACATTACATAGTGGATACCTATAGAGGAATGTTTTTTTGTAGTTGTTTTGGGTTCTACATAAACCTCACTAATCCTAGAATCATGATGAAGAAAAGTGTAGTGTTTATAAATTATTTGATTTACCAATTTTCACATCATTTCATCATTAATCGATTCAAGTTTTTATGGATTTTCTTCCACAATTTTATGGCATGGTTATTTCCTAAGATATTGTATATGAACTAATATAGGGATATAATATTGTAGGACATCCCCTAAATTGTAGCATAAGATATGAACATGATGTATATTTTTGATATGGGTTTACATTATTGAGTGCATAGAAACTATATGGACACTGCCACATTTTCTAAACAATATATTATTGGTTATGAATCAAGAGGTTTATTCATTTACATCTATAGAAATATACAATAAATTTTAAGTATTTAAAATTTATTTAATCCCATCATGCTACAACCATAAAACAAGTTTCCCAGATTTGGTGGTTGGTTTATTACATTGGAAACGATATAAGGGATCTCACCCTCCATGATCAGTCAATTTAGCTATCTTGGATAAATAAATACATGAATGTTTCCCATATTACATTGAAATATGAAATATATAGTATAACAAAAAATTCTTTATTCTATTATATTATTCTTATTAACTATATCGATATCTTGTGAAAAGGAAAAGAAATAAAAGGATGAGCTCTTATGCTTAGTAAGGGCTACATACTGGGGAATCTATCATGAGTAAATAAAGAGTAAAGAACATGTAAATGATAAAAACTAGAATGGAAATACATTTAATTAAAAAATCGAGCACATAATTCATCCATATATATTATCAATTTAGTAATGTCACTAATAAAAGTAAAAAATTTATCAGAAAAGTAAATTATTAATTTTTGACGCCATGATCATAGACATCATGGTACAAATTATATCATGGAATTAATCCAGGATTGATTAAAACTATGGGTATTAGCCACGCAATAAAACCCCATTTAAGGATATCATAGTGAATTTTCTCATGATACCTGTCGATGCATCGAGTAGACATATAATTTTAAGGCCCACCAATCACTACATGTCCAATTCGTTCCTCATATATCAAATGGAAAAATTACTTCATAAAAAATATTACATATCAAAAAAATATACAAAATGAGTAAATACAATGGATTTATCAATAATTCCAAAATAAAATAAATACATTCAAAGTATATAAACACATGTAGAAATTGTATATGGTTTTGTTAAAAATGGTATGCATGATACATTGAATATATATATTTAAGAGAAAGGTAATATCTAATGATAAAAATTAAGTGAATTTTTCAAAGGTTTTTATCACCACAAAATTTCCCAATTGGTGAATAAAAAAAGGTTTTTTCATCTATGAATAAAAATTACATTAAAATAATAATAATAAATCTTGAGGAAAATGAATTTTTTTAAATCACTTATTAAAACAACTATGTAATTATATAGTAAAATATTTTCCTAGAAAATATACTTATAAATTTTTAAAGCAATCGTAAAAATAAATATTAGCTATGACATCAGCATAATTTTCTCATTTCATATAAGTTCAAAAAATTACTTCCATACTTCTGTCAGAAAATCAACAAAGTACCTCATTTGAAAAACAACCAAAATATTCCTTTAAAACCATTGGAAAATGTCAAACCTGGGAAAAAATATATCATTATACATAATTTTAGAAGTATAAAAACATTCTTTAATATATTTTAGTTAAAATATTGATATGGGAGAAAAACATATCAGATCAAAATTGAAATAAGATCAGGGATTCTTATAAACATTAATTTGATTTATTACAGTTAAAAAGAGAGGAAATGATAGATGAATGTAGGAAAACTATTTAAAAATGTAAATTTAAAAATAAATTTCGTCATCATGAATAAATTTATATTCTTCACAAATAACTCAAAGGAGAAATATATTCCCCACATGAAATTAAACAGCTGCATAATACCAAATATGAATCAATGGAGTAGAAGTTGTGACGAAATATCTTACATCGGATCCGACATGTCTGGTATGTGCTATAAAATCTTGTATAATAAATTTAAATTTAGTATAATTACATAAAACACCATAATAATATCTATGATATCACATATGATTCATTTATAACATTTTATCACATGTATTTTAGTTATCTTTTATTATTATCATTGTTTCATATGTTAACTCCTTTGTTTTTCAAGATTCTTTTGATTCAGTAATTCTAGTAATTGTACATTCACTGTAGTTAAATCATAATTAGAATTTAATTAATTATATAAATATAATATATATTAAATATATATATATTTAGATACATATATAAAATATAAAGACAAAAACTAAATTACATCATTCATGAAGACGTTAGGCCGTATGTACGCATGAACGTTGTTTTCAATTTTTGATGGATAGAACAAAATAAAGGTAAATAATAATTAATACTTATAGAATAATTATAATATATTATATATCTTATATATTCATTAATCTCATCCTTATTAACATCGATGTAAAATTTAAATGAAAAACGAAACAGATCGCTGGAGGTGGTAGTCCACACATACACACAAGTGATGTTATCATTTTCTATCAAATTGGATGGTAAAGAAATTTATATGTTATTATTGTTATAAAATTATATTTATTTCCCAAATATATTATATAATATTTAGTTCCATATTTATAACCATCCTGGTAAAGTGGTTATGGGAAATAAATCACATAGCTAGGTGGATTCGGTAAGGTTTACGTATGCATGATCAATGTTTTTTCTTTTTCTATGGTGGAAAATAGAAATAATATTAATATAATATAATCATAAAAACATATTAGTATATTTATTTTACCAGATTCATTATTTTTTTATGGTTAAAATACATTAAGAGGAAGTAGAATAAGAAATTAACATGAAGGACTCGGTAAAGATGATTACCACTTATTTGGAATTAGTCCCCCATAGCTCCCCTTAAGGAACCTAGGATAGATATATTATAATGACCATAATATCTAGAACTTCAAAAAATAATTTTATAATTGAAATTATCAGGTTTTTTATAGATATATGGCTTAATTTGGTGTAGTGAAGTGAAGGGATATCCTCTTATTATTTAGGTGAGGGGAACTGTAGCACCCTGAGTTTTTATGAGAAATATTTTTTTATGTCTTATGTTATATTCAACACCAAAGGAATATTTCACTACACACAACATTGTCTTGTCTTGCGATACATGCAAGAGAAACCTTCCTCGATAGCTTGCGTTGTACGCAATACCGAGTTTCACTATACAATGATATATTGTTATTATATTATTTTTAACATGTCATTATAAATAGTATTCACAAAATTTTGAATTTTAAAACATTATCATTAACCTTACACATTATCTAGAACATGGTATGAGAAAGAAATAAATTTTTTTGGTAAATAAGTATTTTTTTTAAAAATGCACCTTTTCCACCTTTTGATGGCGTACCAACATTAAATCTAGGTTTTGACACATTTATGAGCTTAATATGAAAAAATAAACTTATTAATTTTAATAAGTATGTAAAAATTTACTTTGGATAATTTTTTAATACTTTTCTGATAACTTTTATATTTTGATTAATAGTAAAAATATACTAAATGTTTCTTAAAAACTAATTTTTTTTCATCTAGATAATTTATATTGTTAAATGATAAAATTTAAATTATAAATACAATATATTTTTACCACTTAATATAATTTATTTCATTACCATTAATTTTACATTGAATTCATAGGTAAAAACATTTCAAACATTGACAATGTTTAAAATTTTAAATCCCTTTTTCTTAACAACGATATTAATTTTAAATTAATTACTAAAACTTATGTGTTTAGAATTTCGAAAAAATGGATTTCATATTTGGATTCAGTGGGTTCAAATTATGTTAATAGGTTACTTTTACTTTTTTGACATTATAAATAGTAACTACGGTAATTTTTATTTACTACAGTTAAAGGTAAATCGGGTAATTAAGGGAAAAAATAAGATTATAAAATTACCCTACCACCTGCCAAAATTCTATTGGATGAATAATAGTAGACCCATATCACCTAAGGGTCGGAATATATTGGTTTCAGGGACTATTGACCATTAAAATGATATAATTATAATTAAATACAAATCAGTGAAAACATGTCACATTCTTATATCTTACAAGTGTAATAATTTTAATTTAGTGATAAACTTCATAAAACCTCGAATATAAATATTCTCAAATAATATAATAAAATTATCTACATCATGAGAATTTATTTAGAATTTTTAGGGATTGAATAATTATCATTAATGGTGACACAATACTGATATATAAATTATTTTATTGATTGAAATATCAAATAAAATGTTTTAAAATATTAAAATAAATATTATATGAAAAAATTAATGTTCCCCCAAAATTTTAAATATTAATATGTCATGTTATTAATATATTAAATATTTTGGTTCGAATATATCCTCTGTATGGATTTTATTTAAATTCAAATAAATGAATAGTGTCAAAATTAACACTATTGTTATTTTATAAAAATAAGATATTATTAAATTGTTTAAAAATTATAAATTTAAATTTATATGGTCTACAATGTAAAAAAGTATTCAATTATGGACAATTAACAACACATGGGTAAATATTTATAATAGTTTAAATTTTAAAATATTATAACCACAAATAAAATTAAATAGATTAAATAAGGATAAATCAAGTTGATAAGGGTTAAATTAAATTACCATCATGTCTAAATTTTATTGTTTGATGAGGTTACAAACATATATAATATAATATTCTGATTTGAGTCATTTTTTGAGGTTTTTATGTGTGGTTTGAGTTTATTATAAATTAATATTTTAGAGGTTTCCAAAAGTGCACCTCTCCTGTCTTATAAAAGGGAACCTCCTCCCTATCCTCCTAACAACATTTTGAGCCATCAATATAATCAAAAACCTATCCATTTATCTTATCCACATACCTAGAAACATACTAGAGGTCCTATTCATATTCAAAGACCAACTTTAGTTCCCTAAGAGGAGGTTTAGAAGAGGTGTGTCGAAGAAGAGGTAAAATCCTTTACCGATTCATTCCAATTTATTTTCCTTCTACTTCCTATTATTTATTTCATTAATTATAAATTAATAACATCATTATTACTCACATAATGATATGTTATTATAAATATGAAATACCCCTATTTCACCTTCTATCCATCATACAGAAAAAAATCACCGTGCGTGCGTACGTACGAAATACCGTCTCCATGTCATGGTGTAATCAATTTCCCCCAACTACCTTCAATGGATAGTTATAATGGTTTAATGAATAACTATATATGATTATTATATCATGATACTAATTATGATATATTCTATCATCCACTCCAACACCATTAAATAATTATGGGAATGATATCATCGTTCGTGCGTACGTACAGCTTACCATCTCCATGGTGTGATGTGATTCATTCTACATGATCTTCACTAAACCATGATTATATAAATTAATTGAATGAATAAATATGATATATATTCTACTAATACCATTCGATAAATAATGAAGCTATAACTAAAAAGTGTAATAAGAATTTATTCGACCAAAAACACATAATAACAGAAAGCAATGAACACCCGAATAACAAGTAGCAATGAAATATTACTAAGAAGAAGATAAAAATATAACCATATATGATATCATAAAAATGTATATGATTCTAGAATAAGTAAATTACATTATTTATATCATTATACAGGATGTTCTGATACGTACAGATCATATCAGACCTAAGGTAAGGGAAAATCTCGCAATCTCATTTTTATCCGAGATTATTTATATTTCCGAATTTACTGGGGCATATTTACTATCCACATCTATGTTTCATCAATATGTAATATCATTTATATCTTAATAAAATTGATTAAATCCAATTTTACCTATTGGAGAATATTTAGTAAATGATATGAAAGTAATCGTTTATCGTTTTCAGTACGAGATATTTTTCGACATTTCCAGCAAAAGTACGAGAAGAAAGTTTTTTTAAAAAATACAGTATGAATGGTTTTTTTATGATTTCATAGAACATTATTTCCATGAAGATTACTTTATAAGATTTCAATTTTTTCAATTAACTTATTATAGTTTAAAATTGTATTACATGTTGAGAAAGGTAAAATGTTTTTGAAGTAGAAAAGATATTTTCCTCAAGAATGGAGTTCAAGTGTTTTATCAAAATTATTTTCCATATAAGATAATATAGGGCTATATTTATACCCCTATTATTAAAAGAGTTATATTATTTTTTGATTTAATTAGTTTTATTATGTCCTTTTATATAATATGGATTATGTTATGATGGCATGATGTTTAAGAATCCCTTTTTTATTACATGGGTTATGCTATGATGTATGATTTTTGATTTTGTGGAACACATAAGAATGGTTTCATTAGGAGATGGGTGGGACCTAAATATCCCTCCAATTCATTTGGTAAAGATTTATATCTCATTAGATAGACATGGCTAGAACGGTAAGTTAATCTGGTTTGGTGATACAGAACTAGAACAGGGAGTGAACTCGGTTCAGTAATGGAATTTGTCCGCTACGATAGTCTTGGCAATGAGTCTTGACTAATATGAAATGATTTTATATAATTATGTAGGTATGAAAAAAAGATTCATGATTTAAGTTATGATTATTGGGATTACATTTCACAACTATGATTTATCCCATGTCATGATATTATGATCTCTTTTGCAGGTTATGATTTTCAAAATTTTATGCTCTTATGAATATGAAATGATTAATATAACTTTTGTTTAACCTTACTGAGCATTTGATATCATCCTTTTGTATGTTTTCTTTTCCCCAGGTTAGTAAGAAGGGTATTAAGTAAGATATGCCAAAAGGGACTCTAGATATGATGAAATAAACTAGAGACAATGTAGATGATTTATGAACCAGTTGTTTATGTTTCCTAGTTTCTAAAGGCACTATACCTATACGGTCATATCATGGTTTTGTTATATGTTGTGATAAGTATTATTTAAATATAAATTAATAACAATGTATTTAAAGTATGGGTCTCTAGATGAACTTTTTGAATTTCATAAAAAAATAAAATTTAATAATAAAATTATAGACCCAAATGCTTCCAAAAGGTCATGAATTATAATTAAAAGTGTCTTGGATTTAAATAAAATAATCTAATTAAATTTATATAATTTTTATATCAGTTTAATTATTATCTATTTTATTAACCCCGTGGCTAATTATTTTTTGACCTTAACAGTAGTAACACCTATTTTAATCACAATGGGTTAATAATGTTATTATATATGGACAAGTGACTCATAAAAAGACCGTGTATTATGTTTTAAACTTTTTTACATTAACATATGTGAAGTTAATATTTGTATTTATTTTAATAAATTTAATAAAATATTATTTATAAGAAATATCATTAATATCAATTTTTACACCATTTAATTAATTTGGAATTAAATACATCAATTGAAAGGATAATTTGCAAAACAAACCTTAAAAAATACCCTATAATTTCATATAGATATATAAAATTCATGATCCATATTATCACAATTAAAATATATCAATTTTAAAAAAAATCAATCATTTATTTTATTTTTCTGTTAATTAAATAAATATTTATCAAGTGTCGCATAATAAGTTAAGTTATTTATATAATTTAGAAAAATTATATAAACATATATAATTAAAATAGTTCATTGAACTCAAACTATCAATTTTTATTCATTTATATTTAGATTTTTTCACAAATTGGTTGCGTAATAGATCTTTAAAACTAAGAGAGTGACATTCAAAAACTTTCTATGAAATAAATATTGTAACAGACATTTTAATGGAAAAGTGTCTATTAAAAAAGAAAATTTCGATTAAAAGATGAAAAATTTATAATTATATTCATCCAAAATAATTAATATGAATCATTATGGTCTTATCAATTAGTTTTAACAAATATTAACTGAACTTTCCCTTTATCGAGGTTATAAAATTTACCATGGTTACTATTCATATTTACCAAAAAAAAGGACCGAATTTAACAAATTTGAACCTCATGATTCAATAAACGGAATAAATTTTATAAAATTATATACCAATAAGTGGGATAAATTAATTTTATAATAAGTGTGCACGATAGAAAATCCTATTTTTTTTTAAAATATAGTTTTAATCATAAATTGGATTTATTTTTATGTCATGAATTTTAAAAATATAATATTAATATTAAAATATATGATTAAAAATATAATATATAAATTTCCTTAAAAATAATTCATCAATAGTGATCAATTTAATTCATTAAGATAAAAACATGTTTTGCGAATAAAAATAGTTTTTCTGAAAAATGTATTTTACATATAAAATGTTTTTATAACAAATTAAAATATATAATTTATTAAAATGAACATAATTTGATTATTAATAATATAACATATATAATTTTAATTTTAAAAAAATTTAAAATAAAATATAACTTTTAAAATTTTTGAAAAAATATAAATTTCAATAAAAATCAATATTTTAACCATTTTCTAGGAAATGAATCTTTTTAAAAATAGACGAAAAATTTCAACCCAAAAAATTTTCATATGATTATTTCAAAAATAATATTTTTTCTATAAAAAAATTATATAATTTCCAGAAAATAATAATAATATTTTATCACAAAAATAAATAAAACACCTTTTTGAAGAATATTATTTGTAAAGTATAAAATAACCTTACTGACGATTGATTACCAACTTACTAAGAATTAATGAATGAACTTTTATTGATTAGGTCCCCCGTATATATATTTCATAACTTGGTTCATACTCTTTATACATTTCAATAAAGCATCTTGGGGATAATTTTTATATTAAATAATAGTATTTTAATAATTTAATGGGATTCGTATACTCTCGGTGTTGCTTGTTATGTACATTACCAAACATAATGTTATTGTTTTTAATTATTGGGGTGTTACCAAATAGTAATATGTTACTACAACAAATGTCAACTTCCAAGATATTTTATCTGACTCTCAACCTCCTTCATTGCATAAGGGAACCTATATGAATGAAAGAGATCCTTCTATTGGGTAGTGTATGACTGATACGCAATATGTGATTCTCTATTATGCCTTGATAATACATTTTTTATTTTCGGAGAACGTGTTAACAATCCTTTTCTATTTTTGGGTCTTCTTATAGCATTCATGGATTCTAGCAGCTAGTTCCTTCTCTATGGATAAAATAGTATATTAGATCTTATTTAGGGATACTCATCAAAATTGATCCATCATGATTGGAAGATACATATATCAATATGTTTTTGGTACATATTTACTATTTGTATTCATCATATTCCATATTGGTTAGTTAATCAATGGTTTAGAAAAATATTGGATTTCTTATACTATGATGATCATGTGATCATCGTAAAAACCCATAAATGGAATTATAGATATTATCAAAAAAATATAAACATGATTTTAAACTTTTTATGAAGAATATGGAAATAATAATGTGTTCTAGTCCATATGATAATGTATGATATGGTGTAGTTGAATGTTAGTCATTGTATCACTTTTCTTGTCAATAAGTTATATGATAATGTAATGTGTAGTGCTAGTCTGATATTAAATAATAGGACAATGTAATGTGATGTTATTGGTCTAAGAGTATGACTACTAGGTTTATTATGTTATGATATATTGAATCTCATTTTTTTGTTTTTTTATAAGATACGATATGGGTGATATCAAGATCTATGACTAAATCTAGGGTTTTGGGAGAAAAGTTCCTCAAATCATAATGGTGATATAGGAAATATCTAAAAAATAAGTTCCTCCAATTTATAAGAGACATTGAAGTCATCTCAAGTATTGAGGGAAAAAAGATAATTGTTAGTACATATCCCATCATCGGTTGAGATATCGCTCCAACATAAGGAGCTCATGAACTCTTGTCCAATTACCATTGTAAGGAGCATCGAACCCCACATATGACACTGTCATAAGACTCATTATAATGAAATATTCTTGATAATGGAACCTATAAGTCATAGGATATAATATACCCTTAATATTTTTTTTCATTTTTATTCTAAAATTATTATTGTTTATAATTTTTTTAAATATTATTTTTGTTAAGAATTTTAAATAAAATAATTTCAAGCATTAATAAAATATTAAATATTCATATTAATATCATATGTTTGTACAATAAATATATTTTTTATTTATTTATTTTTTCTTGTGAATGATCATATTACTAAAATTTTTATTTAATGTTAATATTGTGTGTTATTTATTTAATATAATAAATTTAATCTTATAAGATTGTCATTCCTTGCATTACCTTCTTGGAATGGAAATATAAGAATTAGTTTTCAACCATATTGAATTTGGTTTGTAATTAAGGTAATTAGCATGAATTTGGTTATTGAATATAGTTTATACTTATCAGGTATTGGAGCTATAAAATAATTTTAAGCCATATTGAGTAAAGTATCCATAGGTAGAGGGACTCTCTGGTGAACTTCTCATTGGCCTCAGGGCTTATGAATTTTTCTTGAAATGTGGGGTCTGACTATCTGTGGATCTTAGATTACTCATGTGGATATTTTCAATTTTAAATAATTCTAAACCTTTACATGAAAAGATTATATACCTTATACAGAGGACGAATTTGGATATGCATAAATATGTTAGGATTCTATTTTTGAGTGATTAAAAATATTGTTAGTTGTGTAAAGAGTTACACATTAATATGGTTTGGAATTATTAATTTTGAATATGGAATATTATTGAAAAAATAAATCATTAGAATAATTAATACATAGGATAATAAAACATGGGATTATAAAATTTCATGGGATGATATAATTATGAATTTAGTATGCATGCGATGTATATTGTATTGGAATGATTTTAAAATTAAACGTTTTATATACTAAGTGTGTTCTTCCTTCTATAAAAAATCATTTAAACACCTCGATAATCCAATAAGTGGTCCATTGTAATGCTTGGTTACCCTGGATTATCTTTTTTAAGGAAAACATGGTATTTGTGACCTAAAGAGGACTAGTTTCCCTATTCAACTGTGATATTTTCATCACACTTAGTAGGGAGACTGTAACGAACTGACCCAAGCTTCCATCATACCTAAAAACAAGCCTAATTCCATATAAGTTTTGAAGAGAATTATCAATATCCACAAGATAAAAAAATCACTTTGGAATCCTTTGAACTTATTTAGAAATGGGTTTTCCCAAATTAGAGATTCAATAGTAAAATAAAAGAATGTGGGAGACAAAAAAACTATATTACAAATAGGTCAAAACAAACTACCATGACATAAACCAATTTTATATACATAAATAGAGAATATAAAAACAAGTATAACTGAAAATAAACAAAACTAAATATAAAAACTAAATAAAAAACAAATAACCAAATCTGGACAAGCCTAAACCACCTCCATATAACCTTTTGTTCCACACCACCACCCTACTAATCCAACATCGACCATACCGATCAAAAATTATCCAACTGAGAACCTGAAAACTAAAATTTTGGACATCAGATAAAAATATCTGAAGGTCACCAAAACCCAAAAAAAATATTGTAATATGTTTCATAAAGGAATTAATCAATAATATTTTGAAAATAAATCTATAAAGTAGTCTTTACATAGATACACAATTTGTGGAAAACAAAAACAATTACATAACAATGCACCAAATAACATACACTTGTTTTGCCTATATCAAATCGATTTCATTAAAATATTTCTAAATCCGAAGCGCTATTTAAACTGAAACCCATGTTGAAATCCACCTTAAATCACTAACACGAGATTCTTTAAAAATTAAATAAATGTTTTCAAAAAAATATTTGGAATATCATTTAAAAAGGAAAAAACTATTGAGAAATTTTTTATTTATTATTAATTTATGTTTTTTAAAATTTCAAACCCTCATGTTATTGTATGTGAATATTATTTTTTAAAAGATCTATATATTTTTGTTATATCTTTAGTTATAGAGATCATATTTTTGTATATAAAATTTCATATAAAATATATAATATTTATATAATATTTATTAAACTTTGAATAATACAAATTATATCTCTAGAATGTCGGTATTTTGACTTGAAATTACCACTTTCTTTTAGTTTTAAGAAAAAAATTTAGTTTAAACTAATTAATGGTTTTATTTCAATTTTTAATTATAACTTATGATATATAAATTATACTATGATGAAAAATATTTAATTGGATAGTCAACTTATTTATCAAAATTCCATTGTAATAAATTAGAGACTATGTTTTTTGTTTAAGTGTTCACAAAAATGATCGAATTTAGGAAATAGTATTGTAATAATGGATTTTCTTGATTTCAAAATAAATTTTATTTATTTGAGATATATTTCAATTAGCATCAGAATTTCACTATGTTTTTTTTGTATTGAAATAATATTATTATTTCTAAATTTCCTTAAACTACATGAATGTATAGTTTTTTAAGATTTTATAAAAATTGTCCAAATATTTGTAACATATCATCATTTTTATGAATCTTTTATTTTAGGTCTTTACATTTCTTGATAGTATATCTTGATATACATATCATATTGAATCAATTTTATTTATTTTAGAAATATCATGAAATTATATTCATATAAGACTTCTAGACCATTAAATAAGTCTATCTTTAAATGGGATAAAAAATCATTGATGTTTTTTTGTCAAACTTGTATATTAAATGATGCACAATTCATTATCTTCAACCTTTGGTTGTTTGTTCTCCTTCTACCAGCACCTCCATGTTGTCTTTCCATATTTTTTATTAGTAGAAAATTAATTTTCAGTATCAATGATAACTTAGTTGATTTACTAAAATAGTAATTCATATCTCTCTGCAATGGTTATTTATTTCTAAAAAAGTAACTATAGTTGACTCTTACTATCGTTAGAAAAAATTATTATTACCGTCATGCCAAAAAATTATAACAAACAATTTTTTTAAACCGTTAGTTACATTTTTAACCCATCAGTTATTTTTTTAAACCATTATTTAATTTCATTAAAAAATTGTTATTTTTTTAAACCTCTATTTAATTATTTTTAAAGGCTAGGGTAATTTTTTTTAACACGTTCTGATTTTCAACTACTTTCGATTTTATCATTAAATTAATGTATTTTTTAATTGTTTTAATTGTTTTATTAATTTATAAATTTAATATATATTAAATATAATCATTGTGAAGTGTTTTAAAAATATTTTAATCTATTTTAAAATTTGATTTATTTTTATTCATTATTCATATGTACACTTGCATCATATTCCTAAAATATTTATATTTTAATATATTCTCTTAATTTATTTAAATTAATATTTAATGACATGGAATGGATTCAAACATGTTTTGTTATTTTTAATTTAGTATAATTAATATTTAAATTATTTGATGCATTAAATTAGTATATATTTAACATTAGTATTTAATAGTAAATCTATCTTATAGTTTTCATTGAATTTTAATGAAATGCAATTATATAGACTATTTGAATAATTTAATAAGAAATTCAAATTGGTTTGAATTATTCTTTATGATTTAATTTTAAATAATAATTGTTATAATTATTATGGATAATAAATTTCTATCATCTAGATAATTATTGTAATGATAAATTATCTATCCCTAATATTTATAATTATTATTATTTTTTTATTTTTTTCCCTCATAGTAGGTGTTTGTTACACTTTTTAGTGCCCTATTAACTGTGGGGTCAATAAACATATCATGAATTATCTATAACATCCTTCACAATATGGTTTCCTTCAAATTAATGTTGTGAACATCTCAAGTGTTGTACAATATGAAAATTCTTGTGTAATCTTTCTTCATCAAGAAGATCTCTTTGGTTTCGAATTAAATCTTCTTCTACTTCTACTATTTTGATGAGATGAGCTGATCCACCACTCCTCCTCCAATGGCCCGAAGCCCTTCATTTTTTATTGATTTTCTGATAATCCACCTTTCAAGGGGTGAGGTGGAACCCTTACAAGGCCCACAGGCCTATGTATTACATGACCCATAGGCCTTAGAGGAATTCATTGCCCGTAGGCTTCAAACATTACGTACAACACAGACTAACTATTTGAAACTTATCCTCCCCAGAATCTTCATCATGAAATCATATCTCCACCTTCGCATGGTTGTTCGCCTAGGAATTCTCATGCATGCATAGGCTTGTCCCGATGACAGGTTCCATACCCTCTCATTCTTGCAATACATTTAGCTTCTATTGTGGTGAAAGCTTCTTACTCATCCTCCTTGTAGAGCTTGTTCCTTGTAGGTTTTCTGGTTTTCATCTATAATTAATGGTGGCTATAAGGCCATGAGGTGGGCCTAATGCCTTACTGACCTGAAGTCTTGGGTGTCTCGAAATCCTTAAAGGACTCTGGGACCAAATCGGTGGCCCGAAGGCCCATACTGGGGCATATTCCCGGTTAATACAGTGCCAAAAAATGACTGCTACAGTGCCGCTACAGTGCCCCAGAAATTATACCTCTGCCTAGATTTGAACCATGGTCACTTGGATGCACTTATAGAGACCTTACCAAATGGGCAATGGCTCATGTGCAGTTCACCCACCACTCAAGAACCAATACATAAGAATTTTTTTATATTTTACTCTATATGTTTCTTATATCTATAAAACTTCTTCATATCATAAATGTTCACATTATTTTTATGCTTATTAATTTACATAAATAATAATTTATTCTTTTCTTCTTCGGGTTGGGACTCCCAGATTCTAAAGTTAGGACTATTCAGGTTGTGACTCCTGTATTCTAATGTTAGTGTTGTAATCAGTTTGTAAATCCCCACAAAAATATCTGTGAGTTGTGGTTAGCCCTCCACTTTGTATAAAATTATTTGGTAATCGAGTTATGATTTCCCCTCCAAAATCATATTAGTACACAATGTATCTCTCACTGAGTAGTTAGGTATAAGAGTACATTAGGCTAATATTGGATTGAAAAACTACTAAAATACCATTATTTTCTTTATTTTATTCCACTGCTAGCATCTTTACTTATCAATTATGACTTCACAATAGGTATCATAGGGTATCCATATTAAATATCATTTTATCCTTATCATTCTATTTTCTCATACCAAACTATTGTTATCGCAGTTTATCATTCTTAAGGATTGTTTGGTTATATTTTTTTTAAAATACTAAATAGTTGGTATGAAATATTTTTCCCTTTCTAAATTATACATTCCTTATATAGAGACAATTTTATTTTATTATGATTACATTTTAATAGACTTCACATTCTAAGGACAAAAATCATTGAGATTGTAGGAGTGCACAAAAATGATGCTAAGAGTCATTAGAATCCACCAAAATTTGACAGAAATGTTTATGGAAAATGGTGATCATGAATGGTGTCATACCTCAAAAAATTAAGAATTCAATACTAACACATCATGGAAAAATTATACACAATAACAGAAGATGACCCTGATACACATAAAAGAAATAATGTTGTAAAATGTGTTTTAAATTGAAATTATTGTAATATATTATACTATTCTATCAACCTAATCATTTTCGTCTATTTAAATTCTTATAAAATAGCTCATGAAATTTTTAATATTCTACAGGTCACTCCCATTGGATAATAAAAACTACGTTGATCTAAGTTTAGAATGCGCTGATCTGAGCACTAGGACTTCTAGATGGGTAAATATGACAAATTTAATCAAATTTTTCACTAATTCACAGGTAATATGAAATGAAATAATTTTATTAGATAATCATTGTATAAAAAATTACTCATTGAAAGATTATTATGAGAACTATCTAAGAAATGTATCTTAATTAAGGTTTTCATTAAAGATAGAATGAACATGCAAGTGTACACACTTGATGAATTTATTGGATCACTTCTTCAGTTTGATCTGGATATGAAGACCTTAGATGAATATGAAAAAATGGTGTTTCATTTAAATCTGTTAATGTTGTTTCTACATACATAAATGATTCAAATCTACAAAATTTTGAAAAGGAATATATGATTCTTATTGTGACCAGAGATTACAAATGAATAAATAAAAAGAACCAAGAATTGATTTAGAATAAACCATTAAAATGTTAAATGAAAATAAGATAAGAAAAAGAGTAATTAAAAGAATATTTTATATGTTACTAATTTTGATGGTAGAAATTAAGGGAATATCATGCTTAACTTCCAAAAAAAAAATAAAGAGAAATATAAATAGAAATAAAAAATTCCTTGACAACTAGTAAGACATGTAAATAAGAATCAGATTATAGTGAATAATCTAGTCAAGAGAAAAAAATATGTGAACTTGTGATTCATGGAATATCTGGAGAAGGTTAGTGATTCTATATTTTACTCTAGATGTTCTAATTTTGAATATGATTCTAAAAAACCAAATATTTCTGATTTAATTAATCAACTTGAAAGACAGATAAAATGTGTTTTAAATGAAACTAATTGATATAATAATATTATGTAAATAATGAAAACATGTTTTTAAAAATAGTTTTCTATAACAAGAGAATGAAATATTAAGAATCACTACCTCTTCTTATCATATTATAGTTTAAGATAATTTCGGATCTTTTCATGATTTGAAAAAAATTGAAATATGTAGTTAAAAGTATTACGAAAATTTGATATTATTTCAGTTAATAATTTGAAAAATATTATAAAATGATGTCTTTGAATAAATTAAAATAAATGAAATATGGTGTTAAATATGGCAACAAATTTCCTCAAATGTAGAAATATCATTTTGAAAAAATTACAATTTGTTGTACTTATATTGTTACTTGTTTTAAATGTGACATGAAAGGAAACTATTAAAATGATTATTCTATTAGATTCAAATGATCATTAGGATTTATAATGACTTGTCTTTCAAAATCATTGTTTTATAGGGTACCATATAATACTTGTTTAAATTTTGTAAGGGTAACTAAAAATTGTATTAATAATCAAATTCGATCCACTGTATCTTGGTTACCAAACATTTCATGTAATTGATTTTTATAAAAAATGGATTGGATGTATAAAGAACAACATATGGAACATGGAAAATGTACTATCTAGGCATATGACTAGAGTCTCTTAATTTTTTTCCACAAAAAACACATGTGATGTTGGAATTGTTACATTTGGATATAATTCCAAAGGAAAAATAAATGGTTTTGGTTATTTTGGGATTTATAATTATAATTTTATTTATAATTATTTGTATTTTTATAGTTTAGAATTTAATTATTAAGTATATATCAATTATTTCATGATATAATATAAGTTAAAATTAAAAATTATAAGTGTATATTTTTTTAATTATGATTAATTATTATTCAATGATAATCGAAAGGAAAAATATTTATATTATTGATTTTGTTAAACTAACAGTCTAACATGTTTAGTGTTTGGATGCAACTCATAGTGAGAGATCATAATTTTTCCTCAATGATTAGGTCAAGTTAATTTAATAATGTTACATAAAATCTAGAAACATGGAAATAATCTATAGTTTCCTATTATGAGGAAATAACAACATCATGTTTGTGACACGTGCATGAAAACATGGAAATTTAATGTTTATTTTAGATCAGTCAATCATATATGTATTAATATACCATTATACATAGTACATCATGATTAATTTGGTACTATAAAAAATTATAGTCTTGGGGGAATGAAATATACTTTAGTTAATATTGATTATTATAATAGATTTACATGGTTTTTCATTCTTTCTCATAAAAAATTATAATCTACCTAGATTTATTGAATTTTAAAATTTAGTTTAAAATTAAAAAGGATATTTTAATTTTTTATTCAAAATGAAAAAGGATGTGAATTTAATAATTTCTAAATTTGGAAAAAATTAAAAGAATGGATTTTTTCCTACCTTTTTCTAATAAAACCCCATATTAAAATGGTGTTATATAAAAGTAAAATTGAACCCTTATTAAAGAGGTCATAACTATACTAAGTGAATATAATTTTCCAATATATTATTGGGAAAAATTCATAAATTATTATTTTTTATATTTAAAATAAAATTCTTCTAATACATTTTTTAAAAATAAAACTCTTTTTTAATTTCATAAAATTAAAAAACCAAAAATTTGTTATTTAAGAGTATTTAGATAAATTATTTTATTTTAAATTTGATTGATAATCTATTTAAATTTGATTTTAAAAGTGATGCAAGTATTTTTCATGGATATTATAATAATATTAAATCTTAGAGATTTTGTAATAAAATAACCATGGAAATTTATTAATCATTTCATGTTATGTTTGAAAAAAAATAATTGAAAACATAATTGTAATTCTAATGTTTTTGATGAGGAGTTTAGAAATTTTAATTTTGGAGTAGAAAAAAATTAAGATAAGGATGAATAAATTGATGGGGAGCATACTCCTTTACTAATATATCCCAAATCATGGAATATTCATATATATCATCACCTTGAAAATATTATTGTTAATGTTCATTCTAGTATTGAAACGTGAAATTTTGTTTTGAATTTTTGTGTTAATTATGATCCTATTTCTGACATTTTTATTAATAATATTAATGAATATTTAAATGAATATAATTGGATTTTAGCTATGAATGAAGAAATTAATTAATTTTATAGAAATAACGGTTGATTCTTTTTGAACCTATAATGAGAATATTGTTATTGGTACTAAATTTATTTAATGAAGTAAAATGGTTGAATCTAGAAAAGTTATGAAAAATAAATCTAGAATTCTTACTCAAGGTTATTATCAAGAATAAGGTAAATATTTTTTAGGAATATTCTATTCCCTTTATAAGAATTGAATATATTAAAATTTTGTAAGAGTTTCCCACATTTAAAGGATTTAAATTATTTCAAATTGATGTGGAAGTGGGGTTTTAATGGTTTTATATTTAAAGAAGTTTATGGTCTCAACCCCCTAGATTTGAAAATGAAAAATGTTCTTACAATTGTTTTATATAATGAAAATATTTGTATGGTATTAAGTAAGATCGTCATGCTTCGTATGTTAGACATAATTTTTTTTTGAAAATTGATTTTTATGAAGGTAATGTAGATCGTACATTCATTATTACAAGTAGTTCTACTGATATTTTAATTCTACATATTTATTTTGATGACATTGTTTTTGGATCATCAAATTATTATATTCTCAACACATTTTTATAATTTTATATCAAGTGAAATTGACATGAGTCTTATGGGGAAATTATACATCTTTCTATGAATTCAAATTTTTCATAGAAGTGATGGAATATTTTTCGATCAATTCAAATATGAAAAATCTTTAGTTACACTTTTTTTCTTGATTATTATAATTATTTTAAAACAACAATGATTATTTCCTGTAAATTATATTCTAATGTTTCTAGAAATTGTTTTGAATATAAATTTTCTAATGGGATTATAGAAAGTTTTTTGTATTTGTCTACATCCAGACCCAATATTCTGTTCAGTGTTTCTTTATGTGCTTACATTCAATTTCATCCTACGGAATAACACTTAGAAGTTTCTAGGAATATTATTATATATATTAAAGGTTCTTTTAATTTTGTATTATTTTATTCTCGAAAAATTTTATTTGATTCAATTAGTTACTCTATTGTTGATTTTTGAGGATGTCAACATGACAGAAAGAGATCCTCAGTTATGTGTCACTTTCTTGGTAATATTTTAGATTCTTAGAGATCAGGAAAACAAAACAATTTTGATTTTTTAAACCTTGAAATTCACTATGTCACTACATCATCTTTTTTCTCTCAATATTTATGGACTAAAGAAACATTGTCTGACTATGGTTTATTTTTAAAAATATTCCAATATATTGTTATAATTATTATGTTATTCCTATTTCAAAGAACCATTTAATTCATTATAAAAATATGCATATAGACATGTGTTTTAATTTTCTTCTAGTTTTGTTAATAAATTTGATAATATTTTTGAGTATATTCTATCTGAAAATTAATTGGGGGAAATTTTTACCAAAGAACTACAGTAAAAAAAATTTAGAAATTGAAATTTGAACATGGTATGTTAGAAATTTATTTTTTATTTTTTAACTTTCTTTAATATGAATTTATTAAGGGATAGGGTATTTTTTTTCAAATATTTGGTTTTATATTTCATAAATGTTTTCTTTTTAAAAAATTAAAAAATGGGGTGGAATTTTATGAAATTTTCTTTAGGATTTTAAATTTTCAAAAAGGTTGATTTTATTGGTGTTTTTTATTTAATATTATTTATTTTTATAAAATTACTAACCCTGTTACTATTTTATGTTAATTTTATCTCTTAAAAGATAACTTTATTATTATCTCTTATTTCATGTTTATTTGATTTATGTAAATCCAATTTAATATGAACGTTAATAAGATTATTTTGATTTTATAAAATTAAAACAAATACTAATCATAACATTATTATGTGTTAATTTTTGAAATAAACATACTTTAAACTATTATTTTCAATAATAACTTTCTATTTAAACATATTCAATGTTTTCTTTCAATATTTTAATATAACTTGATATACATATATATATATATATTAGAATCTCTAGAAACATATTATAATCGATTGAAAATTGATGTATATACATTTAATTAGAATAAATTTATAACTTTATATTTTTTTGTGTGGTGAAAACAATTCGCTATGTTTAAGCAATTTTTATGGAATTAAGAGATTTTTTGATTTTAAAATATTTTCAATTTATTTCATATCTCTTTAGATTAGTATTAGAGTCACACATTTTTTGTTGAGTTATGAAGATAAAAAGTTTTTCTAAATATCATTAAACTATATCGAAGTTTATATTTTTCTAATATTCCGTAAAAAAATTCAGAATATTTTAAATATATGATAATGGTTTTTGCAGATTTTATTGTATGTTTTATGTATTTTTTGACAATATCTCTTGATATACCTATTGGATTCTATAACTTTTTGATCTATTGGAAATATATTACAATTTTATTCATTTTATGTATTTCTAATTCTATCATATATATGTTTAAAAAAACTGTCTAATGTTTTTTTGTTAAGTATGTACATTAAATGATGCACTATTCTCCATATTCATGCTTTGGCGTCTTCTTCTCCTACTACCAGAACCATCATGTAGTCATCCCCTATTCTTTATTAAAATTAACATATTTCATAATATCAATATTAAAGGTTTTTTTATTCAATGGTAGTTCATATTTTTCTATACTGATAGATAATTTATACAATAGTAGTGATAAAAAACTCCTACTACCACTGGAAAAAGTTTTTTTTATTATAGATAGAAAAAACATTATTACCACCATCAATTATTTTAAACAATAGTGATTTTTTTAAATATTATTTAATTTTTCATAAATGATCAGTTATTTTTATAAAATCATTAGTTATTATATTTAAACACCAATTAATTTTTTAAACCACCAGGTAATGTTTTTCTAAAAGTGAGGTAAAATATTTTTTTAACATGCATTGTTGATTCACTATTCTTGATGTTATCATTACTGTATGTATTTTTTTATTAATTTAAGGGTTTTTAATTTCAATAATAAATATATATTATATATAAACTATGTAATGTGTCATAGAAATAATTTAAATAGTTTTAAAATGTGTTTGACTTTTATTCATTATTCATACATACACTTGCAACATATTAATGGAATATTTATATTTTAATATTATGTGTTAATTTCTTAATGATATTCTATCATATGTTAATACTTAATGGCATGGATTTGATTCAAACTTATTTTGTGATATTTAATATAATATAATTAAAATTTGAATTACTCACTACATTAAATTGGTTTATATTTAATATTTTAATTTAATAGTAAATCTATCCTATGATATTCATGGGATTTTCTTGACCTATTATTATAGAGAATATTATAATTATATAACATGTAATTAAAATTGGTTTGAATTTTTCTTTATGTTTTATATTTAAGAAATTATTTTTAAAATTATTATGGATGAAAACTTTATCTGTAATAGATAGTTACTATAGGGACAAATTCTCTCCCCTAGGATATTTATGGTCATTATTATTTTTTGAATTTTTTTACATGTGGAAGGTGTTTTTTTCTCTTTTTAGTTATATCTTTAAAGGGAGGCTGTGTGGCCTACCAAAAAATATCTTCCCCATCCTTGACACTATTCTTTTACATAAAAATAAATCTATGATGTTGTCAACTGTTGTACAATCCTCAAATCCCTGTGGAGTCTCTACTTCATCATTGAGAAGATCATTTAGGTGCTGAATTACATATTCTTTGACTTATAATTCAATGAAAATATGATTCAATCATCATCTTAAGAACAATTACCTAATTTTTATTCTTTTATATTATACTTTATCTTGTTTCGTGTGTCTAAAGCACTTATTCATATCGTTCACATTCACTCTTTTTTTCTATTTCTGATTTTACATGGAAAATAATTTCTTATTATATTATATAAGTTGTGACTCATAGATTATAAAGTCAATAACATTCAAGTTGTTACTCCCGTATTCTAAATCCAGTGTTGTAATTATGTTGTGAATCCCCATACAAAATTGTCTGGGTCGTGGTTATCCCTCCACTTTGTAGAAAATTATTTTTTGATCAGGTGGTGATTCCCTTAAAAAAATTAGATTAGTGGACAACACATCTCTCCCCAATTAGATAGGTATATTATTAGAGTAATATAAATTTGTACTCGACTACTATAAAAACATCATTGTTTTATTTATATTATTTATCTTCTAATTAACACTCATAATTAACATTCATAATTAATTTAAATAATCAATTTATTTCATTAAAATTACTAATATGGTTTATTCAACCACCTATAGACCGTCCCTCATTTCTCATTCCGACCTAACAACAACCTAACATGCATGGGTTAATCATATCATGCAAGAAAAACACATATATCTCAAGGAATACAGTATGCAATATAAACATGGAAGTTTTCCAAATACATTAATGTAGGGGAAATGTTACAAATAAGAACTAGATAAAACTCCTCAATATCAATAATTCACAAAGAAAATGAATATTTTGTGGTCATACCAAAAGTAACTAACATTCCAAGAATCTAACCATATAATGTTAAAACAATAATAAATAGATTCCAGAATGCGTTAAAGTCCAAATAGTAAACCAATTAGTACACATAAGCATCATTTTGACAAAATACCCCCACCTAGACCCTATTCCTAGCATGAATGGTGGGAAACATGCTGTGTGTGAGCCAACTAGGGGAAAACCTTAAATCATCTACTTAGTACTTGTTATCCCAAAACCAATAAAAGGAACTGAGGTGTATTGTAAACTATTCAAGCCTACCCACAAGTCAAAACTATAACTACCGTCACCCTTATAACAAATTTTTGAAATCCACATTCAAATAACATGAACTCAAGGTATAAAATGAATATTACTATAAAAGAGTAACAATCAAGAATCACATAGTGATCAAAAAACCCACAAAAGGTATAAAAAGGAAATGGGTAATCAATGATTCCATCCACATACACCATTTAAAATGAATGTTCCAAACATGCATTTAAAATCAGAAAATTGTTTAGAATTAAAATCCCTTTTATGTTCTATAAAACACTTTCCAAACACCATTTGGAAAATATTGGAAACACTCATGTATTTAAAACATTTCAAGGTCACCCTTAGAAAAGGTATTTCTTCTTTGAAAATCCCAAACATATCCATAGTCCTTTATTTCTATTATAATTTTAAAAAAACAACACAAAAAACTTTTTAATAGGACAAAAGAAATTACCAATTTCTTTTAAAATGTTTCAATTCTACCCTTCAATAAGGTTTATCTTCTTTGAAAACAAAAAGTAGGCCAATGGGCCCACCATTTCCTACATAAAAATTAAAACAAGAATAAAAAATAATCCAAAAGATGTAAACTACACACATAGTTTAAATCGCTGTTTTATATACTTTAAGGTGAACCTTTAAAATAAATTTAGAGGTCAAAACCTCAATTTATAACCAAATTCCATTTAAAAATTTGTTTCACTTATTGAAAAAGAAAAATGGGTCAATACCCACTGAATAATATAAAACCCATTTAAAAAATCCATATGTAATTTCACAAGAATATTATCATAAATAAACCTTCCATTTAAAGCTTGAAAACATGGTATTTACATGAAAATCCATTTTTTCAAGATCGAAATACAATGAAATGGTTTTTAAACAACATAAAACTAAAAAATATATTTATAATTTTATAAAAAGATATTTATAATGTGAAATAATTATTTTAATTTGAAAGAAATCATCTCATAGTAACATGTACCCCGAAGAATTGGAAACAATGATGAAGAATCATGTAAATTATCACCCTAAATAGTGACCACACCCAAATGAAAAGCAATGTGGTCTATAACCCCCAAGACACTAAAATCCACATCATAAAATCTTCTTGGAACCCTAAAATAAGTCCACATGATAAATAGGGTTTGTGGGGAAAATAAAATCTAAAATATAATTGATAGAGAAGGATGAAAGCGGGAAATAAAGAAATAAATCACAACAAAACCCTTGAAAATCACCAATTAAAGGGAATAAATCTATGGGGAGAAAGAAAATGGATCTCCTACCAAAATACCTATGGTTGGATAATGTATGGGAAGGGAAATGGGGGTTAAGCCCCTTAAAATTGATAGGAAAAAATTGCGAAAACCTAAAAATTAAACACCTAGATAAGTTATATTTTTTTGCTGCATAGTTTACCGAACAATGGGAAAACCGTGTGTTGGCCACTAACTAAGCTGAGCACTAACTCACACTGTCATGAACCTTCATTGATACCCTGGTACTATGATTCCTGATCTAGAACCAACATAGCCTAAAGGGAGTTCTTGATCCCCATAGGATGTCAAATAGCACATGGAATCCTAAATTATCAAAGAGGGAATTATTTTTCTATAAAACAGTAGAAGATAAAAGATACATTTTTTTTTTGATCAACACTCCAAAAGTAAAAATTAACACAAACAAACAGTTATAATGATACAAAAAATAAAGATAAACATCTTGAATTAAAATACAATTTCAAGCAGACAAAAGTCTCATAAAACCTATGTAAATGTGGACACCGGCTGCACCGGGCAGTATCACCACTCCACTGTCCAAGGGATCAATAACATCTACCAACTCCAAGTGGTGAATTCCCTTTTCATGGACCTTGAATAATAAATTCTATAGACATAAAAAGGAATATTTAGGGTTTGTTCTATAAATCCCACCAGGGTCTCACCAAGTTTCCCATAATCAATATCGTTATAATTTTCCATTTATGCTATCAGTTTAAATAAAATAATGCACCACATTAAATTTTCATATTTTAAACCAAAACACACATTCATTCAAGTAGTTGGAAATTATATTGAAAAACATTCAAATAAAATTAAATGAAAACTATGTAATAAAATTATATTAATTAGTTATAATGAATAAAATAATTAAATAAATCAATGGAATGTATAATAAAATCAGGTAAAGAAAGAAGCAACTAAAGGATCGTAGGGATGTATTATTTTATTTGGTAATATAATCCATACACCTATCATTTATCAAAATGGATCTAAATTCTCATACACACTTGAATCAATCCTTTATTCAGGGAACCACTATGGGATATCAATCCACACCCTTTTAGGGGACCCGCGATGGGAAATCATTCCAATTTTGGTTCTATCAGAGTTATCATCACCAGTAATTTTAAAACCAAATCATAGGTTTTTATAATTTCATTCCACTTCAAATAATATTTTAATTTATGAAAATTACTCAATGTCAACATCAATAAATTTCATCAAAACTTTTCAAAATTCAACTAATCAATTACGGTAAATTCACAAGACAATTTCAATTCAATTGAAATTGTGGTTTTTTATAAAACCTTATGGCCATTAGAACTAAAATGTCAAATCATCAAAAATCTATGTTTTTAAATCAATTAAGAGAAAATTTAATTTAATAAAGAAATTCATGGTTTTAAGTATATTGAAATTAACTATGTGAGCCCCTACCTTTAGATTAAGGAAACACAACACGCAACAGTCATAATTAGAAATTCGAATGATGAATTAGGTGAAACAGATCAAGAAACACATCCTATAATTAAGATAAAATATAACAAAGCTTATCTCCATAAATTATTGGAAGATCTATCAAACTCTAATGGGTTTAGAATGATAGATATAAATAAACCACATTAGAGGAGATATAATTACCTAGAACTTATTGAACATGATCAACACCACTACAATCCACATAGAACGGGGTTTGGAGGAGACAATTTCATATATTTTGAGCCTCTAAGAGTGAAAAAAACTAAGTTAGAGTTAAATTTGGGTGATTAGTATCTTAATTTATGGGTTCGTTATTTTTTTTAAAATCTCAGAAGAATTAAAACCCACACACACATCTGGGTAGGGCTGCATGGTTAGAAAAACCATGTGCCCCAGCCATACTCCCCAATTAGTCTTCTATTTAGGGTGTATAGTTTTTTCATATGGTTAAACTAACAATTAACCAACCATTAATTACCCAATTTCCATGGGGTTCATTTTTTGGAGGGTGGCATCATAGTTTGGGAAAACTATTTCCCCCATCCAGTGGATTTGAATAGGGCACACAGTTTGCTGGGTCAACCCGCATGGTTTTACTCATCCATGAACCAACCCCGAAAAACCAAACGGGGTTCTAAAATTCTCCAAATATCACAAAAAATAGACCTAAAATAAATAAGATCAAAAAAGGGTCAAGGAATACCTAAAAGAAGGTAACAAAATGTTACAACATCCCCACCATAAGTATATTTTGTCCCTAGAAAACCTATCATGAAGTTTCAATAAAAAAGTGATGAGGTCGCGGATATCTCACTCATTCTTCAATATCTCTTGAATAATGAGAATTAGAAACATGGTTCCATAGAACACTTACCAATTTTATCATCATCTCATAATGTACCTTTGTCTCAAAATCAGCAATCCTGACTAGGATCTCAGTCTTGGATAAACCAAGCTAAACATCAAGATCACTCCAGAACAAAACATGGGATGGGTAAGAAAGATACTTCCCATGATACAATACATGGGACACATTATGTATCAATATTAACTATTGGGGAAGTTCTAAATGGAAACACACTTTCCTCACATGATCAGAAACCTCAAATGGTAACATAAATGAGGTGTAATATTTCGGAAGACGTTAATGACGCAAACATGGTGAATCTCTCAAAAATTCTAGGTCATCAACTAAAAACTCCAAATGATACCTATAATGTGTTTAATAATATTTTTATCAGCTATGTTTCATTATTAACACCCTCTAAATGAGCATTTTTAAATTCACAAAGGAATAAATACCGGGATATGGGTATTATTTTCCCCACAATATAAAAGGTAGGATAAGGTGTCTGAGAATCACTGATCACGTAATCCTCTAAGATATTCATGATAATTTGACCATCATATGTTCATATTAAGAAACCATTTCTAGTGCATAGCCTATGAAATATCCCACTAAGTCCATTAGAAAAGTCTATTTTCTCTTTTGAAGGTTCCTTGGACAACCAATGATCATGCAACGGTAGCCGGATGAGCTCCCCCAGGTTATGCTATTTGTTAACTAGTAGGCGGCTAAAAGTACATCCAAAAATACTTCAAAGATAGATGAAATTTTTTAAATGATGGAGGCATATTGTGGTCATAATACTCGGGTGATGGATCACTAATGGGGAGAATGATTTTCCTTGATAACATTCAAGAAATCTTGTGGGAGCACATGCATTTAGAAAATAAAAAAGGAATTAAAGGTGGAAGAGGTGGAAGCCACTCATGGTATTAAACATTAGACGGCGTGCCTATGTTGAACCATAAGACACCGTATGCCCCTGATGAAATATCTGCCTCGTATCATGAAAGCTTGCCGCCATGTCATCCTTGAGACATGGATATCCTCAAATATTTCCATGAAACCTCACACTCCCCTATCTGGATCCCTAAGGACAAATGGATGGAATGGCCCAAGAAATGTTTTCACACATCCCTATGACCTTTTTTTGTCATGCGATTAATAACCAAGAGACGATGTATTTTCCTTCGACATTACTAATAAAATATCACTTGAATCATAATCCCTATAAAATAAACAAAGGAAACAAAAATGAGAGGACGAGGGAGCCTATCTCAGTCTTTGAAATCATACAATGCACCAAGGAGTTCTGTAGCATTGTCTTGAAATTACACATGACAAGTCGGACTGATCTCGTTAACACCCCTTGACAAACTATCATTGTCTCACAGAATGTCTAAAAAATGTCACAAGATGTCACCTAAACTATTTTTAATAGGAGACCTGATCTTAAGAAGGGATTTTTCCATGTCAATATAAAAATATAGAGTTCTTTAGTCATTCCCATATGATTCTACAATTCCCCCTTAATTGGAAATAATATAGTAATGGTGGTGTTGACAGGGTGGGCACATAATCACAAAAAATCCGGTGATGCTCTCAAAGTAATCTACAAGAGAAACTTATGAAGATAGGTGATACGAAATTACTTTTCTAACTCAGGCCTCGACTTGTTCGATATGAACCACACAAAGTAGATAACAACTGGGGTAGTGATGCCTATAAATTCCCCACACAAGCATGAAAAATGAACCACTTCCAGGATGACCACCACTACTCTCTAGATGAGAAGTTGGACATAATGTAGTCAAGTGCCAATTTGAATTCCTAAGAGTAGTGGATCTCATGACTGAATTGTTATGTATCAGGTAAGATACTAGTGAAAAACAAAAGAAACCATGAAACATTCATAGGAACTTCATGTGATCACTCATAGATCATGTAGAGGAATTATTGTAAGAAAAGTGAATGATATCCCACACACATGCTAGATCATGTGAGACATAAAATAAGATCAACACTGAAAAAAATCTAAGTTATTCCAAATATAAAGTCTATAACAAAGAATAAATGTGGGAGACTTATGTGAAGAACATACACAATAACCATCATGCACTTCATGTAAACCATCCAGGACATGCGACCACAAAAGAACAAGTCATCAAGATCTCACGAATCTCATTCGATATACTATTTGGGTCTCTCTATGTCCTCTAGACATGTCAAATAAGTCACATGGTTCCCCTCAAGAATTCCACCCACGTCTTGTGAAACCCGATGGGATTTCCATTCAAGCCTCATGATGTCCTTTAGATGTGTCTCCAGACTCATATGGTGGCACCAATTGATGTTATATATGTCTCATGATAGCACTAGAACATGACAAATGGCCCTCACGATACCCTCTAAGCACGTGAGCCAGGTCTCTCGATGCCCTCGAGGTCATGTGATGGATTTATGGATTAGCAATCCAGTTATTTCAATGTCCTCCAAGTAATCCCACCATGATCATGTAAAAACCTCCATACATGACATCTATATTATAGTAATTCATTTGGATAGGTCATCTAGATCATAAAATTTCCTTTTTCCATGTCATACACACACTTTGTGACATGTTGAGTAGGAAATCAAGGCATGTAGAATAGACAATCAGGGAATGTATGGTATGTAAGAATACCAAATGAGCAAGGGAATCGAAGGATTTGATGTCCATGAACATTCTTGGCGTGTAATACCCAAGTATAAGGAAAATTTCAGTATGTAATCTCCAATCAAGGTAACTACAACTATAACATCTCAGACCTAGATGCCACCCTATGGTGCCCCGAGCCCGGTTGACCACATGGACTCATGTACATCTACCCAAATGCTAGAGTTTTTTGACTAGAAATAAGAACCTATGTAAGTTAGTGGGGATACTACACCATCATTACTAGAGTATCACAGTGGAAGTTAACAGACAATAAACAGTGAAGTGAAATAAATAACAATCAACTACTAGTAAGATAAGACATGAATACATATCAACAACCAGAAGTGTCACATATAAAAAATGATACAATTGATATGAGTATCTAGAAATAATTTTGAAAAGTACATGGAAATAAAATACAATATAGGTCCCAAAATGAAACAAAGACCTAAAAGTTTTCCCAACATCACAAGCCTCAGCATGCTACAATGCTCTTCTACTCCAAAACCATTGTCAAAAACCTATACCATGGTTCTTCCCCTACTATCACCTATAACCATATAATCGTTTTGGTTCCCTGAGGAGGCCCAAATTGGGTGTGAGATAAACATCCCAGTTGGAAACCACCCAGGTCTATACAGTTCTCACAACAAAATACAAAGTTCAAGAAAGTGTAAATAAGTTGTAATGTAAGTGTGTATGATCATGACATAAGTCCACTATAATAAAAAAAATATTGAACCACTGCTCAAGGCTACCAGTAACAAATTCATCTCCTAAGAAGAATTCTATAAAAAGAAAAAAAATAACATGACCACAATGTACATGCATTCATATCAAGAAAACCACATATATGTTGTATAATGACGTATTAAATCCACAACTATGCTATATAGTGAAAAGTAGAATACCATGTTCGTGTCGTATATTGAAAAGTAGACCCCAAGGGTAGGATCCAAGGTGTCATGTACCAGGGTATCCGAGTAATATATCTAGAACATGAATGGTTGGATCCAATGAGGGTGTCCAAGGAATCCCACCGAGTCCCATGGGCGTCCTAGTGGATACTCAGTTAGGCACTGGTTGGTGTCCTAGGAGAATGGAAACAACATGACTTATGCAAGACCAAGAAAGCTAGATACACGGGGTAGCAAGGATCGAGGCATCCCAAAGAATCAATACCAAAGGGGTAGAGTCAACACAAGGCATCCAATGCCACATTCCAGATCTATGGAGATCAGTCCATGACATCAATCAAATCATTCATACAAGCATTCAATTCAAACATTCCTTCTATGTGAGTATACCCTCTCACATAAACATACACAGCCATGAGTATACCCAGTCACGCAATCCATTTTTCATTTACTAAGCATATGGGCCTACCCTCCAACATAAACCATTTAACATGTCATTAATAATTTATAAAGTTATACCCACCCATATTATCCATTTAACAACCCCAGTTAAATTAAATAAGCATGGAATATCAAGATATAACTATGAAAGGATACAAGGCATCTCCTAAAAAGATTAATCAAACCATTCATGTATCTCAAGGGCATATTCTAACTAGGAAACCTCAAAAAAACATACCTTGGGTGGTTTTAACAGGCATAAAATTGGTATTTCCTTAAGGAACACCCCATGGATGACCTTGAATCGAGAAACGAGTTCCAACAAACCTAAATGGAACCTACAAGAATCCTCACTAGGTTATACTAATCCTAAAACAATAAGCTCACTCAAAAATAGGGTCGCACTGGAAATTATGACAGATGACATATCAGTTGAACACTTGAAAAGCACAAGAAAAGATGAAATAATGTATTGACCACTTAACTCGCCTTAGTACTAGAAAAATCATCTTGTATCAAGTCTAGATTTGTCCTGTTTGGAAGCAATTTGAAGAAGAGAGGAAAAATGGGATATTAGGTAATATGAGATTAAATCCAAATAGCACAACCATTGTTTAGAAGAATCAATATAGACAAAAATGAATCAAGTACTTACTAATTATGTTCCAACAAGATTATCTATTATTCAATTATAGTCCTTATAACTTCTAAACCAAAAAAACCTTGGTAGGTGGTTTAGGTTCTCAAAAACAAGAGAATCCTTCTATCATCTTAAAATAAGATGTTATTGGCTCTATATTTTATTAAAAAAACCCAGAGGGAATGTACATAACATGTACCTCAAGTACACGATGTGTACTTCCCAATTTTATTTTTCTAAACCCAAAAGGGTACACATCAAGACAGCCTAGTACCCAACGTATAGGCCAAGTACATGACATGTAGGCCAAGTACATGATCTGTACTTAGCCTACAGGATCCCTTCAACCTTTCCCCCCCTTTCATTCCCAAAAACAACCCAATCGGCCCATGAACCAACATAGGGTCTATGAAATGGGAAATTTAACACATTTAACCTAAAATAAATGATACATATCTCATGAAAAAACATAGGATATTACAATATTCCCAACTTATGGAAACTTGTCCCCAAATTTAATTTTGAAGGGTTGTCAAGATTCATCAGAAAAGAACTCTGACCACTGATCACATACATCAGGCTCCCTCTCCCAAGTCTTGTCCTGTAAAGAGTCATGCTTCTATAGAACCCATACTAGAGGAACTGACCAACATTACTTAACCTACTTGATTCTATCAATGATATGAATTAGACGCTCCTCAATGGATGCATGAACCTGAAGCTCACCCTCCTTAGGCAAAACACATGAGACATTTCTGAGTGGTAGCGGCATAACTATGATACATTAAATACGTCATGCATGGCTCAGTACCTCTGAGGTACCTAGAACCGATAGGTAATCAACCCAACTTCTTCCATAATATCAAATGGACTGATATATCTTGTTGAAAGCCTACCATGTCTCATGATCCGACTTTGTCCCATACTCATTAAAACACGCAAGAAAACCTGATCCCCAACCTCAAACTCTAGAGGTCGTCTGCGGAGACCAACGTATGATTTCTGACTAGACAATGTAGTATCCATCGATTTCTGAATCAACTGGACCTTATTAGAAGTCTCTTACATGATAGGAAGTCCTTGTAAAGGTTCCTGACCTACCTCCAACTAGCATAGAGGTCAATAGAATGATCTATAGTGTGAAGCCTATTGTGGTTCTATATGTATCATCACCTGATAAATATTATTATAGGAAAATTCAATAAGGGGAATGTGACTATCCCAAGAGACCCCAAAATCAAGGACGCATGCTCGCAGCATGTCCTCTATCACCTGTATTGTATGCTCTAATTGAACATCAGTTTGAGGGTGGTATTTTGGGCTCAAAATAACTTGTTCACCCTAAACCATTTTAAGCTGTATGGATGAGGTCTCCACCCCATGATGTAAAACTACAAAGAATAAAAAAATACCACATTTGAATCCCTATATGTGAGGAAAATCTATATGAATAAAGTATAGAATTTTCCTCTCCCCATGTGAGAGTTAGCTCCGCATAGGGAATCACATCATCCAAAAACTATATGTGTCTTGATTTATATCATCACAGGATATTTAGTGCTGCCGGAACCATTTTTATGGGGCCCAATAATAACATTCTTTTACCCTCACATCAGGTGACCCATGACCAAACAGTAAGATGTTAAACAGCAGGACTAATGTTATTTCCACATGCAATTAGACTTTATAGGTTTTCTAGAACTATGTATGGAATGATTCTCATTTTCAGTTAGATATATAGAGGTTCTTCAATCCTATATCTTAGTTCAGCCACCAAATGATGCAAAATACTCCTATCTAATCATTAGTTGTATCTACATGGTAAGAAGAACCCCTGTCATTCCTTGATTTTTATAATGATCATAGCTCACATTAGATTATAAATTTTAATAAGTGATTCCCTACACAAATAAGGCACAAAATCCTAGGACAGGAACATCACGACATTGAATGAAATACCATAAAAGGGATAACATTATTTATCTTTGAAAGATGCTAAAATTCACAGTTGATGTCCCTTGCATGACATAAAACAATAAATTAATATGAACATCTCCTGAGAGGACCACCATTGTTGGTGTTGGTATCCTACCACACCTACATTCAAGAACATTTAATTACATGATTCCTGACATCACAAGATATATAATGATACTTGGATCTTCAATCATGGTAATAGTCATGACAAATATAAGAATTCTACCTCTCTGTATATAGGCCAGACTTGTGCAGGGAATTCATTATTTAAGAACTACATCTCGAATGATTCTTATTACCATAGGATATGTAGTGATACATATATATCCATATTTGAGTCCTACCATAATTCCCCTTTTCATTTTGATAATCCTACATAATTTACACATGATGTTAAACTTCATGGTTCATCATGAACTACATGTTTCCTGATTATTGTTACAATTGGATACATAGTGATTCCTGGATATCTAATCCTTGGCTTAGCTACAGTAATCAAGGGAAGCAATTCCCATTTCTATGTACGGGTCAGGCCTTCAAAGAGAGTTTCTCATTCAAGAACAGCATGTGTTATAATTCCTATCATTATTGGACATGTAGTGATGTCTAAATCTCCAATACTGGTCCCAACTACAATAAAAGATATGAAATTAACCCCAAATTCATGGGGTACAAGTCATAAAATATCATTTTTTTCAATGTACATGCCACATCTACATAAGGATTTCTTTTGTACATGATATTTCTTGAAAAATATTTTCACATTAGTTCTCACATTCATACCGCGTGACATTAAGAAACAAGGAAGACATCATGGTCACATGACATTAAAACTACACGACAAGAACATCCTCATCGCATGATTATAAAATTCATGGCATATGACTTTACTGCATGATGTTAAACAACACTGGAAACATACCCACTAAATCATGAGAATTTTTGTATGGAATAACCCATTTTTCATTCCATATAAAGGCACAAAAATAGCCTTAACCCATTCATCTAGAGTATTGGGTGCTTCTGCTGTCTTTTTAAAGAACCTCAATCCATAAACCACAATTCATATCTCATGTGCATTGGGTTTCAAAAAACTGTCGTTTCCCCTGAAGGTTTCGGGCACATCAGATGCATGCGAGGGGAAATGCCCAACATATATTTTTTTCAATATAAAATAAACAATATGGGATCCATACGATGATGAATGACTTGATACAAGGTATTCAATAAATTAAATTTGAAATTGAAAAGAAACTCATAACCCATATATACAATATCAACATATATTTTTTGTAATTATTTTAATTTAATTGAATTACCTCCAAGGTGATTCTTTCTACATTGATAAATCTAACCATAGATCAGTAGTGTAACTTCATTTAATTGTAGTGATAAATGTTATATAACCTATAGTATTGATCCATGTGTGCTCTATGAATCTCCAGACGTCGCTAAATGTGTCTCTGAGTGCTGGCACAGAAGATCCTTTTAATTGTATCGTCAAACATCGATCACCTTGAGAACCACTTCCAATGCATTCTCCATGAACTAGTGGAGAAGGGTCGCTCTCATTCATGAGAGAATTCTTATAGAGGGAAGAACTCTCTTGGATCGAAAGGTTTTCTCCAAATTTTGTTCACAACATAATTGGTGTCCTTCAGCCTTTCACTAGGATAATGGGAGAATAATATAACTGTGAATTTATTTCACTAGGGTAATAATATAATAATTTTCACTAGTAGAATAATTATTTTATTAATCCAATTTAAACCCCCATGTCAAATAATAAAAAAAATTATTATTTTCGGGCATGTTCATAAACTGCAAGATATAATTAAATATCATTTATCAAATAATATTTAATATTAATATTCCTCAACGAGACCTTAAACTCAGTTCTCCAATCCACTTAAATATTTAACATTCCTTGAATAGTGACTATTTATTTATTAAATATATATCATTGCATTATTAATAGATAAATAAATAACTATTATATTCATTAAAATAGAAAATAAATATATATTAATATTGCACATATAATATATTATACTAAATAACCATTGATATAATAAATGCGATCAGACATACATAAATAATTATTAAACCATGAATGAGAATAATATATATTGCAATTGATAAATAATAAATTATTTAACTAAGGTTATGGATACACTTAGTGTGTGACCCTCTAGGCCCTTCTATATGTGTCATTATAAAAACCTACTTAAAGATAAATGTTTTCATCTAACAACTTGCAAAGAACCCATAGAGAAATAATCTAATTCCACAATGACATTCCACCTCATACAAATTCTTTCCATATACTATAATCCCTTCATCACAATATCTCCAATCGACTAGGTTTCATGCCTATGCCATCAACCTATGCACTCAATATCTCTTTATTTAACATTCTATAAATAGAACACTCTTAGAGAACACTATGACCATGGATTTATTTGGGATGTATAATTTCTATCAAAGGGATTGAGATATTATATTTCATTAATGAATATATGGGATAAATCTTTTATCACATTATTCATTAATGCAATATTACTCATGACACACCCAATGTATCCTACATTGTTGTGGACATCTGTCATCACAGTTTTCATCAATACATCAAAGTATGTGACTTACAATATCCATTAATAATAATTAGAAAGTATAAGGAATAAATCACACATTCCCATATAGGAACATCCAATGACACTTTTGAATATGAATTTCCTATCATCATGTCTCATTCTCTTAATATCCTACTGGATATTACCAAGTCCGTACACCATTAGAAGGTGCCTCAATTTACATTGAGTCTCCACACTGAATAATATATATCATTTTACACCTAAAATGATACCATCTGGCCATAGAACATATATTTAAGAATAATATCATAGCACTTATGGAATCTCATCATAGTGGGGAACTATTATGACCTTTTGTTACAACAACTACTATTGATATATTGTCACATACTATGCCACATAGAAGAAAAATCATGATGTTATAAGTAATTTATTAATATTAAAAAACCATGAATATCGGTCATCATAAAGAACATAGAAGTTGGTTCTAGGGAACCAACTCTAGTGGACTCCCACTTGCACTAGGGCCAATTGCTAAAAAAAATCAGTCCACTAGATCTCACATGATACTCATGCTTTTGATGATATCGGACTTTATTCAAGTGGTCTACCATGTTCTCTTATGTGGGTACTCTTATCACTGAAACGTCACCCCTTATATTAAAACACCTCAAGAGGTGATACTTTTGCAGTTTGTTCTTTGTCTGTTGATATGACCTTGGCTCTATTTCAATATACACAGTTATAGTATTATCACAATACAATGTGTTATGGTATTTATTTCTAGGTACCAAGTCAAGATATTGGACAATTTTCTAAATCTAAACAGCTTCCTTGGATTCATCATAAGCGACGATATACTTGGACTCTGCTATATAATGAGTAAAAACTATCTGCTTTGAACATTTCTATCTCACAGATCCTTCATTGAGATAGAAAACGTATCCTTATCCCAACTTCAGATCATTCTGATAAGTCTATATACCAATATTACCATTCCCTCTAATTAAAATCTCTTTGTCTCCTATATAAACCCGAACCATATCCTTAGTTTTTATCAGATACTTTAAGATAGCCTTAACAACAGTCCAATGATGTTCTTTGGGATCTGGTTGATATCTCCCTACAATGCTCAATGCATAGGCAACATCATGTCTAGTACATGGCATGGTATACATGATTGATCCTATCATTGAATAATATGGGATCATAATCATTCTATCTTTATCTTATTAAGTATGAAGACACATTTTCATAGAAAGATATAATCCATGAGAAACTAGAACCAATACTATATTGTATTTTTACATACTAAATCTCTTTAGTTTTGGGTCAATATATGTACTTTTAATTAGCTAAGCAGCCTCTTCGATCTATCAGGAATGATCTTGACCCCTAGAATGTAGGTTGCTTCCCCTAAGTCCTTCATTGAGACGAACTTGTTCAACCAGTCCTTAATAGACCATACGACTGGTATGTGTTTCCAAAAATTAATATGTTATCAACATGTATTATATGGATAATGACCACATTCTCATTAAAACTTTTTTAAAAACATGTATCATATTCATTCATAATGAAACCAAATTTATTTATGGATTCATTGAATCAAATGTTCTATGATCTTGTTGATTTCTTCAATCCCTAAATGGATCTTTGTATCTTTCATATATTTTAGGAATCAACTGAGGTCATAAAACCTTATGGTAGTGTTATATATACATCTTCTTGAATATTACCAATAAAGAATTCAGTTTTGAAATCCATATGCGAAATCTCATAAGCATTGCATGATTCTATAGAATGTATGACTCTTATGGATTTAAAAAAGGAAATAAGAGAAATTTTTTCATCATAGTCAATTCCATAATGCTATTTAAAAACATTAGACACAAGTATTGTCGTATAGGTACAAACTTTACCTTCCATTTCCTTTTTCTATTTAAAATACATTTACATCCTATAGGCTTTACATCAATTGGCACATCAACCAGAACCCAAACATATTTTTGATACAGTGAATCCATATCATAAATCATAGATTCTAGCCATCTTATAGCTTTTGAGATCACTACAGCCTCCTTGTAGTATAGATGTTCATTATTTTCCAACAATAATGAGTCACCATCCTCGATGATAAGAAAACCATATCTCTTTGGTTACCATACCTTTTTCACGCACCTATGTTGTACTTGTGCGTTAGGAATTGCCTCTTCCAAGAGGACTTATGGAACTTGTTCTTGTACCAAATCCTATTTATCCTAATCATAAACTTCATCAATGTCAATCTTTCTCTCACTATCTTTTTTGAGGATGTGCACCCTCTCAAGAATGACAGATTTTCTAGTGAAATTTGATTTCATGTATGAGGGGTTGTATGTGTAGTATCTATTTGTTTCCTTAGTATAACTTATAATGATACATGTCATGTTATGGGGTTCTTGTTTGTTCCTAGATAAGTCCCTAAAAAATACAACGTAACCCAATACATTTTTATGTGATAAAACATGTTTCTTTCTACTTTATATCTTGAAAGGGATTCCATTTTTCTACATTAATTTGTACATGGTTTAATGTGTATGTTGTAGTTTGTAATTCATATATCCAAAAGGATAAAGAAAGATCTACATTACTCATCATTGACCTTACTATGTCCAACAATATATAATTCCTCCTTTCACTAACACCATTTCACCGTGGTGTATAAGGTGGGGTGAGATGAGATGTAATCCCAAACACTCGTAAAAATTTGATGACATCTTGGTTAATATATTCTACACATCAATCTGATCATAGCCTCATTATATTTTTACCAAGATGATTATCTACTCAATTTATGAATTCTTTAATTTTCTCAAAGGACTTATACTTATACCTCATTAAGTAAATATATTCATATCTAATCAATTTATCAATAAAAGTTATGATGTAAGAATATTCACCTCAAGCTTTTACTAGAAATGGTCCACACACATCAGTGTGTACCAATCCTATAAGAACTGTGATCCTTTCTCCCTATCCTAGAAATGGGGGTTTGGTCATTTTACCTTATAAACAAGAATTACTAATATCAAGTGGGTTTATCTTAGAAGATTCCAAATAATTATCTTCATATATCATTGTCAAATTATTCTCATCTACATGACCAGGATGGTGATTCCACAACTGAGTGTTATTAGAGTTGTGTGAACATTATTCGTTGTTGATTAACAACACTTATTTTTTTAAATTTAATAATTATAGATCATTATTTAAATTTGTCACACCGTAAAATATTTTTTTCTCTTAAAAGAAACAAAATTTATTTCTGGACATGAAAATAAAATCATCTGTATCTAAATGTGATAAAAAATTTGTGTTCATGGTAATAATTAGTATATTAAAATAGTCGCATAAAACCAAAATCATCTTAGTCAATAAAGAATGGTGGTAGTCACCACTGGTAAGAGAATCCAGCCTCGCATTATTTGTAGCTCGCAGATCAACCTCTATTCCGACAATTTTCCAAAATCTACTTGGATTCTGCATTCAGAATTAGATGTGGACACCATAGGTTATATCTAATACCCAATGTGTAGAAATGGAAATATTTCACTTGATAAAAAATTCACATTTGGCTTCCCCTTGCCTCTAGATATAGTTCCTCTTCTAGGGGCCTGACTTGCCACATGAAAAACATAGTGCCTCCTTTTCCATACCCTTCCTTTGTATCTTCTTCTTCTTGGTAAGACGGTGCTCAGGGGCTTTAGATAGTTTATAAATCATTGGCCCTTTTTCCTTGTCCTTCTACATCCTATTTATAATATGTACTGCAGGTTTGTGTAGTCCCATGTCCATATCCACTTGAAGAATCAAGGTCAAAAGTTCTAATAAGCTCTTCTCATTATTGATCATATGATAATTCATAATAAAACTAGAGAAGGGTTTGGGAAGTGATAAAAGTTTGAGATATGTACACCACTCATCCAATAATTTAATCTATAAGATGTATAGATGTTCAATATAGATGGTAATAATGACTATGTGTGGCCCAACTAGAATAAACATTCCATGATTAGTCAGTAAAAAATACTTGGAGATCTCATACCTCTCTTGTCTAACCTTATCGTGATAGAGATCCCAAAGATGAGACATCATGTTATAAGCATCCATTTCTTCATGTTAATTCAATAGATCATTGGAAATGGATGGTAACATGAAGTACTAAATGATTTTATCATCATTCATATGTATCTTATATATAGTGATATCTTCATCACTTGCCCCATTTTCAGGTGAAACTGGTTTGGGTTCTTCCAGCACATATAGTTTCCTTTCATGGAAAAGGATGGCCTGTATGTGCCTTCTCCATGCTTGGAAATTTTTTCTTTTGAGAAGGTTTTTCTTCTTGAGTATGGATCAAAATGAAATGTTTGATGTCTTTTTTATTGTCACTTTTATATATATGATGAGTAGATATTTAGTACATTATTAGATAAAATTAGAAGAGTAAATAAATTAATAAATATTAGTCGCCAACTATTTTTTTGAAACCCTATAACCATCACCATTGGTTTCAAAATATCATGTTTCTTGGATATTATAGTGGAAAGGATCCATATTCCATTCTCATTACCCTAACTTTGGCTAGTTGAGCTACATGGATGGTTTTAGGTAGGAATTCAAATTCCAACTGCATTAACTATCAGTTCATTGATTTGTTGAGTGGAGTCCCCTATCCAAAAAGCATTAATTTAAATTTCCTCACAATTTCCCTCTCCGTTGCACCAAGTCATACTTTGGAAGTCAAGCCTTTATGTCAACCATGTTAATCCAATCCATAACCTAAAATTAGAATTCCCTGATAATTGAAACCATCCCAACTTTGCTGGTAAAGCACTTTGACCTATGGTTTTATTCTAACAGAAGTAATGTAAGTCTATAAGAACATAATATTTTATTGATGGAATTTGATTCGTTATGTGTAAGGTTCAAATTATTAACTTTTCACATACTTTTTAATCTTAATTGAGATATACTATAGTGATTAACCATGTGTTAGATAATATTTATGAATAATCTAGTTTATTTTATGTCCATCATACATTATTGTTAATTCATTAATTGTGTGATCGTGAAAAAACATCTATAACTAATAACCATGAAAATTATTGAAATAAAATAAATATTATGATCATGATATTATTCAAATGGTAATATTATCTTGTAGTTGATAAACTAATCGCTGACCTTGGGGAGAACCACCATGAACTAATCATAGTTTCATGTATAAAACTTTCCATCTCTCCACCTTGGTATCTTCTTGGATTGGTTTCACCTTGGCTCCTGAATTGTACTACCTCTACGTCATTGGGAGATCCATCCATTACATATGCTTTTACTCACACAAGATTGAGCAGTAAAATAGTGTTTACACAAAATAAACCATGGGCATGAATACCCAATATATTAATGAGGAGAGAAGGAATGCAGTACGACAATTTCATATAATAACAAAATAAACTGAAACCAATCACATACAAAGGTCTAGTCTAGTTCATGATCATCCACATAAATACAAAAAAAATTACCCATTCAATGAAACTATAATTCAATTTTTTAATAATTCATATTTAAGATAAATCACACTCGAATCAATTAATTATTATCTTAAATTAATCAAGCCTTTTATATTAAAACTTTTATAAATTTCCTTGAGATTCTCATCCATTATAATATTAAGCTAATTAAATAAATTAATTTGAAATTAACCTTGTAAAAAATGTACAATGGAGGTAACATGGTTAATACTCATCTGAATCTACATATCATGTATTATACTAGTATACTATTTTACTCCTGCGACATATGGAATTCACTATTTAATGTCTACTATCACAACGGGTACTTCATGTAAGATTACATGAATCGACTAATTTTTTGGCCATGTGTTATGCTTAAATGCACTTAGTGTAACAACACGTAATATGATTTACACATGATTTTCATATATTAACACTACAAAAAATATTAAATATTTAAATCTATATAATTCGGTTACAATATATGGTGTGTAGATCCAATATACACAATGCGTACATATTCACTATCTACCCGAAGTACATGCCTAGGGACTCTGTGTGTCTGGCATACTTCGGAAATATTAAAGTATGTGGCATGTCTAGGGGACACATTTTGGGTTGTCTCTAGGTTAAATGGTCACTGGCCGCCTATGCTGGGAATGGGATACACGGCCCAACCCCGACCTGAAAGGGATTTCATGCGAGGTCCATTGGGCCACATATTGTGTAGTCTAGTAACTGTGTTCCTATCTGTCCCAGTGAACATGCAGTGTAATAATTATCTACACCCTATGTTAATAATGCACACGGGCTGAGTAACTGTTGAACCACTCCAAATTAATTAAAGACAACTACATGGTTTGTAATTCTGATTACATGGTGTATACTATGGTTTCATCTAGAAAGACTCTATACCACCTCCAGATGAGTTACTCAACTTAATTTTAATAAAAAAATTAATCGTTTCTATTAGATATTTGAGAAATGGTAGAGGAATAAATATATCTTACCATTTATATTAAATGAAAATTTAAAGTTGAAGTGAAAACTAAATTATGAATGTGTAAATCAATGAGTAATTTAAATAATTTAAAACAATAATATGTATTCTCTAATACCACTGGAATGTTATTGGTGCAGTAGAATGGCATGGGGGTGGTTCCCAAGTTTTATTTTGTCCATATTCAATGAAAAAACTTGGATCTATGCAACAATGAATGCAATTATCCATTAAATTGAATCAAAGAAATAAGACAAAGGAAACAAACCTAGATCCTTGATAGAGAAAATAAATATATTTTGTTTATAATTTATTTAATTAAATTGAATTACCGCCAAGTAAATTCTTTCTTTGATGATGTGTTCGACCAAAGATCTACAGTGCAACTTCATTGAATTGTAGATATCAAGGGTAGATTTCTTATTGAGGTGATCCACACATGCTCCACGAATCTACAGATGTGGCTAAAAGAGTCATTGGGTTCTAGTATAGAATATCCTTGTTCTTGCATCGTCCTCATTCAATCACCTTGAGAACATAATCCAAACCCTTCTCCATGAATTGGGGGAGGAGGACCACTCTTATTCTTGAGTTCATTATTAGGGAGGGAAGAACTCTCTAGGATCGATAGGTTTTCTCTAAATGTTTTGCATAACAAAATTGGTATCGCTTAGATTGGCCCTTATATAATGAGAGAATAATATAACCAGATATTTATTTCACTACATTAATAATAAAAAAATTCACAAGTGGATTAATTTTTTTCTTAAACCAAGTGAAACCCTCGTGTCAAATAATAACAGAAATATTAATATTTCTTCACATTTTCTTAACTAGAAAGTTATAAATAAATATTATTTAATCAAATAATATTTAATATTATTATTCATTACCCGACCCTTTAACTCAGTCTACAAATCCCCCTCAATATTCATCACACCTTGAATAATGAATATTTATTTACTTAGTTAATATAAATACATTATTCACATATAAATTAAGTTATATTATATTCACTAAAATAAAAAATATATATTTATTAAATATTCCACTCACAATAAATTCTCTCGAATAACCTATGAATGAATAAATGTGATCATGAATATATGAATAATTATTAAACCATGACAAGTAATAATATAAATTCTTCATTTTAAATAATAAATTAATTAACAGATATTTTTGATACTCTTATTGTGTGAACCTCTAGGACTCTTTCTCAAGGTCATTAGGAGAACCTGCATAATGTACATGGTTAGCATCTAGAGACATGCCAAGGAACTCGTGGAGAATGAATTTAATGCCGCAATGACATTCCACCTCACATGAAATCCTACCATGTAATGTAATCCCTTCATCACAATATCTACAATCGAGTAGGTTGCATGCCAGTACGATCAACCAATGTGCTGGATATAACTTTCTGTGACATTCGTGAAATAGAACATTCCTAGAGAACACCATAGCCATGGTTTTAATTAGGATATATCATTTACATCCAAGGAATTGAGATATTTACCTCTATTAATGAACAAGAGGAATAAATTTGTTCTCACATTATTCATTAATGTAGTATTACTCATGACACACCAAACATATCCTAGCTCACTATGACCATTTATTGTTATCAATACATCAATTTATGTTACTCATAATATCCATTGATAATAATATTAAAATATAAGGACCAATACACACATCTGCTTATAGAAACATCAAATGAAACTTATGAATGTGTATTTCCTAATATCGAGTATCATTCTAATAATATCTTAATTAATATTACAAAGGGAGTACAACCTGAGAAGGTGCCTCAATATCCTATGAGTCTCCACACATTATAGCTAGTATCATTTGTGTCCCTCAAATGATAGAATTTGTCCATGGATCATATATTTAAGAATAGTGTCATATCTCTTCTGGGATCTCATCACAGCGGGGAACTACTATGACTTTTTAGTGCGACATATACTATTGGGACATTATCACATACTATGTCACACATATGAACAATCATGATGTGATAAGGATTTTATTATTATTCAAAAACCATGAATATCGGTTATCATAAAGTATATAGGAGTCGGGTCTAGGGATCCAACTCCAACAGCCCATAGAAAGGATATAAAACTTCAAGCGGCCATTTGATTGACTTTGAATATATGTCTATAGCTCTTTTATAAGAACCTATAATCATCAACCAAATGCTGCAATCCAAAAAATTCATAGTGATCTTTGTGATCCTTGATAACACTGTGGAAGAACTAAACACCTCAATGTGATCTAAACTACTCCCAATATGATTGTACCATACCATTACTCATGACCCAGGGACCTCAATCCACGAATTACCACATTTTCAAATCCCAATCAGAAGGATGTTGGGTTTCTCCTTCCCTTGGGTATCCTAATTGTGATCTTGTGTACCATCCTACATATTAGGTCTAGGTGTGTCATGACCTTAATATTTCAACAATTTAGTGCAGTATTTACAACCTTAAACTCTATCCTATGATGGTACAAATCACAACACCATAAAATTCTAGAAAAGGAGACAAAAAACATGTCATATAGAAAACCTTCAAAGGGAAGCCTGATAAAACGTCGTGTATTCACTCTCTAACTTATTCATCACTAGAGTTTAGAAAACAATTAGTTAAAAAATGGATATGCAATAAATCTCATTGGGTATTATTTTTATCCCTAGTAAAATTCATGATATTTTTCTGGTCCCCCTAATTTATGAAAAAGTTAAAGCAATAATTACTCATATCTCCTCCATGGGAGAATGTGTTCTTCAGGCGGTGACACAACTTATTGGGTGATCAAACCCTTATTGAATGTTACACTTTCCACAAATAACACATAATTATTTGAGTGCTTCATATCACAAATAAATTCCACGGCCCTTGGAAAAGGATACTTGACTTTAATGGACCCTTTTCATGACTATTCATGTATGCTTATGGATCCTTCATATTCTCTTATGGTCATCAACCAAATGCATTAATCTGAAAAAAGGTATTTCTGATCCTTGTGATCCCCGACATCACTATGGTAGAACCCAACACCCCAATTTGTTTTGGTTCATTCCCAATATGATTTACCATATCATCCTCTTTACCTGATCATTTTGGACCTTGATTTGTAGTCTCCATACAAAACTATCTAAGAAGATTTGATATCCTCGATGATACATCGTCATGTTTTTTACATTTTCTCAAAGAAGGAATGTGACCCTCCATTCCCAAACCTTGGGGGGTCCACACATAATTACTTGAAACCATAAGGAATAGGGATATATCCTTAAAATATAAGAACCAAATTTCCCAATGGTTCTAAAATCTTTACTCGATAGCTTTCCTCCCTTACCCAACCACATCATCTGGATGATGGAGTCTTTAGAAATCATTCATGGCCCTAGGAAAGGAGTGGATAATATCTTTTACTTGATCATACCAAAAAAGAATAAGGACCTTCACCCACCAACTAACTGTGGACATATAATCACTACAAGTGAGCATTATGATCTCTAGAAATACCACATATTATCCCAGTACATCAGAGTGTTATGGGTCATCCCAGATACCTATGCACCATCCCGTATTCACAAACCCAAAATTTTGGGTTATGACTTACATCATCCATACTAAAAATATCCAGGTGGACATGTCATACCTTGTATTTAACCCTCAACTAATATTACCTCCATTAATTTTCGATGGCCTCTGTAAAAGATACCAAAATTCAAGAGACTATTTTCTTGATTATTCATGTATGAATATGCCTCCTGCTTATTCTCCTATGGTCATTAACCAAATGCATCACTCTGAAAAAATTGATTTATGATCCTTGTGAGACCTTGAAACACTATGAAAGAACCCAACAAATTAGTGTTTTTTGGTTCATTAATGACATGTATTCACTATATTATACGATCATTGATCAGGTCTGAGCTAAACGACCCTAAACTAAATTGATAGAAATTCCAGAAAAAAGTCCCTAAACTAAATCCATAAAAGGTCTAAGCTAAAAGAACCTAACTAAATTGATATAGGGTCTAATAAAAAGGATCCAAAACAAAAGTGATAGATGTTTCGGTCTAAAATAACCTAAACTAACGAGATATGACATCCGAGCTAAAAAGAAATTGAATAAAGAGATTGAATGTCCATGCTAAAAGACCTTAAACTAAAGCGATAGAAGGTCCGATATAAAATACCATAATTAAGTGATACAATGTTCATCCTATATGTCCTTAAACTAATGCGATGGAAATTCCGAGTCAAAAGATCCTAAACTAATGTGATATAAGGACTAAGAAAAAATACCCTAAACTAAAGCAATAGAAGGTATTAGATAAAAGACACTAATCAAAAGCGATAGAAGGTCTAAGCGAAAATTCGATAAATTAATGCAATAGAAGGTCTGAGATAAATGAACCTAAACTACATTTATGGAAGGTATGAGCTAAAATCATATAAAATACATCATGATAGTGATTTATTCTACAGGAGAATTTATGAACCACTATATGGACTTAGTAGAAATTGACCTATGATACCCAAACCTATCAACTTTAGAAAAACAAAATAGAACCCTCCCTTTGTGAATATATTTTTTATAATAAATTCTTATATAAATTGGGTGATCTCAAGTTATATAGAACATATTTGTCAATGATGAATCTAATGATTGTGGGAATTCATGAGTATTTATCAATAATAATCTGTTACGATCTTGACATTAAATTCTAGGAATTTGTTTTTACAAGATATTATTTAAGGGATGGGTAACATTGGTGACTCATATAATATCAGATTAGTGAAATATCATACCTATAATGAATAGAAGAAAAATTGGGAAACAATATTAAATGATTAATAAAATTCATTCATTAATAATGTTAAAAGAAGGATTAATCTCGACATTTTGAAGTCTTTACAAGATTCCAAACAAAAAAATGGAGAATATAGAATTATAATAAGTTTTTATTTTCTAAACTGGCTAAGTCATTAAGGGTATGGTGGGAAGCATTGATTTAACTCTAGTGTGTCTCTCTCCCCACCAATTCAACATTTTTACCAGTAAATAGCTCCTCGACTAAAGTACTCAATTATTCTACTCTCTTTTGAGAAATTTTCTATGAGGTTGATTATGTTGAAAGTTCATACCTCATAAAAGCTATGTTATCATTGTGATTCCATATTCACATGGTCCATGTATCCATATGAGATTTCAAATTATATATAAACTGGAGACCACACTCCAATTCATTTATTTTCTCCTTTATCATCCAAGTAAAGGGAGACTCATCTACATGATAAAGTCGTCCAATATCATTATTGTCCCAATATTGCTGAGTCAGATCAAATTTCTTTACCATATCATATAGTGGTTGTCGATCAAGACTACCTACCCCCAAATCATTAAATAGGTGATAAAGGCATTCCCCATGGTCATAGATTACATACAATAGAATCTCAGTAATCAAATCATGAATATGTTTCCCATCATTCTACACATTTTTAGGCCTCTGTGACTAATGGAGAAGTTGTGGTAGGGGAGGAATGACTACTTGAGCTAGTAAGGAAGCTGGGGAAGAAGACCAATATGATATTCCCTAAACATGTATATCATATGTAGCCCATGTTGGATACCTAATTTTCTCAACAGATTATATCTCACTATCAGGGTAATCATCACTATAACGAGGTTGTATCCATGAAGTCTCTCATAGGTCCTCAATCAACTCCATAATTTCCATAGACATAGGGGTTAGTAAGGAAAAGTTCCTATATACATGACATACCAAATGGCTTAGAACATCATCTGAATAATCTGCTACTGAAGACTATACATAATTCTAGGTAATGAAGGTGGGAGAATCAGTAGGAAGAAGTATGATCTCAGGCTTAGTATTTTCACATGCTAGCAATATCCAAACCTGAAAGATGGCCTTAGGATGCTACTCTCCTCATACTCCAGCCAAAGGAATATAGGAGACCCCCTGGAATCATAGTGTAATTTTAGTATTCATACAAATGGAAATGATCACCCATATATATGAATATAAACTAGGAAGGACCAATGAACCTATATGAGGTGATTCCTTATTAAATATGGAATAAGAGTTGGAAAATGTGTGCAAGAACTAGTATTCCAAAATTGGGGAATTTTCCTTCCACAAGACTAACTGACATCACTAACTTGCTAGAATGGATCCCTAAATGCACATAACTAGCCAAGAAAATGCATCCATTAAAAAACATGGCCATAATTCCTACCTACCCAAGGTTCGGAGAGATCTCCTTGTTCACATCGTATCACCAAAAAATATAGTCTCTGACTTCCAAGATGACCCAATACAATCCATCAGTATCACGAACATACTGAGAATGGAATCAATGGGGGCATATGGCAGTTGTTCTAACTATGTTGTAACCAAAAAAATATTAATTCATTCATTGAATGAGATGATCGAAAAAATTAACATCTCCTTCCTCAAATTATATTTAATATTGGTGATAATTTACCTTGAAAAAATCGTTCTATACAGGGTATCCTCCAAAACATTTTTAGCAGGGAAGAACCCATCATAAATGTCTCTAAGAGGGGGAATCACACCATGTTGTTAGATTTTTTATAGGCTGATGTCCACCTCAACATGTGACAAATGGAATCTATTGGTACTAGGGAACCAATGGCTAATCATTTATTGAAGGATATTAGGATGGAGGAACAAAATGAATTGAAAAATCAACACTATATCATAAATTTGTACCTTTAACAACTGATCAGTGAATTCAATGCATCTTTACATGACCTAGAAGGGACATGCCCTTTCATTAGAAAAATTACCACTAGGATTGATATACCAATTAAATCTCCAACCATTAATTTAATTATTTTTATAAGAGGAAAGTATAATTGAGTAGTTCTAAAAGATAGGCCGATTACTGAAATCATAGCCATCCGGTGATCAGGTGGAGTTTTTCAACATATATGACAAACCCTTGGATTGATCTGTGGCCAGTTGTCCTTTCTCGAAAATTTTCATCTGAATGTAGTGAGAAGAATTTGACACCCAGTGAGAAATATGGGTGAAGTCCAAAAGAGGGGTGACAACATCACCCATCAAACAGAACCCATATAGAGGAATCTTGGGAGATATGGGATAATTATGAAGCTCATATAAGAGTAACCTTTTTAGAACCACGTTATTATAACACACACGATATCGGGGGGGGGGGATTGAAATTGAAATTTATAAAAAGCATGTTCCTTTTATTGGTCGTAGTAGCGAATGCTTGGTGAGAATCAAAATACATATAAATAGAAGTAAGCGAAATATTTCAGAAATAGAGAATAAAATCATGTCATAAGAAAAGACCTAATAAACTTGAATCATCAAGAACATCACATTAATCAGTAAGGGATTCGTGAATCACATAAATAATTTGCAAATTTCATAACTCCGGAAGATATCGTGGGTCACATAACCCTATAGGGCATCACAAAATCATAGGAACCCTTGGGGAATTGTGATTGTGTGACCCGAAAATGGTCATGTAAACAATGTGATAGTCAATCTATAATATGATCAAGCCTTAATATTCCAAGAAACCATTAAGATGATCGAGAATCCTTATAGAAAAGATTCAATCAATTACTGAAATACAGTTCATTTTTGGTTTTAATATGCATCGGAGAGAAAACAGCCATGTTGAATAGTACTCAAGAAAGCAGGCTAGTGAAAAGGTCTCACGATTGGGTATTATAAGAAGGTCTTATGATAAAGTCACATAATGGAATAAAGATAAGAGTACTCAAGAGAAACATGAAGCTAGTTAATGAAGGGATCCCCACACACTTTATTTACATGGAATCTCAGAGAATGCCAAGAATCGCCATGAATACCAAGAGTCACTCAATACACCGATTTGTGACAATGTCAAAGGATTAAGAGGGAATTTAATTTGCTCATAACCAAGAAATTTTCCCCATGGACGTCGCTCCTGGGGGGATTATTTGTTGACTCCCACAAAATGAGCATGTGTTAATTCAAAAAAGAATAAATACCTGGACATGTGTATTATTTTTTCCACAAAATTAAAGGAAGTAGAAGGTGGATGAGACTCACAGATAGAAAAATCCTTTAAGAGACACATGATCATGTGACCCTCATAAAGTCGCATGAAGGAACCTTGTGTAGTGAATATAAATTTAAAGATTTCATGAAGTCACTTTGAAAAGACATTTTTATCTTTTAATGGTGTCTCATTCATCTAGTGATTACAAGGTGGTAAATGGATGAGCTCCCCCATGGGAATGTGACTTTCCAACCAATGGGATCCTAATAACCCATCCATAAATCCTTTGAAAATAAGAGTAGAATATCCAAAAGGTAGAGGCCGTGTGTGGTCTTAAAAATCATGTGATGGGTCACCTTTGGGAGAATGATTTTCTATGACAACTTTTAAGAAAACTAATGAGATTCTGAGAATATAAAAAAAATGAATGAAATAATGGGAAATGAGGTGGATTCCACTCGGAGTATTAAAAATCATAAGACACACCCCTGGAGATCCATAAGACACTGCGAGACCCCGATGACATGTCATCCTCATCTTGCAAAAGCCCACCGACATGTTATCCTCATTATGTGAATATATTTAGGTAAGTATAGGCGACCTCCAAATCCCCATTTGTCACCCTAAGGAAAAACAAATGGAAATTTCCATGAATTTCCCACACATCTCTATAGGACCTTTATTTTTCATGAAATGCATCACCAAGAAGTGGAGTATTTTTCTTCGACACTGCTTATGAAATCTCACATGACTCCTAACCATTTTAAAATAAAAAAAGGAAATAAAAAGAAGAGGAATAAGGAGCCTCTCATGGTCATAAAACTCTTATAATGCACCAAAGATATCTAAAACATGGTCCCACAAGACCCCTTTGATGGTCATCAGGATCTCATAAAGACCCCCTAAAAATCCATATTTGTCTTATTGAAAGTCCTAGATAAGTTACCTGAGATCTCGCGAATGCCTTTTTTCAGGATTCCTAATATCGCAAAGAAACATGTAAATTTCAATATGACAATATAAAAGTAAATCAATAAGATCACATGATTCAAAAAGTCCCAATTGATTTAAAATAATATAGTAATGGAGGCATTGAATGGATGAACTCCCAATTTCTAAAAATTAGGCGACACCCTTAGAGTGATCCATGATAAAGACCCACAAAGACACGTAATGTTGATGCCCATTGTTGAATACATAATGGATTTGAGCATATGTAGTGTGAAAAGTGGTAGATAACTATTTGGATATTCCTATAAATACCCCACCCCAGTTTGAGAAATGCACCATTACTGGGATGATGTCCACTACTATCTGAATGAGATGTTGGACCTTTTTAATCCAAGTATCAGAGAAGATTTCTTAGAATGGTAGATCTCAAGATTGTAATGTTTTCTATATTTTAAGATACTGGTGAATAGCCATATAAACCATGCATAATGCATAAGAACATTGTCTGATCATTGATGAATCACACGAATGACTTATGGTAGGAATTTCAAAGGACACCGCACACACCTTATAGATCATGTGAGGTTTACAATATGATAAAAATAGAAGAAAAACAATGTAATTTTCAATATAAAGTCTAGAAAAAATACTAAAGTTGTGAGACTTCTGTAGAGAACATATACGCTGACCCTCATGCTCTATGCATTTACCACCCAATACATGGGACATCCACATGACATTTCGCCTAGATCTCATGATGCTCATTTGGTATACTATTTTGTTAAAGTGAATTCCTATAGACATATCAAATCAAGTCACATGGTGAACCTCAGTCATACCACCCAAGTCTCATGAAACCCCCTAGGATTTTCATTCAATCCTCGTGATTTCTTTTAGACATGTCACTGGAATCATATGGAGACACCAATTCAGGTTAGAAGAGTCCCTTTCTAGGACCTGGGATTGTAAAATAGATCTCATAATGTCCTTCGGGAACACAATAAAGGTCTTCTGATTCCCTCCAGTCATGTGAGACAAGAAATGCGACAACATCCAATACATGTTCCACTAACTCTCATGAACCCTCCAAGTATATCATCTAATTATTTCAATGACACCAGGGAAAGTCAAATGGATAATGAAACACCCTCTAGGAAAGCCAACTGATTTCATGTGATGACTTCTAGGATTATCCGGTCCGGTATTGTGATGTCCTTCAAACCATCCTACCATGATCATGTGACAACCTTCTGACATGGAACCTGGATTATGTGAAGTCCTCCAAAAAAGTCAACTAAATCACACAATTACCTTCGTCCATGTAATACATAGACTCTCTTCCATGTTGAGTGGTAAATCAAGGGATTTTTGGTAAGAAATAAACACATGTCGTACATGTAAGAAGACCTAGTCAGTAAGGGAATCATAGGATTTGATGACCTTAACCATCCTTGGTGTTTATGATCCAAATACAATGGAGGCCACGACATCTAATCCCTGACCAAGGTAACAACGATGACTCTAATTCCTATATTAACCAGGATATATAGGACACCTCCCCATGGCAAAATCTCTATATTATCCTCACAAGCGCAGTCCCAGTGCATATGTCCCATGTCCATAAGAAATGCTATTAATTATTTTCCATAACATATTTCTCACAATGAACATATAAAATGTGGGCTTTGAAATTGGAATAATCATATCATCCACACCGTAAACCTCTAAAAAGACAAGAGAAACATCTACGTGTAAAACCCTGATCAATTGAACTATAAGAACTCCAATTACTTCTATAACCAAGATATATATGAAGTCTTCCTAAGGCCCGATACAGAACTCAAACAATAATTTACCGCAGTGTGGTTCCCACCATGTCTCTAACATTTCAACCATAGGGTCCCAATAATTATTGTGGGATGATAACTCTACATCATCCCTTAACAAACTGATAAATCAGATGAACTATGATGACTTTGATTCCATCCATAACCATGATATGTAGGATGCCTCTCTGAGGCCCAAAACCCCATATTAAACATCCCAAGGGAATTCCTAGCACATAATCCATGCAACCTTATGTAGTGAGACTGATTACTTTTTATCCCTTATTTATCACAATGAGCATAGATCACATGGAATTAGGGATTTTTAGTAGTCATATCATTCCCATTTTGAATATCCATGAGTCATGGAAATTATAGTATCTAAGCCCTGATAAGTGGTATGATATAAGCCCCCCCCCATATCAGGGAATCTACCATGGGTCCCATCCCTATGGGGTTATTGAAGTAAATGGACATTGATTCCTACCATAACCCAGATTTGTAGGATCCACTCCTAAAGCCCGAGCCCAAACTCAGATGGGAACCCTCCTCAATTTTGTTCATTCCACTTCCCTGACATCTCGACCATCAAGACGCAATCATTCCCATGGACTGGTCATTCTACCCCATCCATCAGTGAGAAATGAAATGAACTATGACAACTCTGACTCTCTCTATAATTGGGATATGTAGGACCTCCCCGCAGACAAGAGATTTAATATCCTGTTACTCAAATCACTCATATATGTCCTTTCTATATGACACAAAACTACATGGGTTTAATGAACTATATGGGTTTTATATGCTACAATAAATAAGATATATAGGATAACTCATAATGGATCAATCCCCTCCCCAAAATATTTATCACTCCTATATATGGTAGAAAATTAAATATCTTGTAGTTATATGGATTTAGTACATAAGTAGATACCCATTATAGGGGAAATGCATGAAATACGTCAGATTCATATCGATGAATTTACATATGAGATCCTCGTATACTACATAAAGATATTCTTAACCTAAAATAATTTTGTTCGGGTAACCGATCTTGTATCAACAATAAAAAGATATTCGAAAACATATATTAAATCTATAATAGAGTCTCAAAGTAGGTAATAATTATTAATAAATGTATAATGAGACCGACATCTCATCATCTCAACCATTGAGAGTCCCCAACTGCCATCGGTATTGAAAACCTAGGAGACTGATTGCCTTTGGAAATCAGGTGTGTAACAAGTAATGGATGGGGGGAACGCTGGGAATTTCCATGAAAGAGAGACAATGGTAGCCCGATGATAATGATTGTGCATGAAATAAACACCCCATAATCAAATGTTAGGACAAACCCAACCTACATTGATGAGGGTTCCAAGTCAGATTGTTTTTCCTGAATAAAAATCTATAAAAATTATATGATTAATCAATTGAATCATTATAACTGTTTATTGGGACAAACTCAGTCCAATCAAGGAAGTTTTACCAATATTTGACCAATTAAATGGATATTGACATGGATAACCATAAAAGGACTCAAGAGGATCCATTTTAACTAAAAAATGGTAACTTTTAGTATATAAAAATTCAACATGCTCCAAATGGACTTTTTAAGCACCCTCAATGTTGATAATGAAAGACGGAAACATATTCTCAAGAATCTGTATTGATCATTCTATCCAGTCATCCATCTGTGAGTGGAATGTTGTACTCAAACAAAACTAATATCATATAACCTCTTGAAGGACTCATAAAAACAAGTGGTAAAATGAGGATCTATTTTAGAGACTATAACATAAGGGACTCCATATAATCTAAAAATCTCTTACACATAAAGAGGTCCCAATTCTTTATATTTTGTTTTATCATAAATGATACAACTTGTAATTCCATCAAAATATCATACCATATCAAAATCCTCACTAGAAATGGATGAAGCAAACCCAAATGTACCTCGTTCTTTTCTTTGACCTATCGACAAGTTTAACAATGAGGAAAAATTAGTAATGTCTCATCTCATACTAGACCACCAGAATCATCTACACATATCATAAAACATCTTTCTAGTTATAGGGATTACTTCGCACAGGGAATTCTAAAAATACCCCATTACAAATTTTCACATAGAAAAAGGAACAAAAAACCCAATCAATAAATACAGGATATCCTTATGAAAGAACTACCACTCACCAATGGTCTCCACACTATGAAAATAATCCTAAATTCCATGAAATTCGTTATCTATCTGATACTCTAAGATAATAATCTCTAAAAGGAAATAGTTCAACCAAAAAATTGACAAAAAAACCACATCCTCTTATTCCCATAATCCCATATGAAAATGTACAGAAATATCCATCACGTTCCACTCTCCAAATGATTCTTTCATAACATGGGTTGGATGCTCCCCGCTCAAATCTTCAGCAATGACATTTCCCTTATTCGAGGTGAAGGATATGTTAAAATTAAAATACTACATTTAATCCATCCAAAAACTATTCTAATGGTTAAAATATATTGGAACAAATATATAATTCAGGATATTATTGTCAGAATACATGGTAAACCATTATATGCAATGGAAATGTCCCCAACTCTTAAGTGCATGAATCAAGGATCAAATATCAAATTCATGGGCTAGATAATTCATCCAATGTGCCCAAAGAAATTGAAAACCTTAAGCTACCACATTATTAAATTGCATAAGAATGCATCCTAATCTCGAACCTAATACATCACCAAAGACCGCATAACCTAACCAAGCCTCTGAAAGATTAAACACCAGAAGAGAATTCAAAATACATTTCACCTTGACAAATGAACTATGAAATGTATCATCCCCAGTGTACTTAACCCCATTCTGAGTGAGAGAAGTCATTGGAAAAGCATCATTTGAGAAATACTTTACAATCAGAAGATAATTCCATGTTAAATCAAAAAATATTTGAATCTCAAAGAAATTCCATAGTTATTCCCATGCTATAACAACTTTCACCTTCTCAAGATCAACTGAAATACCATGTATAGAGCCCACATTTCCCGAGAACATCACTTCATGAATCCAAAAATGAAATTTTAAAATCTTGGTATAGAGTTGATGATTTCTCAACATTTTCAAAACCGCTCTTAGATGATGCACATGATCCTCCATAGACTGATAGTAGCCCAATATTTAATCTATAAATACCACCATGATCATATCAGGATACTCATGGAAGATTCTATTCATTAAATCCTTAAAGGATTTAGGATCATAGATTAGACAAAATGGCATGACAATACACACATAATGGTTGTACCTTTTATAGAAGGCAGTCTTCTGAAGGAATGATTTTTTTATTCTCAAATGGTATTAACCAGATAAAAGATCATTCATAGAGAAAAACCTTTTCCCTTTAAATTGATAAATTAGATCGTCAATCCAGGATAAGGGTTAATATTTCTTTAAAATAATCCAATTGATGATCCTATAATCAACAATGAGGTGATGTTTTCCATCAGCTTTCCTCACAAAAAGAATAGGCCTCACCCAAGGTGACATAGTCAGGCATAAAAAATTTCCTTAAAAGACCATCTGACATAGTCTTTAACTCTTTTATTTTACTCGGTTCCACATGGTAATAAGTAATAGACATTTTTTGAGAACCAAACAAAAAATTAATTGAAAAATCTACTTATCATACTGGTAGAAAACTATAATAATCCGAATGAAACATTTTGGGAAACTCAAAAAAAATATTGGAATTTATTCTCCCAAAGATTAACACTCTATATGAAAATAAAAAACTAATAATACCTTCCAAAACACTACATAAGAATGTCTGGATATACTCAACCTCAGGTACCATTCTCTATAAAAAAACATGGAACACCCAATCTGGTGAAGTAAACGAGAATCATTGAATATAACAATCAATTAAAGTCTTATTATAAATTATCCAATCCACCTTGAGGATTTCATCAATTGGTGTGATCTCAAGAAACATAAAATTATAGGGATTCTTGATTTCTGATGGAGGGAAAACAGAATAAAAACAATTAATAACCTACTCTCTCTTCATTCTAAGGTGAATAATTATATCCTTTTCAAAAGATAAAAGATCCATAGAATGATTTAGTAGGTTCACCATATCTGTCATTATAAACAAGTAATATTCACCTATATAAAATAAAGAATCCCCTAATGATTTATATATAGTGATGGTGCCTCTCACAGTCACTGGACCGATATCTAGTTCTTCGGGAGACTCTTAAACAGCGTGAAAAATCATCATTCTGGATGTATCTGCCTATAACTCTTTTATTAGAAATGAATATGTTTTAAATGTATTATTTTTACAAATTTATGATCACATTCCACTGTGCGGAGTAGAAAACATATAGAATAACTTTTTTAGGTGGCCTATGCGACCGCACAAACTATAGATCATGTGTGACTCCGAGCAAACCCTTATCAATTACCCGACCATTACACACTTAAAGAAAGTAAAATGAACTATTCCTAGTATTGTAGGATATATAGAATATACCTTCTATCTTGAACGACCATGAGACTCATCAAAATTCATCGTTCTTTTAAAGAATCTCATAGAACATCCTTTAAGAGAAAAAATAACTCCCGTTAAACCAGTATTACCATCCAGATAAAGCTCAACCATCAATTCCCTATCCATTATGTTAGAATATAAATTCATATTAAATATGAATAACTATGATTGGATGTCGTGATTTAGACCCATATCAAACCATAAAGCCTTCAGTTTCTCATTCGATATGATCTTAGGCGAAAATATATAAGCTTAGAAAAGTGGTGTGTATAAAATATCATAGTCCGATCAGCCTACTGGAGGATGAAAAAATACATAGTCTTATATAGTAATATAGATTCTATATAGAAATTATTATTGAAAAAAAACATGATGTCCTTCAACTCCAAACCATCATCCTTATTCACAGTTACAATCAAATCCCACCATCTCTTGCTAGGTCCTTCCATCATAAAGGTGGCATATTTCATCTTAATAGTTTCGAGCATTTCCAAAAAAATCAAAAGGAAGATCTATATTTCTCTACCAGTCCATAGCCCCTTTACAATAATTAGATCCATGGAAAAAAGTGGCATCAGGTGAATAAATTATTGATCATGATTTTGAGATTCATCCATTTTCGTTTCTGCAATAGGAGTCTGAATGAGAATGGGTGCAAGTGCATGTCCTAGATCATGGAGAACATTCACAAAAATCTAAACAAGATTCTGGTCTAGGGGGATGTGATAAGTATAGTTCACCAAAATCATCTTAAATAGGACTATTAACATGAATTATTATAGTTATGATGCTACAAAACATTAACATACAACACTAAAGATATCATAAGATTACTCATATCAACAACTCAAACAAGAGCATTCAGAATATCAATCCAAGCAAATAAAATTTCAATATTTGGATTTAAACATACCCAAATAAAAAACTAGGAAAAGACTATAATCCAATGAAAATGTTCATAAGGTACAATTTTCCCAAACACCCATGGTGACTTAAGGCTTGTTATGATGAGAGCTAGTTAGACACACTCTTGATAAAACCTCATATGTCCCATAAATTCAACCCAAAATTCATATTGACCTTAAGGAATGATTAGTAACCTACATCTATTATACCACTTTTTCATGAACCATCCCAGATACCCGAGTACCCTAATACCCAAGCCAACGATGACATATCCTGATGGGTGTTCTTGATCTCCACCGGTTGAATACTAGCACCTGGAACCAGACAAGATCAAATGGCGAATAATTTTTCCTCAAAATAGTAGAAGATAAAAGACACAAGTTAGTGTGATCCAAAATCTAAAAGGAAAAATTATTATAAAAAATAGGTATAATAATACTCAAAATAATGATAGAAAATCAGAAGGAAACTAAAACATCAATAAGAAAAAAGTCTCAGAAACCAAATGTAACTTGTGGAAAACAGCTCCACCAGTCACCATCTCCATTCCATTGTCCAAAGGATCAAGAACATATACCCCCTTCAAGTGGAACATTCCCTTTAATCATACCATCCACAAAAAATTCAAATATTCCCAAAGGTAATGTGAGGGTTATAAATACCAGTTGGGTCTCAGCAAGTGTTCTATAATCAATACCAAAACAATTTACAATTTATTTAATCATTTTAAATAAAAACAAGGCACGACACAACATTTTAATATATTAAAACAAAACATGAATCTATTAAAATATACATAAGATATATCAATACAACATTCAAATTTTCTTAAATCAACATTTTATATAAAAATATTTTTATAGATCCATTAGAATAAATAAAACAGTTCAACAAATAAATGACTTGTATAATGAAATCAAATAAATTAATCACCTTGTAAAAGATACATGTGGTTCATTAGTTTCATTAGTAATAGGGTCCTCAAATTTATTATCTATCATCATGGATATAAATATATGCGAACACTAAAATCAAAACCCAATTCATTGAGCCGCTATGGGAAATCAATCTACACCCCATTAGAGGATCCACTATAGGGAATCAAGACAATCATGGTAAAGTCAGTGTTTCCCTCAAAAGTTTATTTTCTTGGGGATTAAGATCCTATATTTCTTGTTTCGTTTACGAAATAACTACCCAGTCATACTTCTTCTAAAATTGATCAATTAAATTTGAAATCAATCATTTCAATTCATTTGAAAATACAATTACCCAATTTTAGTTTTCTACAATACTTTCTAATTTAAAAAACAAATCATATGTATTCATTATTTCATGGAATTTATAATAATCATTCAATTTAATTCAACTTATCAAGATCATCATAAAATCATTTCATAAAAATGAATTCTATATCAAGACATAAATTTTCAACAATTACCATATAATTTCAATTGCATTGAAATTGGGGTTTTTTATTAAATCCCATGCCCATTTCAAATCAACAATCAAATCATCACAAAACTATGTTTTTTAATTAATTAAAATCAAATTTAAATTTAAAAAAAATTCAAGCTTCTAATAAGGTGGAAATAAATTATGGAATATCCTACCTTTATATCAAATAATCACAATTCTTAACACTCACAATGGGGAACACCAATAAATAATGAGGTGATAGAGATAATTGAAAATAACCTAAGATCAATATCCTAGAAAATAGAGTTTTAATCCATCAATTACATGATCATATATGTATCTATAAGGAGGATATAAAAGAATATTATAAAAAACACATGAGAGCATATCCTATTACTGGTAAGAGATTGAATATGACTAATGAAAATTCGATCCACCCAAAAAAGTATTTTGAGGAGTTAATTTCATCTCTTGAGAGCCTAAAAGACAAAAAAATGAGTTCGCGTCGAATGAGGGAGATTAGAATCTTAAAACAGGGGGTTAGTATTTTTAAAATATATTTTATAGGAATTAAAAACTACACACATGGTTTTCTAGAGAGGGCCACACAGTTTGGAAAACTATGCTCTCTAACCATGCACCCCACCTGGTCTTCTATTTGGGGTGAACAATTTAGTAGCACGTTTAATCTATCCATGTTCCAACCATGCATTCCCCAAATTCCATGGGGTGTAGAGTTTTAAGTGCTGACCACACCGTTTGTAAAATCCATTCACCCCCTTCTAATGGATTTCAATAGGGTGCATGGATTGCTAGGCCAAACCACACAATTTTCTCCCAACCATACACAACCTCAAAGGATTCCAAAATTCCCCAAATTTCACCCAAAAAAGACCCAACTTAAAAGAGATTAATAGGGGCCAATGAGTACATTATATAAGGTAACATAATGAAAAAAGCATTATTAATGCTGAGAGGCTTCACAGTTTGAAAAAATCATTTTTCCTAACTACAGAACCACGCCACTTCCATTACAATATCTTGGGTTGCCTCATGGAATAATAAAAATATGTGAAAATGTATATATAAAAAATTTAAATTCCAACGAAACATTTTATACACGGTTTACCTAACTATGGGAATGTTGTGTTTCACACTACAGACACACTTAGGATATGATACGTTTTCTCCATGGGGACACATGATTTTTAATTAACTATCTCCATACCATGATAAAAAAAAAATTCATCTTTCAAAATTAACTAACAAGCCTCCTCATAGTTTAAGTATGTAAAATTTCCCTCTAACCATGAAAACTGACTAAGAACTATAGGAAAACATCAAAAAATTGAATATTCTGAACAAAAAACTCAATGTAAATTCATTTTAGACCCCTAATTCTAAAAAAACACTAAAAAACAACATTATGACATGGGGGTGAGAAAATATTCGCACTATTAAACTTCCCACCCCCATAAATTCTGAAACCAGAAGAAAATTATGATAATGAAGGGAATATCCCAAGAGGATACCACCGAAAAAACCACTCTACATGGGTCAAAACCCAATTACAACAACGAAAATAAAAAAATTATTGAACCAATCAATCCCAAGGTGCCAAACAGCTCGAAACACAAATGATATTTGAACCCAAAAAAAATGTTCCTATTATGAATGGGTGGCCAAACATGGTCTCCCCAACAATTAGAATCCAACTAACATGATTTCACAAAAGAACCATTACAATAAAATAACCATTAAAAATTAGGAAACCATGATAGGAAACCAATCTCAATAATAAGCTCATACAATCCCAATAGAAGGAAGAATAGCCATAGGAGCCTCAAAATAATTGCAAGATAACTCACCATAGGTCCTGACATACATGGATAACCTAGTTTCCAACACTATACCACCCTACCAGGGTGAATCTGAAAGGTCATGGCCAAACAATTTTTATTATACCACCCTCAACTTGTGTATCATACACCCTAGTTACCCAATAATTCACCAAAGGACTCCATCATGTCTAAACATCAAGATCCATAAGGCTCAACTAAAAGAATGGGAACAAACCAATACCACTGTGAGTGGTTTTCTTGAACAATGAGGCTCAAATAGATATAACTCACACCCCAATCACAAAACACCCAATAGGATGGGAGAGGAGGTATACCCTAATGAAAAAAACATTATATGAACCAACATTAAAATTATCCATACAAACATCAAAAAAATAATTCTTCCACATATAAAATACTAAAAAATGAAAACATCCACAAAATCCAAACACACAAGATGAATATCAAAGGTGATGATCACAACAATCATAGAAAATTTTATTTGATACAAACCACGTAACCCATACTCAATAGATCAAACCGTAGGAATCTTCCCAAAACTAATATTACAAAATTATAAAGATGTCCCAAAGTCCATAACAGAAGAAAAAAAAATCTAGAACTTTCTTCCCATTCAAACACCCCGGGAAATCCACTAGGAAAAAACTCACATGGAAAAGGAGGAATTTAATCTCCCACCAAATCTTCTAAAATCAAACAAAAATCTCACAAGAGCTCTAACCTCAGAATCTTTTAGTGTCCAAAGAGAATTGAGGATCAAATAAATAACATTTAAACCTGTATCGGCTTCTAATTTTGATGAAATATTTAAGTCCCCCACACCAATTAGAGTATGGGTATGCATCAGGATTATAGAAACATTTTATGCCTTTATGTAGGATATCAACAACAAAGACATGAACTTCCTCAGGTCCTATCCCAAAGGTTAAACCAAAATGACTCCTTCTAAATAAAGGAATCAAAACCAAAATAGGAAACCATCGAGTGAGGAACAACACAAACAAGAAACCTAGAAATCAATATCCACCATGGTGCACACCAAATAGCCAAATTGTCATAGGTTTTAAAAAAAACAATCTCTATAGAATACACACATTTCCCAAATAATTAAATCCAAAAAATTCCTTTAAAAATATTATTTCACATTGAAAATGAGTAATCAAAAATTCTTCTCAAAACCTATATCTGTTTCTCAAAACAAAATCCAATTTTTTTTCAAAAAAAACATCCTTTGGAAGCAATTTAAATACTATAAGGGAAACTACCACTTTACAAAATATACCAAAACTCATGGGAATCTACTCTTACCACTCATTTCCAAAACATTTTTAAAAATAAAAATTTTACCAAAATCCTTCTAATTTTCCAAAATGTGATTTCCAAAACCAAGTCCCAACCAATTAATTTATAAATAACAAGTAAGGATCCCAGAAACCACATCTAAAAAAGGAAACAAAACACTCAAGATTCACCCTTCAATAATTGGAAACCACTTTTAGAGAAAATAAAAAATTCAAGAGGCGTCCAAACAGGCTAATCATGGAAAAGAAATGTTTTGAATTCCTTGACAACCATAGTTTGGGAGATCGAGTGTCAACTATTCCACACACCGTGTATGGATGGTTGACTCGACCACATGGGCACCACATGGTTTCTCAGGCCATGTGGGCTAACATTGTAGTTCGAGTTTCATTCTACTTAATCACAAAATTACAAATCAGTATTGAATATCACATTAAAAATAAAATGGGATCTAAATAATATCAATCTCATAAAAATCCTCTAGAAATTGATAAAAATTACTTGAATATATAATTTTATACATAACAACCCTTGGCAACATAAGGATTGGTATATGGGAGAGAAAGCTATATTCTCCCCACACTTACCTCTCAAGATTTGAAAATCATAACCTCATTTCTACAAGAACATCCCTATATAATAGGGTTTCTAAATAATCATTGGGTCTAGATAAAGTAAAACATTATGCTCTGATACCATTTTGTAATGAATCGGCCTGTGATTTCATCCTACCCGACACCCAAACCGATTCTACATAATGCCCGAAGTGTATTCTCGATCCCCATGGGATGGGAAAAAGTTCTTAAGCATCATAGGGAAATCTTTAGGAATGTTTTTTACCTAAATTAGTGATACAATAATATACTAAATGAAGGCATGTTCTGAAATAAACAAATTTCATTCTAAATAATTCATAACCAACTACCATGATCTGAACCATTTTAATATATATAAATTGAGTATCTATAAAAAAGGGAAACTGAAAGGAAATAAAACTAAATAGAACCACAAACCAACTCAGTAAAATCCTGAACCACCACCATGAAACATCCAATTGTACACCACCACCCAACTCTCACCCATTAATCCATAATGTAAAAGAAGATCCAACTGAGAACCAAGAAAATAAAATTTTTTAAGAGTGCTAAAAATCCTAGTAGGTCACCACAACCCACCGAAACTATGAGACATGTTTCATAAATAAATTCATCAATGATAATTTGAATATAATTCTAAAAATTAGGATTCATATTGATACATCACATGTGGAGAACTAAACAATCCCATAACCATGCACCAAAAAATTTCCCTTTAAAAAAAACACTGTACAAGAATGTTTGGAAAAACCAAACCACAATGCTAATCCATTTAAAAAAATATATTATTAAAATTTAAAAAAATACACATATTTTATCTATAGGAAAAAGGTATCTTTAAAATATTTATCTGATCAAATATCTTTTTAAAACAAAAACCATTTCAAAATAAAATCTAATGTGATCACATAAGAGTCTTTAAAAACCCAAAATATGTTTTTAAATAAATATTTTATAACCCATTTGCAAAGGAAACATCCCTACTCACAAGGTTTAAGTATAACAACTATACACCCCCCATATATATCAAGGCATATTAAATTAAATATAAACAAGGATGGGTTCCATATCCACAAATTTAGGGTAAATGGTACAAATAAAAACTTGATCAAATTCCCATCAATCAATAAATCATCAATCAAGTGAATGTGGAATGGTCATACCCATTGTCACTAGCTTTCTGATAATCCAACCATGTAAGGGTATAACCACTTGAACTAACTACCAACATGTGCTAAGTCCAAACCATTATATAATTATCCAAAAAACTCGTCATTGTGATGAAAAATACCCAACTATCTCCTTTCCCTCACATGACTGGTGGGAAACTAGAGATATATGAACCAACCATATGAACGAATTAGATCTCTCACTTAGTAACTAGTTTCCCGTGAAAAACAAAATGATATGAGGCATAGTGTAAACCAAAAATGTCTACCCAAAAGGCATAACAATAACCACCCTCAATTCTAGAACCAAATGATGATAATCCCCATCCAAATAACATGGACTCAAATAATAACATGCACTTTACGATAAGAGAATAATAAAAAATCATTACATAGTGATAAAAAACCCTCACAATGGGTAAACTAGATTGGTTAAATCATGGGTTACATCCACATACTCTATTTTAAAGCAATGTATCGAATGATCCTTTAACACACACAAAAAAGTATTTTAATTCCAATAACATTAAAATTTTATAAAACACCTACAAAAAAATATTTGGAAAATGATGTAAACACCCTACAATTTAAGTCATTTAAATGAGGGATATCTTTATTAAATATACAAAACGTGTACAAAGGACTTTATTTCCATCACACTTTTCACAAAACTCCACTTGAAACATTTTATAGGTTAAAAGAAATCACCCAAGTCTTTTAAATCATTTCACAATAACCATTCAACAAGGGTCCTCCTCTTTATAAATGAAAGCAAGGTTGAAGGTCCAACCCTTTCCATCAAACCAATTGAAATAATCCGACAAGGAATTACACAATGGTTAATAAACCTAAAAATTTCAAATAAACAATTTAAATATATCAAAGAACCCATTTAAAATACATTTGGAGGTGAAAACATCAATTTAAAACCAAATTACCTTTAAAACATTGTTTTTACTTGTTTAAAACCAACATGGGGTCAAATCCCATTTCACAACGTGAAAAGAATTTGAAAAAATACATAATGTATTCCATGATAAATATATCATAATAAAACATGTAATTTACATTATAATCCATTTATTCTAATCTCAAAATAACAAAAAATGTTTTTCAAACAACATAATGTTATCACATATAGTTATATAATCATAAAAAAGGATTTAGAATGTGAAATCATGCTTATAATTGAAAAAAACAATTTCATAGTAATACCTACCCCAAAGAAGAGTAAACCAAGATAAAGAACCTCAATAATTATCTAATTCAATGGATACTACACCCACGTGACAAGAAACAATGTATATAACCCCTAGACACTAAATTAACCATTATATAATTCAACCAAAACCTCAAAATAGATCCATGTGATAACTAGGGAATTAAGGACGAAACCAAAATCCAAAAAACAATAGAGGGAGGAGGAATGTGGAAAATATAGAAATAAAATACCACAAATCTATTGTAAATCACCAATATAAGGGAAATAATCCAAGGGGAGGAAGAAAATGGAGCTACTCCTAAGATCCCTAGGGTGGACCGATATAAGGGAAGATAAATGGTTATGAAATACCTTAAAAGCATAGATGGTAATATGAATAAAAACCAGAAATTAAACACCTAGATAGTTCCCATGGTTTACCAAACCATGCACAAACCATGTGTTGGACACTACGTAGGACAAGAACCAACTTGCACAGTTACTCCTAGGAGGTCACCCGGTTTGAGAAAACCATGTACCTCACTCCAGAACCACCCTAAACCCCACATAGCCTCTTGGGGTGTCTCGTAGGGTTCGAAAAATTATGTGGTAGAAATGTAAAAAGCTCTGTAAAAATTTTTAGAGCAAACCATACACATGATAAATCCATGAGCCTCACTACAAAACCACCCAAATCCCCAAACAACCTCTTGGGGCGCCTAGAAGGGTTTGACAAATCATTCAAAATCAATGAAAAAAGCTCTGTTAAAAATTGTAGAGCCAACAAGGCCATTCACTAACCATTTGTTAGACACTACCTGGGCCAAGCGCCAACTTGAACAGTTACTCCTCAGAGGTCACATGGTTTGAAAAAACCATGTTCCTCACTCCAGAACCACCTCAATCCCCAAATGGACTCTTGGGGTGCCCCGTAGGGTTTGAAAATTCATATAGAAGCAATGAAAATAGCTATGTCAAAAATTTTAGAACCAACCATGCACATTCCACATAATTTACCAAAATTTGAGAATGTCATGTGTCACACTATAAAAAATCCAAAGACCCTATATAATTGCTCCTAGAGGATGCACTATTTGGAATTAACCATTCAAAAGTAATGAAGAAAAACCATGGGAAGTTTAAAATGAAATAAAATGGATCCTAATGAAGGGATTCCATGTGGTTTTCCCTTAATCATGCACCCAAACCATGCCTAGTAGAAATACCTCAAATATTTAACAATTTTGATCTGTAACACTAGAGAAATGAAACTCGAAAATCTACTTCTCCAAAGAACACAAAAAGAAAAATTCAATGACATGAGGTGTGTCACCAAGGCCATTGTTAGTTTAGGTTAATGAAATAATAGATTTGAGTCTATCCATATTATGGACTTTGTAAATGGGGTTTCCTATCAATTATCCAAGATTCGTATGTGATACGATTGGAATTATAACCCACCAAAATAAATAAATGATGGGATAAATAGTAATGTTACCCAAAACTTTGGAAAATATGGATCTTGGATCACTTAGGGTAATAATATATGGTGTCATCATTATTGTTGGAGTACATTTATTAAAATTCCATGATGCAAATATATAAAACATGATACTCACACATTGATATATTGTTATTATATATTATAGAATGCGTCATGTTTATAATTTTGATGTATCTTATAGGTATGCCTATAAAACTACTATAGATTTGTATATAAGGATGTTAAGTGTTCTCAAAGAGAATCCTACTGATCATATGAATGTTAATGTTTTATAAATAAATTTATCCAACTCCGACTCATTTGTGAATGATACCAGATGTAAATTAAACATTTTTTCTGTATAAAAAGACTCTTGTATATTGGATATTATTGAAGAAATGTGAGGTATAACTATATATTGGTAATGGGGAAAGCGTTGTGGTATTGGAGGTCAAAAGTTATGATCAAATTCCACCTTTTTATTTTTTTTGGGAATTAGAAAATAGTTATTATTTTATTTATATAAAAATAAACATTATATCATTACATTATTTAGGATAAATAATAATTTATTCATTTTTAACAAAAATAGTTATTCTATATATATTAAGGAAATTTTATATGTAAAAATAAATATATTAAATATTTTACACATTCCATATATGCATAATCATATCTATGTCATTTAGAATAAGAAGGACAAGGTTGATTCTAATCCCACTTACTTATTGTATTTTATCCTTGGATATATAAAGAGAATCTCATTCAAATACTTCATGGATATATATTATTTGAATCATTTTATTATAAATTATTTGATAAATATGAATCTAGTTTATGAGTGAAAATAAACAAAGAACCTTTTATTTTAAAATAAGAAAGTGATAATGGACTTTTGGATATTATACATAGTGAATTTTATGAACAAATGATTACTCAAAAAATTGGTGGTTTAAGATGATTTGGAACCTTTACCATTTATTTTAGTTGGATTGGTTATGTGTTTTTGAAGAGACATAAGTTTACATTTTATGAAGAGTTTAAAAATTTTAATAAAAAATCAACATGGAAAATTTATTTAGATTATCTGATCATATTTGGTTGGATAATATTTGATCACATAATTCATTGAAAATCAAATAGATTATGATATTGTCTCACAACTCACTCCTCCAAGAACACCAAAATGGAATGGTTTGTCTTGGATGTGGAATCATATCATTTTATACATGGTTCCATAGATGATGATCTTTTATGGCCTTCGTATTTCATTCAATTTCTATTCTATGAGAACTGATGTATTCATACATAACCACATTTCATCTAAAATAGTCAAAAGGCACTGTATTAAATACGGATTAGAAAAAATTATATTTTTTTTTTATAATTTTTTCGGGTTATGGAGTATATGTACAAAATGTATTATCTATAAAACCTAACTTTAAATAAATTAAATAATTCTTTTTTGGTTATCCTAATAAAAATATAATATATCATTTCTTTAGTTCTATTTAGATAAAAGTGTTTGTTTCCACAAACAAATATATTTCTTGAGAAGGAATATATAATTCAAAGAATGAGAGAGAAGAATGTACGACTTGGATAAGATCCACGTAAAAAATAATAGGTGTTTTAGAGATGTAAATTTAGATTTTTCCATTAATAAATGTGTAATAAGAACCTACATATGATACACAAAATCCTCGAAGTTCTAATAAAATTTATTAGAAAATTAGAACATATGAATTGATTATTGAAAATGATCATGAAGTTTTATTCATTGATAATTAACATTCTACCTATTGAGATTCTGTTGATAGTTATTATTATAATAAATGCCCTAATTTCATTAAATCCAAGATAGAATCCTTCTACACTAATCAATTTTGATACCTGATGGATTCTCTTGAATGGGTGAGACCTATAGTGTTCAAGTGGGTATTCTTAAATAAAACTATCATGGATGGTAGAGTGTTACTTATAAAGAATATCTGGTAGAAAAGGGTTACCAAAAAATTCAGGGTATTAACTCTGAAGAATCATTTTATTCAATTATGATGATAATTTTTTTCATATATTACTTCCCAATATTATCTCATTATGATTATGAGATAAATCAAATATTATTTAAACATAATTTCATTAATATTATTATTTCCAAGGATGTGTATATGATAAAAAATAAATGTTTTGAGGTGCCAAATGAGTCTGTTAAGGTTTTCAAATTATAACAACATATTTATGGATAAAAATTAATACTTTTAACGTTTGAGGATCTAGTTTTATGATTAAATAAAAGATATTTTTTTCAAAAAAAATATGGATGATTAATGTGTATATTATTTTATCAATGAGAGTATCATGGTATTTCTGATGTTGTATGTGGACGGAATGTTACTTATCAAGAATTATATCTTGACTTTATATGATTTAAATCTATTGTTGGGAAAGGTCTTCTAAATGGAAAACATGGGTGAATAATCCAACTAAAATGGTATGTAAATCTACATAGATAGATTTAACAATCTATTGGGTCTATGTTAAAAACACATATATTGGTAAAGATATAAATAAATTTAGTATGGAGAACTCCAAGAAATGGTTTTTTCTAGTTTTTTAGGAATAAATCTAAGGAAGAATAAAAATCCTTATAAAGAGTTAAAATGATAGGCAAGATTCCTTATGCATTATCCATAAGATATATCATGCATATCATGTTGTGTACTTGACCTGATGTCACTTATTCCATAATCATAAAAAGTAGATATCAATCCAATCCAAAAGAGTCACTAGATAACTATTAAGAACATCCGTATGTACATTATATTAGGTAAGTATATGTTCTTTACATTTGGAGGAGAGGATAATTTCATTGTAAGGTGTTACAATGATACAAGATTCTAATCCAAAAAAATATGATATGAGATCTAAATATGGTTTCATGGTTTTCCTAAATAGTGAAATTATTAATTAGAAATGTTCTGAAAAATACACATTATCCAACTCAACAACAATGGAAAACTACATCACTATATTATATGCTAGGATGGATTTTATTTTGATCAAGAATTTTATCAGTGAACGTGGTCTGGTTCCTAGAATCCAAGAATAAAATGAGATTTAAAGTTATAATAATGAAATTTTTTCTAGGACAAGGAACCCCATTCTCACTAAAGCACCAAAAACATTATTTTCTAGTACCATATGGTTTGAGAGATCATTTAGTGGGGTGATGTAAATATTTTTTGACTGGCTGTATTCTGATTCTTTGCATCCTGAAATGCATCAAGGAAACAACAAGCTATTATTTCACATCATTACTTCCTTACAAAGGTGGAGGGCCTCTGTCACCTTGGATAGTGATGTTATATCCTTGAATGAAAATAGATGAAGATATATTATTTTATCCTTCCATGGATTACTCCTTGGATATCATTACATAATTTGGGTCTCCCTTAATTAATTGAGTCATGTTTATGAGACTCGTTCTCAGTTCTATATTGAGGTGGGTTCAAGTTAATTATGTTTCTTTTGAATTGAAAGGAAAATTACCTATGGTAGGATTTGATGATGATGTTGGACACATATGGATATTAGTGGATATTGGGTGTGTTGGTCACCTATTAACTCTTTCCAATTATAACTAAAGATAATTTCATATATGAGGAATCTTAGGTATATATACCATGGAATACCATGTCTTTCATAGATTCAATTGTGCCATGGGAATAAAACTTCTGAGGCTTTTTTACTTTTATCAGATCATTTTCATTTCACAAGGTATATATTCTTTTTCATCTATTGTGTGGTTATAGATTTAGGGTTTTATGGGGACTTGGTCACAAAATTAGAGTGTCGTAGAGATAGATTGGTTTTATATTTATGGACATGTGGAGACAGGTTGGTCAAAAAATTAACATCTTGTGGCGACAAGTTAATCACAAATTTATCTTCCAATGGATAAAGGTTGGTTACATATTTAATATCATGTGAGTACATGTTGGCCACAATTTTAAGATCTTGTGGAGATAGGTTGGTCATGGATTTTACATCTTGTTGAGATAGGTTGGTCACAAATTTAACATCCAATGGATAAAGTATGTTCACTGATTTTATGTCTTGTATAGACATGTTGGTCATAGATTTCACATCCCATGGATACAAGTTGGATGGCTGGGTTTCAGTATGTTCCTATAGGTAAGATGATCACACATTGTGGTTTTTTTCCATCTAGGGGGAAGACATGCTTGTTTAATGGTTATGTTGCAGTATTAGGATTGATCATGAGGGAGTTATCCATGGGTATGTGGGGATTGAACCTCATGTAGGTGTTTTATATACCATGTTAGGAGATTGATTTCAGAAACGCACAATTTTCAAGTACACAAATTAAGGTTGTGTGACAGGGTCATCCCATGTTGTTTATCGAGGTGCGATAAGGATTCTTGTATTATAGGAGTGAAAACATGGGATATTGGTGGAATTACATGTGCGACAACCTTTATATTACTATGGAGTATCGATGATCTGTTTGGGGCTTATACGTGGGAGTTGCTGGGGTGTTCTAGGGATAAACAGTTGTATTATTTTGGATTATGTGTTGGAGATACTTGGGTGATTCAATAAAGAAACAATGTTATGATTATGGATTAAGATGTTGAGCCTCCCAAGTGATACTAGGGAGAAGTGGTTCTATGATTGGGTATTACACATGGGATATTACTAGGTAATTCTTGGTAGAATAAATGATATGATTGGGATTACACGTTTGAGCTTCCTAGGTGTTTCTAAAGAGATTAAATGGTATGATCAGAGATTATGAAGCTGGGATGCTCCAGGTATCATATGTGCATTACACAATGAGTTTCATGTTCGTATCATAGTGTAAGGATGGTGTTTAATGTCATGTGAAAGGGTGATGTATGTGGGACTTATTAATTGAGCTTCCCAATCCTTCTTTAGTATGACTGGTCTAGAGGGAATATCATCCAACTAATTGTTTAAATAATATTATTTTTTCTTACACCTAATTAGGTGTCCCATGGTGACTATTTGGTGGTCAACACACAATCATTACAAAAGGCATCTTATGCTTGATGCATATGGAATCAAATTCTTTCCACAAGAGGAATCTTATTCAATATAAATTTGGTATACTATAGTTTAACATCATATAGTGAATAATAATTGTAAGAGGGTTCCTTTCAATGGATGGTGTTGGATTTATGCTGAAGTAGGACTTTCTTGTTCAAGATGGAATAAAAGTCAAATGATGAGATTTTTGTAACTGGTTAAGGATTACTAAAAATATAGTTATTAGAGGACACCAATATGAGAATTCCAACATATGGAATAGTAAAGGGACCAAGGTGTGCATGTCAGATCATGGTATTTTTTAGAGAGTATAGACAACTATCTCGAATCATGGTATTTCAAGGGTTCATATTGGGGCTATATAGGTTTCAATATAAAATGTCATTAACCTATACTGAAAACATCATAGTGTGACTCTCCATTTTGTATGGGTGTAGTGATGGTAGTGAAGGGACTAGTACAGAGGTCTAGGAAAATAGTAGGACATTGATTTCAAATATGTTGTGGCATATCCCGTGTGTTATGGACTAGTGGGTGAAAATCTTGATTTCTTTCTTGCACAACTTATCAATGTGTTGTGAAACTTTTTACTATGTCACGACACTCTTGGTGTTTCATGAAAAAGGATTTTGTTAGATTCATATCCTATGAGAACGATTTGGAAAACATTGTTTAATGAAACTTGAGAGTTTTTTGAAATAACGTTGAAAAAAACTTTTTAATTTCCATGATGTTGGGTTCTCCATGAAAATAGTTGTGCAAAAATATCTCAATAAGAATCTGATGCATTGAAGGATTCTATAGCTAATTTCATGCATGTTTTGGATTTTAGGGTTTCATGAATCATGTAACCCCAAGCTTCCTGAAAAAGAGATTTGGAACTCCAAACCCAGAGGTCCTCTCCCAAAATGAGGGGTTGATGTGACATTTAAAAAAAATTAGGTCATGTTATGTAACTTAGCCGTTGTGATGCAATTTTTAACAATTTCATGCTACTCAATAGGGTTTCATGAAAATGCATTTTTTTTATATAGTGTATGAACATAATTTATACATTTTATTCCACCTTTATCATGCAACCCAGTTGCATAACCATGAAGGGGTTTCTTTCCCTCATGGAATGATTTCCAAAACTCTAAAATTTTCTCTAGAATCACCATAACATGAATTGTTTGGAAATACATATTTAAATAGATATAACATTTGATTCATAATCCTGTTTGGGATCTAAGATCACTAATATGAAATACTACAAAAAAATGTGTTCTCATAGATTTGTTTTTTTAGAAAATTTTCCATTTGTTGATGAATTTTTCAATGCAACAAATTCTACATCTAAATGGGTTCCAACAATGTCGAAGATGGTGAGGCAGACTATATTTTGAGGAAATCACTGAGAAAGATTCCCTTCCTGGAGGTACACTAAATTTGAATCCACTACATCTCAATTGTGTTAATTAAATTATAATCCAAATCTATAATCCCACGTGATTCACTCTTAGAGTGAAAATAAAAGATAATAGAAGATCATTTCAACACATGAGAGTGTGGGATATGCAATGAGGTGTTGGAGTCTAAATGGTTAATGGACCCATGGGAGTGTCCTGACTAGGGATCCATTGATCATCAAGAGGTAATATTCACAACCTACTTTATTTCCCATTGTTCATTGGTGTATGAGTTGGGTAACTCTAGGGGTGCTGGATTCTACCCAAACAAAGGGGAAGGATAAATGATGTGAATCAGGACACCCAGGATATGGACCACAAAGGAGTCATGGGATGATAAAAGTTGAATGTTGAAATTATTTGAAGCATAGATTCTATTATTATATTATTCAAGGATGGGAAAAAATTGAGGTTTATTCATTGACCATGTTCAAAACCCAAGACCTGTCACATGTCTTCAGATTTCCTTCAGATCATGCCCCCAAAAAGTTAGGTGGGACACTGTTTCAGTGAACTATTTTCAATATAGGGCCTATTCAGGCATGAAATATGATGGGCGTCTAAATCAAGGAGGACTCGAAGCATCAGGTTTAAATGAGATGATGTTCGTATGGAGTTCAAATCTCTTGATATTACACCATCGTAGTTTTGATCACATTGGGTGAGCATATTAGCCTTATAAATCACTAGAATCATCTTCCAAGGGGAATATCATCTTGAGTATTAAGTTATGGTCAGATAACTCAAGCTGTGCGGTAGATGATCAACACTGAAGGGGGAAATGTATTCCATGGGAAGGGGCTTGATATACTGTACATTTTTACAATATTCAATGTTAATGAGAGGCATGCAGTTTAACATCTTGAGATAAGGATGTAGATTACACAGTTTAATTCCATGTAGTGGGGAAATGAGTATTGAAGTTTAAGGTTTCATAGATTTTAACATGATGCCACATATTTCAACATCATATATTTTGGATGTATTTAGTATATTATATCATCTTGAAACAAATATTTATGAAACAACATGATTGGATGGAGGAGTTAAGTTTTATCCAAAAACATTTTCTTGATCCAAATGGTTTAGTGGTCATGGACATGATTCTTTGGGGGGAAATGGTTGGAACCACTGGATTTGTGCCTTTATAATTTATACCCTCATTTTTTGATAAATTCATGGGGGTGACTTGGAAAGTGAAATTCTAACTTTTTCTCAGGTCACCCATATAGGATTTCAACCTCACAAATGTATTTGTCTTTATCCTAGGGCAGTTTAAGGACATGCTAGTTGGAATGAATAGGTGCATATTTAGTGGGAATATAACAACCCTTATCTTTATTACAAAATTATACAAGATTTTTACATAAAATATTCACCTAATACAACAATGAAGATTGAGGGTTCTAGTGTCTAAGGGCATAGGAACATTACAGAACATCATAGAACCTAAAACACACAACATCAATTTTGAAAACTTCCTTTAAATGACCACTACATTCCCTTATAATTTTCATTGCATGGGATAACCTGAGGTCATGCATAAGAAAGGAGTGGGCAATAAACACCAGTAAGAGTTTAAACATTGAATAACATGCTGAATAATTCTTCTTAGTATATTTTTTATTCAAAAAGGAAAGGGAAAGGGAGACAACACCCCTCAAGTGGGTCAGAAATGGTGGAGTCCAAGGGAATACCACAGCACAAAAGAGGCACATTTTGGGGGGAGGGAAAAAGAGAGTCATAAATGATGAGAGGCACGTCCTACCTATCCAAGCGAGAAAGGGAGTATGCCGCGAAGTTAGCCTCCCTCCAAACATGATGAATAATCTTCCCATGTGAGGTTCCGATCTTGCACCTTCTGATGATGTAAGTGAGCTCCCAAGGAACCCCACTAGTCCCGTTCATGATCTTCACAAGGGTTTCTGAGTTCGTATCGATTTAGGACGCTGTCAACTTCTTCCTTCTACACACCGACAGACCCGAGGCCAGTGCATGGACCTCCTCACTCAGAGAATTTCCTGGCCCATAAAAGAAACTAAAGGAAATGAAAACCGAGCCTGATGAATCTCGCAGGACCCCTCCCCCTCTCATGATTCCCCCCAGGCATGAACCATCAATGTTTATTTTGAGTCCCATAATAGACAGGTGCCTTCTAACCCACTGACCAGTACCATTTCTCAGAAAACAGGGGTGATTGGGCAGATTGTTGATGGCAGTTGATGTTGAACCACCTTTGATCTGGGAAGAAAGCTTGAAGATGAGGGATTTGAGGTTAGCCTGGAGGAAGAGTAGAAAACGATCTTCTCACCTCCGAGCCTGATTGAGAGCCTCCCAATGCACCCAACACAAGGCCACAAGGATGATCATTCTAACCATCCACTCCTGGCCAGAAGATCCTGAGCCAGAAAACCAGCACTCCACATATTTTTGGAGAGAAAACTCTCCATCATTTCTGCATGGATTATGCATGAACAGTGACCAGAGATGAAGCGCCCAATGAATTTGAAATAAGAGGTGATTCGCTGACTCGCACATGTGATTAGTGTAACAGGAACATCTAGAGGCCAATGAAATGCCCCGCTGCTGGATGTTGTCCTTCATAGGTAGCGCCCAGTTCCTGATTCTCCATAGTAGAAAATTCATTATAATCAGAATTTCATTTCACTAGAGTGCTGGAGCCCAAGCATTGGAGGTGCTACCTGGCTGAACGATACTCCTAATGCCTTGCGAGGTGAACCTGCCTGAGAAAGTAGCCGAGAAGCAACACTTATCGGGTTCCTCACACATTACAATATTTTTGAACACAAAAATCTAATTAGAATTCAAAGAGGTGTTGATCATGTTGAACTCCTTGCATGCACTACTAAAGACAATATCCAAAGAGGGGCAGTTGGGGTATCCCAAGAGTTCCCCCGACCAATTGGCGTCCGAGAAACTGATCTTCCCAGCACTGATGATCAATCTCGCATGACCTGAAAACGTGTCAATAAGGAAGAACATGCACCTTTCCAGCCTCGTGGAACTATAGAGGCCCCGTGTTTGAAGCCTCGAGTACCGTGCTTTGAAATACTTCACCCACAACGAATCCCCATTGATAACTTCCCAAGCGAGTTGAGCCTGAAGGCTTTGAAGAGTACCATGGATATCATGGAGACCCACTCCTCCTGCCTCCACTGGTCTGGCGAGACGCTTCCAGGAGGCCCAGTGGAACCTTCCCTCCTCCTTCGCATCCCACAGAAAATAATTAAGGATATGTTCCATTCTCTCCAGAGTACCCTTATGAGGGTGGATCACTGAGAAGACATTCATGGGAATGGACGTGAGGACGCTGTTGATTAGCGCAATCTGTCCACCAAAGGAGAGAAGCTTATTCTCCCGGTTGTAGATTCTGCCCATAATGCGATCAAGGGCCGCAGAGAAGTTCACCTTCTTGACACGGCCAGAGGAGATCAGCACCCCGAGATAATAAATGGGAAACGACATCCAACAACAACCAAGGATCTTTTGAATCTCCTTGTTCCATGGGGTCGGGCATTTGTCTGAAGTGAATAAATGGCTTTTAGTAGGGTTGAAACTCTTCCCGCTCCATCTTCCGTAGGTTGTTAAGGTGTCCATGAGAGCGTTCAATGACATTTTCATTCCATTGATAAAGATTAGTATATGCATAAATGTGAATACATACATAAAGAATTATAATCAATAAGTAAATATTCATAATGGTGAATACCCTTGATAGTGAAAGGGGCATGGTATTCACAACATAATGACATTGTCTTGGAAAACTGTAGTGAAATTTCGGTAGCATAACGATGTGAAATAAGAACTCATAAAAAATGGATGTTGAGAGATAAAAGGGTGTCTCATCATATTTAAATAAAATTTACAGTAAGGGGTCATATAGATACATGTACCGACAAGCGTAATGTAATTTAGATGCAAAATACAAAATAATCACTTGGCTGTAAAAGAGAAGAGAGAAATTCCTTACGGAATTTTGGCATGATAACAGGTGTAAATGGGCGGAATTTAATGGGAGAGAAAGGGTTATCCCATCATAAAAACATAAATAGTTCTATATGGGAGAGGTGTGAAAGAATAACCTAACATTTTTAATTAAAAAACATCATAACAACATAATGAAAATTGGACAAAATGTGAAAAGAATAAATCTCTTTCTTGGAAGTGTGATCACAAAATCCTGGGAGAGGCTTGAGAGAGGCTTCGTGGGAGCTTGAGGCACCTTGGGAGAATTATAGAGATAGGAGTTTAGAGGTTGGAGGAACTCCAAAGGCTTTGAGTGAAGAGTAAGTGGTTCCTTGGGTTGGTTTATATAGGAAAGGAGAGGGAATCCATTATTATTTAGGTTTGGGTCACCACACATTAAACTAATCAATACCACAAACCAGCATATGGATTTTGCCCATTTTTTTGGCCAAAGGGGAGTGAAAACAATATTTTTTAGGTACAGTTGCCTAAATTCTTAAAATAATAGGGTTTCTTATGTGGAGGTGAGCCACACTCTAATGAAAAACAATTTAAAAAGTCAAAATATTTTATAAGTCTTGAAGGGTCCACTAATGATTTGAAACATAATTCAAACAAATTAAAAATAACATTATTTTAATGATAAAACATATATTGTCCTAAAATAATGTTTATACTATTTTATAACATCACTATTGGGTCATTATGACGTCATAAAACACATTATATATATAAATGGTATTTAATTTTTACCCAAAAATTTGACGATCTCAAAAAATTCTGAAAAATTAAATGTTGGATAATTTTGAAATCCTAATTTGAGAAATAATATTCATTTTATCTAAATAATTTTCAAAATATGTGAATTTTTACTTTTATAATAAATACCGACCTTTATCAAAAATTCATTGGTTTTGACAATAACCGCTTTCAAACATTAATAAAAATTTCAATTACATTCATAAAATTATATGATAATTTATATTTAGTAAAAAATAATTTGTTAATAAATATAATAATATTTTATTAAAATATAATTTAATTCAAAAATCCATTTATTCATCAAAATAGATTTCTTAGTTTAATATTAAATAAAAATACTATTTGTGCTTTAAAAAGTATTTAAATGGTAACAATAAAAAGAATGTATATTTTCTATACAAGGATAATGTACATAGTCATAGTGTCAGGGACTCATTACATAACCCCTTATAAAATCTGTATAAGACATAAGGGTAAGGTGTGGGAGGGTGACATACTCTTGGGGTGGCATGGATAACATCGCTCGGGTGGTAATCAATGTTATCTTCCACTTCTCCCATAGTCGGTTCCACACAAGCTTAATGTGTTCAGGATTGGCTTTGTAATGATCAAGAGTGAAGACCAATGACGCCACCTATTTTCTATGCGCCGAAAAATGGGCTTCGTACGGGGAAAGTCTTCTAGATGAGTCCATCACATTCTTTGTCTGAGTAAATTTGATTTGTTAAAGAACTATATTTATACTAATCATGTGATCACTATTAAATGGATATATTCGCAGTGGTCAAAATTCATAATAGTATTTTAAAATCCATAAACAAAAAACCAATTAATTTTAAATATTATATAACCATAATAAGAAATTTAATTAGATCAAGAATAATTTCCATTAATGAATGTTTGGGTCATTACAATTATCCCCCCAAAAGAAATTTCACCCTCAAAATTTCCTTTTCCTACATTAAATTAGATATGGGTAACTCTAATTCATCATTTCCTCTAATTCCCACATCAATTCGTCAAAATTGTGGTTTCTCCACCAAACCTTGACAAGGGGCATTGTCTTATTTTGTTGAACATTTTCTCTACAATCTAAGATCTTCACAGGTTGCTCCTCGTAAGAAAGATCATCCTCTAATTGTAATACCTCTGAAGATAGTACATGTTAAGGGTATGGTACGTACTTCCATAATAGCGATACATGAATGACATCATGTACTTTGTCCATGGTAGGTGTATGTGCTAGTCGATAAGAGAAAACCCCAACATGATCAAGAATATCAAAGTGGTCGATGTACATAGGATGTAACTACCCTTTATTTAAAAACCTCATGACCTTATTCCCTGAAGATATGCATAACAATACAAAGTCTCTAACTTTAAACTCTTGGTCTCATCGACGGTTATCTGCATAACTCTTCTGTCGACTCTAGGCTTCCTTCATATGCTGCTGAATGGTTTTCACCTTCTCCACCATTTCTTCGACATTTTCTAGTCCTAGAATCTTACACTCACCAACATCATCCCAACATGACGGCATTCTACACCTCTTCCCATATAGGGCTTCATAAGGTGTAATTATGATGCTCGAGTGGAAAATGTTATTATAAGAGAATTAAACTAGAGGTATATTTTTATTCCATCCTCCTTTAAAGTCCATTGAGCACGATCTCATCTTTTTTTCAAGTGTTTGGATATTATTCTCATATTAGACATCAGTGTGAGGATGATAGGTCATACTGATGTCCAACCCAGTATCCTGAGCATGTTGAAGTCTCCTTCTAAACATAAATGTGAATCTTGGATCTCGATCGGATACCATCGATAGTGGTACCCCATGTAGCCTTACCACTTCTCTGATATATATATCAATTCTAGTTGATCAAATTAAAAATCCACCAGAATTGCAATAAATTGTGTAGACTTTGTAAGACGATCCACAACAACATAGATCGCATTGTTTCCTTTGGATGTCTTTAGATGTCCAGTGACAATGTCCATGGTGATGTTATCCCATTTAAATTTTGGTATGGACAATGGATTAATCATCCCCTTAGACTTCTTCATTTCTACCTTCACTTGATGACACACTAGGACCTTTAATGTATACACTGATATCTTTTTCTTCATATTATCCCACCAATAATGCTCTCAGATATCTCGATACATCTTTGTGTTTCCTGAGTGAATAGAGAAATTTGAACTATGTTCATCATCCAAATGTTTCTTCTTCAGTTCTGGACATGATGGAACCGATGTTCTTTTCCCAAATATCACAATTACTTCTTCATTAACATTAAACTCCAAGGATTTCCATTTTCTGATAGCTTCCACTTTTTGTTAAATTCCAACATCAATTTTTTGAGAATCCTTTAACCTTTCCAAAAGAGACAGTTGAGAAAACATTTTTGAAAGGATTGATGATTTTCCCTTCATTATGATTCCCTTGTCAATCTTCATCAAATCTAAGAAGATTGGATCCTTCTCAATTCTCATCAATGATAGAATTGTTGGGTAATTTATAATTAAAGCATCCGCCACCTTGTTCACTTTCTTATGGTGGTAAAGAATTGAGCAGTCATAGTCATTGATCAGCTCTAACCAGCTTCATTGGACCTTGTTCAACTCTTTCTATGTGAATATAAATTGTGCCTTTTTTTCTGTATATATTTCAATATTCTCCCCAAAGAGATTATGGAACTAAAATTTTAAAGCGAAGATCACCTAATCCAACTCCAATTCATGTGTTAGATAATTCTTCTCATGAACTTTCAATTTCCTTGAAGCATAGGAAATGAATTTTTCATTTGGCATCAACACACAGCCCGAGAACTTCTTCTAAGCATCACTGAATACCATGAAAAGTTCTTCACTTATGGGTAAAGTGAACATAGGTGCATTGATAAGCCTCCTCTTCAACTCCTTGATGCTTTCTTCACATTCATCACTACAAGAGAACTTTACTCCTTTACTTGTTATCTTGGTAGGAGGGTTGGAAAATCGTGTGAAATTTATTAAAAATCGACAATAATATGTAGCTAACCCCAAAAAGATAAGGATATTTGTTACCGATGTTGGCCTCGACCAACTCTCTATTGTAGTTTTCATGGAGGGATCCACATATATCCCATTTCATGTGAAGATATGTCCTTTGAATGAAACCTATTTCAACCATTAATCACACATTCTTTACATTTCATAGAGCTTGTCCTTTCACAAGGTCACCAGTACAATTCTTAGATACATTTCATGATCCTCCTATGTTTTGGATTATATTAGAATAACATCTATAAAGACTACTGAAAATTTGGTGAGGTGATCTCTAAAGGCTCTATTCATCAATTATGTGAAGATTTCTAGAGAATTAGTGAGTCCAAAAGGGATTACTATGAATTCATAGAGCCCGTACCTTGTACAAAAAGTAGTCTTTGTTAATATCATCCTTCTTCACACTTGGATGATAATATCCTGACCACAAATCTATCTTAGAAAAGTATTGTGCTCCACGTAACTGATCAAACAAGTCATCAATTCATGTCAAAGGATAGTTTTACTTTATCATGATTTTCTAAGCTCATGATAATCGATTCAAAGGTTCATTGACCCATCCTTCTTCTTGACGAAGAGGACAGCTGCACCCCTTGATTAAGCACTTGGGCATATAAACCCTTTATCCAGATTCTCCTATAGTTTTTTCTTCAGCTCCCCAAGCTGCACAACAACCATTATATACAATGTCTTGGATATTGGTAACGCCCCTGGTATAAGATCGATTGAGAATTTAATATCTATTCTAGGAGGAAGTCCAAGAAATTTCTCAAGAAAAACTTCCAAAAATTCCCTCATAATAGTCATGTATTCAAGGATGGTATCCTCATTAGACTCAATCATCTGAGATAGATACACATGTTCATAGGGTAGTAATATCTACGATTGATATTATGGAGCTAAAGAAGATTTATCTTCCTATTTCCAGTTTTACAGAATCAAGGGTCGATTCTCCACATGGAGAGTGATTTTCCTCTCAATACAATTTATGTTGGCTCTAAAAAGGGAAAGCCAATCCATGCCAAGAATTGAATAAAATACAACTATAGAGAGTATGATGAGGTTCTCTTGGATGTTCAATTCACTGATTATGAGATCTGAGGAGTTATATTCATGGGATGCCATGATTTCCCCATTTTCTGTACTCACCAACATCTTTTCTTCCATGATTTGTGGTGGTGTTGGGGTTGTTCTACTAAACATTCGGTATACAAAATTATGGTTAGATCTATGGATGATAACCCTACCTTTCACTTTTTGTTTCTAGTTGGACTTATTTTCTTCATCTGAAACAACTTAGGGAATATAACTATTAAACACGTAATGGGAAATCCAAGGAAAAAACTGATGACTTAAAAATATCTTTTATATCCTTAACTTGTGAATCTATAGGCTTTAATTTATGTTATCCATGATCTAAATTCTAACATATATTATTAGGGTATTTTCCCTTAATAATGTTTCATACCAAGATTGTGATTTTACCAAAGAATATCCCCTAGGAGTGTCGTAACCAAGAGTGCAGCAAGGCCCATTGTCATGCACCAGTTCTCATTCGAGTCTTGCTCAAAGTGGTGTTTTCATGTTTAACCCCTAGGATACATCTGTGCCAAAGCTTCCTCTACCTGCTCGTATCTAGACAGGGATGTATTTTCATGATAAATTAATTAATAAATACTCACCAAAACATAGGTATTTTTTATTATACATATTATTATCTCTAAGGATTTACTAGTTTTTTCTAATCCTAATCCCAAAAATTTCAAAACCTATCCTTTGATACAAACTATAACAACTCTTCTCTTTATTACAAACTTAAACAAGAATTATTACATAAAATCATCACTTGATAAAACATAGAAAATCAAGATTTCTAGTGTCTTTTGGGATTAGGAACATTACATAACAACATAGATCATAAAACAGAGAACATCTTTATTGAAAACATCCTTAAATGAACACTACATTCCATCGTACATAGCATTGAATGGGATAACCTGAGGACATACATAAGAAAAGTATAATAAATAAAGCCCAGTAAGGTAATAAACATGGAATAACATGAGTAATATAGTACATGTTAGTCAATAGGCATATCAAAGGTGCATAAGAGAAACATAAACAAAAAGGCATGATAAAGCATGATAATCATAACATGGTGATTTGGCAACAACAGTTAACATGGAATTAGCATGAGCCAATAGTCATTGCACATGAAACATTAGTAAACCCCCCATTTCTCATGAAGCATGAGTAAATCATCATTTCACATGAATTAGCATGATTAAACACTCATTTCACATGACATATCATCATACTATACTTTACCCAATTCATTGGATCCCTATAAATGCACACCCTTCTAAAACATTTCATTTCATGCATAAGTGTGCCACATGGATCATTCAACATGGAATCAAACATCATTATTTATTCCATGATAAAGGGATGTGGAATAAATACATGATGTTTTATAATCAATAAATAAATGTTCATAAAGGTGAATACCCTTGATAGGGAAATGGGCATGGTATTCACCACACAATGACATAGGATTGGAAAATCATAGTGCAATTTTGATAGCATAATGGTGTCAAATAAGAACTCATAAAAAATGGTTGATGATATAGAAATGTGTGTCTCATCGTATTTACATTAAATTGATTGTAAGGGTTTATATAGATACATTTCCCAACAAACTATATTGAATTTAGATGCATAATATAGAATAATCACTTGGATGTAAATAAGGATAGTGAAATTCCTTATTGAATTTCGGCATGGTAACGGTGTACATGGGAGGAATTTAATGAGAGAGAAAGGTACTCCCATCATCCAAAAAAAGAGGGATGTTTGGGGGTGTTTTTAAATCATACCACAACATTTTTAATTGAAAACAAAAGGTAATAAAAACTTAAAAAAATTAGACCAAAATGAGAAATGAAGAAATCCCTTACTTGGATGTGTGATCCCAAAAGCATGGGAGAGGCATGAGAGAGGATTCTTTGGATCATAGGGAACCTTAGGAGGTTTATAGATAGAGGGTTTCAAAGGTTTTATGAACTCCAAATTCATTGGGAGAAGAGTAAGTGGTTTCTTGGGTGGATTTATATAGGAAAGGAGAGGGAATTCTTGAAAATTTGGGTTTGGGTCACCACACATTAAAATAATCAATAAAAAAAACCAGAACATGGTTTTTTCCCATGGTTTATTCTAAAGGTGAGTGGAAAAAAATATTTTATAACGCCGATGGCAGAAATTTTTAAAATAATAGGGTTTCTTATGTGGAGGTGAGTCACACTCTAAAGGAACACAATTTAAAAAGGAAAAATGTTTTATAAGTCTTGGATGGACCACTAAAGATTTGTAAAATAAATCAAACAAATCTAAATCACATTATATTATTTATAAAAAATATATTGGCTGAACATAATGTTTATAGTATTTTATTATGTCACAATAGAGTCATTATGATGTCATAAAACACATTATATATTTAAATGATATTTAATTTTTACTCAAAAATTAAATTGTTTCATAAAATAATGAAAAAGTCACCATTTGATAATTTTGACATCACGATTCAAAGAATAATATAAATTTTATCTAAATAAATTTCTTAATATGTGAATTTTTTCTTTTAAAATATAAACCGACATTTTTCATAAATTCATGGGTTTTGAAAAAAACAACTTTCAAACCAGTTTCATTCATAAAATAATACTATAATTTATATTTAATAAAAATTAGTTTGATAATAAGAATAAAAAAATTTTATTAAAAATTTATTTAATGAAAAAATCAATTAATTCAGAAAAATTGATTTCTTTGTTGAATATTAACTAAAAATACTATTTTTGTTCTAAAACTGTTTACAAGGTAACAATAAAAATAATGTATATTCTATAGACAATAATAATGTACATAGACATAATGCTAGGGTCTCATTACATAACACCTTATAACACCCTCATAATACTAATGGGTAAGGATTGAGATGCTGAAAGATGCTAGGGGTGGCTCAGATTACATCGCTCGGGTGGTTATCCTTATTAACATCCACTTCTCTCGTAGCTAGTTCCTCTCAAGCTTAACATGTTCAATATCGGCTTGGGTTTGGTCAAGAGATTAGCCCAATGACCCCAAATCGTTTTTGATCTCTGAAAAATGGGCTTCGTATGAGGCATGTCTACTGGATGAGGTCATCACTTCCTTTGTCTAAGTAAGCTGGATTTGTTAAAGACCTATATTTATACTAATCGGGTGATCACTGTTTAGCGACTATATTAGAAACAGTCACAATTCATAAATGTTTTTTAAAATTCATAAACATAAAACCATTGAAGTAAACATTTTATATTACCATAATAAGACATTTTAATAGATCAAGGGGAATTTATATTAATGAAATTTTGGGTCATTATAGATTATCCCTAGGTGTTAATATAAATGTTTGGACAAGTGATCCTATTTTATTTTCATATAGTTCAGACCATTCAAAAGATATTGTGTGGTAAGGGAATCATAATATACTCTATGTGAATAAAGTAACGAGTGTATTAAATACCACATAAGTTTTCACATACTTTATAGTCATAATTAATGGACCACCATTTCATAGTTGTAACACCATCTAAGGACTTCCTTAAGGAAAAGTGTGAAAAAATGTTTGGATGGAGAGAAGATTTAAATATGGCCCTTTGACATTGGATATATGTGTCACTATATATCCCAAGAAAATGGGAATCAAGTCACACATAGTTCTAGAATGTGGTATGATAGGAGACCCATGTCGGATGTTGGGAAATGGCAGAAGAGGGGGGATTAGTTTGTTAATACCAAGGAGGTGAAGTAAAATATAAGAGAATTTCTGCCACTTGGGGTCAACTATACATGGTTTGAGGTCATAATGATCGAACCATGGTTTCTTCTAGTTTAAGGCCATAGATATCATACCTAATGGTGATACACATTGGGTACTCAAGGGGATCCTTGGAGTTTTAAATAAGATGTGAATTGGGGCCAAGAAGGATCTTCCCCTAGAAAACTGTTCTAAGGCGAGTTTTACACAATTTAAGATCATGGTGTTTGGACCAAGGATTTTAGAATAGTTTAAGGTCATGATGAATGGACTATGGAAATGTGTCTCATGGACGTTGTGTGGCATGAAGGATAAGTAAACCGATGTGAATAGAAGTCCAAGGATGCTTGATACCACATGAACCATCTACAAGGAAAGATTCACATAGACTAATGTTGTGATGTATAGACCAAATAGGGGTGTGTCTCAAGGAAGTTATACAACATATAGGAATAAAAAAATGTGATGAGAGGGCCTTTAAGTACACATGATTCCAAAAAAACTTCAAATAAAATTCACCAAGAGTTTAAGGTCATCACATTTGGAACAAGACTTTAAGATTATAGTCATGGAGCTTGGACTTAAAAGGAGGTGACATTCAATTCAAAGAATTCATGTTAGTTTCAAGGATTCTTGTGGAAAGTCCAACCATGAATCCTAGGTCCATATGAGCCATGCTCTATGTGAGAATCAAGGATTGAAAGGGAGATCCACAGTCACAAGGGAATGAAAAATACGGAAAAAGGATACGATCATAAATGCTCTGATGATGCCAAACAACTTTCCCATCATGGCTAAAATCTAGAAGTAATTACAAAAGGGTGGATGAAATTCTACCATAATAAAGGGAGGTGGAATGGAATCTAAGTCATGATTTCCAAGATGTGTACCTCAAAATGGAGGGACTGATGGGAAGGGGATGGATATTAACCATGTTTGAAACACAATTCCCATAACAACAATAGTCATGGATGGGGAGAATAGATACTGGATCAACCGATGATCAAATAGAAGGTATAATTCCAATCAAATCATGGATATTGATTTCAATGATGATTTAGGAAAGCCCAACCATGACTATTAAGCCCACGTGACACAATCACAATGTGATACAGAAGGATTGGATGGGAGTTCCCTAGTCAGAAGGGAAAGAATAATATAGAAAAACGAGATGATCATAAAAGTGTTGATAATTCCAACCAACATTCCCATCGCAGCTAAACTCTTGATCAAATGACACTAATGGTATTGAAATTCTACCTAAATATAGGGAGGTGGAATGGAATTTAAATCATTATTTCCCAGATGAAAAACTCAAAAGGGGGGTGACTAATGGCCAGGGGATGAATTTTTACAATGTTTGAAACATAATCCTCATAACCACAACATTAATATATTGGGAGAATAAACACCAGATAAAATATTGAAAAAATTCAAAACATGGGAGCTGATGTCAAAATATATTCTTCAATATATGGTCCCTAAATAGTATGTGAGATAGAGTGGCTATACACTATTTCCATGAGTGGGACCTATTCATATCAGGAGGATGATGAGAATCCAAACTAAAGAACGAAGCGTGAACCTGGGAGTGGGGAATTTCCTAGGGGAAGTGAAATGCTTTGGGAGATATTAATCCATGTGCTTGAATGGAATATATCAGTGCACTAGAAGGAAAGGATCGAGGCAAACCATGGGGGAAGACCATAGAATGATTTGGTGGTTGTTTTGGTCCCTATATATTAGATCCTTGTATCACTACATATCTTACATGACTGGGAATCAAGGAACACTTAGTTCTAGAATGTGTCATGGAGGGATACCAATGTCAGGATGGTGGATTACTCTATAGATAGGATGTTTAATAATTTCATAGTTATCATATGAGGAATACTGTGTTTTAAAAATAGTGTAAGGATAGATTTTAATGTCATGAGATGTGGATTATGATTTTGGTCAAGTCACCCATATCACATGAGGCATCAAGTGTTTGTAACACAAGGTAAGGATACAGTTTAATGTCATGTGCTGATGATGTATGGTGAAAGTCTTATGAATTAAGCCACCCATTATTTCTTCCTCATGATAGTACATGATAGAATGTCACATCTTCGGCGGTTCATGGAATGAGATTGGTGTATACACTTAAGGGGACGCTTGGGTTTTATGGGGACATATTTATGCTTGCGCGTGAGGAATATTCATTTTCTCCTCTTTATTACAAAGAAATTCTAACCTATTGATAGGCTATCAGAGTATAATCAGGGCTTTAAAATTGGGGGAAAATAAAATGGTGTTTTTTGGAATTAGTAAGGAAATATAGGTGTTCCCAACCTGTATGTGGGATGAAAAAAATGAATAATTATTTCTAGTGGTCATCTCATAATCATTTCATGAGGCATATTATACTTGACACATGAGATATCCTTTTCTTAACAGATAGGGTAAGAAAATTTTTAGCTAGGTCTAAAGAATTGAGGGGTCTACACATCACTAAGTATCCCATGGGGTGAAGAATTAAGTCACATGTAGTTATAAAATTGATGTTATTAAATTTATTATATGAGGAATCACATTTTTGTTACATATGGTAAGGATACAGTTTAACATCATGCGTTGAGGAAGTTGATTTCAGTTATCTCATATTTTTTCATGTAAGGAATCACATGATTGTTATATTAAGTAAGGTTATAGTTTAATTTAATGTGCATATGATGTTTGTATTTTTATTTTAAATCCACACAATATGAAATAAAGAATTTCTTCTAGTTTAAGGTCTAAGAGCATGGATAAAGTATCTACTAGTAGTTTAATGTTCATAGAGGATAGACTAGGTGGTATGTTTTGGAGAAGTTTGTATAATGATAAAGGTAGAATGAACCTGATGTGAATGGAGTTTCAAGGAGGCCTTTCACTACACGATATGTCCTTGGGGAGATTTTCACATAGTTTAAGGTCATAATTCTTGTACTAATGCATTTTAAAGCTCGGCCATGAAGTTGCATGCCCTACTATGACTTCTAAGACCACATGAGTCTTGGTCAGTGTGGGAAACAATATTTGATGAGTCAGTTTCCCTAACACATGGATGATCACAATATGTTTAAGGATAATTCTTATTAAAAAATTTCCAAACAACACTGCATGGTCCAAAGAACACCTACCTACTGACTCAATGTGTGTGGATTCATGGAAGTGTAACACCAAGGGTGTTAGAACTACACCAGAACACAGAGTGTTGGAAAGGAAGTAAATCATTGTGTTTTAGATTTAGACCACAAAAGGGGGAGATTAATGGGAAGGGAAAAAATGCTTACCATGTTTTAAAGATGTTGAGGATCCAAATCAAGAAAGACTCGATGTGTGGAGTTGAATCGGTAAAATTCCCATGTGGAACAAAATACTCAAGGTTCTATGCCATAGTTTATTTTATCACATTAGGGAGAATATTAGCAAGTGAGATTCAAAAACATTCTCAAGGATGGAGGTCTTGTGGTTGGTCAATGATCTAGCTAGACCTAGGGTGTAGGAACTGAGTTTATTTATGTATCTAATGAAACTGGTAATCAATCCATACATAGTTCTAGAATGTGGCGCAATAGGAGAACATTGAAAGATGTGCAGTACCATTTCTAGATATATTTCAATGTATCATGTAGTTTTATATTGTCTAATGGGGACATAATTTATGTAGTTGTGATGTCTCGACTCGAGTGTAACACATCGATTCCCTAATCCAGTTAGTTACATAACCTCCGGTACTCCTCCCTATATGCTAGAGGCTATTGACTTGAATAGAGGTCCTAAAATCAATCATGGTTCACTATAAAATCGTTATCAATGTATAACAGTATCAAAATCAATAAAAAATAGAAAAATGATAATAAAAATTGACCAGAATAATACCATTACCAAATATAGTCCTGTATCACACAATAAACAAAAATAAGACAAAAATATGAAAACTAATGCAACATATATTTCATTCCAAATATGTGTCATGTGAAAATTTTAAAACCAAAAATAAATACACACTGAAAAATCCTAAATCATGTCCTGAAATCATGTCTGGTTCCCTCATCAATTCTCTATCCCAACTCATCCATCTAATATAGGACTCCTGCACTTATCAGGTTCAACAAACATTAGGTTTATTTGGGTACTGATCAAGTGGCCTAAGTAAGGTGTGAGGACAACTCATTAGGCCACCACCAATGGATTAAAATGAAATATATAGTTTATAATAATGTATGTGGGTGTATAATGAATAGAGTAACACCAATAAATTAAATATTATTAATATTCAAATATAATTTATTTAACCACATATAATCCATTGGTTCACAATGACACTAGTTTCATCAATACTTTCTTTGGCCTGTGCCGGTGTCTGAGCTATCCCAAGGTGATATCAAATATCACATAACTCATGGATTTCCAATTATCATTTCCTTTAAATTTTTAATATTGTATCGACTTGGTACAATGGTTCTATGAAAACATTTTTGATATAGAACACCATGATTAACACCCTGTCAGTATTAGGAGCATCCTTACCTATCCCAAACCTCATGGGTATTTGTAGCAATAGTATTTGTCCCATATAAAAATTCTCATGCATGAATTTGGATACCGAAAGCCATGTCTTGCACCCTATGGGAATTTGGAGCACTGGTCCTTATCCCACTACTCATTTATCAAATAATCACACAAGTATCAGATATATATAATTATTCTCATGGTTAATGATCATCTACCCTTTTAAATATATGTCATAACATTGTATACTATTTCAATTTATCAAAATAATCAAAATTCATTACCTTAATCACATGTAATAGTATTATCACTTCATAATTAAACCAATTATCACCATCTAATCATATAATTTATTAACCCTTCATGTTGATCCAAGCAATCATTCATTCTCATCATCATCAATCAATTAATAACAACATTAATCAAACCATTTCACAATCTCATTAATTATACAAATTAACAAACCAAATAATATCCCAATTCCAGAATCACATCATTCCATTAATTAATTTACCAATTAATTAATCCATTTTAATATTGGTTGTAATTTTCCTACATGGAAATTTAAAATAAACAATTTTATACACACAATATAATTAGGACTATGGAAAATTAACATTTGGATCACCTAACTCATGATTTTTTATGATCGTTTGCTAACTGAAATCCCCAATTGAAGTGGAACAATTAGGATCACAATGAAGTATGGTATATAGTACCCAAACCTTGATCAAAGATCAAACGGAGTTAGATCTATCATAACCAGGATCTAAACCCTTTACAATGGAAAATTAATCACTCCTCTTTTCCCAAAAAGAGATATGAACGAGATAAAACCCACACTGGAGGAAATCACATACTGGGAGTGGTCCATATCTATCAATCATATCATATAGTCATTAAGAACGGAGTTATTAGGGCCTTTAAATCCTCTTAGGGACCTCCAAAAATTAGAGAGAACATCTTAGGTCGAGTAGGGGTAAATGAGGGTGGAAGTTAGTGGTTTTCTAAATTTTAAAATAATTTTTCAAAGGAATTATTTCATCATGCATGGTTTCCCAGGATTGGGCGCACAGTTTTCCAAACCGTGACCCTAACCATACAGCTCTCTTAGGGGTCACATGGTTACTACTAAAATTCCACACGACTTTAGTAATTGTGCGCCAAACATGCACTAGCCAAAAACCCTCAAAAACCTCAAATTTCACAAGAATTATCTCCAATGTAGAACCCTAACTAGATATACATAGAAAAAAGGAATAAGTATACCAATAATGATCACAAAACATCTCTAGAAAAGTTCCAAGTCTTTACATCTTCCAACCATATAATAAATCTTCCTCTAGTTGTACTCCTAATAATATCTGTGTTTTGAGGTAAAAGTTTAGGCCATAGAGCCCGTATATCCACTTCTCTCCCCCATGTTTCCCTCGAAACATTCCAATGATTCCAAAATACTTTAACTATCAGAACAATATTTCCTCAAAAAACATTATCACGGCTATCCTACACACATATAACAAGTTCCTCAAAGGAAGCATCGATATCAATCTCAACATCATCAATATCAGTCACTTGAGAAGGGTTGGGGTGATACAACAAAAGCTATGGAAAATGAAAAACATCATGAATTTCACTATACCTTAACGGAAGATCCTATCAGTATGCCACCCGCCAAATTCTTTCCAAATCTCAAATTTTCCAACAAACATGGTCACCAAATTTTACTTTGCCTAAATACTATGGTGATATAATCAAGGTGAAACCCGAAGGAAAACATGATCATCCACTATAATCTCAATGGGTCACCGATGTTAATCAGCCTAAGACTTATGCCTTCTTTGAGACGTATCCAAACATTTTTTTAATCAAATAAACCGGCTCTGATGTCTCATGGATGAGACTCAATCCTAACATCACTTACTCACCTACCTCCATCAAACATAGAGGTGATCGGTATGGAATACCATAAAGAGCCTCATATCGGTCCCTCTAAATAGTTCCCAATAACTATTGTCATTGCCGACCTAAAGAGGTGCTATGTGACACCCCCAAGATCCACAAAATTAAATAAAAAATGCTCATAGAATATTCTCTAAAGCCTTTATAGTAAATTCTGACATCCCATATGTCTATGGGTAAAAAAACATAACCAGTAATACCTGTGTAATAAGTGCCTTATACAAATATTTCCAGAAGTTTGAAGTGAATGACAAGCCATGGATTGAATCTATTCTTTTTGAAAAAATATATAGATAAAATATCTTATAAACATACAAGTATCACAATCATTTAATTAAGAAGGTCTACCATAGAGCTAAAAAATTTGCTACTTTCATCAGTTGGTCCACAACCATAAAAACATTTTCATTCTTGTAAGATGTTCTTGAAAAACCCACCACAAAGTCCATAGTTACGTCATCCCACATTCATTATGGAATGGGAAATAGGTACAATAAACCACCAAGACATTTATGCTCAAACATCACCTATTACTAGGTGTATCATCTTGTCACAAACCATGAAATCTCATTTTTCATGACCGGACACTAATACTATCGATGTAGGTCTTTGTACATTTTGGTCAAACCCTGATGCACCACCCACTTAGAGCCATCAAATTCACTGATTTAGCCCACTCTAATACAAGTTGTCAAAAAAACATTTCCTCACACATAGATTATCTCATCCTCATCTAATGTTCAACCGGGAGGGTGAATCCCCACCTTTAAGGCTTTCCCTCAAGGAAAAAATTTCCAAATACTCATACTGCCTTTCCATTATCTAACTAAAAAGATTAGACTCCTCTAAAAGTGAAATGGTATTCATCTAAAATTGTCCCTACTAAACCTAAAAATGAATCTTAGCCATCAAGGTCATCATTTAAACTTTAGAATAGACTCCTAAACTACCTGAGTCTTTGTTTTCCTTCTAAAAGCATCCATAATATTATTTCTCTTTCCAGTTGTATATGCCTGTCCATAATCAAACGAATACATATACTCAACCCATCTCTTTTTTGGGATATTCAAATCTAACATTAAAAATATCTTCCTTAAGATATTGTGATAAATGTATATCTTCAACTTATATCCCAACCTATAATGCCTCTCACACTTCAAATCAAAAACCACTACTGCTAACGAAAAGTCAGGCATAGGGTTATTCCGTTCATATGGACTCAATAGTCATGACTCATACACCATAAATCACTCTATATTCATCAACACTACCCAATACCAATATTATATGCATCAAAAAACATTGTATACTCCTCCCCTAGATTGAGTAGGATCAAGATCAGAGTGGTAGTTAACTGTTTCTTCAACTCCTTGCAAGCATTCTCACATGATACAGAGCATTAAAACATTGCCCACTTCTTGGTCAAGTATAAAAGGGGTGTTTCCGAGTAGGAGAATCCATGGATTAACCTATGATAATATCCCACTAACCCCAAAAAATTTGGATTTTGAAGAAATTATATCGTTGATCCCATGAAACCACTACGTCCACCATTTCTATGTCCACTAACACACATTCTTCTTCAATGACGTGACCCAAGAAATGTACCTAGTTAAACCAAACATAGAACATAGATATTTTGGAATATAATAAATTCTCTCTTAGTATACTAAATATGATTTCATGATATTGGGAATGATTGTCATGAGTCTTGGAGTACACCAAGATTGCATCCACAAAACAACCTCAAATTGTTCTAGGTACAAGTGGAAGATTCAGTTCATCAAGACCATAATTTCTTCAAGTGCATTTTGCATTCTGAACAACATCAAGAATAACTCATAAAGTCTATAACTGCTTTTGAAATTATTCTTTAGTATATATGAAAATAAAACCTTTAGTTGATGATACCCTGATACCAAGTCGATATTTTAGAAGACACATGCTCCTCTCTACTATTCAAAAAGATTATCAATACATGGTATATGATACTGGTTATTCATTTTAATATGATTCACCTTCAGGTAATCAACACCTAAGTGTATGGTCCCATCAACCTTCCTAGAAAAAAATTTGGAGAACCCAAGTGGACATACTCGGACAGACAAATACAATATCCATCAAATCATCTAGTTGAGTCTTTTGATCCTGATGATCTTCTAGTATCATTATATATGGGGGAATAGAAATTGCATCATCCCCTGGCATGACATCAATGATGATTTTCTTATCTATATTATGTGGAATCCCTGAGAAGTCTCCTGGAAACACATCCTATAACCAGTCCACTATGGGTGGGAAGACATCATTCTTCAAACATTCATCACTTGACAACATACTTGAAATTTAGGTAGTGAGGTAGCCTAGTTGTAGATGGATTATGCCTAATAGATGTCACTATTTAAATAATTTCCACCCTCATGAGATGTAAGAGTCACTCACCTACATTAATAATTTATTTTTTCTTTGTATTCCTCCAACCAGTCCATACACCAAATCAAGTCAAAACCCGACCTGTCAACAATGTAAATATCCCAAATTCCCAACCTTTATAGAACACTCCTAGTATATACATATTAATCTCAATCGTACTCCCAAAAGTGTATTTATTTTCAAAACCCCACTCACAAACCCCACTACAAGACTCAACCCATTCACATGTTGTGTAGTTATAAATAAATGAGAGGAACTAGTATCAAATAAGGAACTTGAAAGCATAAAATGTATAATAATTGTACCTATAAATATAGATGGTCAAGCCTCTATAACCACAATATTAGGATTAACTCATGTTTTAATCCTTCCCAAATTCATTATGATGTAGTTTGATTACCCTGAGCTACACCACTCTGTAGATATAGGAGCTCTTTCCTAGAAGTACCTCATCCACTGCATCGACCTCCATAGCCAGTAGAACTATAACTTCCAGACATGTATGGTGTAGAAGATACCCTTACTATTCTCTAGTTCTGTTTAGCTACCCCATCACTACCCATCTATCTGGATTTTATGCAGAACTATTTTAGATGTCTCATCCTTCCACAAGCTTGAAAATCTACTGGTGGTTGGGAATAATTTCTATGATAGAGACTCAGCCTACCGTACAGGTTACAGATCACTTGGGTAAGATCCTGAGTAATTAATCCTTAACATTTTAAAATCTTCTTCCACCTTATTTGGTCCACATTCTTATAATGATGCCTCCTACTATTGAAAGACATACCTCTTGATCGTCCAATAAAAAACCACTTGTTCTCCACTAGAATCATCTTTTTGGTTCCCCTATGATACGAGATACTAATCCACTACCTTTGAAAACTTCTTTAACAAAAATCTATTATCCTGGGACTTAATCTAAGTTTTAATCCCATCCTAGAAATTTATTACTATAGATATTTCATTCCTTATCAATGATGGAGAAAAAATGATTCACGCCTGTAAAGAGACAAACATATTCTATCAAAAACATACTCCCATGGGCCATCCTCGTAAACTCTTCTTTCTTATCATGTCATAGCATCTCAGGGTAATAGTTTCCCAAGAATATATCATGAAATTTCATAAATACCATGTTTTCTAGATTCTCACCCCAAGCCTGAAAATCCATCCATCACTTCATAGAACCTCGCGACATATAAGCTTCAAATTTGACTCTTTTATTAGTAGGAGAATTTAAGTTATTTAGAGTCATCTGGATACACTCAATCCTAAAATCATATACCTTAGGTCTACCCTCTCCAGTGAAATTAAGTGGGATTACTAAATGAAACTATGGTATCAGGTCAGACATATTTTTAAAAACATTCCCTGGGTCACTTTTCATAAACATCATATACTGAAAAAATTTCTCATGGAACTTCTCTCCATCTTCTAAACCTTTAACTATTAGATCCTCTACTTCCACTATTGTAGGAACATCTCCATCTATATCCCCTTATCTTCTTATAAGCTATGATTATATTGGAGTCATATCTCTATAATTCCAAACATACTTTTTAAGACACATAACATGTCATTAACAAGATTAAATGTGAAGGTTTCATATAAATCCAAATCAATTAACCCCTCATATCTCACCATATGGTCAAAACCATGGAATAGTCACTACCCTTAACCATACTACTTATAGTAGATGGTTAACAAAAGGTAAAAACATTCTCATATTCAGGTTTCTCATTAGACACCCATTTTCCACATTTTTCACCATTTTACAACTTTCATATACACATTAGGCACCGTTTCATTAAAATTTACTCAATATTAAAAATAAATTTCCTACAAAAAATTCAAACCAAAAACTATTTTTACTGTGAAAGACTAAAATGATGCATGTCATAATAAAACCTGAGTGCATATAATGAGGTATGTATACTCTATTCTCGTTATACACTAGGCCACAATTAAAATATCGAAAAACATCATAAACAATCACCAAAACACATTTCAATTTCATCACCCAAGGTCAAATAATATTCTACTATTATATCACACATAAATAATAACAATCCCACCCAAGGTACTTTTCTTTTACCCTCATACATGTGTTAGTTACTCTCATGCATGTGTTCTTAATCAAGGTCCAACTAATCCTAATATCCTCTCAACCTATTCCAATTATTAATAAAAACGAAAAGAAAATAAAAACCCTTCTGATACCTCTTTGTGACATCCCAACTCGGTGCCACACACTATTGTCCTAATCCAGTCAGTTACATGACCTCAGGCATGCCTCCCTGTACGGAAAACGCTACCGACTTGCAACACAAGTCTAAAATCGATCATGGAGTGACTATACACTCTTTATCAATGAAAATAAAATATTATATATAAATATGAAATAGTGAAATGATAATAACCAATAACCAGAATAATACCTTAAAAAATACATATCAGTATCACATGATAAAACAAAATAGGAAAACCATGCTCAAACTAAAGAATCTGATGGTTCATTCAAAATATGTGTCATGTTTCAAATGTAAAACCCAAAATAAATACACACTAACAAATCCCCAAGTGGGTACCAAAATCATGTTCAGTTCCCTCATATAGGATCCATCCCAACTCATCCATCTAACATAGGGATTTTGACCTTATCCTATTCTACAAAAATAATGTCTATTTAGGGACCAATCTGGATGCTTGGGTAGGCTGTGAGTACAACTCAGTAGTCCACCACAAATGGTTTCTATATAAATATACATTCAATAATAGTTTATGAAGTTATATAAATATAAAATTACAACCAATCAAGTAAATAGTTTACATATTCAATTATTCTTTATTTAATCACATTAAATCCCTAGGTTCAAGATTACACATATTCCATCAATCCATACTTTGGTCGGTTCTTGAATCTGATCTATCCTCATATGATATCACATGTCACATAACTCATGGGTTTTGAATTATAATTTCATTTCAATTATTAATATTATTTCTTCTTGGATCCATTGTCCATTGCAAAAATTTTGGTTCTAAAAATCCATATCTAACACACCATGGGTATTTGAAGCATCGGCCTTTGTGCCATGTCTCATGGGTACTTCGAGCATCAATCCCTATACAATAAATAATCACCTACATAAATTTGGGTGTAGAACACCATGTCAAGTTACCTATGGGTATTTGGAGAATCGGTCCCAGTACTACACTTCATTTATCAAACCTTCACTCCCGTGTCAAAAATATCATCATTCATAAGGGTGGTCATCATTTAACCATTTAAACATCTTTCTTAACATGGTAAACCATTTCAATATTTCAAAAAAATCATAATTATTTACTTTAATCACATGTAATAATATGATCATTTCATCATTAAACCAATTATCAATATCTAATCACGTAAGCCATTAACTCTTTAAGTTAATATAAACAATACTTTATTCTCATCATCATCAATAGATTAATAAAAACATTAACTAACCAATTTCAGAATCTCATTAATTAGCTAAATTCAAAATCCAAATAAACACCCATTTCCATAATTACATCATTCCATTAATTAATTGACCAATGAAATAATCCAATTTAATTTGGGTTTAAATTTCACAACATGGAAATTTAAATTTCAAAATTTTATACACAAAATTTAATCAGGACTATAGGAAATTGAAATTTAGGCCACCTACCTCAAGATTTATGATGAGAGTTTTCCAAATGGAATCCCTAATTGATGTGAAAAAATCAAGATCACAATGAAGAACAAGATATAGGACCACAACTAAAATCCATGATCAAACATAGTTAGATATATCATAACCAAGATCTAAACCCCTCTTATAATAAATATAACACTCCTTGTCACCCAGTAAGAGAGATTATAGAGGAATAAAACCACACAGGAAGAGATCACATTCCGGGAGAGGTGCAGTTTCATTAATCATATCATCAAATAGTCGAGAAAAAAGTTCTTAGGGACTATAAATTCACTCTAGGACCTCCCAAAACAAGATAAAACATCTTTGGTCAAGCAGGGATGAATAAAGATGAATTCCCATGGGTTTTGGAATTTTAAAATCAATTTTTAGAATAATTATTTTCGCATACACTATTTCCTGGGCTAGGGAGCATAGTTTTCCTAACTGTACACCCTAACAATGTTCCTCCCTTAGGGGTCCCACAATTACTAAAAAGGGTAAATATCCTTAAAAACTATTCACCAGCCATTAAATCATCCTCTACCTAGTTTTTAGGGGTTTCTAGTGTAGTGCCTATGGTTTGGGAAAACCTTGAACCAACTGTACACTACCCAAACCCCCTCGAAAAACCATTAATTTTACCCAAAATCTACCCAACATAAAACTAAGAAAAGATATACTCAAAAAAGGTAAAAGAGTTCCTATAATTCTCTTGAGTCATCTCCAAAAAAGTTATCAGGATCTTATAGTAGTTTAACATCACGCGATGAAGAAATTTGGAACATGGTAAAATGTCATAATATAAAGTAGATGTGTTTGTAATTTGAGGTCAAAAATATTTGACCATTGTTCCATATAGTGTAATGTTGTGTGGGCAAGATGTTGTATCACATTATAATGTAATGTAGATGATGCGGTGTATTATAGTGTTACATCATGTGACAAGGATGACGACAAACAGTTTTACATTATATGACCAGGAAATGAGATGTTTCTTTTTAAGGTTGTACACATAGTTCCATTATTTCTAGGAAGTTTAATTTCATTAAATAAGGATAAAAGAGGTTGAATAGTTTAATGTCATGATACTAGGATGTTATATTGAATTTTTACATCATGAAACTATGACATTGGTCAATGTAGTTTAAAATCATGCATCTCAAACTAATGATATTCCTTTTAAGGTCATTCAAAAAATAATATTTATTCTATGCATTTAATATTGTGTAGCAAGGATGATTTCATGTATTTTTACTTAATGTGACTATGATGTTGGGGTTTCTATTTTAAATTCATACAGCTTAGACTATGGATGTCAGGCAGTTTAATGTCCTTCTGCTAGGACATTTCAGGATGTTTTACATCATCTGAGTATGATATTTTGACTTGTGGTTTAATGGCATGCATCTCAGACTAAGGATATTCATTTTTAGGTCATGTAATAAGAATAAATAATGATACATAATTTACCATCATACAACAAGTATGATGTACTACAGTTTTACATCATGCAACCAAGATATTGTGATTTTCAATTTATATTCATTCATCTCATATTATGGATGTTGTATAGTTTAATGACACACTAATAGGATGTTATCATATATTTTTACATCATGAGACTAGGGAATTATGCTTTGAGGTTTAAATTCATGTAACTTAGACTAAAGATGTTCCTTATAAGGACATTCATGCATGAGAAGTGATGCTATGCAGTTTAAAATAGTGCAGCATGGACGATGTCCTATAGTTTTACATCATGCAACTTGGATGGTGTTCTTTGCAAATTTTATTCATGCATCTTAGACTATAGATGACACAAAATTAAATTTCATGCTACTATGACATTATAATTAAGTTTTACATCATGTGAATACGATGTTTGGATTTTTAGTTTAAATTCATATATCTTGGAATAAATATATTTCATATAAGGTTGTGTACACATTACTAGTGATTCTACATAGTTTAACATCATGTTGCAAGGGTATTTTCATTCAAATTTACATCATGATCCCAAGAAGGTGGACATTTCAATTTAAATCTATGCTGATTGGAATATGTATTTCATATAGTATAATTTCTTACATCTTGGATGTTTCAATGAAATTTTATGTCATGCAACTAGGTTGTTGGGGTTCTCAGTTTAAATTCATATAGCTCGGACTATATATATTTTTTAAGGTTGGGACTGTAGGACCAGTGATGTTACATATTTAACGTCACGTAGAAAGGAAAATGTCCTTCAATTTAATATCATGTGTCCAAGAAATTGGGATTTTCAATTTAATGGTGTTCATCGCAAACAATGGTTGTCACGTAGTTTAGTGTTGTGATATAGGGACATTATTATGATGTTTTACATCACATGACTAGAATGTTGGGGTTTACAATTTAAATTCATGCATATCTGAAAAAATATATTCAATTTCTGTTTTTTCATAGAGGACTAGTGATGATACATAGTTTAATATCATATAGTAAGGATGATGTCTGGTAGTTTTACATCATGTGACAAGGATGGTGGGATTTGCATGTTAAAATCATGCATCTTGAAATATGGATATTGCATAGTTTAATGTCATGTTAATATTATGTTGTCATGTAGTATTCCATCATGTTACTAGGAAATTATGCTTTTCAGTATAAATTCATATATCTCAGACAAAATATGTTCCTCTTAAGGTCATTCATTTTTGATCAGTGATGTTATGCATTTTAATGTCATGTAGTATAGACGACGTGCTTCGGTTTTATATCATGTGGCCAAGATTGGGGGCATTACAATTTGAATTCATCCAGCTTAGACTATGAATTATGAAAAGTTTAAAGTCATTTTACTAGGAAATTATCATTCATACGTATGTCACCAAACTAAGTCATTGGGATTCATAGTTTAATGCCATCCAACTCGAACTAAATATTTTCCTTTTAAGGTTGTGTAAGAAGTACCAATGATACTACACTATTCAACATCATGAAGTAAGGATGATGTCCTGTTTTTTTACATAATGCAGTTAGGATGGTGGAATTTGTAGTTTAAATTCATGAATATCAAACTATGGGATTCACATAGTTTAATTTAATGTTACTAGGATATTATCATACAGTTTTGCATTATGTGGCTAGGACTTTGGTGGAGAAATATGCAATAGGTTTGGGATACATCACATAGAGATGACCCAAGATTCAGTGAGAATCCTGTATTGGATCCTTTGGAATGAGTTCACTTGACTGGTCTAGAAATTTTCCTTCTAGTGTTGTGGCGTTAGAGGTGTGGTCATATCTACCAAGTCACTATGGTTGAGATTCATAGATGATAAATCAATATGTTTCCCCTAAAATAACCCTAATGTACAAGAAGATGTTCTCCGAGAGGGAGTTAGTCAATGTCATAGAGAACTTCCCACTGACTACTGTTGGGGCAACAGGGAGGACCATCACAGTTTCTATTCACCAAGGGGAGGACATCTGTGACGGAAAATAATAGTGGAAGCGGTGGGGAGAGTTAACCCAACATGCTTGTAGGATGGTTTGGGTCTCAATACCAGTTTGATAAACACTCCTTATTATGTTGTGGTAGTAATGAAAGGGATTACTCCAAAGGTAGTAGGGGCCACATGGACTGTTGGAGTGGGTACTCATGGAGTAGGAATGATAGTATTACCAATATATAGGAATCTTGATGAGGAAAATAGATACTAAAGAAGCTCATTATGGAGTGGGGATGATGATCTAGACTCGGTGTATGGGGTCATGTCCCCAGTGGTTTTTTCCTAGTGGTATGCAAGTTTTCAGTGGCCCCATGAGGGTTTAATTGGATAATGGTCATCTCCAACGATCTATTTTTTTGGAATATTGTATTTTCACTTGTTATAGTGGACTAAGAAGTTGTGCCTCCCTATTATACAGTCTTTATTTAGGAAACAGGGCAAGCAAACCAAGGGAGGAGATGCATATTTTTCCAAATGGATGGGTTGAAAAAACCAATGAGGTGTGGAAGACTATCAGTCCAAATTAATGGGTAGACGGTTCCCGATATGTTTGGAAGCCAACCTATCTTAATAAATGAGGTGATAGAACCTAATAGGCATTGAAGCCTATATCATTGGATGAATGGGGAAATGGTGACCAAGAAGAGTGGAAGCCTATCTGTCTTGATGAAAAAGGTGATGGTGCCTAGGAGACATGGAATTCAATATATCAAGATAAATAGGGAAAATAATTCCCAAAGGCATGGAATCCTGTCTCTTCAAATTAGTGGGTCGATGGCACCCAAGAGGTGTGGAATCGTATCTCTCCAAATGAATGGTTCAATTAAAATCAGGTGGCGTGGAATCCTATCTCTCTGGGTGAATGAAGAGATGATTATTAGGAGGCATGGAAGACTATCTATATGAATTAAAGGGGTGATGGAATACAGGATGTGTATAATCCTTTTTCCCAATATGAATAGGGTGATAGTGCCCATGAGGTATGGAATACTATATATCCGGATGAATGTGGTAACAGTTCCTAGAGTTATGGAAGCCTATATCTCGGGATAAATAGGGAAATTACACCTATGATATGTGGAAGTGTATCTCCCCAAAAAAATTGGGCGATGGGATCCAGGAGGAATGGATATTTCTCTCTCTGTATGAAATGTGTGACAGTACCCAGGTGGTGTGGAAGCCTATCTCTTTGGATGAATGAAGCAATGAATCCCAGGAGATGTGGAAGCATATCTCTATGGATGAAGGGGAAATAATTCCCACATGGTATGGAAGACTTTCTCTCCTGATTAATGGGGTTATGACACCAAGGAGTCATGGACTCCAATCTTTCTAAATGAATATGGTGATGGCCCCCATGAGGGGTGAAATCCTATCTCTCTAGATAAACAGGGAGATGGAGCCCAGAAGGCATAGAAGTCTATCTCTCTAGATGAAAGGGATGAAGACGCCTAGGAGGCATGGAAGTCAACCTATTTAGATGAATAGATCGACAGTGGAAAATAGGAATTGAATCCTATCACTCTTCTTAAATTAAGAGATGATTCCCATGAGTTACAGAAGGCTATATGTGAAGATAAATGATCCAAATACACACAGTAGGTGTGGAAACCTATATCTCTTGATGAAGGGGGAAACGACACCCCAGAATCATGGAACCCTGTATCTGTAGATGGACCATATGATGGTTCCCTAGTGTAATGGTTACCTATCTCTTCAGATTAATGGGGAAATGACACTGGTTGAATGGGATGGAATATCCCAAGAGGTTTGAATGCCTATCTATCTAGATGAACTGGGAGATGAGGCTGAAGAAGCATGGAATTCGATCTTTCTAGATGAATGGGGAGATAATGCACTCGGTGTGTGGAAGCCTAACTCTTGGTATGAATGGGGTAATGGCTCCCAAGATTCATGGAAGCCTATCTCTCTAGATGAAAGGGGTGATAGTTCCCAGGAGACATGGGGGGGCCTATCTCTTTAGATGAACAAGGCTACAGAACCCAAGAGATGTATAATCCCATCTCTATGGATGAACAGATCAATGATGCATAGATTTTTGGATGCCTATCTCTCTAGATAAATTGGGTGATGGAGACCAATATGCATGGAATCCTATCTCTCTAGATGAACTAAGTGGTGGTACGTAGGAGGGGTTGAAGCCTATCACTCAAGATAAATGGGGAGACAACACCCAATAGGCGTAAAATCTTATCTCTAGATGAATGGTGAGACGATTACCTATAGGCATGGAAGAATATCTCTTCAATGTATGTGGAGAAGGTTTCTAGGAGGCATGGAAGCCTATCTATTTGGATGAACATGGTAATGGTTACCAAGAGGCATGTAATCATATCATTCTAGTGGAATGGGGTGGCAACACCTGGGAGGTGTGCAAGGTTATCTATTTAGATAAATGGGGAGATGATGTTCAGGAAGTGTGGAAGACTATATCTCAATCTGAAAGGGTTGACAATATCTAGGTGATGTGGAAGCTTAACTCTCTAAATGAATGGGGTGACATCACCATGGAGGTTGTTGTAATTTATTTCCCAATCCTCTTGGATGACGTTCGTCCAAAAGCTTGTGACACATATTGTGCACCATGACATAACTCTGTGGAATTCAATATATCATCCACGATATCACCTTGGACTTGGGTGGGTGCAACACAAAAGCAATGTGGTCTTCTGACCACCATTCACTATAGTAGTGCAGACTTTCATTACGGTTGGTGGAACAATACTTTATCTTATTTTTTATCCCGTTTCAAGAAGGGGTTCCTGTGTTTCAAACATTGGGATCTCCCAATAGTTTGTGCTCTCAAATCATTGTGATATTTCTACCCCTCCATGGACATACATATTATTTTCAAACCATGTAAATCATTTTTGTAAGAACTCAGATCTTCAGTTTCAGGTAGGGATCTCTTTTATGTGTTTTTACGTAAAAATGGAGAATCTGTCAATTTTCAGAGTACACGCCATGTACATTATGAGCACACAACATGTACTCCTATGCCACTCGAATTCGTGTGCTGGCCACATCCGGGCCACACAGACAGTGTGTAGGGATGATGTGGCGGCCGCTTAAAGCAGAGTACAGAAAAAACAAGTACACGTCGTGTACTCTAAAAGTACAAGTCGTGTACTTTATTTTTATTTCATTAATCCGACCAGGGTCATTCCTAATGCTCATAAATTTCTTCTTCTCCACCTAATTCTATACAGAGTATTCGAGGAGTCTGACTCTTCTCCGAGCCACCGATCTGCCACCGGTTGTCCGAATCAAACTCCGTCGATTGCAGAAGAATCGTAGCGGTGAGTTCTTGTTTCTTCTTTGGCCTCGTTTATTGAATCTTTATCTCGTGTGAGTTATCTGAGGTTGAAAATTTCAGACATTTTTGAAGATATACTCCATTCTAGGCTGATTCACAGACTGAGGTTCAAGGATATCGATCTTCGAGGATCGTGGTAGGTGGTGTGTTGCTCTACGTTGATGTTCTTTGAGTTTTGGTTGAAAAAGTGCCAGATACCCATGTATCTGGTATCCTGGGTTTTGGATTTTGATCCTATTTTTTATTTTCGCTATATTTCTTGTTAGATTATGATTAATTTCTGCTAATATATGCCTGGTTGCATGTTTGAGGATCACCCCATGGGTGTTTCTCACTGTTTGGATGTTTATCGTCGTTCGGCGCTGTTTGCCTGTGAGGCAAACCATATTGCAATTTCTCGTTTACTTGTTATAACTTTTTTCATGTGTTTCATGCTGTTTAAATGCTTTTTATGCATGGTATCTATTAGCCAAGTAGTTTTTAAACTTACTTAGCGCTGATGACAGTCGATTACGCATGACTGGACTGCTCAGGCCTGTGAGAACCTGGTGTGGGAGATCAAAGAGGGAATAGGCAATTAAGTGCTTCCCTAGAGGGTATGATTGTTTTTGTTTCATACACAGGACCTACGGGAATATGACTTTGTGCTTCCCAAGACTATTCTTAGTTTACACACGCATTAAGACCACATGAGGAATTAGACGTATGTTCTTCATCAAAGAGTCTATAGCTATCGTTGCAAGACCATAGGGTAATTGACGTGATAGCTTCCTAGAGTGTCTATACCTTGTTTGATTACTGGACTATATGGGTCTCGTAGTTTGAGCCTCCTAGAGAGTTAATGTGAATTTTGATGGTTGGTTGTGACGAGTCCACCAATCCAAAAAAAAAGCATGGGTTTTGTACTTCTTGTGTTTTAGTTGTCTTTTGAGATACCTGCTATGTTACTTTCTTAACTTGGAATAGAAATCTTTTCTAGTTTTCCTTAGTTGTTTAATTAAATGAATGTGAATGGTAATTGGTTGGATTATTTATTGGTGTAGTCTTAGTCCATTATTGTACTTATTTTCCTTTAATTTTTCTATATTACTCACTGAAAATAGGGAAAAAATCTTGTGGTGGTTGCCTACTGGGATTAGTCTCACACCCTATTTGGGTCCTGCTTTTCTGCCCAAACAGATTATATGGTTGCAGGTGTAGATAGGGATTGTGGTCCTTCTACCTCAAGTACTTGATTTATAATTGGAGTTAGAGAGAATGGGATCAGGCTTTGGATCGTGATGTTGTTGGAGTTGTTGTTTACTTTTCGTACTTGGTTTCAGTTTTATTTCAGCACGTTGACTTGTTTACTTACTTCCATAGATACATGTACAATTCTTCATCATTATTATATCATACATTGCTTTGACTTTTAGTTCAGTTGTTGTAGGTTGTTTACTGCTTCCGCTATTGTTTATGTTTATTCTTCCGCTGTATACTTTACCAAATGAGGGCATAGCTTCCCCACAGACTCACCAAGGCCCTCGCTACTAGTCGGCAGCCTCTAGTGATTGGGGAAATGCGCTTGATGTCATGTGGAGAACCGGGTATGGGGAACCAGTTCTGTAGCTCAGAATTCAGGTCGTTACAAAGTGGTATCAGAGGATTTTTCTTCTTTTCTATTGCCTTAATGTTTTGTGACAATAGACAGGGATAGGATGAAATTGGTAGTTAGTACATAACTGTTTCTGGGAGTAATTAACCCGTGTACAAGGAAAAGCTATATTACCGTATAATTGAAATTTTCAGTTTTTGCAATTGTTATAGTTTATTCTATTTCATCATTTGGTGATGCACATGTTTTGTGCTATTACAGTTTATATGATTGTGGTTCTATTTTGTTGCAACCTGATGAGATGAGGATGTGCCATATCATGCATCATATAGGAACTAGGTAGGAAATCACATTTCATGCATTTCACCATGACATCTAGGGTGCATTATAATTTCATGCTGTTGTGATAGATGTCGTGATAAATTATGCATGTTGTTGTGATAGTTACAATGATAGACATGCTTGTTGTGCTGATAGAGTATTGTTTATTTTATAGCCTATTTAGCATGGGCACCAAGTTCTGGTCTTAGAGGTGTTATGGGACCTCTAGGATCATAATTTGGTGGAACTTTGGGTTGCTATGTTATTTTACTTGTTTTATGCATTGTTATGATACCATGATTTGATTCGCGAGGAGTATGGGCCCCCACAGATCAGAATTTGGAACATAGATGTTTGTTTTTCAGTGTTTCTGGCGTTTGGTGTAGTTTCTGAGCTACTTCTCGGAAAAACCCAGAATACAAGGTGTGTACTTTATTAATACACACCATGTAGTTTTTTTAAACTGTGTTACTAACTTTGTGAACAGATACATGGGGTGGTGGAGAGTCTTCGGGGACACGCCATGTACGATAAGTACACGACGCGTAGTAGTCAACCGTGTACCCAGTTGTGTCACTAACAAAATGGGTCGGGTAAACTCGTATAGTACACGCTGTGTTTTATACGAACATGCAATGTAGTTTTATTCTAGGTACTTGGCCGTGTCACGAACAACACAGTTCGGTGTTATCTATTCTTATGCTTGCTGTGTTTGTTCGAAACACGCCGTGTAGCTGGCCGTGTAACCGCTACACGGGTCTCCGAAACCTGTCTAGTACACGCCGTGTCTTTAGTGAACATGTCGTGTAGTTTAGGATTAGGAGGACCGGGTAGGTTAGTCGTGTAAAGATACTCGAGAATTAGAGTGGAGTTCAATTACACGTCGTGTCTTGTGATAACAAGTCGTGTAGATAGGATGTTCTATGAATAGTGGTGGCATAGTTACATGCCCATGTGGAAGGTTTAGAAAACACGCCGTGTAGTTTAAATACACACCGTGTAGTCATGTTTTGCAAACTTAAGTGTTTCTCTCTCCTTTTCCCGTTTTGTACTCTTGTGTTTTCTATCATTGTTAATGCTAAACCTGAAGTATGCTTTTGATTTCTCGGAGCTATGGCACCAAGACATCCTCCTATTGCATGCCAAGAACCAGGAATTGACCGTACACCTGATACGACAGACTAGGGACTACCTGTAGTTCCGCCAATCATTCTGGACATGGCACCTGCAGTGATTCCAGACACTGGTGCCAATGCTCAGTTCAGAGAGGGTTTCATGAGGTTCATGAAGACCTTCCAAGGAGCTCAGAATCCGGCCCCATCTATGGTAGAGCTGACAGAAGTCTTCCAGCAGCAGCATCCTCCAACTTTCACAGGGGATGGAGGACCTCAAGCTGCAGAGTCATGGCTAAAACCATTCTTTCCATCTTCAAGCATTTTGAGACACCCCCAGACAGAATGGTGAAGCTCGTGACTTACATTCTATGAGATTCTTCCAAGAGGTGGTGGGATGTAGTCTCGAGGCAGGGTGCCAAAGGACTATGTCTTGGGACGAGTTCCAGTATATGTTCTACGACTACTTCTATCCAGCGATGCTGAGGGCTGACAGAGCCAGAGAGTTCATGAAACTATAGAAGTGTACTCTTTTGGTTATGGAGTATTCCTCCTATTTCACTAAGTTACAGCATTTCACTCTCGTTCTGGGAAATGACGACTTGTTTTTGGCAAGGAAGTTTGAGGAAGGCCTCAAACCAGAGATCAAATCGTAGGTGAACGTCTTCCAGGTGACTTATATCACCCTAATAGTCAACTAGGCACTGATCACTGAACCGAATCTGAGGGAGAGTGGAGATATTTACCAGGTCGGTTCAGCATCCAAGACTGATTCATTGCATACTGACAGCAGGAATCGCCACTGAGAGTCTACTTGAGGTGACTCGAGTAAGCGAGGTAATTCTTCTTGAAGACGGGATCTTCCTTATGGAAACCAAGTGGTGTGCTATCAGTGTGGAAAGAGTGGGCATAAGAAGCCTCAGTGCCTGAGAGATCCAGTGGAGTGTTGATCTTGCGGTAAAATGGGTCATCTGTAGCGTTTTTGTAGTGTTCTTCTTCCAGCAGCTAGTAAAAGAGGATCGGTTTCTACTCCTCATATATGAGCAGGATTACCAGTTCAACAACAGACTGGGGGCTGGAGTTCATTAGGTCATTCAGGCCAGGTTAGAGGTCGCGGACGTTGTGGTCAGGATCAAGGATGATCATCTCAGGGATATCAGGCAGATACCCAGGGCCACGGTACTGGCCAGACGTTTATGGTAGAGAAGATTCATCGGGAGCAGGATCGTGGACCTTCCACAGTTCAAGGTACAATCTTAGTAGTCTCAGTTTTATCTTCTGCACTTTCCGATACTGAAGCATCTCAAAGCTTTATGTATGTGCACACTGTGGATAGCCTTAGACTTATTTTCTTTACTTATGAGGATATGTTGGAACTAGACACTCTTTGGGACATAGAACTACTAGTGTGCATCAGTGCAGGGAGTGCCCCATTGAGGTTGGTGGGTGTCACTTTGTGTGGGATCTTTATGTCCTTGAGATGATGGGTTATGATGTCATTCTCGAAATAGACTGGATAGTTCCTTTCCAGGCCTTTGTCGATTGTTATAGCCGTAGGTTGAGTTTCACGTCACCATAGGGCAGGTCATTTATTCACAAGGGTGAATGGGATATCCAGGAAAGCAGAGCTGGACCAGAGCATCATGGGTTGGGCAGTGTTACATCCCAGATTTCTAGTTTATATTTGGATGTTCATGGGACTTCTCAGATGGACTTCCCATGAGTAGTTGTCCATTTTCTAGATGTCTTCCCAGAAGACTTTTCAGGGTTGCCTCCAGAGCGTGAGGTAGACTTCTCTATTGACCTTATTCCAAGGGCATCATTGGTATCCATACCTCCTTATAGGATGGCTACGCCTGAGTTGTTGGAACTCAAGAAGCAGTTGGAGTAATTGCAGGTGAAGGGTTTTATCCAGCCCAGTACTTTCCCTTGGGGTTCACCTGTGTTGTTTAAGAATAAGGAGGATGGTACCTTACGACTTTGTGTGGACTATTGAATGTTGAACTAGCTGACAGTCATGAACCGATATCCTTTACCGGTGATTGATGATCTTTTTGTTCAGCTTCAAGGAGACAGGGTATTCTCGAAGATCGACTTGAGATATGGTTACCATCAGTTGTGGGTCAGACCATCTGATATACCTCTCACAACTTTCCGAAGCAGGTATGGTCTGTACGAGTATCTAGTTATGTCGTTCGGCCTCACGAATGCACCAGCAGTTTTCATGGTGCTGATGAACAGAGTTTTCCATCCTTACTTGAACTCTTTCATTGTTGTCTTTGTGGAAGATATCTTGGTGAACTCTCACACTCAACACGACCATGCTACCCATCTTGAGATCATATTGAGTACACTGAGAGAGCATCAGTTATATTCTAAACTCTCAAAGTGCCACTTCTAGATGGACAAGATTCACTTCTTGGGTTATGTCATCTTAGAGACAGGAGTATCAGTAGACCCAGAGAAGGTGAGATCAGAAGTTACCTAGAAGCAGCTGAAGAATGTCTTAGAGGTACGGAGTTTCATGGGACAGGCTGGCTATTATAGGCAGTTTATATAGGACTTCTCACGCTTAGTAGTGTCGTTGACGGGCTTGACTAAGAAAGGCGTGAAGTACGTTTGGTCATAATCTTGCAATTCAGCCTTCCAGGAGCGGAAGGAGAGATTGACCTCATTACTGATTCTTGTTATTCTAGAGCCGGGAAGGAGTTATACAGTTTTCTGTGATGCATCTGGCATCGGTCTTAGAGTAGTGCTTCTACAGGAGGATCGTGTTGTTTCATACGGATCTCGGCAGTTGAGGCCCCATGAGAAGAACTATCCTACACACGACCTGGAGTTGGCTGCGGTTGTTCATGCTTTGCGTTTTTTGAGGCACTATTTCATGGGAGATAATTTTGTGGTATATACTTACCACAAGTGCCTCATGTATATATTCACGCAGTGTGAAATGAATCTGAGATAGAAGAGGTGGGTCGAGTACCTACAGTCTTTCGACTTCGAGCTTGCTTATACGTCTAGGAAAGGCAATGTTGTGGCTAACACACTGAGCAAGAGGACTCAGTTGCAGGAAGTTCAGGAGGCCAACAACGAGTGGAAGCTTATGTCTTTGTTCTATAAGATGCATATGGAGGTGCACGATAGACAGGGATAGATAGTTATTTCTTCTGTAGCTGTTACCTCTCCTCTTTTATATCGAGTTTGAATGAGGTAGCTATCAGACCCAGAAGGCCTAGTCCTATGGGAGGTTGCATCAGATGGAGACCCTACTCCGGGGTAGACAGTGGGTGATGATGAGGTGCTACATTTTAATGGTCGTGTATGGGTTTCAGAAGACATACGTGAGGATTTGATGTGGGAGTTTCATGCTTTAGATTGGGTAGTTCATCCTGGTGTCACCAAGATGTACCAAGACTTACACCATCAGTATTGGTGGCCAGGTATGAAGAAGGATGTGGCTGGTTTTGTTATCTGGTGTTCCACCTGTCAGCAGGTGAAGGCAGAGCATCAGCGACCACCAGGTCTTTTACAGAAATTACCCATACCTGAGTGGAAATGGAATGATGTCGCGATGGAATTTGTGACAGGGTTACCGATATCGACACAAAGAAATGATGCAATTTGGGTTGTAGTGGACAGGCTCATAAAAGTTTCAAACTTATTTCCAATCAAGTAGACCTTTAGTGTTAATGAGCTGGGACATTTGTACATCTGAGAGATTGTACGTCTGCATGGAGTTCCACACTCCATTGTTTCAGACAGGGATGAATGTTTTACTTTGCACTTCTGGAAGGGGCTATAGAGGGCTTTGGGTACACAGGTACTTTTGAGTACAACATACCATCCCCAGACTGAGGGTCAGTCCGAGAGTACAATCTAGGTGCTTGAGGATATGCTCTGAGATTTCATTCTAGACTTTTGCGGTACTTGGGAGAAGCATATTCCTCTACTGGAGTTCACCTACAACAACAGTTTTTAGGAGACTATTCAGATGGCACCTTATGAGGCTTTGTACTCTAGGTCATGTCGATCACCTTTATGTTGGATGGAGGAAGGAGAGGCAGCTATGATGGGACCTCGTCTTGTTGAGGAGACCTCAGAGCAGATAGAGTTGATTCGGAAGAGAATGGATACTGCATAGTCTCGGACGAAGTCTTATGCTGATCAGCGGAGACGACCTTTGGATTTCAAGGATGGAGACCAGGTGTTCCTGCATTTTACCCCGAGGTTGGAACATAAGAGGATTATAAGACAGGGGAAACTCTCACCTAGATACGTCGGGCCGTTTGAGATTCTGGAGAATGTCGCTATGCATGACGTCTTTCATGATTCTCAGCTTCGACGGTATTTCTTAGACCCGTCTCATGTTTTTCAACTCGAGGAGGTTGAGCTAGAGAAGGATGCATATTTCAAGGGGCATCCAATCAGGATTGTTGATCGTAGTGGAAAGGTACTTCATGGCCGGTATGTTCCTCTGGTACGGGTGTTATGGCAGAATAACCTTATACATGAAGGTTCTTGGGAGATGGAGGCTGATATGCGATCACAGTGGCCAGAGTTGTTCGAGGTTTATTCTTCTATGCCTTGTTGGGGAAATTTGGGGATGAATTTCGTTAAGGGGGGAAGTTTGTAAGAACTCAGATCTTCAGTTTCAGGTACATATCTCTTTTATGGTATTTTAAGTAAAAATGGAGAATCTAGAAATTTTTAGATTACACGCCATGTACTTTATGAGTACACGCTGTGTACTCCTCTTCCACTTGAAGCCCTGTGCTGTCCGTGTTCGGGCCACTCACACTGTGTGTAGGGATGATGTGGCGGCCTCTTAATGCGGAGTATGTAAAAACCAAGTACACACTATGTACTTTCTTTTTATTTCATTAATCGGACCTAGGTCATGCCTAATGCTCATAAACATCTTCTTCTCCGCTTAATTCTGTCTAGAGTGTCTGAAGAGGCTGATTCTTCTCTGAGCCACCGATCCATCATCGGTTGTCTGAATCAAACTCTGTTGATTGCAGAAGAATCACAACGGTGAGTTCTTGGTTCTTCTTTGGCCTCGTTTCCAGATTCTTTCTCTCGTGTGAGTTATCTGAGGTCGATCATTTTAGATGTTTTTGCAGATCTTCTCCGTTATAGGCTGATTCACGGGCCAATGATCAAATATATCAATCTTTGAGGATCAAGGTAGGTGGTTTGTTTCTCTACGTTGATGTTCTTTGAGTTTTGGTTGCCAAAGTGCCAGATACCCATGTATCGGGTATCCCGGGATTGGGATTTTGATCCTATTGTTTATTTTCCCTATATTTCTTGTTATCATATGATTAATTGCTATTAATATATGCTTGGTTTCATGTTTTAGGATCACCCTATGGGTGTTTCTCCCTGTTTTTCTATTTATCACAGTTCGGCACCGTTTTCCTGTGAGGAAAACCCTATTACAATTGCTAGTTTACTTGTTATAAATGTTTGCATGTTTTTCCTACTGTTTAAATGCTATTGATGCATGGTAGCTATTTGCCAAGTAGTTTTTAAACTTACTTAGGGCTACTGACAGTCGATTACGCACGACTGGACTGCTCAGGGCTGTGAGAACCGGGTGCGGGAGATCAAAGAGGGAATAGACGATTAAGTGATTCCCTAGAGGGTCTGTTGGCTTTAGTTTCGTATGCAGGACCTATAGGAATAGGAATTTGTTCTTCCCAAGAGTGTTCTTAGTTTAAACATACATCGATACCACATGAGGAATTAGATGTAAGTGCTTCCTCAGAGAGTTTGTAGCTATCGTTGCAAGACCATAGGGGAATTGATGTGGGAGCATCCTATAGTTTCTGTGCCTTGTCTGATTACTGGACTATAGGGGTCTGCTAGTTTGAGCCACCCAAAGAGTTAGTGTGAATTTTGATGGTTGGTTGTGATGAGTCCACCAAGCCAATGAACAAGATTGGTTTTTTACTGCTTGTGTTTCGATAGTCTTTTGATATACATGTTGTGTTACTTGCTTACCTTGGAATAGAAAGCTTTTCTAGTTTTCCATGGTTGTTTAATTAAATTAATGGGAATGGTAATTCATAGGATTATTTATTGGTGTACTCATAGTCCATTACTATACTTATTTTCCTTTACTTTTGCTATATTACTAACTGATAGTAGGGCACAAATCTTGTGGGGGTTGCCTACTAGGATTAGTCTCACACCCTGTTTGGGTCCTGCTTTTTGGCCCAAATAGATTATATGGTTTTAGGTTTAGATAGGGATTGTGGTCCTTCTACCTCGGGTGCTTGATTGTTGGTTAGAGTTGGAGAGCATGGGACCGAGATTTGGCTTGCGATGCTGCGGGAGTTTCTATTTACGTTTAGTACATGGTTTCAGTTATATTTCAGCACGTTGATTTGTTTACTGCTTTCCATATATTCTTGTACAATTCTGCATCATTATTATATCAGACATTGCTTCGACTTTTATTTCAGTTGTTGTATGTTGTTTACTGCTTCCGCTATTGTTTATGTTTATTCTTCCGCTGTATAATTTACCAAATGAGGGCATTATTTCCACACAGACTCACCAAGGCCCTCGCTGCTAGTTAGAAGCCTCTGGTGTTTGGGTAAACGCTCTTGAGGTCATGTGGCGAACCAGGTATGGGGAACCAGTTATGTGGCTCCGAATTTGGGTCGTTACAATTTTGTATTTTTTATTCTTGTTCTTCATTTTTTTTCTGACTATTTCATCATCTTCAAAGATATTCTATCACTGTGAGTCCCAGTATTTCTACAATAGAGGCATTAAATATTATCTCATTGAACAAATGAAGAAATTGATCTAGGAGGCATGGATACCTATAAGAGTGGAATCTCATAGAGGAGAATCGGTAACCTGCCCATGGTACTGGTGTCGTGGAACCTAAGATAGAGTAACATGAGTCGGGATATGATCGAATACCCCTAAGTAATGGTTTTATAGGACCTACAATAGCGGAATTTATGGGTTTTGTGGATCTACCTTGATGACCTCCAAGTTCTAGTGGGGGACGCCCTATCCTAGATTTCCCTTACCCCCTTGGATGGAGGTGTTTCTAGTGGTAATAATGGGATTTTTCCTAAATTATTTATATCAACATCTGTGTTGACATGGAAGAAAGGATTCATGGATTTCATGCACCCAATGATACACATCCTCTCATAGCTGAAGGATATGGGGTTCAAATTGGTGATTCCTATAATTGGACCTGACCATCGTTGTTCATATTCTCACAATTATAAGATATGATATTCATACTAGGTTATCCATTTTGTTTTGTGATTCTTTCTATCAGGGTGCGCATCAGGGTGGTGATGTGTTGTTTTTTCCCCGCATTACCTCTTTATAAAGGTGGGTAGGAACTACCACCATGGTTGGTGATGTTGTCTCCTTGATAGAAATGGTATCAGGGGATGTCAGTTACTCATTCCATAGATTCCTCCCAAGATCTTTTCACCTAGTCCGAGTATCCATCAATGATTTGAATCTAATTTTTAAAACTTGTTATCAGGATTATCTCAAGGTGGGTTTTAGTTAATTACTCTATTTATGTCACAATAGGGTATTAAATTGTGATGAGAGTTGATGATAATGTTGGGAAAATCTTGGTACTCATAGATGTCAGGTGTGTTCAACATCTATAATGTCTCCCAATATCCTAGTAGATGGAATCTCATATATGAGGCATCTTAGGTATAAAACCAAATACATCCCATGTCCTTCTTAGTTTAATTTTCACCATGGGTGTGATGATTTTGCTCATTTTTTCCCTGAGAACCTCATGTTCATTGCATGAGGTTTAGATTTTGATACATCTGGCGGGGGTCACAAAATTAGGATCTTCTGGGGACACTGTCTCAAATTTAGAGTATTGGGGAGATAAATTGGTCACATATTCAACATCATGTAAATATAGGTTGATAAAAAAACTCAACTTCCATTGGATAGATGTTGGTAATATATTTAATATCCATGGAAATATGTTGTTAATAATTGAACATTCAGTCAATACAGGATGGTCATAGATTTAAAATTATATATAGATAGGTTGGTCAAAGATTTACCGTCATCTAGAGATTGTTTGGTCAAAAATTAAACATCCTATGGGGACAGGTTGGTAAAATATTTAACATCTTCTGTAGATAGTATGGTCACCAATTTAATGTCTTATAGAGACAATTAGGATGGTGGTGTTTTATTGAGAAACCATGGGGAAGATGATCACACTTCATAGTTTACACTTTCTAAGGGGAAGGTATGATTATTGGGTAGTGATGTTGGGGTATCATGATTTGATCCTCTAGGAGGTATCCTAGGTTTCTTCGGATTTAACCTCGTGGAGTCATCATACGTACCCTTCTAGGAGAAAGGGATAAAAACCCATAAATTTCAAGGGTATAGTTTAAGGTATTGTGAAAATACTAGACCATGTAGTTTATCATCATGCAGTAAGGATGCTCACATAATTGAAAGATTAATAATAATAGGTAGTGTGGGGATTACACATGAGACTTCCCGCATGTTTCTATGGGGCATTGATGGGGTGATTGGGGCATACGAATGGGATCATATTGGGTGATTCTAGGTATAAATAATGGTATGAATGAGGCATACCATGGGAGCTTCTTAGGTTCTTATTGGGATAAATAATGGTATGATTGGGTCTTATATAGCTAAGTCACTAGGGTACTATTAGGGAGAAAACATAGTATGATTGGGGCTTACACGTGGGATCTAACCAAGTCCTACTAGGGAGCAGAAATGGTATGGTTGGGGTTTACTCCTAGGAGATACCTAGGTTCTACAAGGATGAATAAATTGTATTATTTGGGATTACATATATAGGACTCCAAGAGGTATCCATATTGAATTATATATTGCATCCCATGTTCATTGAACAGGGTAAGGCCATTGTTTAACATCATGTGCAATGACACAATGTGTGGGGCGAATGAATTGAGGTTCCCATTCTTTTCTTCCAGGTTCTTTTTATAAGGTCATCTCAACCCGCTAATGGATTGAGGAATATTATTGGACACTACACCTGAGGAGGAGTCCCATGGTGACTATTCAACAGTCATCTCACAATCATTAAATGATGAATCTTACGCTTGATGCATAAGCAATATCATGATTTCCATAGGAGGCATCATATTATTTTTAGATAAGATATACAATTGTTGAAAATATTGTTGGGGGTAATAATATGAGGGAGATTCATAGTAATGGATGTTGTGGGAATTACACTAAATCAGGCATTTTTTGTTCAACTTTTCATAGGAGTCAGGTGATGAGATTTCATGAATATATTAAGGATTACATCGACTCAATTTATTTTAGGACACTAAGAGGAAGATCTCAACTTGTGTCATGGGAAATGGACCAAGAGGAGTTTGTAATAACAAGTTATCTTAGAGATTTTAGAGGAGTATCTTGACACATTTTATTTCAATGGTCGATATTGGGGCTATATAGGTTGAAACACATAATATCATCAACTCAGGAAGAAAATATCATGGTGAAACTCTTCATTTTCATGGGGATAGTGATTGTAGCTAAGGGATCAGGACAGAGGCCATAGAACACAACTCGACATTCATCATGAGTGAGGTTTATGGGGAATAGGTACCATATTATGGACTAGTAGGTGGGAATCTGAAACACTGTTTCATGCAACTATGCACTGTGTCGTGCAACATTTTTCTCTGTCTCAAAACATTGTGTGTTGCGTGGAATGGATTTTACACTAGGCATAGAGTATGATAATGATTTGGAAAACATGTTTCTACAAAAATGTGGTGTTACATACAAATTGGGTTTCATGAATATATGGACATTACATGAAATTAGGTTCCCCATGGAGAGAGTTTCATGAAAACATCTCAAGAAGAATCCAATGCATTTATTGACTTTGTAAGGTAATTTCATTCTTGATAGGTGTTTTGGGGTTGCACAAAATGTGAAACCCCGATTTCTAAAAATTGCAGCATTTTGACTTGAATCATAGAGTTCCTATCCCAATATGAGGGGTCAATGCCATATTTTTAGGCATTCTTCCAATGTTTCATGACTTAGCCTTTACCACAAAACATCGTGTTAGGTTGGAAACTCCATGAGGTTGTGTGAAGATGAATTTTTTAGGGGGTTGTCTCATGTTTATACGGAGCCTATATGTTTGACATATTCATTTTAAAAATACTCAATTATGTGACCATGAATGGGTTTCACCCACTCTTGGAAAGTAGTGCACAACTGCAAAAATTTCTCAAGAATCCCCACAGTAGACCATTTTTTTGATGTCTAAATTTTAACAACTATATCTTTTTATCTGTAAGTCCATTTGGGATCCAGAAACAATAATATTATTGCCTAAAAACAATCTATCCTCTTTTTTGGATATTTTAAACACATTGTTCATTCTGGGATACATTTTTCAGATCCAACAATGGAAATAGATTATAATGAATCAAATTTTTCAAAAAATATATTATTGCAACAAAATCATGAGAGGAATGTTGAGATCCTATGTATTGATTACATGAGAGATTGCATGAAATGGTTATAAAAAGTATCATGATTTTATAGTAAATGTGATCTCAAATTTTTATTCATTCATGAGTGTGACATTTATATTTCCTGAAATATTGAATAACAATATCCCCTCAATGTATACAATCATGTTATCCATAATCTATGATCATCATGGAGTATTATAGGTTGTGATACTAAATTAATATTAATGTGACTAAAATATTTTAAATTATATAATGTTTTTAATATAATATAAAAATAAAAGACTAATTAGATTATAAGTTGAGACTTTTTATTTGGATAAACTCACCAAAGTATATCGTATGGAATATCATATGATTATTGATACTCATAGGGGGGTTTGATTATTATGAATCTCCATTACCTGAGGATGTATAGATACCTACTGTGATAAAATTCATACTTTGATACATTTCTTTTTAAATCCTTGAGGATTAGATAGTGAGGGAGTGGTTGGGTATTTTTCTGATTTTTTTAATTAGAGCTAAACTAAGATAGGATTTGTTCCCTCATATTATGATTAAAAACATTTTGGCCCGTAATTCAATTAGATTAGTGAAATATATGGAAATTATTAGTTGGGTAATATTTTATGTTCTTAGGAACTTGGATGAATGATATTTGATGTATTTATTCAAACTGGTTTGTGTACTTCAGATAATATTTAATGTATGTGTTGGTATATACCTTATTGACTTGTTTCAGGTCTAGTAGTCACTCGATGTCATAAAACATGGATTATATAGGTATAAAAACAATTTATATGATACATCTTGAGGTGTGAGTGTTTGTTTGGAGATATGTGTATATATGATTGAGGTTATGCCAAACCCCTTTGTAGCTTAAGTATCACTAATGTTTTGAAAGTGGATGATATTTTCCTACATCTATGAAATTGGGATTTTATACATGTTTTGAGTACAAAAAAGGCGCATAGGATCACATTTTTAGGCCATATAATAAGGAAAATAATTTTGTTAAATGTTATAATAAAAAAATTATAGGTATTTAATAAACCATATCCAAAAGGGTTTCGCAAGGTTTAAAAAGAGATGTGATGTTTTTCAAAATGTATTTAATGGTATTTAGTGAAAGTGTGATATTTTGAAAAATTAACTAAAATAGTGATATTATATTTTTTGATATCCCCTATGTCATAGCCAATGAGATTCCTAAGATGCATATCACATATATGGGCTTATGTTATCAAGTGCATGACCACTAAATGTCCCCTTACATGCCATCCAAATGGTACATTATTAGTTATCAATCAATGGTTAGATCATTTATCATTATAAAAATAAATTTTAATCATTGATGTTCTCATCAAGTACTATACCCAAAAAGTCATATATTATCGTTTCATATATCAGCTTTCAAGTGATGTCACCTCACCCTCTACGTCCTTCATTGCCTGAAGAATCCAATATAATGGATAGGTATCCTCCTATTGGATTATATGATACTAATATTCGATACTCTTTTCTACCTTGATACACTATTTTTATTCAAGGATAAGGTATCTTCACAAAATTTGAATTTGGGGTTCCTCTCATAGTGTGTGAGGGTTTTATTGGTTAGTCTCATCCCTATAGAGGTAAGATTCTGATGTATATTACTTGATGATCCCTTTCAATGGTGCTCCATCAAGATAGATGGATAATGATAAAAATATGATTTAGGTAAGTATATATTATTTTATTTCTTCATACTATATTATGGGCCATTGAAGATAGATTAATCAAGATATTAGGTTTCTTTCGCTTTGACAATCATCTGATGATCCTACAAAATCAATCATATGAAACCCATTGGTATCATGATAAAAATATTCATTGATGAAATGAAACGGTTTCATGAATTTAAATTTATTAAATTTGAACAAATTATTGAATTATATCTACATTCAAATTTAAATTTTAGTACAAATGTTACTATATTCAATTAAAACCAAAAAATAGCTATAAAAATGTTCTTTGTTGTTCTATAAATTTACAAAAGGTCAGTATTATTAAAAAATATTTTTATTGAACATAATTCAAATAAAAGAAAATTTTTATGATTGTAGAACATATAAAATAAATACATATGACATTAAAAATTATTATACTACCACATAAGTTGATTGAAAAATCTTAAAATAACTCTTCTCAAGAACATAAAAAAAATTATCTCCATGTAATTTAAAAATGAAACATGGAGATTAACTTATTATAATAAGGAACATGTTTTTTAATTTAAAATTCAATTTATATATTAAAATTATTCAATAACAAACAACAGTATTTCAATAAAAATAAAAAAAATTTGTTCAATACAATAAAAAACTATTAAAGAAACTATTTTATACATATTAAAAATGTACCTCGATTAAAAACATTGAATTAACTAAAAAATAGATATAAATTTTAACCAAATAATCATTTATAAAAGAAAAAAATAAAAAATAATCTAAAAGATGTTAAACCAAAAAAAAAATACAAAATATCATTAATAAATTAATAAATAATAATCAATAATAAAAATAGAGAAAAAAACCTCTAAAAGAAGTGCACCATTTCATGTAATAAAATATTTAAATTCAATCACTACTCTTTTTCATTAATTAATGAATGATTGAAACATTGTAGAAACAACCCATGAAAATTCCTAATCTACCTTCCATTGTATCAACATATATCCAAAATCACAAATATAAAACTAGGCTTACCTATACTGTTGTATGATCTATCTTTTACATTTTGACATAGGGTTGATAATGATCACCAAAGTATAATCCATATGCCTCCTTCATCTGAAGATGGTATATAGGCTAGTGGATCCCAGATCGAATCAAGAAGATCTTGTGTTCTTAAAAAGGGAGCAATTTATCTCTTCAAATATTATGAATAAAAATGTCACGACCCGTCCTCGGGGCCCGTGCCGTGACTACCCCAAGCCTGCCTTCCATAGGCCAGGGGCTGGCGACTAGCACCAAGGCGTAAATCCCATTAGAAAGGGAAGGCATTGCTTTTGTAAAGTAAACAAGCACCACAGAGTAAGCAAGCGGAAAAGTAAACACTAATTATAAAATAGAGTACATCTGAAAGTGCGGAAAAGTTAATGGGCCAGTATACAAACCCAAACTGGAAGTAAAGTACAACTCGAAAGGGAAAACAACAAATGTAAAGTAAAAGCCACTACACCAACCTGTCCACTAGAAATCCCACCTGAAGGGTGGGTACAGATAGCTCCACTGCTCCTTGGGTCCCGCCGTCCGCTTCGAGCACGTCCCGCCCAGTGGTCCACCTCCAGGTACCGTCCTGCTCTGCAAGCCTCAACCACGATCAACATTGTCCGTTGTCTGCAACCAACACAACGTAGTGCGGGCATAGCCCGTGCAGAGGTGAGTATAAGCTACTAAGTAGGGACCCCAAGACCCCCGAAGGTCTCCCAAAATCCACAAAGGATAAACCACAAAGAAAACATACAATCACAAAGTAACATCCGACACTGCTTAGGTATATTCCCATACATATACCTAAGTCATCATTTCTATACGCTCCAACCTTCGAGCCCAAGTACAACTCAGTCCACACAGGAAAGTATACGTATTCCACACAGGAAAGAAAAACGTAATCCACATAGGATAGCGCAACACAATCCACACAGGATGGTAAATAGGATTCAGCTCACATTTGTATACTTCTTCGAAGATGATAGAGATGATCACTGATCCATCTAAGTCGTCGGACCCACAAAGGATCGATAGGTACTAACCCCCGCAAACACCCACACAGGATCAGACCCACACAGGATCTGTAGGCGCTGGGTCACACAGGACCGCTGAGCGCTGACCCACATAGGATCGGACCCACACAGGATCGGTAGCACTGATCCACACAGGATCGCTGAGTGCTGTAGTCGCCGTTGTCGAATCTACTGAGGATCTCTGCACAGTCGTCGTCGTAGTCCCAGAAGCAGTCGCAACCAACTCTTGGGTTCCCGCACACAGAAAGCTTGTTCGGGAGGGTCTGCTCCACAAGCCGAGAGGCTGATACATCAACTGTCACATAGACCAGAGTTTATGTATCCAAAAGTTCTGTATCGTCAACAGGAACTCAACGCAACAGACGGCGCGTCAATCGGACGCCCGATCTGAGAGTTATTGGCTTTTCCGTTCGAGGGACCCGGTTGGTTTTTAAGGAAAAACCAACCCGACCGTACTCCAACTACGTCCAAACCTCGGGAAGAGTATTCCAAAAGATCTTTCTCACTAAGAGGAACCCAACAAAGCTGACGACACATCAATCGGACATCCGTAGCTCAAGATATTAGCGTTTCTGCTTCGAGGGCCCGGTTGGTTTCGTGTACGAACCAACCCGGCCGAACACAAAGTATTCCGAAACCTTGGGTGCGATATACCGAATCTACCTTCTCGATCCAAGGATCACATCGCCACTGACGGCGCATCGTTAGGAGGTCCGTAGCCCGAGATATGGGCATTTTAACTTAAGCAGTTCGGTATTGGGGGTTTTGGGCCCGGGCTAACCCGGCCCGAGACCCCCTGGCTGGCCCGAACTGGGTCGACCCGCCCCAGACAGGGTCATCCCGGCCCGGACCGGCGCGGCACGGCCCAGCCTGGCAGACCGGCCAGGCGCGCCAGTCTGGCTCAAGGCAGCGCGCTGGGCGCGCTGCCAGGTCGGCCTTCGGCCGAGCAGATTGACAACGGGGGACGCCTGCCCCCCTTTTGTGAAACTGCGGCCCCCCTCATAATGGGGGGCCGTTTCGGCTGGATGGGGGAATTAAATTCCCCTGGATTTTTTCATTCCGGCCATCCTGACTTGGCCGGATGGCTCCCTCTCAACGGGACCGGCAAGGTCGGTCCCCTTCCGGCTTCCGACACCAGCGGCCAGGTTGGCCGCCGGTCACCAAGCTCCGTTGTGGCTCGGAACCGGCCGCGACCCTTGTCGTCCGGCGCGGTGTGATGGCACCGCACCCCTCCACCACGACCCCGCTCCGGCAGCGGCGTCCTCGGTTTCCTTCGACGCAGCACGACGGCGTCACGTCCTTGAAATTTCTTTCCACGGTGCAGCGTGACGGCGCCACGCGTATCTCCCACAACATACCGCGTGGTGCGACGACACCATTTTTTCTCGTATCATCCTCAAGAAACCATCACGAAAAAAAGGAGGAGGGTCGGCCGTGTTTGTGCGGTCCGACCCCCTCGCGTTATTCAATAAAAAAGGGTTTTAATCCATGATCATCACCAAGTTTGATTTCACGAACAATTAAATAAATAAAACCCCTACCTCGGTTTCAAGAGCGGAGCATGCCAACAAGCCGTGGAAGACAAGCGTCGCGGAGGTCGGGCGTCGTGATAATCGTACGTCGATTCCGTTGACGTCGAGGTGCGTCCGAAGAGGTACGTTGCTGGTGAAGCTTCGTAAGCTGATGAAGAAAGTCCAAGGAGGAAGTAGCGTCTCCTTTCGTTGACACGTGAAAAAGATCGAAAGAAGCGGCATCTTCGATCTTCGGAAACACACCGGCAATGAAGAATAGAAGCGGAGTTCTTCATCGGAGCTTAAGTGTTCTTCGTGTTCTTCGTTAAGTATGAAGAAGATGAAGAGAGAGCTTCCCAAAACCTCTCCAAGTGGCAATGGATACTAACCAAAATAAAATAAACTTAAAGCTTATTTTATTTACACAACTAAAACACTTGAATTTCAAAAGTTTGAAATTAAAATAACTCATCTCAATTAATAACCCATGTTGTCAAGATTAATTAGAGAGGAGTTATTGGTAGTTTAAAGGGGAGATGAAGTGTTAGGGATCGTGTGGGCCCCACCACACGTAATCCTCTCAAGGGAGGTTATGTGGATGTGGGTCCCACCCCTAACTCCCTTTGGGAGGGCATAACCAACATGGTTAAAAAAATTGTGTTTCCACAATTTATTTAACTTCATTTATCTTCCCCAAAACTATCTTTCATTCCGCATAAAACGCAACATCGGAAAAGGCCATCTTAAGATAATATCAGTGTTGTGAGTTCATCAGTGGCCTCAGAATTTATTTCCGGGCACCGGTTCAAAAGTTAGAAATTCCCGCTCGTTCGTTCACAGAATGTACCCGAGCCAAAATTCGGAAATTGATTCCAGGCACACTGGGGCTCGGAATCAGGTGCCGTCGGAAACCGTGCTCTTTCAAAATTCAAAATAAAATTAAGAAAAAAATTTCCATGAATTTTACGCGTCTTTACATTACTCCCAGCTCAGGTCTTTACGTCGCCGTAAAGATACATCAAAACTAGGGAAAAAATGAGGGTACTGAGCACGCATCTGAGCCTCCCGCTCCCAAGTGCTCTCCTAGAGATTCCCATGCTGCCATCTGATACCCACAATAGGAATCGACTGTCCACGTACGAACCGCTCTTGTCGATTCTCGATCTCCACCGGGACCTCCGTAAAAGTCACCCCATCGTCAACTTCAAGCTCCCCATGGTCAATGATGTGCATCGGGTCGTGCCCGTATCTCCTCATCTGAGATACGTGGAAGACGTCGTGCACTCGGTGCAACTGAGGTGGTAGAGCCAGGCGATAAACCACCTCGCCAATCCTGTTGAGGACCTGTAATGGTCCGATGATGCGCGAAGATAACTTGCTTCCTCGGCCAAATCTCCGTATACCACATCGAGGTGAGACCCGCAAGAAGACGTGGTCGCCATCCTCAAACTCTAGTGGCCTCTGCCTCCTGTAATCATAAGACTTCTACCGGCTCTGAGCTGTCCTCATCCGCTCCTAGATGACCTGGACCTTCTCTGTCATGGCCTGGACCATCTCCGGTCCCACAAGTGCTGACTCCCCAGGGTATGTCCATTACAAAGGAGATCTACAAGGTCATTTGTACAACGCCTCGTACGGTTCCATCCCGATGGTGGAGTGGTAGCTGTTGTTGTACGCGAACTCCACCAAGGGTAGGTGGTCCTCCCAGCTGCGACCAAAGTCACGGACACATGCGCAGAGAATTTCCTCGAGAGTCTGAATGGTCCTCTCCGTCTGACCATCCGTCTGAGGATGAAAGGCTGTACTCAGACGTAGCTGCGTCCCGAACGCCTCCTGCAATCCCCTCCATAGCCTGGATGTTAAACGAGCATCTCGATCGGAGACAATAGATGATGGAAAACTATGAAGGCGAACAATATCCTGAACGTAAAGACGTCCCAAGCTCTCTACTGAGCCCTACTCTCGGATGGGTAAGAGGTATGACGACTTGGTGAGTCGGTCGACAATCACCCAGATAGAGTCGTGACCTCTGGAAGTGCGTGAAAGTCCAGTCACGAAGTCCATATATATCCCGTCCCACATCCACTCTGGGACCTCCAAGGGCTGTACCAAGCCTGCTGGTACCTGGTGCTCAGCCTTCACCTGCTAGCAAGTGAGGCATCGAGAAACGAACACTGCTACAGCCTTCTTCATGCCTGGCCACCAGTGCTTTCGTCTGAGGTCTTGGTACATCTTCGCCACCCCAGGATGTACCGCCAAGGGAGATGTGTGAAACTCTCTCAGCACCTCCTCCCGTAAAGTAACTGGTACCATGGTACGTCCTCTAAAAAAGATTTCGTGCTCTGCTCCAAAGGAGAAACCATCAGGTGCCTGTCTTGAGGATATCTGTGCACGTCGCGTCTCACAGTCAGCGTCCCCTCACTGTGCCTCTCTGACTCGCTGTAGTAGTGGAGGAGTGACTATGAGAGACTGAAGGTAGGCTGGTCCATCTCTATCCACGAAGGATATCTGCAAAGAGGCTAACTACTCTGTCGCCTCCTCAAGTAGCTGAATGCCCGTCCTCCTGCTGAGGGCATCGACTACTACATTCCCCATCCTAGGAGTATAGACTATTTCAAAGTCATAGTCTTGGAGGAACTCGAGCCATCGCCACTGTCTCAGATTCAGGTCCTTCTGCAAGAAGATATACCTGAGACTCTGATGATCAGAAAATTCTGTAAAGCGCTCGCCCATCAGGTAGTGTCGCCATGTCTTCATAGAGAAGACCACTACTGCTAACTCCAAGTCATGGGTAGCGTAGTTCTGCTCATGCGGACTCAACTGACGTGATCCATAGGCGATCAATTCCCGCTACTACATCAGGACACATCCGATTCCGGTCCCTGATGCATCGCAGTAGACTACGTACCCTACTCCTTCCTCTGGCAACCTCAAGATAGGTTCGCTGGTCAAACTCTGTCTCAGCTTCTGGAAGCTCTGCTGACATCTGTCTGACCACACGAAGGGTTTCCCCTTCTTCGTCAAAGCTGAGAGTGGTGCCACAACTCTAGAGAAGTTTGGAATGAATCTCCGATAGTATCCAGCTAGTCCCAAGAAACTCCACACCTCTGTCACGTTCCTGGGTGGCTCCCAAGCTAACACTGCCTCGATCTTCGCAGGATCCACTGCAACTCCCGCCTCAGAGATGACATGTCCCAAGAAGTGGACCTCACGGATCCAGAACTGGCACTTAGAGAGCTTACCATAAAGCTGGGGCTCTCGGAGTGTGTCTAGTACAACTCAAAAGTGGTAGGCGTGCTCCTCCTCAGTCGTCGAGTAAATCAAAATGTCGTCAATGAAGACCACGACAAATCGATCGGGGTATGGCTAAATGATCCTGTTCATGAGGGCCATGAACACTGCTGGAGAATTCGTTATGCCGAAGGGAATAACCAAGAACTCATAGTGGCCATACCGACATCTGAATGCCGTCTTCCGCACGCCCTCGTCTCTAACTCTGAGCTGATGATAGCCTGACCTGAGGTCTATCTTCAAAAACCACCGTTCTCCCTTGAGTTGATCAAAGAGGTCATCAATCCTCGGTAGCAGATACCTGTTACTCACTGTCACCTGGTTCAGGCGACGATAGTCAACACAAAGTTGCAAGCTCCCATCCACCTTATTGGGGAACAAAATCGGGGAAGCCCAGGGTGAAACAATGGGTCGGATGAACCCTTTGCCCTGCAAGTCCTCCAAATGTACACATAGCTTTCGAAGCTCGGCGGGGGACATCCAATATGATGGATTCGGTGACGGGGCTGTCCTGGGGTACAAGTCAATATAGAAGTCTACCTCTCTGCGAGGAGGTAGCCTTGGAACGTCATCGGGGAAGACGTCCGCAAACTGATCCACCACTGCAAGAAAGCAAGGACTCCGCACGTCAACTGCTCCTAGGATGAGGCGAGCTAACTGATGAGTGATGGGCTGCCCTCTCCTCTGCGAGAGTACATCCTATGCTGCAAAGGCTCCCTTCTTGCCGATGAAGGTGATCCTACTCCCGTCAGTGCGTACACATCGCACCTTGTGCCTAAAATAGTCAATCTGTGCATGGACCGTAGATAACCAATCCATGCCAAGATGACGTCATAAGGCCTCGACGCTGCTACAAGAAGATCCCAGCTGAATCTATCGCCTCCTAGAGTAAGCTCACACTGCCGGCACCAGTGCGTAATCATCGATTATGCTCCCGTAGGAGTCTCTAGCCATAAGGATCAAGCCAACGGCTCTGTCGGAATCTCCGAGCTCCGAACAAGGGCAGCATCTATGAAAGAGTGACTCGCTCATGTGTCTATAAGTACTGCAGTAAGGGTGGAATAGACAAAAGATAGTACCTCGAATCATATCGGGTGCACCGGGGTCGTAGGCCTCCGCTGCCTGGAGCTGTTCCTGTCTCTGCCCGCCAGCTCCCTGTGGTCGGGGTGGACCTCCTGGTGGTGGTGGTGGTAGAGCCTCAAAGCATCACACACCACCTGCTGCTCGGCCAGCTCCTGTGCCTCGTCCGCCTCCTCCCTATGGACCGCCACGGTTGACCCTCTGCCTCTGCCTCTCTGGTCCCTCAACCATCTGCTGCTCCTCGGTACGGCGGGTTGGGCAGTCACGAGCCATGTGGCCCTGCCCGCCGCACGAGTAGCACTCTCTGCCTCTCGAAAGACTGGCTCCGCGCTGTGTGCCCCGCACTGCTGACCCAGTGTCCTGAGGTTGTCTGCCTGAGGGTCTGGTCTGCCTGGACGCCTGAGTCATCCGTCGACTGCCTGCTGTAGATGACTCTGCCACGTGCCGCCCTGCGGTGGGTCGCGACGCTAGTGTAGACTCAGCAAGAAAGCTCTCGATCAAAAGGGCCCGCTCCAGTACTCATGTCTGAGTCGGAATGCTAAGGGAGATCAGTGATGCCCTGATCTCGTGCCTCAAACCCTGCTCAAAGGTCCGGGCCCAGAAGAATGGGTCCGGTACCATGTCGTTCGAGTAGCGCGAGAGATCAGTAAATCTCGTTGAGTACTGAGCGACCGTCATCCTGCCCTGCCACAGCTGAAGAAGCTCTTGAATGCGCACCGCACGGAGGGTGGTCGGGATGAACTCTGAGAGGAAGAGGCTCTCGAAGTCCGTCCAGATGAGAGATGCCTCATCGTGCACCTGGAGAATCAAGCTCCACCATCGGCCTGCTGCTGCGTGCAGTAGACTCGCAGCGAGGATCACCATGAGGTCTGCTGCTGTCCTCACTAGCCTGAAAACTCATATGACTGCCTCTAGCCAGTCCTCGGCTGCATGGGGGTCCGTCTCCCCACGAAACCTGGGTGGTCGCTCGCACTGAAACTCATGTAGTGCGTTGAGGCGATGTGCATCGTCAGCGGCTGGTGCTGGAAGTATCGGGGGCTCGGTGGGTAAAGCTACCGTCGGTGCCACTGCTGACAAAGGGCCCTGCACTGAGGCCTCGTCGCTCGGTGGGTTGTCATCACACTCGACTCTCGAAACCCTAGCTGGCTTCCATCGTGGGGACATCCTGAAAAGGAAATAGGTGCACCACTGTCAGAACAGTATACCTGGTGAGCTGATACAAAGTAATAAAAAAGAAAACTTGAAACACACACGCAATCAATGTTTTCGTGTATTAAGTCGGAAATCAGAAGTCAGGGTCCTAGTGTATGGATACGTCGGCCGCCGCACCAACACTGGACTCCCTGGACTGATAACCACACCCAATACGCTAAACACTATTGCTTCACATATAAAAGATCAGAGTTCGCGGTAGAACCAAACTCCTTTGATACCAATTTGTCACGACCCGTCCTCGGGACCCTTGCTGCGACTACCCCAAGCCTGCCTTCCATAGTCTAGGGGCTGGCGACTAGCACCAAGGAGTAAATCCTGGTAACAAGGGAAGTCATTGCCTTTGTAAAGTAAACAAGCACCACAGAGAAAGAAAGCGGAAAAGTAAACACTAAGTAAAAAACAGAGTACAGCTGAAAGTGCGGAAAAGTAAATGGGCCAGTATACAAACCCAAACTGGAAGTAAAGTACAACTCGAAAGGGAAAACAACAACTGTAAAGTAAAAGCCGCTACACCGAGCTGTCCACTGGAAATACCACCTGAAGGGTGGGTACATATAGCTCCACTTCTCCTCGGGTCCCGCCGTCCGCTCCGAGCACGTCCCGCCCAGTGGTCCACCTCCAGGTACCGTACTGCTCTACAAGCCTCAACCACGATCAACGCTGTCCGTCGTCTACAACCAACACAACTTAGTGCGGGCATAGCCCGTGCAGGGGTGAGTATAAGCTACTCAGTAGGGACCCCGAGACCCCCGAAGGTCTCCCAAAATCCACAAAGGATAAACCACAAAGAAAAGATACAATCACGAAGTAACATCCGACACTGCTTAGGTATATGCCCATACATATACCTATGTCATCATTTCTATACGCTCCAAACTCTGAGCCCAAGTACAACTCAGTCCACACAGGAAAGTATACGTATTCCACACAGGAAAGAAAAACAAAATCCACAGCGGATAGCAGAACACAATCCACACAGGATGGTAAACCGGATTCAGCTCACACAAGTATACTTTTTCGAAGATGATAGAGATGATCACTGATCCATCTAAGCCGTCAGACCCACAAAGGATTGATAGGTACTAACCTCCGCCAAGACCCACATAGGATCGGACCCACACAGGATCTGTAGGCGCTGGTTCACACAGGACCGCTGAGCGCTGAACCACATAGGATTGGACCCACACATGATCGGTAGCACTGATCCACACAAGATCGCTGAGTGCTATAGTCGTCGTCGTCGAATCCACTGAGGATCTCTGCACAGTCGTCGTCGCAGTCACAGAAGTAGTCGCAGCCAGCTCTAGTGTTCCCGCACACAGCATGCTTTTTCGGGAGGGTCCGCTCCACGAGCCGAGAGGCTGATACATCAACTGTCACATAGACCAGAGTTGATTTATCCAAAATTTCCGTATCGTCAATAGGTACTCAACGCAATAGACGGCGCGTCAATCGTACGCCCGGTCTGAGAGTTATTGGATTTTCCGTTCCAGGGACCCGGTTGGTTTTTAAGGAAAAACCAACCCGACCACACTCCACCTACGTCCAAACCTTGGGTAGAGTATTCCAAAAGATCCGTCTATCTAAGAGGAACTCAACAAAGATGACGGCACGTCAGTCGGACGTCCGTAGCTCAAGATATGAGTGTTTCAGCTCTGAGGGCCCGGTTGGTTTCGTGTACGAACCAACCCAGCCAAAACCAAAGTATTCCGAAACTGTGAGTGCGATATACCGAAACGACCGTCTTGATCCGAGGATCGCATCGCCGCTGACGGCGCGTCGTTTGGAGGTCCGTAGCCCGAGATATGGTCATTTGAACCTAAGCAGTTCGGTATCGGGGGTTTCGGGCCCGTGCCGACCCAGCCCGAGACCCCCCGGCTGGCCCGAACCGGGTCGACCTGCCCCAGACAGGGTCGGCCCGGCCCAGCGTGGTTCAGACCGGCCCGACGCGGCCTGGCCCGGCACGACCCGGCTAGGCTTGGCCCGGCCTGGCAGACTGGCCAGGCACGCCGGTCCGGCTCAAGGCAGCGCGCTGGGCGCGCTGCCAGCTTGGCCTTCGGCCGAGCTGATTGAGAACGAGGGGCGCCTGCCCCCCTTTTGTGAAACTGTGCCCCCCCCCCCCTCATAATGGGGGGCTATTTCGGCTGGCCGGGGGAATTAAATTCCCCCGAATTTCTTTATTCCGGCTGGCCTGACTTGGCCGACCGGATCCCTCTCAACGAGACAGGCAAGGCTGGTCCCCTTCTGCCTTCCGACACCGGCGGCCCGGCTGGCCGCTGGTCACCAAGCTCCGCTACAGCCCGGAACTGACCATAGCCATTGTCGTCCGGCGCAGTGCGACGACACCGCGCCCCTCCGCCGCGGCCCCGCTCCGGCCGCGGCGTCCTCGGTTTCCTTCGCCACGGCGCGACAACGTCGCGTCCTTGAAATTTCATTCCACGGCGCGACGGCGCCGCACGTATCTTCCTCAATATACCGCGTGGTGCGACGGCACCACGTTTTCTCGTATCAACCATAAGAAACCATCACGAAAAAAAAGGAGGAGGGTGGGATGTGTTTGTGCGGTCTAACCCCCACGCGTTATTCGATAAAAAATAGGGTTTTAATCCACGATCATCACCAAGTTGTTATTCACGAACAATTAAATAAATAAAACCTCTACCTCGGTTTCAAGAGCGGAGCACGCCAACAAGCCATGGAAGACAAGCATCGCGGAGGTCGGGCGTCGCGGTAATCGTACGTCTATTCCGTTGACGTCGAGGAACGTCCGAAGAGGTACGTCGCTGGTGAAGCTTCGTAAGCTGACGAAGAAAGTCTGAGGAGGAAGCGGCGTCTCCTTTCGTTGACATGGGAATAAGATCGAAAGAAGTGGCTTCATCGATCTTCGGAAACATACCGGCTACGAAGAAGAGAAGCAGCGTTCTTCGTCGGAGCTTAAGTGTTCTTCGTGTTCTTCATCAAGGTTGAAGAAGATGAAGAGAGAGCTTCCAAAAACCTATTCTATAACAAAAAGGGTATTAATCCACGATCATCACCAAGTTGGTATTCACGAACAATTAAATAAATAAAACCCCAACCTCGGTTTCAAGAGCGGAGCACGCCAACAAGCCATGGAAGACAAGCGTCACGGAGGTCGGGTGTCGCGGTAATCGTACGTCGATTCCATTGACGTCGAGGTGCGTCCGAAGAGGTACGTCGCTGGTGAAGCTTCGTAAGCTGACGAAGAATGTCCGAGGAGGAAGCGGCGTCTCCTTTCATTGACATGGGAAGAAGATCGAAAGAAGCGGCTTCGTCGATCTTCGGAAACACACCGACTACGAAGAAGAGAAGCGGCGTTCATCGTCGGAGCTTAAGTGTTCTTCCTGTTCTTCGTCAAGGTTGAAGAAGATGAAGAGAGAGCATCCCAAAACCTCTCCAGGTGACAAAGGATACTAACCAAAATAAAATAAGCTTAAAGCTTATTTTATTTACACAACTAAACCACTTGAATTTCAAAAGTATGAAATTAAAATAACTCATCTCAATTAATAACCCAAGTTTTCAAGATTAATTAGAGAAGAGTTATTGGGAGTTTAAAGGGGATATGAAGTGTTAGGGTTCGTGTGGGCCCCACCACACTTAATCCTCTCAAGGGAGGTTAAGTGGGTGTGGGTCCCACCCCTAACTCTCTTTGGGAGGGCATAACCAACATGGTTAAAAATAAATAAATAAATTGTGTTTCCACAATTTATTTAACTTCATTTAACTTCCCCAAAACTAACTTTCATTCCGCATAAAAAACAACTTCGGAAAAGGTCACCTTAAGCGAATATCAGCGCTGCGACTTCATCGGTGCCCTCAGAATTCGATTCCGGGCACCGGTTCAAAAGTTAGAAATTCCCGCTCGTTCGTTCACTGAACGTACCCGAGCCAAACTTAGGAAATTGATTCCGGGCACACCGGGGCTCGGAACTAGGTGCCGTCCGAAACCGCGCTCTTGAAAAATTCCAAAGAAAATTAAGAAAAAAATTTCCGTGAATTTTACTGGTCTTTACAAAAAAATAATGATGAAGAGAGATTTATATTATGACATACAATCATAATTTTATGGTATTGAAAACATGAGGCCTAACATCCAATTTCTATAATTTCTTCTTTTAATAAAGATTCGTCTTATGGTGTATAGGTTCATATTAGGATATGATTGTGTTTGATTGAGATCTCACCAAACCAATCAATCCTATTAAAAAGGATTGATGGTGAAGATAGTAAGGGAATCACATTCCGTTTATAGACTATTTTCATTCAATATTAATTAAACTCACCAGCGAATGTACATGGTATAAAAATACCTAAATAAATCAATTATATTTATTCAAAAACTAAGAAACCAATCATGAAGTGGTTTCCAAATCAATTAATGTGATATCTTATATCACATTATTATAGTACTCTATGATGGAAAAAATAATAGGTTAAGATATATGAATTTAGATGCATATATTTCCACATTATAATCTAGGTATATTATAAAATATTATATTATTGATTTTGTGCATTTCTATCAATATACAACATTTATAACATCCATAAGGACATAATGTAAAACTTTACAACTCTGCGAATCAATCTAAAAACTATTTTGGAAATGATTTGTGAAATATTTATTCATTTTGGGAAAAAAACATTGTAAAAAACTTAATCCTTATCCCAAGGAAAAACTGTATGACCCTACAAGCCTTAGTAGTGTCAAAAGAAAATATAAAATCATGTTTTAATAAATTTATGAAAAGAGAGGCCACTAGAAAATCATAAGTGCTACTCAAGCTACTAAGGGTCCATGTTTGATCTCAATCAACAAACTTATATATCTATATGAACATATACACCAAAAGAAGTATCGTATATGTTGTAAGACCTCTTCTTTTTTAGGTATGTCCCTATTGGATTTTTTCCATTTTATCCTTGGTGACCAAGTTTTGTTCAGAGATGAAGAGCCTTTGTTGGGGAAAATAACAGAAAGTATGGGGATATATGTTTTTTTTGAATTAATGGAGTCTCTATATAAATGTGTTAAATGGTATTATGTCTGTTTTCCATGACAAAGAAGGATTTTTAGGTGTTCTTTGTCCTTATGAAGAATTTGGGTCCATAACTATCATTTAGGAAATTACAAATCGTGTACATTCCACAAAACGTGTAACTACTATTGGACATGTTCTGAACCTGTAAAAGGAGTGAAAAGTTTACATTCCATGTAAACTATAAATGATGTGTAAAAATTTATTGGGGTTAAATAATTACCCAATGGATATATGTTTTTTGGTGTATCCCTTTAAAAAGAATTTCATGACATGTAAATGGATTACATGCCACATATTTATCACGATCAACGATTTTATGTGTGCGGAGAGGATGATTTATAATTTCATAAAACATTATCTTTCCTCCAATCAACTATAGGAAATATTCTAGGAGATTTTGGAGTTCCTATATTGATTCTAGACATCATGATCATTCATCTGGTCCATGGTATGTGGTTTTGGTTAGGTTTTCCCTTCTCTCCCTTTGATCTCTGGCGATTTCAATGTAGTCTCTTTATCATGAGTATTGTTGGTTTAGATCGTGATTTATTATGATATAGGAACCTTATAGTGGTCATATTCACATTTATTATTATGTAAAATCTTTTTGTAAGCATTTGTTGATCATCAGTTAATGGTATGGGTATAAACCTTCACCCTATAGTTTGAATTTTTTATGTATGTAAAATATTTCAATTAAACCCACATATACTGCTCCAAATAATGTAAATAATGAATTATATTATTCATTTAAATCCATTTGGATCTAATTATTTATTTACATGGCTTGTGGCTACTGTTTGGGTGAGAGAAACCTTGATTATAAAGAATTGTTTGTGGTATTAATGTGTGATTTTCATGACATGGATTTTGGGCGATTGCATGATATAGATTCACCTTGGTTATTCTTGATTATTGAGATGATTGGATTTTTTTAGGTTTATCAACAAAGGATAGATGAAATGTGTAATTGAATGATAAATGGTAATATTCATTATTAAAAATTGATTCTTATAATGTGATATTGTGATATGATTATTGATATTCCTTTTATTTATTTCAATGTTGTTATGCTTATATGGGGTTTTGGACTAGATGGATTTTATTAATGCTTATATGGGGAATTGTCCATATTTTCATTATGAAATGCTTATATATGGGATATGCCCTGAGACACTAAATTGACAATATAATAGGCTATGTCTAGTGATACATGGTAAAATTATTATATACTGGGCTTAGCCATTAGACATGCTGAAATGCATATATAGAAGACTTATCCCAGAGACATGCTGAAATGATTATATAATAGGAATGAACTTAATTAATTGATGAAATGATTATATAGTGGGTTTTGACCCAGAATTGTGTGATTTATACCTTGTTAGAAGGTTTTGGTTTACATTGTTTATAAGGTTATGGTTGGCATGGTTGTGATACAATCTCATATACATTCTAGTAGGGGACCTATAAAGGATATGTTTTAACATTGTTATACAATTTCATATTGGCATGGTTGTCAGACATGCTCAGAGACATTCTCACATGGTGTCGAAGCAGGGGGAAATGGTATTAATTTAATTATTTAATTAATTAATACACCTATTTATTTTATTATTGCATGCACTTATTATCAGACTAGATATGTTTAGAATTTGTTATGTCATCCTACAGATTTATAATCACACTCTATTTGGTCCATCACTTAGTACCCTAGTAGATTACATGGTTGCTTGATTGGATGAGGGAAAGTGACATTGTTGTTGATTCTTTTCTTATTTGGTGGGCTTGAGTTTTGAGACAATCCAACATGTGGTTCATGACCGGGGACATTTAAGACATTATTGAGTCTGATATTACTTTATTTTGTATAAATTATAGAATGAAATTTAGTTACATTCCAAAATATAATTACATTATTCCCTTATTATTTTATTAGCTTATTCAGTTGGCTTCAATTATTTGGTTTTCCATTATATTATTTTGTTTCAATTATTTTCTCACTCTGATATTTATTTATTATTTTTATATGAATATTTTTTTTATTCATCAATCTATAACTAGGGTTATATCCTACCTACTATACCGATCACACCCCCACTACTAATTATCTGCCTCTGGAATACGAGGATCCATGCTTGAGGTCTCATTACCAATCCGTTTCATCCACATGGGAGAGTGCTAGATCGGGGGACATTGCAAAGTGGTATTAGTGGTACATGTTTCTTTTATATTCAATTATATTTGGAAAAGGTAGAAATGATAATCAAATATGTCAATACATGGTAATGAGCTTGTGCATTGTAGTATCCAACCAATGTTTGGGGGGGAATTCAAGTTCCCTTAGGTCAATTGTTGTTTATATTATTTTCTTGTTAAATTAGATGTTATTTTTCACTTATGTGAGTCACATGTTTAGTGATGTTATTATTTCAATGTGTTATTGTTTATTTAGATTTGTACTCGTTTCTCTTTATCACATTGGATGAGTATTCATTCATCAATATAAGAACATAGGAATTTATATTTTCATGAATTTTTCTTGATAGGGATATCTATTGCATTTGATATATATAATTTCTATTTGAAGTATTAGATATGATACTTGTTATATTTGTAAATTGAAATGAAATAAATGAACTATTGTGTCATGCTAAAACACTTGTGATTAATGTTTAGAGGGTCTACAAGTCATTGGTTCTATATTATTGTCACTAGTTCAGGTTTATCTTTTTGAATAGACTGTGTTATATGGAGTGTCTTTTTCTTATAAAAAAATTTAACCTCATCATCTTGAAGTTGATCTTCAGGAGAGTGACAATTAGCATGCTCCTAACACTGCTGATCTAGATATTCCTACTGTTCTTCAAGACCATAGGTATGTTCCACTTCGCGATAGATTCATGAGGGTCATTTGGTCAATGTAAAAGGTGGATTTTGACACTATACCTTTGATGAATGAGCTGACGAAAGAGTTTCAACATCACCATCCACTTACGTTAACTAAAGATGGATGCCATATATGAAGCTGAGTTCTGGTTGGAGTCAATAAATATGATCTTTAAGCATCAAGATACACCCATGGTTAGGTGGGTGAATCTTGCTACATATATTCTATGTGGACCTACCAAATGATGGTGGGATATTTTAGACTAGGAACAACAACATGAGGAGTTATCCTAGAAGGACATCTAGATGATGTTCATGAGACATTTCTATCCTGAGATGTCGAGGGATGAGAAGGATTGTGAGATCATTCACCTAACATAATAGGGTAATTCATTGATAGAATATGCTGAACATTTCGCTGACCTACAATGATTTGTACCATAATTGGAAGATGATGATATCTCTAGGGTGAGACGTTTTTATGATGGTCTTCGCTATGATATCAGGTTTTGGGAGAACGCATTCTGTATGTGAATTTTTATTGACATGAAGAATCATGAAATAATCATGGAATGGAATTTGAGAGATGCCTCAAGCAGCGACCATGATATTTTAGTTCGAAAAATTGTGAACACTTCTTCTAGAGGAGAGAAGTTTCATTATGATAGTCTTCACAAAGGCAACTCTGGTTAGGGAAGTAATGGTACTGGGAATCCATAATATAATAATGTTTAATTTTAGTGCTATCATTGTGACACGATGGGCCAAAAAAACACCTTAGTGTCTATACCCCACTTTGTATTTTCATTCTTGTGGTAGATTAGGCCACCTACAAAAGTTTTATAGGGGCATGCAATAGCTAAGTAGTGGTAGGAGAACATGATAGGTACTAGAGACTAAGAAGGACTCAACTACTCCTTGGAAGGAAGGTATTGGGAGTTCCTTAAGACATTCTAATTTAGATAGGGGATGTGTTATACCTATGTGGGAATGGAATTACGAAGAAGAGGGTATAGCTCAAGGGAGTTAGGTTAGAGCCCATGGTATAGGGGTTAGTCAGATACACATAATGCAGACTACTCTATATTGGGGGTTGTATGGTTTTATACTATAAGAGGTATGATTCTCATATCATCTACCCATTCCTGTTTTTTTTATGTAAGATAATCAAATTCATTTTTATATTCCCTTTTTTGTAAATAGTTTAGGCTTGGATATGGAAATCATGGATGGTGTTTTGTCTATAAACACATTGTTGGGAGTGTTATTAGAGAAGATAAAATGTTTCAAGGAATGTTCTTTAGATATTGGGGGTTACCGTTTCTGTTGGGAACCATTCATTCTATAAATGACATGCTTTTATTTGATTCTTATTATGGATTGGATAGTTCTAGACTAGGATCACATCGACTAGTACCAGAGGATGGTTAACTTTTTATCTCTAGAAAGAGATAGCTATTCTCACTAAGGTGAGTGGGATCATCAGGCAGGTTGTGAAGGAGAAAATTAGTACACATTGAATTGATTCATGGCTCAAATATCCAGTATTCCTCTTGAATATTGTGGAATGCATTATGATTCTTATCCCTTAGTGGTAGATTATTTTCATGATGTTTTTTTGTATGAGTTATATATCTTACTACCTAAACGAGATATCGAGTTTATGATAGGGTTTGTGATGTGAGCATAGTTAGTTTTAGTCCTACCTTATAGAATGGAACCATTAGATCCTAAAGAGTTGAAATATAAGTTGGAAGATCTAGAATCTAAACGTTTCATATTCCAATTATATCTCCTTGGGGTTCAGTAGTTCCTTAACCAAGAAGGATTATGGGACTTTTGCATGTGTGTGTATTATTAGAGATTAAACCAAAAGACAGTAAAAATGGTATCCTATTTCACAGATCAATGATCATTTAGATCATTTGAGATGTGATAAGATCTTGTCCATAAAAACCATAAGATATTCATATTGTTAGTTGAGGGTGAGAGCATCAAAGATACAACAAACTGCTTTTAAGAGTAGGTATTTCTTGCATTATTTTGCTGTGATGATATTTCATTTGAATAAAGCACTGATGATATTCATTGCCTTGATGAATGAGATATTTCATCCTTTTATAGATCAATTTGTTGTGGTTTTTTGATGAAATCTTAGTATACTCCCAATCATTAAATAATTTTGTGAAAAAACATGAAATCATCCTGAGTACATTGAGAGAGAATAGGCTTTACGCAAACATAACCAAATTTAGTTTCTAGTTTGAAAAAATGAACTTCTTCGGCCATGTAATCATAGTTGAAGGAGAATCAATGGGAATAGTTAAAATTATAGCTATGATATCTTGGGAGCATCCCAATTAATTTTTTAGATACTAATATTTTAGGGTTTAGCGGGTTATTAATAGTGATTTATCATGGAATTCTCTTTTTTTTGGAAGTGTTGTTTTTCTAGATTACCAATAAAGGGGTGATTTTTTTGGATGTTTCTTTTAGTAGATATTTTCAAGAGATAAAAGGTAGGATAACCTCAAAATCTATGATCACTTTATCAGTATCGAGAAATTTATATACCATGTCCTGTGATTCATCTAGAATTGGACTCAGAGCAGTTATGATATCAGAGGATTGAGTGGATTCTTATGACTCCAGACAACTAAGGACACATGAGAGGAATTATCCTACTCAAGATTATTTGTTAGAAGAAATGGTACATGCACCGATATTTTAGAGGAATTATCTCATGGGTGAGAGGTTTTTATTATACACAATCCATAAGATCCTCAATTATATCATTTATTTGTCTAAAATAAAAATTTGTAACAGGAGGTGGTTCAGGTATCTAAAGTATTTTGAATTATAGTTGGATTATTCTCCATGAAAGGTAAACACCATTGCTGATGAATTGGTCCAATGATAAAGTGAATGGTAGTATGGGAGTCTTAAGATGAGTTGCGGGTGATGGTCCTCTTTGTAGACATTCATGAAATCTCAAAGGTGAATAACATTGACTTCCACATTTATTATACACATACTTTTGGACCTAATTGATACCGAGTAGTTAACTGATCTGGAGGGATTAGTTCTAAAAGATAGGTCATATGGTGGGCAGACACCATTGGGATGGTCTCCTAGTAGTGGAAATTGTATTCTTTTTTGTGGCCGAGTATGGGTTCATACAGGCTTGCGCAAGGAGATGATGAATGAGTTTAATGATTCTAGATGGGTGGTACATCCTAGTTTTACAAAGAGGTATCATGATCTATATAGACAAAAATGGTGGTAAGGAATTAAGAAGGATGTAGCAGGACTTGTGGGGAGTTGTTTCACTTGTTAGTAGGTGAAAGATGAGCATCATATTAAAGCTCAGATTTTACACCATTTTCCAATTCATGAGCTAAAATGGGATGATTCCACTATGAATTTTTTGATTTTATTACTCAGGAAAACCCATATGAATGATGATTTTTGGGCGATTTTGGATGAACTGACAAGGTAGAATACTTTTTTCTTACTCAGGAGACTTTCAGAGTTGATGATTTCTATAGTATATATGTGTTTTATGTATTTTGGTTGCACGGTGTTGTATGGAGTATAGTTTTAGATAGGTATCTATATTTTACATTTTGATTATTGAAGGTTCATCATAATGCATTGGGATTAATGTTTTTTATGTTTGACCTATGATCCTCAGACTGATTGTCAATATAATAGTACTATTTACTTTATAGAGGATATGTTACGAGAATATTTTATAGATTTTGGGGGTTCATGGATCATCATATAGAATATCTTGAGTTTTCATATAATAACTATCACAATGAATCCATACATATGGTACCATTTGAATCCTTTTATAGAAGGTTGTTTTGTTCACCTAGTTGTTGGTAGGATGAAAGTGAGTCAGCACTTATAGGGCCAAGACTCATGTGGGAAATGTTTGGGTAGGTTCATTTGATTAGGATGTAGTTGGTGACCACACAAAATAGGCAGAAATCATATGCTGACCATCAGGGGAGACCTCTAGAGTTTGATGTTTGTCATCAAGTTTTCATTTGGGTGTCACCTAGGTTGGGGGAAAACTGTATCAGGAAACAGGCAAAGCTAACACCATGGTTTTTAGGTCCATTTGATATAGTGGATAGTGTTGGCTCAGTGGCACACAAATTATCCCTAACATAAAACTATAGTTTTATGCACAACATGTTTTATGTTCCACAACATTGGAGATATTTTTCATCAGAGTCTCATGTGATTGACGTAACAGGCATCAAACATAGTGCTGATGTGTCCTTTGAAGAGAATTCGATTTGAATTGTGACCCGTAGTGAGAAGTTTCTTCGAGGAAGGGTGATTCCTTTAGTTCAAGTTTAGTGTAATAATGGGAAAGTTTAACAGGATACTTGGGAGGGGGAATTAGATATGTGGGAACATTGGACCGACTTGTTCACTAATACCCCAAAATGATACTTGAAGTAGCTTAGGGACAAGCTATTATATATTGGTGAGATTTTATGATCCCATATTTTTCAGGTATTTACCTCTTTGAGTTTTTGGTTTGATCTTTTTTAGTCAAGTATTATTCAGAGATAGAGATCCATTGTTGGGGAAAATGACTTAATGTTTTGGAATGTATATTTTTTTTAATTATTGGAGTCCAGGTATAAATTTTTTAAAAGGGTTTATGTGGGTTTTCCATGATCAGGAAATGATTTTCAATTCTTCGAGCTCCTTATGATGATTTCATTCTCAAAACTGTCTCATGGGAGATTACATGTCATGTACATGTTACACAATGTGTAACTGCTACTAGACATGCCGTGAACCAGTATCAGTCATGAAACAGTTATAATTCCATGTAAATGTCGGGTAGGGTTAGACAATAACTTTAGGTGATGGTTTTTTTGGAATAACCCATTAAAAGTAAATACAAGATGTGTAAATGGATTACATGTCATGCATTTATCGTGAGTAGCGGTTTTACGTGTGTCCAGAAACTAATTTTTCATTTGATCCCACTTTAACATTCCTCCTCTCGACCTTAGGCAAGTTTCTAGACTATTTTGAATTACATCTCTTGATTTTTGACAACCAGATCATGCATCTAATCCCTGTTAAGTGGTTTTGGTATGGTTTTCTTGTATCTCTATTTGATCTCTAGCTGTTTCAGTGTAATATCATGACCATGGGAATTTTGGGATTTGATCTTGATAAATTATGATTAATGATCCTTCTGGGGAACATATGCACCTTCATTCTTATGGTGAATTATATTAGAATAATTTTTTGACAGTCAGTTAAAGTTATGGGTGTAAACATTAACTCTATGGTTTGATTTTCGTCATGATTGTGCAATATTGCAATTTCACCAACATATCATGCACCAAATAAATTAAATGATGAATTTTATTATTCCTTGGAATCCATTTGGATCCAATTAGTTATTGAATTGGATTGTGGCTACATTTCCTATGATGAAACCCCTGATTATAAATGAATTGTCTAATTGATTAAAGTGTGTCTAGCATGACATGAATTTCGGGTGATTTCTTAAAATAGATTCAACTTGGTTTGGTATAATTGTTGATATAATTGTATTGTTGTTAGTTTAGGACCAAAGGATAAATGAAATGTGAAATTTAATGATAAATGATAATTTTCATAATTAACCATTGAGCCTTATAATGTGATATTGTGAAATCATTTTTGTTATGACATGTTCTGTGATTTCAATGATGTAATTATTATATGGAGAGTAAGCCCAATTTGACTGTTGTAATAATTATATGGGAAATTTGCCTAGTTTACATACTGAAATTCTTATATATTGGTATATGCCCTGGGAAATGTTTAAATGATTATAAAATGGGTTATTCCCAGTGATACATGCTGAAATTCTTATATACTGGCCTTGGCCTCGAGATATGTTGAAATGATTATATATCGGGCATGGAATTGAAATATTATTAAATGATTATATACCAGGCATTTCCCTAATTAGAAGATTAAATGGTTATATAGCCAGTATTTACAATTATTTTTTGTGATTTATTACTTGTTATAAGGTTATGTTTTTCCTTGGTTATAAGGTTATGGTTGGCATGGTTGTGAGACATGCTTAGAGACATTTCAACATGGTGCCAGGGCAGGTTATGTTTTACCATGGTTATATGGTTCTGGTTTGACAGGATTATGATACACTCTCAAAGACATTCTGACATGGTTCCATAGCATGTTTATGTAGTATAAATTTAATTATTTAATTAATTATTACACAAGTTTATTGCATTATCTCAAGATCTTATTATGAGACTAGTTATGTATAGACATAGTGGTATCAACCAACTGGGTTATTCTCACACCCTATTTGGGCTTCCATTTTGTACCTGAGTAGATTACATGGATGTAGGATTGGACAATAGAAAAATACCTTGTTGCTGATTATTTTCCAGTTGGATGGGATGAATTTTGGATACAGGTCGATATAGGGTTCGAGACTAAGGACTTTTGAATATTTATTAATTCTGATAGTATTTTTTTATTACTTCTAGCAGGACATTTAGTTACATTGAAGAATGAAATAACATTTTTAAAATATTATTATATTGTTTTATTGATTTCACTCTTATTTTTTTGGTTTTCCCTTATATTGAATTATTTCCATTATTTCCACACACTAATATTTACTTATTATTGTTATATGATTATTATTATGTGTTGTAACAATTTAACTAAGAGATATTGTCTCACAACTATTCCTATCACACCCCTTTTGTTACTCAGAAGCCATTTTCATACAAGGAGGCATGCTTGAGGTCTCATAACCAACCTATGTCAGCCATTTGAAAGAGTGTCGGATTGGGGGCTATTACATAAATCATATGTATACCAATAAAATTCATTTATCCATGACATCAAGTGACCACTAGACATGGGATAATGTCAATTTATTATATTTCATATAATAACTTATTGATTATCTAAAAAATTTTCTCGGTTGATGAATAAATCTCATGTAATTCATTCATATGATCTCATCACATGTCCCTCATTGAGATAGTTAAACACATAATATGTGACTCCACTAATCAAGGCCATGAATTTCCTTAGTTGAAATAAATCAAGGTATTGATGTATTTACTCAACATATGAGTCAAAAACCTCCATCATGGTTGAGACCCAATGAAATACATGATCATCAACATACCCAAATATTCCCAGATTATCTAAGATTAAAGGATCTCATAATAAATGTTAAAATTATAAAGGTTCTCAATCTTTGTATCTTTCCAACCTACAGAAAAATGGATTGATAATAAGTACACACCCCATAGTTTATCAATAACTATATGATATTTTATGGGTTATAATTTGTTTGTTAAATCAAAAAATTACTTCTATACTTATTATCTCTGGACTCCAGTACTCCTGCTAATATTAATATATCCTCACTATCTAGGATGAGAAAATTTTTCTGATTATCAAAATTTCTCCCTTTGGATGATATAGTGTATCAGAACATCAAACACCAATTGAAGATAAATATCCCATTCTATATTACCCATGAAAGAAAAGATTGGAACTGGGAAGACTGAGCATCATATACATCACATCATATCGTCCTCCACCTTTTGGTGCTGGTGACCTCACAATCCACCTATTGATGAGCATTCAAGATAAAAGCATAAAATGAACACACACAGATGTGAATGAAAAAATTCATAAACTAAAAATAACCATGTATTACATGTTTTGTATAGGGTGTCCTAAATTCATTAGTGAAATAGTGACACACTATTCATTCCATAAAAAACAGAGTACATGAGTTACAAGGGATATCAACTTCGAAAAAACCTACTTAGTTTTCCTGAATATGTCTCATGAAAACCATTTTTTATTCATAGTATCTTCCCTCTAATGTTTCCTATGATTTTACTACAACCTTAGATATTTCAGACTTCAAATATTTATATTCACCCATGTGCGCTCCTCCATTTGGCCCTCTACCAGGCCCATCAAAACTCTTTAAGTCATATCTCAAATTTTTTGAGTATTTTTTTATTGTTTAGTCTATTTACCAATTTTTTTGTCCCAATATTTATGGTGGTCCCCATCAAATTATCTATCCATTTATACAATCCAATAATTGTGGGTTTCCTTCCATTAACATTAGAAAAAACTAATCGCTAGCAGTAATTCCATTCCAATCACTAATGCTTGGTGATTAGTGCACATTATCTTCTCTTTAGTATAATGACTTTAAAAAATATAACTTTTCTATTTTCAAGGAAATATTTCTTCACCTCTTCATCATGGTTAAGTGAACTCATGAAAATTATGAACTACCAACACCTTCTCAAGGATTTGATTAGACTTAGAAATATCACCCTTCCTTCTACCTCATTGTATCCTCTAGATCCATGAATGAATCTTGAGAACAAGAATTGTATGAATCTCCATAGCTATAAAAACACAAACCATTAGGTCCCACCTGGTCGGTGGAAGGTTGGGTATCCACAAACCAATTCCCTCCTCTAATAGGCCAAGGGTTGATGATAAGTGAGGAGAAGGCATCACATAAATTGGGGGACAATAATTAGTGAACCTATACACACACACCCAACATTCTCTATAAAACAGTGCATGCGAATAAAAAATATGGGTTGTAACATGTAGAGTAAAAAAAATACTTTTCATAACAACTAGGTAATATATCAGAGTATGGGATAATAAATGAAAATATTACTGGTGAATAAATACACGCCTAAGTTGAAATGAAGTCATAACCAGAAAAAAAACCTGTATAAGAAATGTGAAGCAAGCCATGTGGCTTATCTCTAAGACCAAACACCATACATGGTTTATTCACCAGAGTATCCTATGTTCTACCAAAATCACCACTAATCTATTTTTCATCATCATAAGATACATAACATGTTGGAAAATCTCATAGAGGGGTGAGTATATACATACCCAGTTGGACGCCATGAAAACTATAGGGGCAACATAAGATATTATAAAAGTATTCATATCAACCCAAAGAAAGAGGGAAATGAAACCTGAAAACACATATATATACTCATATAATAAACCCAAATGAGCAAGAAAGTGGATTTATATCTCACATCCTAATAAAGGTTGATGAGTCTGATAAAAACTCCAAAGGATCCATCTCTAATGCCTAGAATATCATGTACCCATACAGGTAACCGAATTGAATTCCCACACATTTACATTATGTCACACAATCTATGGAAAAAACCTCCATATGGGGTCCAAATCCCTAGTGCACAGGGGTGTGAAACTTAGTAGATAGAGGAACCACACCCTAGTCTACTAAGGGGATTCCACTTAGTAGGTAGAGGACATACAACCTAGCATATTAGAATGGTTCCTCTCAGTAGGTAGATGACCCGCACCCTAGTGTGCTAGGAGCACCACTCAGTAGGTAGATGACAATTTCTCTAGTACATCAGGTGCTCAAATTCACTAGGTAGAGGAACGAATCCGTAGTGCTTCAGGGGGAACCACTCAGTAATTAGAGGACCCTTTTCTTGATTCCATGGGGGGTAATATGCAGGTATAAGACCCACACCCTAGTCTTTTAAGGGGTTTGACTTATTATATAGAGGACCCAAGCCCTAGTCTATCAGGGGATACCTCTAAATAATTAGGGGACCCACACCCTGAGGCCATTGGGGGTTTCACTTATACAAGTGTATGGAGTATGTGGAAACCACATAATGATGTAATAGTGGGGTTTGAAACCCCAAACTCTCTCTCATGTTCTTTATTGATCAATTGAAATTGTCAAGCATCACCTAAACAAGTTTCATGATAGGAAAATTCCATGTTGTATTAAAAAAGACACTATAAAGGATACCATTTCATTCCACATGGAAAACTGGTCAGGAGAGGCTACTCATTGGACAAAATGTGATTCTAGATGAAAGAGATATTCATGGTGGATTTTTTTCACAAGGGTACACAACATGTATAGGGTACACAAGGTATGTGGCCCCAAATTGATATTTTTTCGTGTTCTCTTATGGATATAGATCAGAAGACATTTCACCATACGTAGTGTGTACGGTGGTCTACACATTATGTCTCACCCACTCCAGGCCTACCTGTTTGTTCCTTACTATGCACATGGTTGTCAAGTTGTTCCCATGTACCTGGCCATGCCTCGGTACTAGTCTATGCCTATGTACTCCTAGAGTACATGGAATGTACTCTTGCATAGGGGAATGGGAGTGTGTCTAATAGAACAATAATTGGACTCTCAGAAAGTATCACATGGATTGTGGGCATGGCCCCACAATGTGTGTTCCTTGACTTCCCTAAAACCTTATCCACTGTAGCTAGGTAGGGCTAAACTATGTGTGTTCTTTAGATACACATCATGTATTCATGTTTGAGAATGAAATATCATATCTGTTGAACCCTCGGTGAGATGGTCATTTTAATAACCAGAAATCATTGTTATACTTGTTTATAAGTCAATTTAGTCAATTATTTATTCTATTCAAAATGTAAAGATGTTTATTTTGGACTATTTATGGTTTAATATTGACCTGCAGATGTTCTAAATTGAATAGATACTTTGTGAGAATATCATGTTTGTGACTCACCGTTAGTTATTTTCTTGAGTCACTGTTAGTTAAAGGCAATGAGAACGGTTGCACCGATGAGAATGATTGCATCGATGAGAATGGTCACACCGATGAAAACTGTCGCACTGATGAGAACCGTCACACCGATGAGAATAGTCGCACCAATGAGAATGGTAACACCAATGAGAACCATCACACTGATGAGAACGGTCACACCGATGAGAACAATCGCACCGATGAAAATGGTCTCACCGATGAGAATGGTTATACCGATGCTAATGTTGATCATGTGAACTACCGATGCCGATTCTAATAAAATGACCTACATATATCGATGAAAATTCAAACGACTTACCGATCTCATGACTCACTGATAGTCATGAAAACTGTTTGAATTTCAATTAAATCTTATTTAATTCCAACAGTCATATTTTATTAAGATTAATGCACCAGCTATTAATTAATGTTGGCTGTTGGATGTCAGGAAACCGTACCACATACCTGTAAAAAGGAAATCATTTCCATTACCGAAACTCAAGTTATAAAAGAAAGATCAAGCTAATGAAGAAAAAATAGAGGAATAAACGTGCAAGTGTGTTATACCTGAAGTGTAAATCATAAAGAAGAACACATGAAGAACTCAAAGAACATTCATACAAATCGATCAGAAGTTATCAAAGAAGGAGCTAAAGTGTTACAAAGAACACTCTCTGACTCAAGATGGGCATCTACACTGGAAGTGAAGGAACAAAAAACGACACTCTATTTTCAAAGAATAAAACAACTGGTGGATTTAGAAGCATTTCTATTTAAACAAAAGGAGTCTGGAGCAGCACTTCAAATCACTAGAGAATTCTAAACTCATATCTACTCTATTTCAGTGATTATTCTACTTACTTTTGAGTAGTGTGTGTATTATGTATATTTCATACACAAACTGACTCCTGTGCTAAACTGGAGGATTTTTAAATCCTCACATAAAACTTCTATAACTCTCTTGTATCCCACTGTGGATAGTGGTAGAGGTTAAGTAGAACCTGGACAGCATGTGTACTGTTGTTTTTGTTTTCCCAAGATAAAACCGTGGTAGTGGTCATAGGACTTGGACAGTCTTTGTACTGTTGTTTACCCCGATATAGGGTGTGGATCATAGTTTATGTAAACTGTTTGAGAGGACTATGTCTTGTCTTGAGATTGAATCACTTGTTTTAAACTGTTGTGCTTCTTACCTTTGTTAAAACTATTTTTAATATTCCGCAGCTTAGTTCGTTAAATTCAAATCTATTTTTAAAGTAACTATGATAGTTAAACTAGAAAGTGTTTGTATTTACTGTAAATCATTAGGTTAGTTTCAAAATATGATCTAATCTTTATATTTTATTAACTGAGAACGAATCAATCTCTTGATAACCTAACTGAACATTTTATGTATAACAAATACACTATAGTTTAGATTGCTATTTCTAATTGGGGATTTTCAAGAAAAATCTTTTTAATAGAAATTTTAATTGCAACTCAATTAACCCCCCCCCCCCTCTTGAGTATCCACTCCGACCAACATTTGGTATCAGAGGCTATTTGTTTTTAAAACGGATTTTTGAACACTCTGTTTTTCAAAAGTGATTTTAGTTGTATCTTAAAGATCAAAAAATTCTAATAGTTCTAAATTTTATCTCTTTAAATTTACTTGCTAAAATCAAATTATGGATAATAGACTAGAAGGTGCTGCTACCAACAGTGCACCTTTCTTTAATGGTGTTAATTTTGCCCAATGGGAACTGAAAATGAAAATTCATTTAGAAAGTATGGGATTCGATATTTGGACTGCTATAGAGACTCTATATAACATTCCTGAAATTGAAAGAAGTACATTGGATGAACCTACTAAAACATCTTACAACAATAATTATAAAGCAATGAGTTCTTTTTTACTATCCTTTAGGCGATGAAGAATTTAATCGAATATCTTCTTGTAAAACTGCATAGGAAATTTGGGATACCATGGGTGTTTCTAATGAGGGAACAACCAATGTTAAAGAAATGAGGTTGAAAAGTTACACTATTAAATATGAAAACTTTAAAATGAATCCTGATGAACCTATTTCTGACATGTATCTCAGGTTCAACGAAATTGTAAATACAATGAGCTCACTTGGAAAAGTTGTTCCTACAAAAGAGAAAATAATGAGGATACTAAGATGTCTTCCTGATAGATGGAGAGGCACATCAGTTTTAATTAGAGAATCTTGTGATATTGGTGCTTTAACTATTAATAAGATGATTGGAAAGTCAATGATATATGAAGAAGAACTTAAAGTGAATAAGGAAAAATATGATGAACCAAGAAATAAATCCATTGCCTTCAAGACTTCTACTTCAAAACTTAAGGACAAGGGAAAACTTCAATGTGAAAGTGATTGCTCAAGATATGAGGAAGGTACATCAGACAATGATTTTGAGATGGCTTAGAAATCTAGACGATTTAATAAGATTTATATAAAGAAGAAATTTTTTCAGAAAATCAAATTACAAGGGGAAATATGACAACAAAGGTGATTGGATGAACGATTGGAAAAGGACTGACAAGGGTAATGATATTGTCTACTATGAATGCAAAAGGAAAGAACATGTAAAATTAGATTGTCCAAAGTTAAAATTCAAGTAGAAATATGACTATAAGGACAAAAAATATAAGAAATCTATGAAATCAACTTGGGGTGATTCATAAGATAGTTCAAGTGATTCTGATTCCACCCATGATGAAAAATATCAAAAATCTAATATGAGTTTCATGACTGACACATCTGAGGTAACACTGGATACTCCTGCTTTAAATTCTTATTATTCTCGAGTTGATTATGATTCTAAATCTGAAAATATGACTTGTGAAGAGTTATTTGAATATTGTAATATGATAGAAGATACCTGCAATGAGCTAAAGGATATGTATAAGTCCTTGAAGAAATAGAAAGCTTTGACCAGCTCTGTTAAATCTGCACTTGATATAAAAAAGGAAAAGAATGCTCAATTACAAAAGGAAAATAATGATCTTAAATTTCCTAATGAGCAATTAATGAAGGACTTAGAGAAATTCACAAATGGAAAAGATACACTTACAAAAAAAGTGGCACAAAAAGATACCACTATAATAGGCTATTAGCCTAGACAAAGACAAATTACTAAAAATAGATTTATTCTTAAATCTGGAGAGAATGTTGCTGGTTCTAGTTATAAAAATTCATATTCTTCATCTAGTTGTTCACATGGTTATAGATCAAGAAAAGAATATTTTTTAATATCTTTTTAATCTATTGATTACATGATACCCATTAGACAAACTTGGGTACCAAAAGTTTTTCTTTCTAACCTGTCTGGACCCAAGAAAATCTGGGTACCAAAATCATTTTCTGTTTAAACCCATTTTGTAAGAGACTTGCTTGAAGAGTTCTTATAAGAATACATGGTACGTGGACAATGTATATTCAAGACATATGATAGGACACCTCTTATGTTTTAAGTGCTTAGTCATGTTTGATGGAGGACATTTCACCTTTGGTGATAATTCAAAAGGTAAAATCATCGGCTTAGTCCATATTGGAAACACAAATTCAATTGTAATTTATAAATTTTTACTTACTGATGGTTTAAAATACAACCTATTAAGTATTTATCAGTTGTGTGATGACGGTTTCAATGTTAAATATGAAAATTATGCTTGAAATGTTTTTGAATTTAAAAAAGCTTCGGCATTTACTACCTTGAGAAATGAAAATGATTATGCAGTTGATTTGAAATCTTTAGCTGAACAGAACATCACTTACTTAAATGATTTTCATAAAGAGTCTTGGCTATGGCACATAATTTTAGGACACTGCAATGTTCACTCACTTAGTAAACTGACTAGGAAAAACTTAGTTATATACCTAACTCAACTTGAATTCCCAGCTGATAAAGTTTGTAATCCCTGTCAAAATGGAAAGCAACATAAAATTTCTTTTAAGTCAAAGAAATAATTTTATACTTCTCAACCTCTTGAGTTGGTTCCCATGTACTTGTTTGTAACTTTTAGAGTTTCTAGTTTAAATGGGGAGAACAATGTCTATGTCTTAGTAGATGACTTTTCTAGATAAATTTGGGTATACTTTCTTGCTCACAAAAGTGAAGCTTGTTCCTATTTTATTAAATACTCCATGTCTGTAGAAAACCTATGTGGTCTTAAGATTAAGACTTTGAGAAGTGATCATGGACGTGAGTTTGAAAATAATGAGTTTGAATCATACTGCTCACACAATGGCTATAATCACAATTTAACTGCCCCCTAGGACACCTCAACAGAATGGTGTAGTAGAAAGAAGAAATAGAACCCTTCAGAAAATTGCAAGAACTATGTTCAATGAATATGACTTACCTGTTTATTTTTGGGCTGAAGGTGTCAATACATCTTGTTATATTATAAATAGATTCTTGATTAGACCTATTCTTAAATATACTCCTTATGAACAATGGAATAATAGGAAGACTAAAGTTAGATACTTCAGAGTTTTTGGTTGCAAAGTCTTTATTCTCAACACCAAGGACAATCTTGATAAATTTGCATCCAAGAGTGATGAAGGAATCTTTTTAGGATATTCAATTACTAGAAAAGCCTATAGCATTTTTAATAAGATAACCAAATGTGTGGAAGAATATGTTCACATAAAATTTGATGAAACTGACCCACATTAACCTAAGACCCCTCTTGAAAACCTTGAAGAAGATTTGTCAATTCCAAATCTTAATAACAAAAATAGTGACCCTGTTTTCAAGACAACCATTTTTGAAAACACACCAGAACCTGCTTCTAATAAACCCAAACATAGAGAAGAACCTGAGATTTCTAGTCCAACTTTTACTAGATCAACTAGAATTGTAAAGAATCATCATTTAGATGCTGTTGTTGGTAATCTTGATATAGGGACATAGACTATATATTCTCTATGAAACCAGGTTGAACATCAAGCCTTTATTTCATAGATAGAACCTAAAAATATCAATGATTCAATCAATGATGAATTTTGAGTAATAGCTATGCAAGAAGAGTTAAATCAATTTTTAAGAAACAAGGTCTGGGAATTAGTAGAAATACCTATGGACACCTTGACCATAGGTACTAAATGGCTATTCAGAAATAAATTTGATGAATATAGAAATATCATTAGAAACAAAGCTAGATTATTTGAACAATGTTACAATTAAGAAGAAGGAATAGACTATGAAGAAACCTTTTCACCAGTAGCTAGATTAGAAGCTATTAGGATTCTACTTGCCTATGCTCCCCATATGAATTTCAAGTTATATTAAATGGATGTTAAAAGTGATTTTCTAAATGGTTTTATAATTGAAGATGTTTTTGTTAAAAAACCTCCTATATTTATAAACACACATTTTCAAAATCATGTTTTTATACATTCTAATGCTTTATATGGTTTAAAATAGGCTCCAAGAGCTTGGTATGATATACTAACAAATTTTCTAATCTCAAAAGGTTTTACAAAAGGAATTGCAGATCCCACTATTTTCATTAAAATAATTACTAAAGATATATTTATTGTAAAAATCTATATTGATGATATTATCATTGGATCTTATAAACATTCTTTACGTACTGAATTTTCAAAGATTATGCAAAATGAATTTGAAATGAGTTTAATGGGAGAACTCAAGTATTTTCATGTTTTTCAAAATTTCCAAAAGAAAGATGGTATTATTTTAAATCAAAGTAAATATACAAAGGATCTTTTAAAATGTTTTTGTTTCGATAGTAATAAAGGAAGTGACACACCTATGAGTTCCACCTGTAAGTTGGATGATGATGATGAAACTGGGAAACCGGTTGATCAAACCAATTATAGAGGTATGATTGGATGTTTACTTTATCTTACATCTAGTCGACCAAATATTATGTTTAGTGTATCCATGTGTTCAATATTTCAAGATAATCCTAAAGAATCTCATTTAATTACTGTTAAAAGGATCTTAAAATATCTTAAATATACTACTAACATATGATTATTTTATCCAAAAGGACAATCCTTTGACTTAATAAGTTATTCAGATGTTGACTTTGTTGGTTTCAAGTTAAATAGGAAGAGCACGTCTAGAACATGTCATATTTTGGGAATGTACCAGGTATCTTGGTGTAGTAAGAAACATAACTCTATTGCATTTTCTACTGCTGAAGTAGAATACATTGCTGCTGGTAGTAGTTGTGCATAGATTCTGTGGATGAAACACACTTTGTTGGACTATTAATATCAATTTAGACATGTGTCTATAAATTGTGATAACACTAGTGCTATTAACATCTCTAAGAACCCTGTGTATCACTCTAGTACCAAACACATTGATGGAAGACATCACTTATTATGAGATCATTATAAAAAGGGTGATATTTCTCTGGAATTTATTGACTCTGAACATCAATTAGCTGATATCTTCACCAAACCATTAAGCTCAGAAAGGTTAGATTTTATTAAATAAGAGATTGGTATGATTAATCAATGAAACCGATCAGTGAAACCAATCAGTGAAACCGATTAGTGAAACTGATTAGTGAAACTGATGAGTGAAACCGATCAGTGAAACCGATCAGTGAAATCGATTAGTGAAACCGATCAGTGGAACCAATCTTTACTACCATTTTAATTATACAGTATATGGAACTATTACTGTTTGTCCAAATGACGTTGTTTTACCTAATCGTTATTATTGTTTATTATTTTAACCCTAAATGATAAAATTTATGACGCGTGGCTGTTTCATTCTCTAAAAACTGTTGACCTTCCATCTCCCACCGAAGTCTACTTTTTCGGAATCCCGAACCCTTTTGAACCCCTCCAACCTCTCAAACTTCTTGAATCTCCAAATGGAAATGAAAAAGAGGCAAATCATGGAATCTTAAGGTTCCCCTCTTGTGAAATGTGCTCAAGGAGAATCTTGGAGCATGACTCAAAGGTCAGTGAACCCGGAGTTGGAAACATGGGTGGTCATCACAGAAAAGGAAGTGAGTTCTGAATGGCTGTTATCCAGTAAGTATGCACTATTAAAAGTATTGGAGATTCAAGTTTGGAAAGATCGGTTCTGTGACAATAACCGAGTCTACTACCCAAAGCTAGTGTATGAGTTTTATCTGAACATAACTATTGTAATGGATGGAGCCTAAGCTGTGATATTTACTTCAGTGATCAAAGGTAAGAAGATAATTTTTTCATCGATGCAATGGGATAAATGTTTGGTAGTACCACATAATGGTAGATATGAGGATTACACAGGTTATATTCCTCCTACCACTGAATATTTTTCTTATGAGCTTGCTCTGGAGATGTTGATTGGCAAGTCTGAAACCAGAAGAATAACCACTGCTGAGTTAGATGGAGAAAGTAGAATCTTGTTTAAACTTATTCAGCACCAAATCTCTCTTAGAAAAGGTGATTTTTCTACTGTAAGGTATCAAGATGTGTTCTTGATATTTTTATTTGCTGAATGGTGAGAAGATCAACTTGTGTAGATATATTACTATTCATATTGTTGAGATGGTAAAGCCATCCAATAAGGTTACAAACTTCCTCTATTATAAGCCATTATATGTCGTACTAAATTTTTTGGGGGTGTGATGAATATGTACATGAGTTTATCTCATCTAGTAGTATCTTTTTTATTACCATGAATATCAGAAAAAGAATGAAAATTAATTGGAATCCATGGAAGAAGTCATGGGATGCTGATGAGGATAAGTTGTATGACTCCTTTAATCCGTCTGATCACTCTAAGAGACAAAAGGGGATGCGAGATCCTGATTTAAAACCTGATAAATAAGTTATCTACTTTGATGAAGAAGGAGAAATAGAAGTTCCTAATGAAACTGGAGAGTCCAGTAAGAAAAGTACAAGGGAAGCTGAAGCTGATGATGATGCAGATACTAAAAAGAAACCTGAGTCACCTCTTGACGACATGAGTGATCCTGAGATAGTAACTCCTATGAAAAAAAGAATGGAATTTGGACCAGCTAGTCCACCTCTTAATTTAAAGGAGTCAGAACCCCTTCTAGCTGATAAAGAAGAAGCTGATACTGAAGTATCAAATTCTGAGCAGTATAAATCCAGTAGAAAAGATAGTACCAATGAAACCATAGTAAACAATAATGAATATGGCGATGATGATGATGGTGATGATGGTGATAATGATTATACTAATGAAGTTGGTGATAATGATTATGATTTGAGTGGTCGACCAGTGGATGGCCATAATGTAATCTAAGCCGATCCACAACCTCATCTAGATGAGAAGGAAACTGACCCTGAGGCTGAAAGGACAATGTAGACAGAGATTGATGTAGGTGAGGAAGTCTCAAATGAAAATTCTGGAAAAGCTATTTTTGTAAAGCCGCAGTATACCTCTTGTAAAGCTACATGGGTGGAACGCCCAGTTTTTGCGGTTCTTGGATTGGATTATTCATAGGAAGAGGAAGAAGAAGTGTATATTTCAATGGCAATCCATTCAATTAAGGCTAGACCAATTTCTGAGAATGTGCATGTGACAGCAGAAAGACATGGTCCTTTAGTTTATTGATCTGATTTGCATAGATTTAAATATGAGTTTCTCCACGCAGTTAGAGAGATAGTGAAAGAGGAATTTTCTAATGCTCCTTATCTTTCTCCTATGAATTTATGTGAGGCTTCTATGGATGCTTTAACACACATAGTGGTAAGTATTATTATGCCGGACCTGTTCAATAATGGTGATATGAATGGTAGGCATGTTACCTCTCTGAATAAAGTACTCAAGGATTTGAGCAGTGGATTAGTATCTCTATCCGGTGAATTTAGATCAACCATCCCTAGCATGTGGAAGTTTGATGAAATTTGATAGAACACCTAAAGAAATATGATTTGAGAATGTTGAGGGTTGAGATAACTCAAATTGTTTCTCATGCTAGCTCCTCAAAAGTGACCATGATTATTGGACATGAGATAAATTCTTTAAAAGATGTTATAAAAGAAGATTTAGTAGCTCTTGGGAAGATTCTGGATTTGGACTCTTTGAAAAAGATGAAAGAAAACATCGATCATATTCACAAGATGGTAATGCTTTATTCAACTGATGCTACTAAGGCTCAGAAGGAGATCAAAGAAAAAGTATATCACTATTTTTCTAAAATCTACATCAAGAATGAGTTGAACCATTAGTTTAAAGTCCTGGAAAAGAATTTGATGCTTCCTCCAGTCACTGAAGCCTTTAAGGATCAGGTCCATTAGTTGAAACCTTGTACTCCCACTCTAGAGAGTTTTATGTAGAACAAAGATGATTTTGAGAAGGCCAATAAATATGGTGGTCAAGTCATTCAGGATTTTATCAATATACTGAAACCATATCTTCATGTGCAAGCTAAGTCAATAGTTTTTCCTACTGCTGAGCCTCTCAGTCAATCTAGTGTTTCTCCTAGTCTGTTATTAGTTTCTCAGTCTCTCTCTAATATTCATACAGTCATTCAGCAGTTTCCTTCAGGATGATCTTCTACTCAACCGAATGTGACCTTAGAAACCACTATGTTACTAGCCCAAGTAGTGCTACCTCTTCTCTCCATTCAGCCAGATCAGCCTTCCACCAAACCACCCTCTGGCCCATTTGTTCCTCCATCTGAAAAAGTGGAAGCTCTTATGTACCCCATGAAGTAGTTGTGCCTGTCATTTTTGATAGGGTATCTTTTTTTTTTTGTACCTTTTTCAATGGTTGTTTTAATGGATCCTTCTTCTTTTTACTATATATGCTCTATTTTTTTTCTTCTTTTTGATAATCCCAAATGGGGTGAAATTATGCCTACTACTTATATAAAAAAAGGGGGAGAAATGATGACTACTACTTATATAATTGAATTCATAGATAAAAGAGAAGAAATGACTTTTTATATATTCTGTTTACATAGGGGGAGCATACTGAATGTTATATCCTCTCCTACCTCTTCTTTTATGCCATAGTTTTCTGATTTTCAAAAAGGGGGAGATTGTTGAACCCTGTATGAGATGGTTATTTTAATAATCACAAATCATTTTTATCTTTTTTTATAAGTCAATTTAGTCAATTATTCATTATGTTCTAAATGTGTTTATATATGTTTAATCATGTCTACAGATGTTTATTTATGAAAATTTATGGTTTACTATTGACTTAGAGATGTTCTGAATTTAATAGATACTTTGTGTTTATTTCATGTTTGTGACTCACCATTAGTTATTTTCTTAAGTCACTGTTAGTTAAATGTGATGAGAATGGTCTCACTGATGAGAACGGTCGCACTGATGAGAACGGTCACACCGATGAGAACGATTGTACCGATGAAAACCGTCGCACCGATGAGAACCGTCACACCTATGAGAACGGTCGCACCGATGAGAATGGTCACACCAATGAGAACCATCGCACCGATGAGAACGGTCACACCAACGAGAACCGTCGCACCTATGAGAATGGTCGCATCGATGAGAATGATCCTACTGATGTTGATGCTGAACATGTGAACTACCGATGTCGATGCTGATAACATGACCTACCAATACCGATGCAAATTCAAATGACATACCAATATCATGACTCACTGATAGTCATGAAAATGGTTTGAATTTCTATTAACTCTTATTTAATTCCAATGATAATATTTTCTTAGTTTAATGCACTTGCTATTATTTAATGTTGGTTGTTGGATGTCAGGAAACCGTACCTCGTACCTATAAAAAGGAAATCATTATTACTACTGGAACTCAAGGTATAAAAGAAAGATCAAGCTAATGAAGAAAAGAGAGAGGAATACATGTGAAAGTGTGTGACACCTGAAGTGAAAATCATAAAGAAGAACACTAGAAGAACTCAAAGAACATTCATACACATAGAGCAGAAGTTCATAAACCAGAAGCTAAAGTGTTAAAAAGAACACTCTCAAACTCAAGATAAACATCTACACTGGAAGTGATGGAACAAAAACGACACTCTTTTTTCAAAGAAAAAAACCAGTGGAGGATTCAGAATCATTTCTATTTAAACAAAAGGAGTCCAGAGATACACTTCAAATCATTAGAGCATTCTAAACTCATATCTACTCTCTTTCAGTGATTCTTCTACTTAAATTTTAGCAGTGTGTGTAATATTTATATTTCACACACACACTGACTCCTGTGCTAATCTAGAAGATTTATAAATACTCACAATAAACATATATAACTCCGTTGTATCTAAATTTGGATAGTGGTAGAGGTCATGTAGAACCTGGACAGCCTGTGTGCTGTTGTTTTTGTTTTCCCACGAAAGAATTGTGGTAGAGGTCATAGGACCTGGATAGTCTTTGTACTGTTGATTACCCCAATCCAGGGTGTGGATCATAGTTTATATAAACTGTTTGAGAGGACTAAGTCTCAACTTGAGACTGAACCTCTTGTTTTAAACTGTTGTGCTTCTTACCTTTGTTAAAACTATATTGAATATTCTGATGCTATGTTCTTTAAATTTAAATCTATTTTTAAAGTAACTCTGATAGTTAAACTATCAAGTGTTTTTATTTACTGTAAATAATTAGTTTAGATTCAAAATCAGATATAATCTTCAGATTAGATTAACTAAGAACTAATCAGTCTCTTGAGAACTAATCAATTTCTTGAGAACATAACTGAAGCTTTGTTGTATTATAAATTCACTATAGATTAGCTTGTTATTTCAATTTGGGGGACTTTCAAGATAAATATTTTTAACAAAAATTTTAATTGGAACTCAATTCACCCCACCCTCTTGAGTATCCACTCCGCCCAACAATATCTTCTAGTGGTTATACATATTCATGCCTTCCACAAAAAATACTAATATTTGACAACTCAAATCCTATATAGTTTTCCTCAGGCGGTCGATTTCGGACCTCTGGTGGATGGAAAATATAAAATGATCATTTTTAGGAAACTCGCATGCCCCATAATGTCATCTGCTACTTGATCCCATAGTCATACTAGATCCAAGATCCCGGAAGCCCCAACCATAACCCATAATCCTTCCCAACCCATTTTTTGATTTTCCATTAAATTATTGTATGCACAACTTCCCCAAATCTATTGTGTAAAGCCCCGATCCTAGATACTCAGAGTCGGTGCATTATTTCATAACATTGGCATGATCACAAGAAATATCAAGTCTCGAAAGACAGATTTGTTGAGTAGCCTCGGAAACACTAGATATATTCATAATTCTTACATTACATCATAAGGTAAAAAACTACAACAACATCTTTTCTTCGTATCCCCTCATACTATCCCAGTAGGTCATTCATAAATTACTTTTTCATATCTTGGGAAAAATAAAACATTGAAAGGGGTGAGCTCAGATGCTCAGTAAGGATAACAATATAGCAGATGCTTTCATAGATAAGAATAAACACTTAAGGAAATGTATGAATAAAAAAGCCTTTTAAACTTGAACTTCAAAATAATATGGCAATGATAAAATGAAATAATTCCATTTACTTACTCATATGGATATTATACTAGTCTAATAATCACACGCAATATTAATAACCACATTCATAAAGATAGAATGAATAATGTCATACTATCATAACCACGTAGCCAAGGCCTCATGCCAAGACTACAAATAAGATTTTGTCAAGGCCTCATGCCAAGACACTAGTTTGTCTCATGAGACCTACTGATGCATCGAGGAGCTATATCGGGATCCACCCATCACTTACTAAGTCCAATGCATTCCTCATATTAAAAGTTTTAAATATGACATAAACATTCATATTAAACTAGCATACAAAATGTCAACACTTAATCGACAAACCATGAATGGTATTAAAATATCACATCCACAGTCAAACATAACTAATTCGATACAATATGGAAGATTGTATTGTATCAGATTAATCTCAATAAATAATAATGAATGATATTGACATAGATGAAAATAATCTTCAAAACTATTAGAGAGAAATATCACCCTTCTTCTTGAAATCATTTAAAAGTCACACTATTTTTCAAGAATCCATTTAAAATAGATTTTTGAATCAAAGTGTCCCATACCACTTTGAATCTTTTAAAAGGAGTTTTAATTTTAAAACATTAATGTCCATATAAATAAATCCTTAAAACTATTTTTTAAAACATGGACATTAATGAGAAATATTTAGAAGAGTAAGTCTTTAAAACATTTAAAATTGGTATTTTAGTTAGAGTTTCTAAAAAAAAGAGAGACACTTGAATACAAATAATTGAGGTAATAAAAACATTGTAATATCATGATAATAAAGGGATTCATGATATAGTATTTCAAAGTACATTATATACACCACATAAAAGTGATTTGGTGTATAACAACAAAGAAGTCTTAATGGAATATAAATTGAGATGAAATCTCTCATAAAGGCTGTATCCTTAGGTAAAGGACAAATCAACGACATAATTATGTGTGAAAAATATAAATACACTAAATATGATTGGATAATCAGTGTAAAATAATCAAAATACAATCACACTTATTTGTGTAAAAACAACACCAATGAATTGGATGTTTATCTCAACAAATCGAGATTGAGTAAAAATTACTCTTATCAAGTTCATACCGATGACTTGAGAATTTATCAATGGAGTGATTATGTGTATAAAAATTATATCCACAGAAAGGGGAGTGGAAATTATTACATAATCAAATGAATAGTGATTCCACACATAATATTGGAGTAATATAATCAATGAAGTATGCATAAAGCCGAATGAGTGGAAATTGAAATTTCAAATTCCCTTATCGATTAGGTAACTTAAGAAACATACAACCACGAAAAAAGGATCATACAATGATGATGTAAATACCCATAAATTAAATTATATTACACAATGAATACAATCATGGGAAATACAAATACACCACATGCAATAAATAAGTGGTGAACAATGGAATTCTCACCAAATTAAGAGTGTGATAAGAAACCCCTTACCTTGTACTTTTCCTTGGTTGGGGGTAGGTTAACCTCATTTATAATGGTGAAATAATTGTTATTAAATTATACAATAATCATATACATTATTATGATATCATATATGATCTTTTAACATTGCTTTGTTAATAATATCTTAATATTATTGTCATATTGGGTGTAAACATACTCATTTTCTTTTATATGTTTTATTATGTAAGACATGTTTGTTATGGATAGGTTGTATCTTATTCATATATAGAATGATATTAAGTACTTAAAAATTATTATTAATCTTTAAATGAGAATTAGACTTGAATAGATACGACGGAGAATGAATCTCATTGCGTTCGTGGAGACGGTAGTCTGAACGTACGCACAAGCGACAATATCATTCTTTGGATATTAAAATAATATTTAATTTGATGGTATATCATATATACTGAATCATTATCATGTTATATTTATTATTTACATGAATTACACATCATTATTATAACCATCAAAATAATAAGGTTTTGAATAACAATTACACAACAACGTGGAGACGGTAAGCCGTACGTACGCACATATGGTGACATGTCATTCAAAGGATGGATAGAATACTGAATTATGGTTATACCATGTTTATAATAACATAATATTATATATAATATACTGGAGTTATTATTTTATAATTATAATTACAAATAAAGAATAAGTGGAAGACAAAAGGAACTTGAAAAGGGGTGGTGAAATCATTACCTCTTTTTCGGGTTCTTCCTTTTGATTTGATCAAAAGGGATCCTTAGGCTGGATTTATGATCAAACTAAGGCCTCTAGGTTGTAGTAAGGGAAGTTGAGAGAGAATTTGGGCAGGGTTTGGCCGAGCCAAAGGGCTTTGAATATGTGAGTTAGTGAGAAGGGGGAGTGCTCTTTTATAAGAGGGGTGAGGGGCACCTTTGGAAAAGCTAGAAATATTATTTTATATTAAATTCATATTCGTTTTCTAATGGATACAAAGTGGATTATTTAAAGTTTAAGGTTGGTATGGGTCTAAAACCACCCAACCAAAATAATTTATACAGGTTTGGGTTACTATATTAACCTTATCGTTTAGTTTTAACTCATAGTTAATTTGTTTGACACTTACCATGTCAATTTGTAATTTTATATTATATAGTTAATAAAATTACTATATACCTTCAAGAGACCCCCAAGTGTTACATTAATGATACACCTATCATTATATAAGTATCTTGGCCGAACATTATACTTTTATGAATTTAATATCAATTAATAATATAATATTTGTTTTAAAAACTCTTTTATGCCACTTTTGACACTATTTGGAAAATTGATTTTTGTGAAAATCATAACAGAATGATTACTTCTAAAAAAGTTAATTACATCATTCATAAAATGTCATATTAACCTATAAAATTAGTGTAATTCATAAAAATTCTAAAATTATATTAATTTGGGTATTTATAATATCAATTATTTTAATTTTTCACTATTATGGTAATTTATGCATCATCATTGGGTCATAAATTAATTAAATTATAAAATGTATAAAAATTATAAATAAAATAGAATTATGTAGGAAATGTTGTTATGTTTCTAATGAATATTTATAGTCTAAAATCCAACATATATAACCCTTTTTAAAAAAAATTTTTTCTAAAAGATATATGCTTATGCCAGTTTTGTATTTGTTTTAACTTAATTAAAATAAAGTGTCTCTATCACCTACAAGTGGCTCCATGAGGTCCCAAAATCGACCCAAAGATGCCCATGGTCGGACATGTATCCACCAATAATGTTAGGAAACGTTCTTGTGTAATTTAATCTTATTATTATATTATTTTTTAACCCTTATTTACTGGATTTACCCATTAACCATGGTAAATAAAATATTTACTGAAATAATTATTCAAAATGTCTAAAAATAAAAGATACTTATTTACACAATTTGGACATCCTGATTCCAAATATAGAATCCATTGTTCGAAATTCAAAACACAGAAGTGGCAAAAATTATTTTTAAATTAATTCCTGCTATTAAAACAAAAAATGTGTTTTTAAGATATAATAACTATCAAAAGAGTGATACTTGTTTATGTTCGGTTTAATTGTGAAATTATGCCCAATGACCAAAATTTTATAAAATGGTAAAAATATATTCTAAATATACTTTAAAACCACTAAAATTCATAATTTATCATTAATAATTATTTTGATTACAAAAGTTGTTTTTAATTAAAATTTAGTAATTTTCACTATTCATCAAAATATTAAAGTTATCCTAAAATTACCAAAATTTCACCCTAAGCTAATTTCAATATTACAAATCCAAAAATAAAGTCCATTTTTTAAGATAAAATGTATAAAATTTCAAAAAGTAAGTATTATTATTCATAACAGCTAGTTTGATCGGTTGTAGTGTGTGTTAGTACTCGATGTTGCGTACAACACACACCATTGCATTATTCAAAGAAAAGCGTACCATAGAAGCATGGGGTGTTACATTCTCCCCTCCTTCAATAAATTGCATCCTCTCCATTTTTAAAATTGGGCTTGGGAATATAATGGAATGTCACACATCAGAAAAAGAGTCAATAAAACAATCACTTTAAAAGAAAGAAAGAGAAGTACAAAGGTCACCCGAGATAACCTATACTAGGATTACATATAGAAAAACATGGATATCGATGATAAACTAAGATTCAAGTTATGATGGAGAGGGATAGAGAACATGATCAGGAGAAAGTTAACGATAAGAAAACCACAAACATGTGATGGGACAAACAGTCATTAGTTTCCCAGTAGGAAAATTAAATGGACAACATTTTTTTTATTTAAGTAAAATTACATAAAGATGAGGAATTCATTTATGATATTGACTAATAACATAAAGAGATAAACTTTATTTTTAAGTAGAGTTTCATTATTTTATTAATTTTTACCACTAACTCACTTTTTTTTAACTATGAGTATTCAAGAAGACATGGTCACAATGGAAGAGCTAGAATAAACTTTTATAGTAATACATGATCCACATAGGATAAAATATATATTTACCTTGTCTTTAGAGATTAATCAAAACCAAAATGGTTAGTATAATATTTGATCATCCCCGAAATGCATATTCCATTAAAGAAAGAAACAAAACACTAATCTTAATTTCTAAAATTAAACCAACAATACTCTAAACGTAAATAACTACCATTCAATAATCAATTGTCCTTAAAATCCTTCAAAATAATCCAAACTAATATTGAAACCCAAAAGATATAAGAATGTAGTCTTCCATGTTAAATTGTATATTCAAATGACATTAATTACTCTTAATGTCACATACTTAAAAGTAATTTACCTAATTATTTCCATAAATAACCCAAATCTCTATAAATACACATAAAAAAAAGATAAGAATCCACCATTACTCCTCAAATGAAATCCCATACTATTCAATTTTCCTTGGGCATATAGTGTTCGCAACAAAGTGAACAACTTCCAAAATAACATTTATCACTTAATCACCAAATCATTTTCCTATACTAAGGGTATTCATTTGATAAGACATAATATCCCTAATCAAATTATTATTGATCAATAAAATAATTTAACTAAAAATAATAGTTACACTAACCAGGGACTTCACGTAGTCGAGTGATAGGAAATAAATCCTAATCGCACTTTGGTTGTGGGTTCGATTCCCACATCGTTGTCCGACGTGACGGGTTGTCACATGGTGTGCGTGTTGTCCTTTTTCAAAAACTATATTTTATAACATTTCCAAAATGAGATAAATTCCTCAAAATAACCATAACATAATTTAACCATAAATCTTATCTCATACCTTGCATTTACATCCCAAATTATGATAACTTATAATTGCCTCAAACCCAACGATCATATAAAACCAAATGATTATTTATAACTATATCCACAAGAGAAAAGATATTTCTTCCCTAAATATCATTCTCACATGGAAAACTACAGGGTTAGAAATACAAGAGAAAATTATTCCAAAGTAAACCCATCAACATGGAGCACTAATACTTTTTAAACATTTCTCCAACCATTTATACCCACATAGCTTCTTTTTTGACCAAGAAAATATCCTATAGAATAGGGAATTCACTTCGGTAATGGCCAGGTCCCCTTCATTTACTGCAAATGACTGTAAATGGATTCTTCGGACCATTTTTTTCTTCTTCCACAGTACCCTTCATTTTTCATCAGCAATTCTTCACTTTATGTCCTTCCTTCCCGCACGTAAAGCATTTCATTGTCCCATTGAGACACTTTCCTTGGTGCCTCCTTCCATATTTCCTGCATAATGGAAATTGAGGATTCCTTTCTCCATGGCCTCTACTGCTGGATCTCCTATCATTTATCACCTTTCTCTTCTTTGTTGAGTCTGGGAATTGTTTAATATATATATTGTTGTTTATATTTTTGGAAAATTGGTTTGGAATAAAGATGATATCTTTTACGCCAATCAAAATTCCATTTTCGTTCTCATTGCCACCACCGTTCCCACCTTGTACATCATTCTCAAAGTCACTATGACTTCCTTGGAATCTAGCCATTGACTAAAACCAAAAAGCATTGTGTGAGTAAGAGTAGTCATAAAATCATTTAAAGATTTACATGTTTCCATATTCTCAATTTGAAACACTTTAGGATTACCGAGGTCATTTACTCTCATCTTATATATATAATACTTCAAATTAGTTTGTAAAGAAAATGTAAATTATCCTAAGCATATCCCCCGGGAGTGTCGTAACCAAGAGTGCAGCAAGGCCCGTTGTCGTGCACCAGTTCCCGTTCGAGTCTAGCTCAAAGCGGTGTTTTCGGGTTTTACCCCGAGGTACATATGTGCCAGTGCCGCCTCTCACTGCTCGTATACAGAAAGGCATGTATTTCTTGGAAAACTCACAAAATCTTTACAGTACAAGAATTATAGGAAGTTCATCTATACTAATCATCAAAGTTCATCTTAGGTCTACGTGCTCTACTCAGAGTTTATCTAAATATAGCTTCCAAGGTTTTTACTAATCTTCCTCTGATACCAACTGTAACACCCCGACCCTAGATACCCAGAGTCGATGCATTATTACATAACATTGTCATGATCACAAGAAATATCAAGTCTCTAAAGACTGATTATTTTAGTAGCCTTGGAAACACTAGATATATTCATAATTATTATATGACATCATAAGGTAAAAAAAACTACAACAATAAATTTTCTTCATATCTTCTCATACTATCCCTACAGGTCATTCATAAATTACTTCTTCACATCCTAGGAAAAATAAAACATTGAAGGGGGTGAGCTCAGATGCTCAGTAAGGATAACAATATAGCAGAAGCTTTCATAGATAAGCATAAACACTTAAGGTAATGTATAACTAAAACAAAAGCCTTTTAAACTTGAACTTCAGAATAATATGGAAATGATAAAATGAAATAATGCCATTTACTTACTCAGATTGATATTCTACTAGTCGAATAATCACATGAAATACCAATAACAACTTTTATAAAGATGGACTGCATAATGCCAGACTATCATAATCACGTAGCCAAGGCCTCCTGCCGAGACTACGAATAAGATTTTGTCAAGGCCTCGTGACAAGACACTAGTTTGTCTCATGAGACCTAACAATGCATCGAGGAGCTATAGCGGGCTCCTCCCATCACTTACTATGTCCAATTCATTCCTCATATGAAAAGTTTAAAATACGACATAATCATTCATATAAAACTATCATACGAAATGTCAATACTTAATCGACAAACCATGAATGGTATAAAAATAGCACATCCACAGTCAAACATAACTCATTCGATACAATATGGAAGATTTTATTGTATCAGATTAATCTCAATCAAGAATAATGAAGGATATTGACATAGATGAAAATAATCGTCAAAATTATTAGAGAGAAATATCCCCCTTTTTGATGAAATCATTTAAAAGTCACACTATTTATCAAGATGCCATTTAAAATAGATTTTTGAATCAAAGTGTACCATACCACTTTGAAACTTTTAAAATGAGTTTTAATTTTAAAACATTAATGTCTATATAAATAAATCCTTAAAACCATTTTTTAAAACATGGACTTTAATGAGAAATATTTAGAAGAGTAAGTCATTAAAACATTTAAAAATGGTATTTTAGTTAGAGTTTCTAACCAAAATAGAGACACATGAATACAAATAATTGAAGTAATCAAAACATTGTAATATCATGAGAATAATGGTATTCATGATATACTATGTCAAAGTACATTATATACACCACATAAACGTTATTTGGTGTATAACAACAAAGAAGTCTCAATGGAATGTAAATTGAGATGAAATCTCTCATAAAGGCTGTATCCTTAGTTTAAGGATAAATCAACGAAATAATTATGTGTGAACAATATAAATACACTAAATATGATTGGATATTCAGTGTAAAACAATAAAAATACATTTACACATATTCTTGTAAAAACAACACCAATGAATTGGATGTTTATCTCAACAAATCGAGATTGAGTAAAAATTACTCTTATCATGTTCATATCGATGACATGAGAATTTATCAATGGAGTGATTATGTTTATAAAAATTATATCCATATAAAGGGGAGTAGAAATTATGACATAATCAAATGAATAGTGATTCCACACATAATCTTGGAGTAATATAATCAATGAAGTATGTGTAAAGCCGGATGAGTGGAAATTGAAATGTCAAATTCCCTTATCGATTAGGTAACATAAGAAACATACAAACATGAAAAAAGTATCATAAAATGATGATGTAAATACCCATAAATTAAATTATATTACACAATGAATACAATCATGGGAAATACACCTACACCACATGCAATAAATAAGTGGTGAACAATGGAATTCTCATGAAATTAAGAGTGAGATAAGAAACCCATTACCTTGTACTTTTACTTGGTTGGGGGTACGTTAACCTCCTGTATAATGGTGAAATAATTTTTATTAAATTATAAAAGAATAATATACATTATTATGATATCATATATGATCTTTTAACATTTCTTTGTTAATAATATCTTAATATTATTGTAGTTTCGGGTGTTAACTTACTCATTTTCTTTTATATGTTTTGTTATGTAAGCCCTGTTTGTTATGGATAGGTTGTATCGTATTCATATAAAGAATGATATTAAGTCCTTAAAAATTATTATTAATCTTTAAATGAGAATTAGTCTTGAATGGATATGATGGAGAATGGATCTCATCGCGTTTGTGGAGACAGTAGTCCGTACGTACGCACGAGCGACAATATCATTCTTTTGATATTAAAATAAAATTTAATTGGATGGTATATCATATATACCAAATAATTATCATGTTATATTTATTATTTACATGAATTACCCATCATTATTATACCCATCCAAATAATAATGTTTTGAATAACAATTACACCATGACGTGGAGACGGTAAGCCGTATGTACGCACGTATGGTGACATGTCATTAATAGGATGGATAGAATACTGAAATATGGTTGTACCATGTTTATAATAACATCATAGTATATATAATATACTGTAATTATTATTTTATAATGGTAATAACAAAGAAAGAATAAGTGTAAGAAGAAAGGAACTTGAAAAAGGGTGGTGAAATCATTACCCTTTCTTTGGGTTCTTCCTTTTGATTCGATCAAAAGGGCTCCATAAAATGACTTTATGATAAAACTAAGGCCTCTAGGTTGTAGTAAGGGATGGTTAGAGATTATTTGGGAAGGTTTTTTCTCAAAAAAATGGCTTTGAATATGTGAATTAGTGATAAGGTGGAGTGCCCTTTTATAAAAGGGGTGACAGGCACCTTTGGAAAAGTTAAAAATATTAGTTTACAATAAATTAATATTCTGTTTCTAATGGCTCCAATGTGTTTTATTTAAAGGTTAAGGTGGGGATGGGTCTAAAACCACCAAAACAATAGAATATAGACAGGTTTCAGTTACTATATTAACCTTACTTTTAGTTTTAACTCTTAGTTAACTAGGTTGAAACTTACAATGTCACTTTGTAATTTTATATTATATAGTTAATAAACATACAATATACTTCCAAGACACCCCCAAGTGGTCCATTAATGATAAACCTATCATGATATAAGTCTCTTGGACTAACCATATAATTTTAGGAATTTAATATCAATTAATAATCTAACATTTGTTTTAAAAACTCTCTTATGTCAATTTTGACTCTATTTGGAAAATTGATTTTTGTGAAAATCATAACAGAATGATTACTTAGAAAACAGTTGATTAAATTATTACTAACATGTACTATTAACCTATAAAATTATTGTAATTCATAAAAAGTCTCCAATTATATTTATTTGGGTATTTATAATATCAATTATTTTAATATTTCACTATTATGGTAATTACTTCATCATCATTGGGTCATAAATAAATTAACTTATTTAATGTCTAAAAATTATAAATAAAATACCATTATGTATGAAATCTTTTTTTTCATTCTAATTAATATTTATAGTCAAAAATCCAAAACATATAACCCTTTTTAAAAAAATTTTTTGTTAAACATATATGCTTATGTCATTTTTGTATTTATTTTAACTTAATTAAAATAATGTGTCCATATCCCCCCTACAAGTGGCTCCATGGGGTCCCAAAATCGACACAAAGATTCCCATGGTCGGACATGTATCCACCAATAAGGTTAGGACACGTTTTAGGGTAATTTATTATTATTATAATATTATTTTTAACCCTTATTTACTGAATTTACCCATTAACCATGGTAAATAAAATATTTACCGAAATAATTATTCAAAATGTCTAAAAATAAAAGTTACCTATTTACACAATTTGTAGATCCTGATTCCAAATATGGAATCCATTTTTCCAAATTCAAAACAAAGAAGTGACAGAAATTAATTTAAAATTAATTCTCACTGTCAAAACAAAAAGCGTGTTTTTTAGATATAATAACTATCAAAAGATTGATACTCGTTTATGTTCGGTTTAATCGTGAAATTATGTACAATGAACAAAATTTTATTAAATGGTAAAAATATATTCTAAATATACTTTAAAACCACTCAAATTCATAATTTATCATTATTAATTATTATTTTTAAAAAAGTTGTTTTTAATTAAAATTTAGATAATTTTCATTATTCATCAAAATATGGAAGTTATCCGAAAAGTACCAAAATTTCACCCTAAGCTAATTTGGATATTACGAATCCAAAAATAAAGTCCATTTTTAATGATAAAATGTATAAAATTTCAAAAAGTAAGTATTACAATTCATAACGGCTAGTTTGATTGGTTGCAGTGTGTGTTAGAACTCGATGTTGCATACAACACACGCCATTGCATTATTCAATGAGAAGCATACCGTAGAAGCTTGGGATGGAACATGTTGGTTCAATCATCATCGAACCCGCCCACAAATATTCGACTCCTAACCCCATAGGCTAATGCTGAATAAAACGATGAAGAGTGGGGGGTGATGCACATAAAAAAAGTGAATATATCATTCTCCAATAATTCTTAACCAATGATCATAAATCATGTCTTTCAAAGGGTGATCACATGTTCTAAAAATGAATAATTATACTGGATCAATATTATCCTTAAATGGTGGGGCTCATGTGAAGAAAAATTTCATAGATCAAAAGAAGATAAAATGAATGCTTAATATTTTAATCAAAATGGGAAGAATACACAATTTTTGAGACCTACATTTAATTTGGATACATTTCTAGTGAAGAACACATTGTCTAGAAGAGGAGAAGTCTTGATGCATTCGCCACCGCTCGACCTGATCAACAATCATCCTATGATCGCAACTTTTCAATGAAGAATGCTCAAAACCTCATATAAAATCCTTAGAGTTATGAATCTAAACTTGGTGATTTTTCATTAGTGGTTATATATAGGGTATTTAGATTAGTTAATTTAATATAAAATAATAAATTTTAATATATTATTTTAATTAAATGCACCGCTAAAAAATGCCTCAACCGGATCCCCGGTGCTAATGAACCATAGGTCACTCTTAGAGTAAACCAGAAATTATAGAATCAACTATGGTATTGGACTTCCAATTTGAGGATCTACTCCAAATATATCACATTATATATATATAATATGTCTGCACCTGATTTTAATAAATTTTATATTATTACAATATCAGTTTTAGGCTCACTGGTCCTTGGAATCTCGCGTCGTCACAACACCTTGCTCTGAAAATATTCTTTAATATATATTGAATTCATAAATGGAAAATATAGGGTCCCTAAAAATGAATTAGTGAACTAAAGATATAGTATGATCCATCTTCTAGACTGAATTCCTCTATCTATTATCACCACTTCTGCAAAAGTCACATCACCCATGATGCTTCAACTGATCTTTTAATGATTGTGTTATCCAGATACCTTCATATGGTGTATAGAAATTCTAAGGCTCTATTAAAACTTCTATTAAAATCCAAATTACTACTTCTACCCATGTGATTTAGTATAGGTGAATATAGTGAACAAAATTTAGTTTCCGGAATCAAGAAATCCATGGTGCTAGTGTGGTTTTCTCCATTCAAGCTATTTCAAGTGTAACTTCCAGTGAGTGACATTATGGAACTTTCAACACTTGAAATTGATACAATTTCTCACCCAAAACCCTAACAGTCTCCCACTTTTGAATTTTTTTATATATCGAGTGCGTTAATCTCTCACTAGAAGAATATTTTCGTTCTCACACCAAATTCTAACTAGTTAGCTTTTTTTCATCATCCATCCACCATAGCCACATTGTTCTCCACATGATGCCTCTTTTCTCAGATCATACAAGCTCCCATTAAATGAAAACCACTATAGTTTTTGGGAACCATGATATTCCATTCCACTAAAACCACAAAAACCATCTTAATTCCTCCATATAAATTCTGAAAATCGATGACGCGTTGAGTTTCCACCCTCCATATTTGATGAAATTATCATTAATAAGTTGTGTTGTGTACTAAATACATGAACATAATATAATAGATTTATTACATTCCTAAAACTATACCATTGATATTTTTCAACCTCTAAGATATTTCTAATATATCTTACCTCAATTGCATCTGTGGGACCGACATATATATAGAACATCACCTTTTAAAAGTATGACATGATCGGTATGTTGAACTCCCAATAAATACTTACTTTAATGAAAAAATTGGTTTTGTGGTTCTTTTATCCCAATAATATTTTCCCCAAATCATTAAGGATACTACCTCTATCTTGAGTTACATACACTTGTCTAATTATTTTTTGATGATCATTTTCATAGAGTCAAAACCCATTTAATGAAATTTGTGCTAGGACTTGGGTCCTCCATTCTCCAGCTTCAGTGCTAACCAAATACACAAGATACGGAGATTTAATAGATGAGATAAACAAGCATATCACTTTTGGATGTCTGGAGTATCATTTTAAGGATCTAGGTCTAAATTGAATTTTAATTCACAACACAATCATTTGGTGTTCCATGCTCACCTTATTCAACTGTAGGTAGAACCATCCAATAGTATTTTGGATCTCCATCCTTGTTCAACCCTATCATCCTAAAAAAATATTTCATTCCAATTCATCATTTTCTTCGTGATTTTTTTGATGAAGTTACATTGACTTAAAACATCATACAGTGAGAGAGTCCACCGAAACATGAAATATAGCCACAAACACCGAATATTTTATCTTATGCCACTGAGCTTCAATAATACATCACATAATATATAAATTCTCATCCTTCAACCTGATTCACTCCCACCTTCTCAGGACTACCCTCCTTAAAATTAATATATTCAGTCATATAATCACTAGTATGCCACTCTCTTTTCCAATAATTGAAAACTAGCCTACACGTACCATCACTATGAATCCTCTAGTCTGACTTCTATTAGACTCTTCCGAAAACTATTCCGAATTATAGGTAATTAGGATTCGATGTAACTATGACCATTCCTCCTTTACACTTCTAATAATTTTCATGATGGTACCATCATATCTGATAGATTCTTCTAGATATGATAGTAGATCCCACTCAATAGATCTTTATCAATGAAACACTGAAATTCAACATTAGACTCAACACATGGGATCATTGAACACTTTGAAACAATTTCAATAACCCATTCAGCCATAAGATTGCTGGAACCTATGGAATTTTTATCTTTTGGGAACAAACCTTCCTATAATAGTTAAAAACTCATCAACTTTTTTTGACTCCTCTTTCTGGGACCGTGTAAAATTTTCTATGATTATAACATCTAAAATAATCCTTTTGTTTTATATCACTACCTTCCAATTTTCTTCAATAATTCCATAGGAATTATTCATTCAATAGAGTAAAAATACCTTATAGAAGTAGTATAAAGATTACCTCAAATATATATACCTTCCACCATTAAAACATCAAATTGATGCCTGGACCAACCAATGATTTCCCTTAGAAACATGAAATCCAAATTAATCAATTCATCAAAAGGGATCATTGGATTACTTCAAATGTTTCGGTAGTCTTCCACCAAGCTCTAAAATTACATATAATGAATGGAATATGTCACATGAATCATGTGGTGAAATGAACATTCGATATCCCCGCAAAAACCCTGGTTCTGAAAATATATTCTAATAACATTATTTTAGTAACTTGATATACCACTTGATTGTAAGGATCCCAATATCCGCAGACCATGCTGCATATGAGAAATTGAAAACCAGTCCCCCAAAAACAATTTTTCCATTACCTATCACCGGTGTGGAGGTACTAGGGCATGCAGTAGAAGCTGGTGGGTAGGGGATTTAAAAATTTTCATTGGAAATCGATGTAACTACATCATCGCCGGTGAAGTAAAGCCCCGACAATGTTTGAGAATCCCACATGATGAATTTTAATCACAAAACATTAACTGAAAAATATCGAGTTTAATATGATGTTGTGATCGACATATTATGATCACCAGCAATTGTTTATTGATGGATTTGAATTTGAATCCATCTAAATCATCCACATGTTCTATATAAGTAGGTGTTTACACTGATCATTGTATTATGGGAGATATCGCGATGGTCCAATGAATTATTGGACATCACAATAATCACAATATAGTTGTTCCTATGAAGCGTGGAAGAGAGATCAATTCAGTTTCATAGATCTAAAGCTCTTCCCCCTCTATAATGTTGGAGATAAGAGAAATTCTATCAATGAATGATCAATGGTTAGTTATCGCCATTAGAGCCTCCTTTTTTATAGTGAGATTCCCAAATACCAAAAAAGGGTCCCCAGCCTCGAATATTTATTACTCTCTGTAAACAAATTCTTATGACTAATTTACTAAGTTATAAATATAATTAATATTTTATCACAGAATCATAATATAATACATATATTATGTGATAAAATTGATTCATTAAACTGACTCGGTATTCCTAAATAAATATATAAATGAACCTTGAATAAAATATTACTTGTTTATAAAATATGTTTTCCTTATATTCAATTTAATCATTGGAATTATTTTAATAAATAAATTCTAAAAAAATAATCTTAAACATGAAAAATACTTATTTATTTATTCATTGGTGATCATTTATTTTCAAGCACATCTTGGTCCATGTGGTGGTGTCCACCATGTTGTATATTCTTATTCATCGGAATTAGACAGACTTTTGATTATGTTACTATGTGTGACCCTCTATGTCCTTATCTCAAAAAAATTTAATATTATCCATAGACTAAGAGAATAGTATAGCAACCCATAAAGGCACTTAAAGAGATATTAAGTAGTCTATGTAATGAGAGCCTTCCAAAAAACCTACATCATAAAATAGAATCCCGTTGTCCAATGATATCTCATAAAGATGGATGTACACCTATTTTATAGCCATTTTCATTGATTTATTCTTCATTTACATTACTAGATGGAATTACCTTGTTCTACCATGGCCATGTATTTATTGAATGTAATGACATCATAATCAACTAGGCCCAAGATAACACTGCCTCAACTCAGAAGTGACAAATTATTTCTTGATCATTAAACAAATGTTATACCATCCAAGATGCACCCCGCAAAATCTACTTGCCATGAATTTTATGTCATGGATTTCTCCTTTCATAAAAGTATTCAATCAAATGGAACACATTGAGAATGATGTCAAGGAAGTATACCAATGCACATGTTCATAAATAGGATTGACCTATGACATCTGAAACATGTGGTGTTTCTGTTGATGGGTCATCCCTCGTGATCTCATCTACTAAAGATCACTGAGATCAAGCTTCATGAGATGAAATCTCAATTCTTATGATCCCCATAACATAATATTCATACATAATCAGTTCCTAGTAGGAATAATGTATATGGACCATAGATAAGCTGTTTAAGAATAATGTGATAGTATCTCAAGGTTCTCATTATAGCCTAGGAACTACTATAACATTTTTATATGACTAATAATCTATAAAAATTACCATATAAATAGTGGATACATAATTATAAATAATGTTATGGTAAGTATACATCAATAATATCACACTATATACATGATATGTTAGTGGAAAAGTACTACATATATTGGGTCAAGGGAACCCACTATTACAACACTCCCACTTTCACTAAATCCAACTTTATAACTACCATTGTTTGCAATAACATGACAAGATCATATTTATTCTGAGTTATGGAAAGTCATGGGTCTTCTATGTCTCCTCTACATGTATATATTCAACTATCATTGGCATCACCACATTGAGTTAGACTCCCCAAGAGATGTAAACCCTGAGTCTGTGTCCTTTTGTCAACTATCTAAACAAAACATCTTAGTTAGTACTAGTAGAAGAATTATCATCATGATAATAGTTTACATACTATATGTAACACTACAAAATTTCATATTACGTTATATTCAAGAGCTTGTATTGTGCACAACCCCGACTTGGCTTGCGATACACACAAGATTGAGTTTTTGTGAAGCAACACTTTAGCGTTAAAATTAATTAAACAATAACGTATTTATTCAATGTAGTAGTATAAATCGTAATAAATAATTAATAAATGTTATTTATAATTCACTCACATAAAAAATATTTATAATGAAATGTATAATTTTAAGTAAAATAGTTATATATTTAGAAATACTATTTTATTAAAGCATATACTTTTTATGTCATTTTGTGAAAAATAATAAAATTAATTTTAGAGACTTATAGAAATTAAATTTTGTAAAATATAAATCATTTTTGAATTTGGAATATCAAAATTATATTTGGGTATATTTTTGGTATTTTTCTGAAAACATTGAATTTTTGATGAATAGAGAAAAACATTACATTATTGATAAAAACCAACATTTTCATTTAGATAACTATTATACTTTAAATGGATTTTTAAAGTCACAAAAGATAAATAATAAATATATTAACCTAAATTAGGTCATTGGGATCATTTTTATAATAGAAATAGATATAAAAATTCATTGAACTTTTTAACGACTTTTTACCCGTCTTCTTGCAACATTTAGAGATTAGCATTAAACAATATTTGACCACTTCTATGAATTGAGTATTAAAAACTATGACATAAATGGTCTTAATCAGTATGAAAAATTTGGACTAATAAGATAAAAAATAATTTTTTTTCTAATGTAACTTTTGAATTTTATTTACCATGGTTAATGGTAAATATGATAATTAAAGATAAAAATAATTTTGTAATAATAAAAAATTACCCTAACACCTTTCATAATATCTTTATATAGGTATTTTCCGACCAAAATCAACCTTAGAACTTAAATATGATCTTTTTAAGCAACATGTAAAATATTAAGACATTTATAATATTTTATTTGAAGAAGAGTTAAAAGTGTCATATTCAAATTTTAATAACTAAATAATTTTTAATATAGGGTTATACATAAGATAAATTCTAAAATAAATATTAATTATAAATATAATAAATTTATCTAAATATTAATAATTTATTTAATATTTTTAGACATTATATAAGTAAATTTAATTTCGACATAATGATGAGGTAGTAATTGATTTATTACAGGAATAATGAAATAAATGTTATTAATAATGCTAAAAATATATAATTTTAATTAATTAATAGCATAAAATAATTTTATAGATAAATTATAAATTTTAGTGACATATTTGAATTATTTTTCAAATGTTATCATTTTTCATTGATATTTTTAAAAATGAAAATATTTAATAGTATTAAAATTGACATAAATGATATTTTAAAATAAATACTATTTTATTAATTGTTATAAAAGTCAGAAAAATATATGGTTTTTTCAAATAACTTGTATAATGTAAAAGATTTAATAAATTACCCAATTGGGGTTTTTTGGTATTTTATAGTAAATATATTAACCCAACAGTGTAAAAATATAAGAATACACGGTAAGAGTTAAACTGTTTAACTAAGGGTTAAATCCAGAAGATAAGGATCATTTTATGACCTAAACATCTCTACAATTAATTGGATGAAATGGATTTGGATGTATCATTGAATTATACTGTATATAGTTCCTTTTGGATCTATTATAAATAAGGATAAAATTTATAATAAATTAATATTTTATTGTCTTCCGAAAGTGCCCCTCAACTCCATTATAAAAGTGCGCTTTTCATTCTCTTTAATTCACATCTACAAAACCATATTGATCGGACAAAACCTTACCATTTGATCCCAAAACCTCCATAAATTCATCCTAGAGGCCATATTTTGGGCATAAAGCCAGCCTAATGGGGCATTTTGTGCAAATGAAAAGGAGACGCTCAAAGAAGAGGTAATTGTTCTACCAATTCAATTAAATTTCTTTTCTTCTTCCACATGATCTTACTATTTTGTTTCAAAAATAAAGTAATAAATAAAGAATCTATTATATTCCGAGATTTTTTTATAATTATGGTATAACCAAATTCCACCTCTTACCCATCCCACGAAAAAAATATCACCATGTGTGTGTACGTACTGCTTAACGTCTCCACACCGTGGTGTAAACTAATTTTCTTGTACACTTTCTTTATATGGGTATAACGATGAATATAAATTATTTATATAATAAATATAACATTATATTGTTTCTTTATAATACATATTCAGCCCCATTCTATTCCATTTAATGTTTAAGTAAATGATACTGTCACTCGTGTGTTTGTACGACTTAACGTCTCCATGATGCGACAAGATTCATCTTCCACATTCACCATCCATGAATGATTATAAAAAAATATTATGAATAAGTATGAAAAATATGAAATAATAATTCTATCATAATATATATATGTGTCTTCGTGTGTTTGTGTGTGTTTACATATATGTAATTCACTTACTTCCATTCAATATGATAAGAAACCGAAAAAACGTTCATGCTTACGTACGACCTACCTTCTCCATAAATGGTGTATTCCATTTCATATATCTATATATTACATATATTTATATTATGAATATATATGATATATAAATAATTTTATACAATTTTTAAGTAAATAAATAATGATCTATGTAATACGATCAAGAATAACAAGTTCAACACATAAGATAAAAAAAGTGATTATTACTCAAAATGTTGCTTTAACGTGGAAATTATTAATAAAAGGGTAACATAATGCCATAAAAGAATCATATATAATATCATTAATATTATTATTATTCCATTTTATCTTAATAACATGTTTAAAGAAATTAAACATGAGTTTCATACACATATAGAGAGTATCGGGCTTAAGGTAAGGGAATTCCATCTCACTTTTAATTTTTGTTAGATATAATCCATTTTATCCACCTATTTTATATGTATGGTGTATTTACCAAACCCTATTATATTTCATATCTTGAATAAATTTATCCTAATGTTATTTAATGATTCAATTGATGTTGTCAGGATTATTATTAAAATGTTCAATGTGGTATGGGATGCTTTGAATTTGTAAAGAATTAATATTTTCTCCATTTCAATATTATTGATATTATAATACATATTTATTTATATTTATTTAATGGATTATAAAGAAAATTTTATTTATATTTTAAATTTCATTCAAAAAAAATTCAAAAGGAATATTTTTATGTTTTTATGTAAGGGACTATTTAACTAAATCATTGTTTTAAATGTTTTAAGGATCTATGATTCAAAAGATTTCTCATTAACGACCACTTTTTGAAAATGGGGTTTACAGTTTTATTTATATGGACAATAATATTTTCAAATGATAATTAATTTCAAAAGTTTCAAAGTGGTATGGTAAACTTTTATTCAAAAATATTTCCTTAAATGGATTCTTTTATAAGTGTGTTCCTTTTGAATAAATGATTTAAAAAAATGGGTATTTATATCAAGATAATTTTTAATGACTTTATTATATTATATTAATCTATGTCAACATCTTTTGTTGGATAATATACTTAACTGTGGTGGATTTATTATGATACGACCTTCCATATTGTATTGAATGGTTTATGATATGTTTGACTATGTAAGTACCGTTTTGACACCATTCATTGTCTATGGTTAAGGTATTAACATTTAATATGATAGTTTTAATATGAATGTTTTTTTGTTTCACCCTTTTAATATGATGAATGCATTGGAATTATAACGAATTAGTTTTGGAACTGCTTAATGAAAGCCCTAGGGGTTGGGGACTGTTTATTGAAAGCCATGTTGGTTGGGGATGAGTTAATGAAATCCCCTTGATCCATTGATAGTTCTCATAAAACCAACTTGTTTGGGTTTTTACCCATAATTATAGTCTTGGAACATGGCTTTGACAGTATGTCCACCATTATGCATTCCCTCATTATAATATTAGTTATTGATATTACATGTGATTATTTGACTAGTATAATATCAATGTGGATATTTAAATGACACTACATGATTTATATATCCTTTCCATATTATATTGAAGATCATGTTTAAAAGGATTGTGTTTTATTATTATACATTTCCTTAAATGTTTATGCTTATTTATTATGGTTTAAATTATAATTTTTAACCTTACTGAGTATTCGAGCTCACCCAAATCTTATTTTTTATTTTCCTTGGAATCTAAGAAGTGTTTAATGATTGATATGTATGGTTAAACAAGGATACTATTGGATTTCATAAAGGGTTAACTATATTTCATATTATATTTTGAAATTGTAAGGAAATGTTCATATATGAAATATATTTTCCAAGCATGCTAAACTGACCAATCCTTCGGGATTTAATTTCTTGCAATCATTTCAATGTTTTAAAATAATTCACCAAAACTCAGCTTCTAGGGTCGGGTCGTTATAGTTGGTATCTGAGGACGTTTAGCATCAACATTGGAAACTATATTTAGAAAACATAGATGACGGTCCATACCTCTAACATAGACTTCGAGGATAAGTATAGAGGAACAACCTAAAGTTTTGTTAATGTAGAGAGTATGTGTGTATTCCTTGAAAATAAAGCCCTGTCTAGATACAACTAGTGGACGTGTTTATGGAACATGTGTTTATAAGAGTTGAAACAGTAATACAATGTTTTGGGCTGGACTCGGGGTAACCTGGTACCAGAAAATGGGCCTTATTGCACACCTAGTTTGACACACTAAGGGGATATACATAGGATAATTCACAATTTCTTTATCTATCATTACGAAGGATTTAAAAGTAGATATTCCCCCAACGTAACCAGAGTTTATGATTCTAGGATTTAAGATGCATAAATTTATGTTATTAGTTATTCCATATTTAGAGTTAAACAATGTACATAACATTATACGTTAATCCAATATATTCCATCTTATAGAAATGTAGCCTATAAAATGGAATAAGAACTCCACCAATACACATTATCCATATATTAAGAAATATCATATCATTCATTGTCTTAAACCAACATTTTGAAGAGAAATAGTCTCCCACATATTCTCATCATATGAATAAATAATATCATGTTTCAATAAGATAAATAATTAATTAATATAGTCCTATGGATTTGAAGGGATGCAAGAGAATAAGATGATGTCATAAAAAATATGGATAAATGGGGAAAAGGGAATGTAATATTTTCCCATATGAGATAATTGGGTAAAGAATCACCTTAGTAAATGATTCAAGGGAATTAGAGTTTGTTTTATGTGTGGATAGAAAGGACACAAAGTTTGTGATTTCAATGGTGAGAAAAAGGTTTCCAATGTACAATACTTAATCTGAAAGGATATGACACACAATGAGAATCAATGTTCCAATCATCAGAGTATACCCAATATGATTTTACTGGATAAAAATCAAGTTATGATACTACTGCAGATAAAGAGGAATGATTAATGTTTTTATGTTGTTATTGAAGAATAATGTCATTTTATAATTATATAAATGATGTATTGGTTAAATGAATTATGAAAATAAATAAGGATTGTACTATAGTACTTTTTCAAAATGGATTTGAGATTAAATGGTACAAAATAAAGTGACACAGTTTCTAGTTAAAATTTTTGGAAAATAAATGGTAGAGGGAAAGATAACCCTTAATATGTTTCAAATACTGAGATACTGATGGTTAAATAAAGAGACAATTGATCTAGATAAAGAATATTGGACATTATTGACTACCTTGGTACTGATTAATGGATTTCTATTATTGGATTTTACAATATTTTTGGATTTAAGGAGTGTATCCAATACTCTACGTTTTATGTATGGAATAAGGAATGATGAACATATTAAATATGTTTTTATATTAATTCAGGGTATTAACATGTTTTATGCATATACATGATTAAGGTATTCACATGTTTGGTATGTGAGAAAAATAGATCTTCATTTTGTTATGTTGATTTTTGAAATTTAGTGACCTTCCTTGTTATTTTTTTGGACAATGACTTTGGACAAAAGTATTTTGGATATGTCTAAATGTTGGAATATATTTTTTTGAACAATGAATGGTATTGTTTAAGGTTAAATAATGTTTTAATATTTTATTCTAAATCTTATAATAATAGTGTTTTGTGATACATGGATTAATCACCTTCGATGGGCCTATGAGATATCTTGGTTTTAAAAAAAAATCATTTTAATGGTATGACAGATAAAGAAAAAAATACATTTTTGGTACCCTATATGATTAAAATAAGAGAATATTTTTAAATTTTATGTCCTTTTTGAGAGATGGATGATTTTGTGGTAGCAATTACTTAAAGGATGGAACTCTACATTTCAAGTAAGTATTCTTCCTTTTGTTCTTATTTTATGAAGTAAATTAATTTTTAAACACTAGGAAATGTTTCTTAAAACCAAAAATGTTTTACTAGTACTTTATTTTGTTATTAGTCAAATGGCCCCTTAGATCATCATAGATTTATAGCATTGTGGTTGTTCAGTTTTTTGTAAACATGTTCTCTATCACTCTCTATCACTACATGATGGTAACATTTTCTTTCAAGTCCATATTTTACAACATGGAACCCTAGTATCTTTTATCCATAGTGACCTTCATACTTCCCTTTATTTTTTTAAAAAATCATGTCTCATTAATCTATTTTCTGATGTGGAATTTCAATATAGATATTTTTAAAAGACCAACCCATAGTTTTTATTCCAAGTTCAAATTACGAGAATTAAATTTATTGAAAAATGTTAGAATTAACACCACAATATTTCATGGTACATTATCTTCAATAGCTTGTGTTTCACGCAGTGCCGATTTTCCTTGCATTACACGCAAGATTGAGTTTCTGTGAAATATTTATTTTGTGTTAAAATTAATTAAATGATATCTTATCCATTAAATATAGTAATATAAGTATTAATAAATAATTTCTGAATGTTATTTATAATTTTTTTGAGATAAAAAACATATTTATAATGAAATGTATATTTTTTTGGTAAAATAGTTATATGTTTAGAAAAACTATTTTCTTAATGGAACTAATTTTTATGTCCTTTTTTGAAAAATAATAAGTTTTTTTATAAAATCATAGAAATTGAATTTGGATTAATAGAATTCATTTTTTGGTTCATAATATCAGGATTATATTAGGGTTAATTTTTGGTATTTTTCTAAAAACCTTCAAATTTTGAGGAATTGTGAAACACACTTCATTATTGTTAAAACCCGTCATTCTCATATAGATAATTATTTTAATTTTAATTTATTTTAAAGTCACAATAGATAAATAATAGATATATTAACCAAATTTAGGTTATTATGATCATTTTTATAATAGAATTATATATTAAAATTCATTAATCCTTTCTAATGTCTTATTACCTACCTTATAGACACATTTGCATATTAACATTAATCATAATTTTACCACTTCTGTGAATTAAATTTAAAAAATCCAACATAATGGTTTTAATCATTTTGGAAAATTAGTTCTAATAGGGTCAGCATAATTTTTGGTGAATAATATCATTTGAATTTTATTTACCATGGTTAAAGGAAAATAGGGTAATTTAAGGTAAAAATAATATTATAATATTATACAATTACCCTAAAACATGTCCTAATTTCATTGGATAAATATTTTTCGACTAAAATAAATCATATGTTGAAAATATAATCATTTTTAAGCCACTTGTGTAGGATTAATACGTTTTTTATATTTTATTTAAAGAAGAGTTCAATGTTTCATATTCAAATTTTAATAATTAAATCATATTTAATATAAAGTTATACATATGATAAATTATATTATAAATATTAATTACAAATATAATAAATGTATCTACATCTTGATAATTTATTTATAATTGTTAGACATAAAATAATTAAATTTAATTATGAAAAAATGATGACACAATTATTGATTTATTAAAAGGGGAATCAAATAAAATATATTTATAATATTAAAATAAATATAATTCGACTTAATTAATGACATATAAAACATTTATAGATAATGTTGACATGTTAGTGAAATATTTGAAATATTGGTTCTAAGTAATCATGTTGATTTGATATTTTATTAAATAAAATATTGAATAGTATTAAAATTGATATAAATGATATTTTAAAATAAATACTATTTTATTAAATGATATAAAATTCATAAAAATAAATGGTTTTTTAAACTAAATTGGATAATGTAAAAGATATCATAAATTATCCAATTTGGGTTTGTTTGGTATTTTATATTAAATATATTAACCCTATAGTGTAAAAATATAAGAAGACATAGTAAGAGATAAACAGATTAACTAAGGGTTAAAACTGAACGATAAGGTTCCTTTTATGGCCTAAATATTTATAAATATCATTAGATGAGGGGATTTAGACCCATAATAATATTATACTCGAAATAAATCACTTTTTAGGTTCTTAAAACTAATAATTAATTTATAATAAATTAATATTTTGAGATCTTCTTAAAGTGCCCCACACCTCCCTTATAAAAAGACACTTCTCATCCTCTTTAATTCAAACCCCAAAAAACTTTTTCTAGGAAGAAACAAAACATTTCCTCTACAAAACTCCCTAAATTCATCCTATAGGCCATACTTTGGGTATAAATCAAACCTAATGAGGCCTTTTGTGAAAATGAAACAGAGACACTCAAAGAAGAGGTAATTGTTTTACCAATTCAATTCAATTTATATTCTTCATATACCTCCTCTTCCTATTTTGTTTCAATACTAAAGTAATAACTTCATCATATAATATATTATGAGATATTTATATTATTAGGAAAAAAATATTCCACCTTTTACCCATCCTACAAAAAATAATATCACCATGCGTGCGTGCGTATGACTTACCGTCTCCACGCCGCGGTGTAAACTGCTTTTCATATAAAATTTATTTTTATTGGTAAGACGGTGATTATAAATGATTCAAATAATAAATATAACCTGATATTTTTTCTTTATTATTCATATTCAATCCAATTTGATACCATTGAACCATTAAAGAAATGATATTGTCACTCGTGAGTATGTACGACTTACAGTCTTCACGATGCGATGAAATTCATCTTCCACGTTTAACATCCAAGAATAAATATAAAAGTATATATTGTGAATATTTATGAAATAAATGAAATTATAATTCTACTTTAATTATATATATATTTACGTATGCACATATATTTCATTCATTTACTTCCATTCAATATGATAAGAAAACGGAAACAATGCTCCTGTATTCATACGACCTACCATCCCCATGAATGGTGTATTTAATTTCATATATATATCTATTATATATATTCATATTATAAATATATATCTTATATTTAAATAATTACATAAATTCATCAATTATTTATAAAATTATCTTAGTAATATGATCAATAATAACAAGCCAAAACACGTATGATAAATAGAGCGATTATTACACAAAATGTTTCCTTAACATGGAAATTATTAATAAACAAGAAGTATAAACCAATAAAAGAATTATATATAATAACATAAATATTATTATTATTCTATTTTAATTTAATAATATATTTAAAACCATTATACCTAAGTTTTGGACACATACGAAGAGTATCAGACTTAATGTAAGTGAATTCTGTCTCACATAATTTTCATGAGATATAAGTCATTTTCAGAAAATATTTTTTTTGTTGTATGTAATGACCATATTATATTTCATATCATTAAAAAATTTATCTTCATGGTATTTAATGATTCATTTGATTATCTTATTCATATTATTTAAATTTTCAATGTGGTATGGGACCCTTCGAATGTTTAAAGAATTAATCTTTTATCCATTTCAATATTCTTGATATTATCAAACATAATAATTTTTATGTATATGAAGGATTATAAATATAATTTTACAACTATATATAATTTCATTCAAAAAAATTTAAAAGGATAGTTTTGAAGGTTTTATGTATGGAAATAATTAAATAAAACATCATTATAAATGTTTTCTGGTTTCAAGCTTCTAATTCATTTTCATTAATTAACATGTTTTAAAAATGGGTTTTCATGATTTATTTAGAAGGAAATTGATTTTATTTGATTCTAATTCCTTTAAAATGTTTCAAATTGGTATGGAAAATTTTGATTCAAAATTCCCTTTTTTAAATATTTTCTTGTATATGTGTGCGGCTTTGGAATAAATTATTTTCAATAAAAAGGGGTATTTGTCTAAAGATAATTTTTAATGACATTATTAGATTATTTTCATCTATGTCAACAACCTTTTTTGGATTTTATTCTCAATTTATAATGATTTTTATGATACAATCTTCCACATTGTATTTAAGGGTATATAATATGTTTGACTTCCTATGAAATAAATTGATACCATTAATGGTTTATGATTTATGTATTAACATTTAATATACTTATTTTAAAATGAATGTTTATGTTATGTTTCATTCTTTTCAGATGAATAATATATTTGAATTTGAATGAAAAGGGATGGGGATTGGTTAAAGAAGTCCCCTTGATGTATCAATAGTTCACATGAGACAATTTAGTTTGGGTTTTTACTAGTAAGTATGGTCTTGTCATGAGTCCTTAACGTTATTTCTGTCATTATGAATTCCCTCATTATAAGAATAGTTATTGACATTACATGTGATTATTCAACTATTAGAATATCCATGTGAATGTTTAAATGTAATTACATGATTTATTATTTCCATATTATGATGAAGATCATGTTTAAAAGGCTTTTGTTTTAGTTTTAAACCTTTCCTTAAATGCTTAAGCTTATTTATGATGGCTTCCTCTATATTGTTTAAACGTACTGAGCATCTGAACACAACCATTTCTTATGTATTATATTACCAGGATGAAAACATGTGTTTTATTATTGAAATGGAGTGTTAATATAATTGAATAATGGAGTTCTCATAGGATAAACTATATTGAATAATATTTTTTTAAATTGTTATGTAATGTTAATGTAGGTAATAGATTTTCAAATACTACTAAACCGATCAGTCCATCAGGATTTGATTCCTTGTAATCATGGAAATGTATTAAAATAATGCACTGAATATGGACTTTTGGGGTTAGGGCATTACAATAGGTGCAATTCCAAGATCATTAACAAATCATTTCTTATTTTACACTAGTTATTTAAATGCATCAAAAGATGTATTACACTTGGTATTTGTATATATAGCTACCACTATCTTGAATGAGATTATCATGCTTGTTACATTATCCTAACTTCTATATTTGATCACATTGATAAAAAGGAAGACTAGTTTGTGTCCCCTCAAAAATAGTACCCCTACCTCTCCTAGTACCACATAAATATCCTTTATATGTAACGCCCCGACCCCAGTTACCCAGAGTCAGTGCATTAATTACATAACATTGGCATGATCACAAGAAAGATCAAATCTCGAAAGACCGATTGGTTTAGTAGCCTTGGAAACACTAGATATATTCATAAGTTATACATTACATCATCAAAATAAAAAAAGAACTACTACAACAACATATTGTCTCCATAGTCCACACTATTAACCCCTCATAATATCCCTGCAAGTCATTCATAATTTACTTCTTCACATCCTGGGAAAATAAAACATAGAAAAGGGGTGAGCTCAAATGCCCAGTAAGGATAACAATATAGCAGAAATTTTCATAAATAAGAATAAACATTTAAGGCAATGTATAACTAAAACAAAAGCCTTTTAAACTTTAACTTCAACATAGTATGGCATAAATAAAATGAAATAATGCCATTCACTTATTCACATGGATATTCTACTAATCGAATAATCACATGCAATATCAATAACCACTTTCATAATGATGGAATGCATAATGCCAGACTATCATAACCACATAGCCAAGGCCTCGTGCCAAGACTACAAATAAGATTTTGCCAAGGCCTTGTACCAAGACACTAGTTTGTCTCATGAGACCTACCGATGCATCGAGGAGCTATAGCGGGCTCCACCCGTCACGTATTAAGTCCAATGCATTCCTCATATGAATAGGTTTAAACATAAAATAAACATTCTTATTAAAACTAGCACACGAAATGTCAATACTTTGACCACAAACTATGACTGGTATAAAAATAGAACATCCACAGTCAAACATAACTCATTTGATACAATATGGAAGATTGTATTGTATCACATTAACCTCAATCATGAATAATGAAGGATGTTGACATAGATTAAAATAATCATCAAAACTATTTGTGGGAAATATCCCCCTTTTCTTGAAATCATTTAAAAGTCACACTATTTGTCAAGAAGCCATTTAAAAATAGATTTTTTTGAATCAAAGTGTCCCATACCACTTTGAAACCTTTAAAAGGAGTTTTAATTTTAAAAGTTTAATGTCCATATAAATAAATCCTTAAAACCATTTTTAAATCATGGACATTAATGAGAAAGATATAGAAGAATAAGTCTTTAAAACATTTTTAAATGGTATTTTGGTTAGAGATTCTAACCAAAAGAGAGACACTTGAATACAAATATTTGAAGTAATCAAAAATTTGTAATATCATGAGAATAAAGGGATTCATGATATACTATTTCAATGTACATTATATACACCACATAAAATTTATTTGGTGTATATCAACAAAGAAGTCTCAGTTGAATGTAAATTGAGATGAAATCTCTCATAAAGGTCGTATCCTTAGGTTAAGGATAAATCAACGACATAATTATGTGTGAAAAAAATATAAATACACTAAATATGATTGAATATTCAGTGTAAAACAATCAAAGGATATTCACACATATTCTTGTAGAAACAACACCAACGAATTGGATGTTTAACTCAACAAATGGTGAAAGAGTTAAAATTACTCTTATCAAATTCATATTAATGACTTGAGAATTATAAATGGAGTGACTATGTGTATCAAAAGTATATCCACAGGAAGGGGAGTGGAAATTATGACATAATCAAATGAATAGTGATTCCACACATAATCTTGGAGTAATATAATCAATGAAATATGCGTAAAGCTGAATGAGTGGAAATTGAAATCTCAAATTCCCTTATCGATTTGGTAACTTACGAAACAAACAACCATGAAATAAGGATCATACCATGACTATGTAAATACCCATAAATTAAAGTATATTACACAATGAATACAATCATGGGCAGTACACATACACCACATGTAATAATTAAGTGGTGAACAATGGAATTCTCACGAAATTAAGAGCGAGATAAGAAACTCCTTACCACGTTAATCAACTGAGTCGTATGGACAAAAGATTATAACCACCAAATTATTTACAGAATAACATGAATATAAATATAATCATGATAATATATATCAAATGGCAGTACACAATACACCACTTTCAATAATTTAGTGGCGAATAATGGAAATCTCACAAAATTGAAAGTGAGATAAGAAAATCCCTTACTTTGTACTTTTTCCTTGGTCGATGGTAGGTTAAACTCCTGTATAATGGTGAAATAATTGTTATTGAATAATAAAAGAATCATTTACTTTAATATGATATCATATATGATCTTTTAACATTGATTTATTAATAATATCTTAGTATTATCGTCGTTTTGGGTGATAATCGATTCGTTCTTCTTAAATGTTTGGTTACGTAAGACATGTTTGTAATGGATAGATTATATATTATTCATAATCATAATGATATTAACATTATTTTTAACCCTAAAATGAGAATAAGACTTGAATGGATATGATGGAGGATGGATCTCACCGTGTTTGTGGAGACGGTAGTCCGTACGTACGCACGAACGCTACTTCCATTTAATTTTTCATTTTAAAAGAATTGAATCCAAATTATACATAGGTATATTATTATTCCAGTATAATATAATATTTTATATATGTTACTTATGTTCATTAACACCATTCTTTATACGTTCCATGTGTGGTATGAACGAGTCATATCATTTTAAGGGGGCGGTAGTCCGCACTTCCTCAAATGAAATTATCGTATGTATATACAACATGAAACGAATAATGGAATGAAATAAAATGGAATTACAAAAGCTTATATATAAAATATGTATCATTAATATCACACTTAATTACAGTGCCATCATAATGGCCACAATGAGAGGCGGTAAGATGTATTTGAACAATCATTGTTTCGTGAGGCGTTAGTTTGCCATTCACAGATTCATTATGTTCATCATCCATTAGATGGAGGTGTGTGTATGTGTAGTTCGGATCCTTCTTTTAAAAACATACTAGTATATTGAGGATACTTTTGTTGTTACAAAAGAAAGGAAATAAAAATATTTTGGGGGTTGGAGAAGCAAAATAAATGAAAATAATTTAAGAGAAATCGATACCTTTAATTTAGGTAACTCACTTTGGTTGGAACCAAAGGACTTCATGGAATGCTTTCTGCCTAAGGGGAAGCTTCAAGGAGGAGGATAGGGATGTTGGGAGCTTATTTGGGCAGAGTTTGGACGAGCCAAGTGGCTTGAGAGGTGTGAGGAATGAGTAGAAGTGGTCTCCTTTTATAAGTGAGAGGAGGGGCTCTTTAGGAAAGAGTGAAAGTATTACTTTATAATATAATTATATTCGGTTTATAATGGTCCAAAAATCATTGAGGTAGAAGATACGATGCCTCATATTATAAATAAAATCATCCAATAAGAATTGGACAGGTTTTAGATAATATTTTAATCATTATAATCTTATTTATTTAAATGATTTATTAATGAGGTAAACATTGCATCATTATTGTGTCATTAATAATTTAAATTATTTGATGTCGAAAAATTATATATAAACTATCATTATGTAGGAAATCTTTTTATCTTTCTAATTAATATTTATAATCTAAAATCTAACATGTATAACCATATGTAAAAATTGTTCTTCTAAAAGATGTAATCTTATGCCATTTTTATTTTTATTTTAACTTTATTAATATAATGTGTCCCTACCACATACAAGTGGCTTCAAGGGGTCCCCAAATCGACCCAAGGATGCCCATGGTCGGGTATGTGTCCACCAATAAGGTTAGGACACGTTTTAGGGTAATTTTGTATTATTATAATATTATTTTTTAACCCTTATTTACCAGATTTACCCTTAACCATGGTAAATAAAATATTTACCACAGTAATTATTCAAAATGACTAAAAATAAAAGTTACCTATTTACAAAATTTGGACATCCTGATTCCAAATATGGAGTCCATTTTTCTAAATTCAAAACACAGAAGTGGCAGAAATTAATTTAAAATTAATTCCCGCTGTTAAAACAAAAAACTTGTTTTTAAGAGATAATAACTATCAAAAGATTGACACTTGTTTATGTTTGGTTTAATTGTAAAATTATGTCCAATGACCAACATTATATTAAATGGTAAAAATATATTCTAAATATACTTTAAAACCACTCAAATTCATAATTTATCACTATTAATTATTTTTATTAAAAAAGTTGTTTTTAATTAAAATTTAGTAATTTTCACTATTCATCAAAATATGAAAGTTATCCGAAAAGTACCAAAATTTCACCTTAGGATAAATTCGATATTCCGAATCCAGAAATGAAGTCCATTTTAAAATATAAAATATATATAATTTCGAAAAGTAGGTATTACTATTCATAACGGCTAGTTTGATTGGTTGTGGTGTGTGTTAAAACTCAAGGTTGCGTACAACACACGCTACTGTATTATTCAAAGAAAGCTTACCGTGGAAGCTTGGGATGATTCATTTTAAATTTTTGATGTCCCCATTTAGACAAAAAGTTTAAAATATTGTATTTAAAAAGGGTTCACTATTAAATGTTGATAATAGTGCAATACTGAAAATGAATTTGTTCTTGCATTATATCTAAGAAACTCATAATATGGATTCTAAAATTATAAGGATTATATAAAGTTTAAAATTTAGATAATACTATTCATAACCTCTTTTGAATGGCTTTTTTTTGTAAGTCATGGTTTGATTGAACTCGGTGTTTTGTGTAGTGCAAGTTATTGAATTATTTTAAAGAAATAACACACTATAAAATCTTGGGGTGTTACATTCTCCCCTCCTTCAATAAATTGCGTCCTCGCAATTTGAAATTGTTCTTCGAAAATAAAAGGTTGAAAATAAAAAATATCTTTGTGGGAAAACCCACATCGGAAATTGGGTTGCTAAAATTTAGTCTTAATATGAGGAAAAGAGAAATGAAAGGGTCACCACCAAATTATGATCTCGATTAGGAGAACATTGGTGGCAATTAGAGACATATAATTGGAGGAAAAATGTAAATATTTATAGGTAGTGATTGAGGTCATCAATCACAAACATGTATAAAATTGAGGTTCTTAAATTCATCAATCTATGATGATTTGAAATACCATCGGTTCAACAAAACATAGGGTATTAGGATAACACATTTTTGACGTTTCAAAATAACTTAGTTGAATTCCCACATCGAAAAATGAATTAATGAGGCCTCTATTTAAAATAAAGAGTGGAAAGTATGAAGATTACCGAAAATAACACATACTAGGGTTCCATGTAAGAAAATATGGATATGGAAGAGAAATCTAACCATCAATTACCTGATGGAGAGTGGTAGAGAACATGGATATGAAAAGGCCAACAATCCCAAAGCCATAAATTAGTGATGATTTAAGGTACCATCTAGGACAACATTTTTGTTCTAAGTTCCTTTTATTAATTTTGAGGAATTTATTTATGAGATTGGATAAGATCATAAGGAGATATATTATAATTAGAGTTTTATCCATTAATAAATTTCTACCACAAACTCATCTTTCACTCTAAAAGATAATAGAACGTAAAGAAATTTCTATTTATACTATTCGTACAGGGTTCCAAAATAAATGAATTTATAATTCATCTACCAAATCATTTAAAAAAAACTACATTATTTAATCCAGGACATCTCATGGGCCAGTGGTAGGTGATACACCCTTTTCGCCCTTCGGTTGCGAGTTCAAGTCTCGCAGCCTTGCCGGACGCGACGGGTTGTCGCCCGACCTCCGGGTTGTCCTTTTATGGCAATCCAAAATAATCCAAACTAGAACTATCCAAAATACTTCTGTCCACACTCACAGTCCAACATTTATAAGGAAGGTAAACATAATGTAGATCCTTTTTACCCCGTAATAGAATATGAATTCCTTCATCATGTATTCGTTTAATATACTGAAACATCCTGAATTACCATATTCCTTATTGATTACATTCATGCTCCCTTATTCCATATAGAATGCTGGATATTAATCCAAAAATGTTTTAAACCCCAACAATGATGGAAGATACAAATCATTAATCAGTTCCAAGGTAGTCAAGAATATCCAATTTAATTTATCCAAAACCATCACATATTATTCCAAAATCACTACCTCAGTATCAGAACTATATTATGATTTATCATTCTCTCAACCATATATTTTCCAAAAATTTATCCTTCTATTGAGTCACTTTTCTTTGTTCCACACAATCTCAAGTCCTTAATGAAATAGTACTTCAGTACAATCCTTATATACTCCATAATTATTATAACAAGTACATTGTTGATACAACACTCAATTGACATAATCAACATAAGAACTCTAATCATTCCTCTTCATCTGCGGTAGTATCATAACTTGATTATTATCCAATAAAATCATTTGCGGCATATTCTGATGAATGGGAAATAGGTTCGCATAGTGTCCAAACTCCTTGAAAATGATGAATTGTACATTTGAAACCATTTTCTTACCCTTGCAGTCATGTACTTTATGCCCTTTTCCACCACACTTATAACAAACTCCCATTCCTTTCAGACAAGTTCCAGGGTGTTTCTTCCCACAGTTATCAGATATGGGAAAATTCTTCTTTTCCCACTTCCCTTTATCCGTCTTTCTATCTTCCATCCTTTTCTTCTCTTACTTCCCTTCAAAGCCATAGGACTCAGTAAAATCATTACTTATCTTATCAACACATGATATTATTTCTTCATATGATGATAATACATGGGAGACTATTTCTCTTATCAATTCTAGCTTAAGACCATGAAAGATATGATCCTTCCTTCTCTTTGGATCATGTGCATTTCTGGAGTTGTCATTCCTTCTACTGGGCGCCATTTCTAAACAATGGCATAAACTAGATCAGTTTATGAATCAAAATACATAATCCCATACTTATAAAACACTTAACATAAATTGAACTATTTATGGATATAAACCATAATCATAAAAATGTCTCCGTTGAGGAAGTATATACTCATAAACCCTTCATAATGATTTGTAAGGAAAATGAAGTTATCCTAAGCATATCCTCCGGGAGTGTCGTAACCAAGAGTGAAGCAAGGCCCGTTGTTGTGCACCATTTCCCGTTCGAGTCTTGCTCAAAGCGGTGTTTTCGGGTTTTACCCCTAGGTACATCTGTGCCAGAGCCGCCTCTACCTGCTCGTATCCAGACAGGGACGTATTGCTCGGAAAACTCACAAAATCCCTAAAATACCAAAATTCTAGGCTGTTCTTCTATACTAATCCTCAATGTTCATCTTAGATCTACGTGCTCTAATCAGAGTTTATCTAAATCTAGCTTCCAAGGTTTGTACTAAACTTCCTCTAATACCAACTGTAACGCCCCTACCCCGGTTACCCAGAGTCGGTGCATTAATTACATAACATTGGCATGATCACAAGAAAGATCAAATCTCGAAAGACCGATTGGTTTAGTAGCCTTGGATACACTAGATATATTCATGAGTTTTACATTACATCATCAAAATAAAAAAAGAACTACTACAACAACATATTGTCTCCATAGTCCACACTATTAACCCCTCATAATATCCCTGCAAGTCATTCATAATTTACTTCTTCACATCCTGGGAAAATAAAACATAGAAAAGTGGTGAGATCAAATTCCCAGTAAGGAAAACAATATAGCAGAAACTTTCATAAATAAGAATAAACATTTAAGGCAATGTATAACTAAAACAAAAGCCTTTTAAACTTTAAATTAAACATAGTATGGCATAAATAAAATGAAATAATGCCATTCACTTATTCACACAGATATTCTACTGATCGAATAATCACATTCAATATAAATAACCACTTTCATAATGATGGAATGCATAATGCCAGACTATCATAACCACATAGCCAAGGCCTTGTGCCAAGAATACAAATAAGATTTTGCCAAGGCCTTGTGCCAAGACACTAGTTTGTCTCATGAGACCTACCGATGCATCGAGGAGCTATAGCGGGCTCCACCAGTCACGTATTAAGTCCAATGCATTCCTCATATTAATAGTTTTAAACATAAAATAAACATTCGTATTAAAACTAGCACACGAAATGTCAATACTTTAACCACAAACCATGAATGGTATAAAAATAGAACATCCACAGTCAAACATAACTCATTTGATACAATATGGAAGATTGTATTGTATCACATTAACCTCAATCATGAATAATGAAGGATGTTGACATAGATGAAAATAATCATCAAAACTATTTGAGGGAAATATCCCCCTTTTATTGAAATCATTTAAAAGTCACACTATTTGTCAAGAAGCCATTTAAAAATAGATTTTTTTGAATCAAAGTGTCACATACCACTTTGAAACTTTTAGAAGGAGTTTTAATTTTAAAAATTTAATGTCCATATAAATAAATCATTAAAACCATTTTTAAAACATGGACATTAATGAGCAAGATATAGAAGAATAAGTCTTTAAAATATTTTAAAATGGTATTTTGGTTAGAGATTCTAACCAAAAGAGAGACACTTGAATACAAATATTTGAGGGAATCAAAAATTTGTAATATCATGAGAATAAAGGGATTCATGATATACTATGTCAAAGTACATTATATACACCACATAAAAGTGATTTGGTGTATATCAACAAAGAAGTCTAAGTTGAATGTAAATTGAGATGAAATCTCTCATAAAGGTCGTATCATTAGGTTAAGGATAAATCAACGACATAATTATGTGTGAAAAAAATATAAATACACTAAATATGATTGAATATTCAGTGTAAAGCAATCAAAGGATATTCACACATATTCTTGTAGAAACAACACCAACGAATTTGATGTTTAACTCAACAAATGGTGAAAGAGTTAAAATTACTCTTATCAAATTCATAATAATGACTTGAGAATTATCAATGGAGTGATTATGTGTATCAAAAGTATATCCACAGGAAGGGGAGTGGAAATTATGACATAATCAAATGAATAGTGATTCCACACATAATCTTGGAGTAATATAATCAATGAAATATGCGTAAAGCTGAATGAGTGGAAATTGAAATCTCAAATTCCCTTATCGATTTGGTACCTTACGAAAAAAACAACCATGAAATAAAGATCATACCATGACTATGTAAATACCCATAAATTAAAGTATATTACACAATGAATACAATCATGGGAAGTACACATACACCACATGTAATAATTAAGTGGTGAACAATGGAATTCTCACGAAATTAAGAGCGAGATAAGAAACTCCTTACCACGTTAATCAACTGAGCCGTATGGCCAAAATATTATAACCACCAAATGATTTACAGAATAACATGAATATAAAGATAATCATGATAATATATATCAAATGGCAGTACACAATACACCAATTTCAATAATTTAGTGGCGAACAATGGAAATCTCACGAAATTGAAAGTGAGATAAGAAAATCCCTTACTTTGTACTTTTCCCTTGGTTGATGGTAGGTTTACCTCCTGTATAATGGTGAAATAATTGTTATTGAATAATACAAGAATCATTTACTTTAATATGATATCATATATGACCTTTTAACATTGATTTATTAATAATATCTTATTATTATCGTCGTTTCGGGTGATAATCGATTCGTTCTTCTTAAATGTTTGGTTACGTAAGACATGTTTGTAATGGATAGATTATATCTTATTCATAATAATAATGATATTAACATTATTTTTAACCCTAAAATGAGAATAATACTTGAATGGATACGATGGAGGATGGATCTCACCGTGTTCGTGGAGACGGTAGTCCGTACGTACGCACGGACGCTACTTCCATTTAATTTTTTATTTTAAAAGAATTGAATCCAAATGATACATAGGTATATTATTATTCCAGTATAATATGATATATTATATATGTTACTTATGTTCATTAACACCGTTCTTTATACGTTCCATGTGTGGTATGAACGAGTCATATCATTTTAAGGGGGCAGTAGTCCGCACTTCCTCAAATTAAATTATCGTATGTATATACAACATGAAACGAATAATGGTATGAAATAAAATGGAATTACAGAAGTTTATATATAAAATATGTATCATTAATATCACACTTAATTACAGTGCCATCATAATGGCCACCATGAGCGGCGGTAAGATGTATTTGAACAATCATCGTTTCGTGAGGCGTTAGTTTTCCATTCACAGAAACATTATGTTCATCATCCATTAGATGGAGGTGTGTGTATGTATAGTTCGAATAATTCTTATAAAAACATCCTAGTATATTTAGGATACTTTTGTTGTTACAAAAGAAAGGAAATAAAAAGCGTTTGGGGGTTGGAGAAGCAAAATAAATGAAAATAATTTAAGAGAAATCGATACCTTTAATTTAGGTAACTCACTTTGGTTGGAACCAAAGGACTTCTTGGAATGCTTTTTGCCTAAGGGGAAGCTTCAAGGAGGAGGAGAGGGATGTGGGGAGCTTATTTTGGCAGAGTTTGGACGAACCAAGTGGCATGAGAGGTGTGAGGAATGAGTAGAAGTGGTCTCCTTTTATAAGGGAGAGGAGGGGCTCTTTAGGAAAGAGTGAAAGCATTACTTTATAATATAATTATATTCGGTTTATAATGGTCCAAAAATCATTGAGGTCGAAGATACGATGACTTATATTCTAAATAAAATCAACCAATAATAATTGGACAGGTTTTAGATAATATTTTAATCATTATAATCATATTTATTTAAATGAGTTATTAATGAGGTAAACATTGCATCATTATTGTGTCATTAATAATTTAAATTATTTGATGTCAAAAAATTATATATAAAATATCATTATGTAGGAAATATTTTTATCTTTCTAATTAATATTTATAATAGAAAATCCAACATGTATAACCCTATGTAAAAATTGTTCTTTTAAAAGATGTAAGCTTATGCCATTTTTATTTTTATTTTAACTTTATTAATATCATGTGTCCCTACCACATACAAGTTGATCCAAGGGGTCCCCAAATCGACCCAAGGATGCCAATGGTCGGGTATGTGTCCTCCAATAAGGTTAGGACACGTTTTAGGGTAATTTTGTATTATTATAATATTATTTTTTAACCCTTATTTACCAGATTTACCCTTAACCATGGTAAATAAAATATTTACCACCGTAATTATTCAAAATGTCTAAAAATAAAAGTTACCTATTTAAAAAATTTGGAAATCCTGATTCCAAATATGTAATCCATTTTTCTAAATTCAAAACACAGAAGTGGCAGAAATTAATTTAAAATTAATTCCCGCTGTTAAAACAAAAAGCGTGTTTTTATGAGATAATAACTATCAAAAGATTGAGACTTGTTTATGTTCGGTTTAATTGTAAAATTATGTCCAATGACCAACATTATATTAAATGGTAAAAAATATATTCTAAATATACTTTAAAACCACTAAAATTCATAATTTATCACTATTAATTATTTTGATTAAAAAAGTTGTTTTTAATTAAAATTTAGTAATTTTCACTATTCATCAAAATATGAAAGTTATCCGAAAAGTACCAAAATTTCACCTTAGGATAAATTCGATATTCTGAATCCATAAATGAAGTCCATTTTAAAATATAAAATATATATAATTTCGAAAAGTAGGTATTACTATTCATAACGGCTAGTTTGATTGGTTGTGGTGTGTGTTAAAACTCAAGGTTGCGTACAACACACGCTACTGTATTATTGAAAGAAAGCATACCGTGGAATCTTGGGATGTTTCATTTAAAATTTTTGATGTCCCCATTTAGTCAAAAAGTTTAAAATATTGTATTTAAAAAGGGTTCACTATTAAAAGTTGATAAAAGTGCAATACTGAAAATGAATTTGTTCTTGCATTATATGTAAGAAACTCATAATATGGATTCTAAAATTATAAGGATTATATAAAGTTTAATATTTCGATAATAATATTCATAACCTCTTTTGAATGGCTTTTTTTTGTAAGTCATGGTGTGATTGAACTCGGTGTTGCGTGTAGTGCAAGTTATTGAATTATTTTAAAGAAATAACACACTATGAAATCATGGGGTGTTAGATTATACTTCCATAAGTATAGTTGGATAGTTATAACTACATCCCATATAGTTTTATTGGATATAAGTGATATTTTCTTGCCATAAAGTATATGTTGTAAATATCATTTATAGTAAATAACATGTTGTATGGGATAGTTCTATTTCCTGTGCTTCAAGAATATTACTCATCATTTTAATCTCTTCCAATGCCCCATGCATGTCTTTACGGAAGGATTTATACCCTGGGACACTAGTAACAATTCTCCCTCGAATTATTCCAATTTTTATTTCCTAATAACTTATTTGTATATATACAATTTACAAGTTCTAATAAACCATTAGATATACATTAATAAAACATTTTCCCTAAACATAGGTTGCTAATTTAAGTCAATATCCTAAGAGTTACTTTCATCCTGGTATTAACTAATTGTAAGGCCAATGGTTGTTTTCCATATGTTATAAAACATATTATACATGAAAATAATGGCACTCACAGTAACCACTTGTACATATATAAAAAAATTAATTCTTAATGATTATTCTCTGATCTCATGGCTTGAGTTAATCATAAAATGGATTTCAATAACATGTATCCCATATTGGAATTATATAGTTTCACTATCCCATTTCAGTTGTTTCATATAGAAACCTCCCATGATTAGTGTTCTAACATCCAATGATCAATAAAATTATCATAGAAAGTAGCTTTGAAAAGTAAAATTCTAATCGATTTAGTCGTGATGACTTTATATAACAAATCAAGCCTTATTGGTACCACACTTGTACCACCTTGTACAATCTTACTTGAATACCCACCACAGTATTCAAAATAATAACCCCCCTTGTACTTTGATACATTGAATTTATTATTTAATTTTAATTACTCATGTCAATTTTATCTAATTTCAAAATGTTGGATTGGTGTTTCCTAGTCCTTTTTGAAAGATTTTTGGTCAAATGCTTGCATCCTATACTGTAGTTCCACAGACATCCATCCATATTCCATAGCAGCAGCATGGAGTAAGGTGTCCATGACACAATAGCAATAAAGACTTCCCTCAAACATTCAATATAGCACAACCGACATTATGTGTGGTTGGTGTAATTTGGTTTATTCATCTTTATTATATCATGTTGGGATGGGGTTTTTGTTTGTTAGAAACTTTTAGATCACCATGTCATTATGCTCCTAGATTTTCAAAGTGATGTTATTATGCCTCTCTATGGGAGTAGGGGTTATTCCCAAACCATGTAAATCTATATGTCCCAAGATCACATTCCCTTTCTTTTGTTTTTCCTTTTACACTTTTTTCAATCGTATGTTGTTGTGACTCCCAACATTTCTGCAACACCTAATAATTATTAATTGTAGGATTTATTATTCTTAATTAATAATTTATAACTAACCATAATGAATACAAAACAATTTCAATGGTTTTAATGTTATTATGTTGTATGTTCCATTCGAATATTCATACCCACAAGCTCTAGTGTAACTTGTTCCTATGAAAACCATTTTTCCATTTCAAGAATTAACTAAATCTATTTCAATATTTCTCCCACAATCTCAATTAGATATTTGCATCTTTTTATAAAAAAATAGTCTATCAATTAACGATAACTTTTCTATCGTAGGGATTTATGTAATTAAATTAGATTCAAAATGAGTTTTTCATTATGTTTGTTGGTTTATATTCATAAAAAATCATTGCATCCAAACACATGTTGTTATGAAATAATGGATTTATATCATACTGTAACTTATATGATATCCATTTTTCATTAAATTTGGTGTATTTATATGTGAATATGACTCTATTTGTGAATCTTGTATTGAAAAATTATAGAAGAAACTTCAATTAATATAAGTTCCAAAATTGATACTCATTTTACTGACATTATGATTCAGATGTGTATAAGGAAATGTGTGTTTAGGAATTGCTCTATGATACATTTTATTGATCAATGTTTAGTGTGTAAGACTCATCATTGATCCTCCTTAATAACATCATGACTATGATGTGTATAAGGAAATGTGTTTTTTGAAATTACCCTAACAAATATTTTAATGATCGATGGTTATCATGTAAAACACTTCATCGAACCTCATTAATAAAATCATAAATCTGATGTTTAGAAGGAAATGTGAACTTATATATTAATCCACAAAATATTTTAATTGTCAATGAAATCTTGAGAAAAATATTCTTTGGCACGCTTGCCTAATGAAACACATATCTTCTGAACATGCATATACCATACATCACTTATATATAATAAAAAAATCTTAAAGGAATCTGTTGAATTAAGTTAATTTACCTCTACATTAATATAGGAATAAATAATGTTCTAAATCTCAACTAATTCAGAATTTATTTTGACATACATTTATTTTTAAAGGATACTTTATCCAAAAAATATGTACATGTGTAAAAAAACCTAATGTCATTAACTCCGAATATTCTAAAACCATAATGGGTATATCCTTGAAAAATATTTAGTTTTTCTTGAAAATGGATTTTCATTCTACAACTGCGTATAACATAATATTACATATTATATTCATCATTTATTGCATATGATTCAAAAGATTACTGAATTATTAGTTGATTATTAAACATCACACACAACATTCATTCCAAAATGGAATAATTTCTCCTTGTGTCATCATAAGAGAAAAATGTTTTGGCGATACTTTTCTAAAGATCAACTAAAATTAATAAAATTGGAAATTAGAAGTTCTGTTCTTCTCACCATTGACTTACAAATCACATTTTATCATTCACTTTGAGAATTTACCTTACTTCAAAAAATGTTTCAATATTTACTTGGTTTTTGTATTTAAATACAAATCCAGTGTAATGATCCATATTTCAATTTACACATATCATGTGTAATGATAACCCATTCATATCATTCTTCTCTTTCACATTCCAAACATCTCAGATATGAGACATCATGTAAACCATCCAGTTTATGATGTTCTATCCACAACATACATTGGGTGTTGATGATAGAATTGTGACATAAATATATAATGTGTTATACATGAGTCTCCTAAAAGTATTTTCACGTCCTGAATTCCTAAGGAGGCTTAACAGGTATTGAGAACACCAACACCTTGAATTTCCAATATCTTGGTACATTACACAAGCACATGTACTACTCTCGGAAACTCATGTTGGTGAGGACACTGATTTTGTCCAAAAATAATCATATTTCACTTGTGGTATTACTTGTCATTATCTACAAAAACAAAATTATGAAGATTAGTATTTTTTATCTTAATTACTAATTATATAGTACATATAAAATAAATCATTAAATATCTCTCACTATGTTTTCAATCTCTAGTATCCCTCACAACTAGAATCTTAATACTCTATCACTTGAGTAATTTAGTTGCAATGATACTTATAACCACTCCTCGTAGTTTATAATATTTTACTATACCTCTACTTAGAGAGTTTATAGGTAGGAACTATGTTATCCAACTGAAATGACTCACGGATCACTAATTTATTGAGTGAAGTATTAGTTACAAAAAATAATAAAATTGATTTACTCAACACATTGCCTATGAAGATACAATAATAACGTTTTGGATTCTCCTTTATTTTGATCTTTTGTTAATTCAATTCAGCTCTCACATAAAATAAACCCTCAACTTTGGCTATTCAATCACCCCGAAAACTTTATTTTGTTCAAATTCGATCATCAAAAGTCAATTGGGACTTAATATTTCATTACTGGTTGTAGTTATTTATCATCGAATGAAATAATTTTCTATATGACATGCATGGTCTATATAATCTCACTCACAGGCAACTATGAAATTAATAGAAAAATATTCAACTCATCATAAATTGATTTAATATATATCTTATGTTTATTATTTTATGTAATTTCAAGAACTTGTAGATTATATAAAATAATAAACGACGAAAAAATTAAATAAATCACCTGACTGATCTTGATCATATATTGTTGGGAAATCCATTTTAGGCTCAAAGGATCAACCATGAAAAAAGGTTAAAATTCCTATGTCAGGTCTTGACTCAAATCTTAGCTCACTCCCCGATCTAATTTTTCTGCATGTAGTTTGGGATACATCCTCATCTTAGCATGGTCTATGTTTTATATCGTCCTCACCATAGTATATAAATACTCACACACAGACGAGGGGGTCTCGGGAGGGTATAATATAAATTAATCACTTTTATCTAGGTGTGCAGTCAATTATAATTATTAAATGTGAAAGATGAAAATATGTAGACTATTTTATTAAAATAATTAATTACCTGTATCACATGCAATTGAAATAATTAATCAAATAAATAAAAGTCAAGACATGAATTGGTTAATCATTTCATACGATCAATTGATGATGAATTAAATAAAAAATTAAAATTGAAATTTTAATAAATTTATTCAAATTGAATTAAATGAATTAAAATATTTCCACTAATTTTAATTCAAATTTTTAAATCGCTCGGTCACGTAATTTAATTTAATTATATTTAAAAAAAATAATTTAATTTTTGAAATACATCTTTTAAATTAAACTCATTTTATAATTATATTTCAAAATTAAATTTAAATTTTGAAATATATATATATATATATATATATATATACATATACATATATTTCATTATCAGTCCTACACAACTAGACTATTAAATGGTGGGTCACGCAAGACCCACTCCCATCATTATTGTGTTGGGTGGGTCCTGACCAACCTAGAACGAGCTGAGATGGATCAAGATGCTTCGGGTCGGCTCAATCCGAGTAGGGTAGATGGCACTAGTGTTGATCGAGATGTAGGATGGGCACTTGGCCATAGTAGAAAACCTAAAAAGTGTGGTTTCGATAAAGAGGTCATGGTAGAGATCAACGGTGACTCAGTGAGGCATTATAAGAGGGGCCACCGACAGGGTTTGGATCTGGAAAATCCGGCTATCAGAAGGGGGATGCTAGTGAGCCTAGAGTTGTTGATAGATGGGATCTTGCTGGAGGCAGTGAGTCTTGGCGATATCTTGAGTGGAAGATTGCAGCTGTCGGTGCCGACACACAGAGGGATGCCCGATGAGGATGGGGGTTGCGATGGTCAAGGCCTCCCAGTAGATCTTTTCCATGGTGGGAAGGACTCAGGAACTAGAAGAGAGGAGGACCGAGAATGTTGGCTGAGGTAGGTGTCTGTGGAGTCTGGCGGTGGTGTGTTGTGGAATCCAGAAACCCGGTAGAGAGTACGGTGGGAGGGGTAACCATGGTGGTTCTCGGACGCATGGGAGGATTATCTAGCGCGGGCTATGGGAGTTGGAGTTTTTCTAAAGAAGATGGGTAACTTTGGGTACCCACATTTTTAAAAAATCATTATTATTATTTTTAGTGTTATCTTTTGTTCATTTAATATTTTTATTATAAAGCCTAATTCTAGGTTTTTTATTTTTTAAACCATTCCTTATCCATGTAGAAAATCCCTTGGCAGGTGGAATGTTTTTCCTTGCTTGGAATATGGTTTTTTATAACCTTCATCCTTTCTAGAAACCATGTTCAACTGAAATAGTCTATGATGACTCCTTGCGGGTAATATTTAACAAAAATATTTATATATACAGATTCTATAGATTTTTAACCTATAAAAACCAAATTCAACCCGATCTTAAAAACATCGAATGATCATAATTTGTCTATCTGAGGTAAAATTGATATTTTGTTTGTGAAATTGAGACCGTTGTGATGTCATCTTCATAAATTAATTACAAATATAACTTTTCATCGGACTAAATTATCATGGGATTGTTCGATACCAATTGAAGGTATTAGGATGCACAATAGAAGTTGATGGCATGGGGTTTCAAATTTTACTTTGGCGATCAACATAAATACACCGTCATTGGAAATGCGAAGACATGCTAAAATCCTAAGCATCCAGGGTGATTAATTTTAAACATAAAACATAAAATGAAAAATAATAGATTTAATATGAATTTGCAGTCAACATTTAATCATCAACATCAATCGTTTTTCAATGGGTTTGAAGCCGAATACCTCCAGATCATCTACATGTTCTTTAAAAGTCTCTGAAATGTGTTTTCATGGGAACCCTTAAATGATTTTCAGTTTTGGATTATTGAGGTGAAATATTGTGACTGACCAAGGTCGTTTCTCAATGGATGAAGTAATTAAAACAACATATTGAAGATATTTTGAAAATAAAACAAAATTAAATAATTATATTACATAAAAGGATGAGGAGTTTCTGTCTATAATGCTAGAAGAAGCATTATGGAAGAATATTGTATTTTATTATTTTTATTTTACAAATGTAATTTCAAGAACACAACCATAAGATGGTTTTTAGAAAAATATTTTTATAAAGAATAATCAATCTAACTAAACCTATTTAATTACTTATTAATCATTATCATTTAAATTAATATCCACTTAGTTATGAACCTATAATTTTTTTACCATCGAACCCTACGAGAATAAATTTTACCACAATGATAAAGTGAATTAAACCCTAGGCTAGCTTCAGAACCTGTATCCACAACACCCTACATTGATTGATGTTATAAGGACAAATTATTATTAGTTTTAAATTAAGACACATATCCACTATAAAAATTAGCATGAATTGAGTTTATATCTTATATTTTAACATTATAGATTGATCCCCCATGATTTTGTATTACCGATTAATATTATTCTCTCAAAATTTACACAAAAGTCGACATCAAGTGTTTCTGTGATAGTTGTTCAATGGTTTTCTTTGTTTCATTTAAATTTAAAAACAATTCCTAGATAATATTTAATTAATTAAAGTATCTCATGGATTCAAAATAAATAAATGAAGAAGGTAAGAGGTAGATCATTTACTAAGAAAAATACTCTTCTAAGGGCAGGGTAGTGATTGTAGCATTGTAGTCAATGTAGAATTGAATTGCATTCATAAAGGTTTATAAAGAGTATACCCCAAAAATTTTTATACTCATGAGTTAATGCCCAATTAATTGAATTAGATAATATGAAAATTGAACAAAATAGAAGAAATACAAGAGAAACCATGATAATTTATTAAAAAAACAATAATAGTACAACAAAGAAGATGAAGATGAGAGTGTTTTGGAGGAGATCATAGCATGAATGCTTCCCTCTTCCAATGGTTAATTGAAGTGTCAAGGAACCAATTTTCCTATCCTCTCAATCCACTATGGAACATCCAACCCTCTACAAATGAAAAAAATTATATTTAGAGAGTTGAGGGGAGGTTAGGTTAAGAGGTTTCAAGTGTGAATTGATAAATTAAGAAAAATATTTTAGTCCAATTCGTGCCACCCGTTTGACCTCAAAAATGTGTGAACCAGCTGTACTTCTAGAATAATTCTTTGTGAATAAATGGGTTCTTGAGCTTCTCTACAAATTCATGTCCAATCCAAGCACATATGAATATGTTATGACCCAAATAATGAAGAGGTGCCCAATCTAGCACGTTTGGACAATATATGACTTCATTGACCCTTTATTCCAATAAAATGCATGATTCAAATATTATTTTCTTGTATGAAATTTTTATCCCATTAAGTCAACAACACAATTACAAAATTATATATTCAAATAATATTCAAAAAAATATTTACAGCTGCACTGCTATACTGAACATTAAATGGTAAAATAGAAATTTTCATCAAATTTTCAAATGAATGATCTAATCCCAAATATTTTCTAAATAAACATATTTAAAACAATTTGATTAAATTATGTCCCATATTATTAGTAAAATATTCACTAAAATTGTGTTTTATCAACTCTCCCACACATACCCTTTTACGCTTCAGGGGAAAACCTTATATCATATAATCTAGAAAATTGTGAAAAGATATGCATGTTCATATTTCTCAATCCACAATGGAATATAAGAAATGTAATAATCCCATCAATAGTCAATATCAATAAATTTTATGGTCTTTGTCTCATAAACTCTATAAAAATCAAATCCAGTGAGATTAATGAGACTTATAATGGTGAAAAATATTATGGTCCCACCTTGCAACTAATTCCCCATGTGTGTGTGTCAACCATTACAATTTCATATATCCACCCATTGTTCTTTATATTTAGGTCATGTAAAATAATTATTATACCCTGGTTTAATTTACTAAACCTATTCTACATTCCTTTGAAATTAAATTTCAAGTCTCACTCACATAAGAATTCCTGAAAGTCAAACATTAAGCTCCCTAAATAGATATCCCCATGTGTTTTACATTTCATCACTCCTGTATTTATTAAGACAATATATATATTTTTGTGTTTTTTTATATTTTTATTTTTGATATTTTTTTGGCACGTACAACTATTGGATATCAGGTAAACATGCATAGGTTAATTCAGTATAGTAAATAAATTAATCGAAAAAAAAAATTTGAAAAAAAACCATTGATAATAACATTAAAATTTTTAACTAACTTGGATGTACCTTTAATTGAGTAGGAAAAATTTCACAATTCCATGTTGTGTAAAAATCTATTTGGCTAATCAATGTCATAATTTTCCTGAACAAATATCACAAATAACGGTGTCAAAAGTAAAGAGGTTTTATAATGCCCCAACCAATTATATCATCCATGGAATTATTTTTTTTAAAATCAACCATTGATGATGAAATATTTCTCATTTTTATCAAGATACAACTGAATCGTGAGAACATGAATTTTCCATATGCTCTATATATAAATTAGCAGGTCACAAGATATGTATATTTATGTTTATAATAGTGTTTTATTTATTTTTTTGAAAATTTTACAGTAAACCTAACAGAAAATAGACACAGAACATACAAATGAAAATCCTAAACATCTACCACAAAATGTTTTCCTCTCCCCCACACTTAAAATATTTCATTGTCCGCATTGTAAAACTATGAGATTATAGATATTCTCAAGTGATAACGGGGTTATGCAGTGTGATAAAATCAACTCCATCTGTAGAAAGTCCCTCAATGTATTGCTTAAAATGTTTCCCATTGACTATAAAGATCCTTCCTATGTCCTCTTGTCTAATCTCCACTGCATATTAAGGAATTACATTATATAACATATAGGGACCTGGACTTATGGAACACAACATACCATGTATCAATGTTATTCATGAACTATAGAGTAAGACTTTCTCTCCTATATGAAACTCTGATTTTTAAATGATTTTATCATGACCATCTTCTGATCCTTCCTTTTATATCCTTTACAACTCTTATAATGAATATTTAATTTTCTAAAGCTCTTACATTTTTAGTATCTGTTGAATTAAATATTGGGCCAAATTCATGTTTCATTTTTTTATAGACCAATATGCCCGACGCTCGACCTCCATGGGTGATTATAAGATTTCCCCAAAATAATCCTAAATTGGTAAATACCGATGGCAGTCTTTTATGACATCCTATAAGCCCAAATCACATCATCAAATATTTGGTTCCAATCCTTCCTATCTGGATTCATGGGTTTCTCCAAAATTTGTTTCAACCCATAATAAGAAACTTCAACCTTTCCATTTATTTGGGGTTGGTATAGTGTTGATGTTTTGTGTGTCACCCCACATCTCTGAACGAGGGACGACATGTTATGATTTAAAAAGTGTGTCCTTTGGTCACTGATGACGGTCTTCAGTACTCCAAATGTGCCGAAAATTCAATCCTTTACAAAATCAACTACAACATAATAATCATCAGTCCTTGGGGCCTTGACCTCCCCCCATTTTCTAGCATAATTATCAAAAATATAAATATACAAAAAAATGTACTTGGGAACGGTCCCATAAAATCAATTCCTTATACATATAAAATATTAAAGAATAATATGGGTTGTTGGGGCTTCTCATGTGTAGAGACGCATACTTTACACACATTGTTATTAATTCAGAATTGAAGCATACTTATTACAACACATAACAAACCCATGATAGGACTATATAGGTATAGAGTCTTTTGAAACTGGGAAACATAAACAACTGGTTTATAAATCATCTATATTGTCTCTTGTTTATTTCATCATATCTAGAGTCCCATTTGGAATATCCTACTTAATACCCTTCATCCTGACCTGGGGAAAAGAAAACATACAAATGGGTGAGCTAAAATTCTTAGTAAGGGTAAAAAAATGAAATATTAATCATATCATATTCATAAGAGAATAACATTTTGAAAATATTAACCTGCAAAAGAGATCATAATATCATGAAATTGTATAAATCATAGTAGTGAAATGTAATCCCAATAATAATAACATAAAACATGAAACTTTTTGTCATACACACATAATCATAGAAAATCATTTCATATTAGTCAAGACTCATTTCCAAGACTATCATAGCGGACAAAGTCCATTACTGAACCGAGTTCACTCCTCGTTCTAGTCCTATATCATGGAACTGGATTAACTTGACGTTCCATCCATGTCTATCTCATGAGATATAAATCTATACCCAATTCATTGTAGGGATATATAGGTCCCACCCATCTCATAATGAAACCATTCTTATGTGTGCCACAAAATCGTAAATCATACATCATAGCATAACCCATGTAATAAAAATGGGATTGTTAAACATCATGCCATTATAACATTATCCATATAAGATAAAAAGGCTTAATAAAAATAATTCCATCATAACAAAATAAAATCAATGTAATAATTGGCATAGAAATTTAAACATTTATTATCATAGATGGAAAATACTTTTGATAAAACACTTGAACTTCATTCTTGAGGAAAATATCCTTTCTACTTCAAAAACATTTTTCCTTTCTCAACATGTCATACAATTTTAAATTTAAAGATGTTAATTGAAAATAAACATGAAATATTTTAAATGAATATTCATGGAAATAACGTTATTTGAAATCATAAAAAACAATTCATGCCGTATAAGTTAAAAAACATTCTTCTCGTACTTTGGCCGGGAAAGTCAAAAACTATCTCGTACTGAAAACGAAAAAAGATTCCATTCATATCTTTTACTAAAAATTAACCAATAGGTAAAATTGGATTTAAAAATTGTAGGAGGATAGAAATGATATTAAATATTTAGGAAACATGGATGTGGATGAAAAATATGCCCCAGTAAATTCTGATGTATAAACAATCTCGGATAAAAATGAGATTGCGAGATTTTCCCTTACCTTTGGTCCAATATTCTCTGTACGTATCCGAACATCCAGTATAATGATTTAAATAATGTCATTGACTTATTACATAATCATATACATTGTTATGATATCATATATGGTCATATTAGTATCCTCTTATTAGTAATATTTCATTGATACATGTTATTCGGGTATTCATTGCTTTATGTTCATATGCGTGTTCTGTCGAATAAATTCTTATTCCTCTTTTTAGGTTATCACTAAATCATTTAAATAATGGTATTAGTATAATATATATCAGATTTATTCATTCAATTAGTTTATAAAACCATGTTTTAATGAAGATCATGTAGAAGAAATCACATCGCACCGTGGAGACGGTAAGCCGTACATACGCACGAGCGATGATATCATTCCCATAATTATTGAATGCTGTTGGAGTGGATGATATAATGTATCATGTAATAATAATCATATATAGATATTATTTACACCATTATACACATCCATGTAAGGTGGGGGGGAACATATTACACCACGACGTGGAGACGATATTCCGAATGTACGCACGTGCGGTGATTTTGTTTTCCATAGGATGGATAAAAGGTGAAATAGGGTTATTTCATATTTATAATAACATATCAGTATATTAGTGATATTTATTTTATTAATTTATAATGAAACAAATAAATAAGAGGAAGTAGAGGAAGAAATAAATTTTAAAGAATCGGTAAAGGATATTACCTCTTCTACGACAAACCTCTTCTAAACCTTCTCTTAGGGCACTAAAGTTGGTGTTTGAAGAATACCAGGACCTCTAGTATGTTTCTAGGAAAGTTTAAAAGAGAAATGGATAGGTTTTGAATGATAATAAAGGCTCAAAATCTTTTGAGGAGGAGAGGGAGGAGGATCCCTTTTATAAGAGAGGATTGGGGATCTTTTGGAATCCTCTAAAATATTAATTTATAATAAACTCAAACCCCATTTAAAATCCTCAAAAAATGACTCAAATACAAATATTATTTTATATAGGGTTGTAACCTCATCAACCAATATAATTTAGACATATTGGGAATTTATTTTAAACCTTATCAACTTGATTTATCCTTATTTAATCTATTTAATTTTATTTGTGGTAATAATATTGTAAATTTTAAATTGTTATAAATAATTACTTATGTGTTGTGAATTGTCCATAATTGGATACTTTATGAAATTTTAGAACATATAAATTTCAATTTATTATTTTTAAATATTTTTGTGATTTTTAAACAATTTTATAATATTTTATTTTTATAAAATAACAATAGTGTAAATTTTGAAACTATTCATTTTTTTGAATTTAAATAAAATCCCCACATAAGATATATTCAAACCAAAATATATAATAGATTCCTAAAATGTCATATTAATCTTGAAAATTTGTGGGGAAAATTAATTAGTTCATATATTATTAATTTTAATATTTTTAAAACCTTTTATTTGATATTTCAATCAATAAAATAATTTCTACATCACTATTGTGTCACCGTTAATAATAATTATTTAATCCCTAAAAATTCTAAATAAATTATAATGATGTAGATAATTTTATTATATTTATGGAGAATATTTATATTCTAGGTTTTATGAATTTTCCACTAAATTAAAATTATTACACTTATAATATATAAGAGAGTTACATGTTGTCACTTTCTTTGGTTTTAATTATAAATATATTATTTTCATGGTCAATAGTCCATGAAACAAATCTATTCCGACCCTTAGGTGATATAGGTCTAATTTTATTCATCAAATAAATTTTTTGAAGGTGGTAGGGTAATTTGATAATCTTATTTTTACCCTTAATTACCTGATTTACCTTTAACTGTAGTAAATTAGAATTACCGTAGTTACTATTCATAATGTCAAAAAAATAAAAGTAACATATTAACATAATTTGGACCCATTGAATCCAAATATGGAATACATTTTTCAAAATTCAAAACATATAAGTTATAGAAATTAATTTAAAAATAATCCCATTGTAATGAAAATATGTTTTAAAAGTTAAAACATTGTCAAAGATTGAAATGTATTTACCTATGAATTCAATGTAAAATTAATGGTAATGACATAAATTATATTAAATTGTAAAAATATATTCTATTTATATTTTAAATTTTATCATTTAACCTTGTAAATTATCTTGTTGAAAAAAATTTGTTTTTAAGAGAAATTTAGCATATTTTTAATATTCATCAAAATATGAATGTTATCAGAAAATTATTAAAAATTTATCCAAAGTAAATTTTTAAATAATTATTACAATTAATAAGTTTATTTTTTCATATTGAACTCAAAAACATGTTAAAAACTAGATTTAATGTATGTGCGCCATAAAATGGAGACAAAACTGCATTTTTTGAGAAATAATTATCTGACCTAAAATATTTATTTTGTTCTCATACCATGTTATAGATAATGTGTAAGATGAATGATAATGTTATAAAATTCAAAATTTGGTTAATACTATTCATAATGGCTAGTTCATAATAATATTATGACAATATATCATTGTTTATTGAAACTCGGTATTGCGTACAACGCAAGCTATCAAGGATGGTTGCTCTTGCGTGTAACGCAAGCCAAGATAGTTTTGTGTGTAGTGAAAATTCCTTTGGTGTTGCGTATAACATAAGACATAATAAAATATATATATTTCTCATAAAATCTCAGGGTGTTTCATTCTACCGCCCTTAAAATGATTTCTGCCCTCGAAATTCGTGACTTCGTAACAAACAGATGAAAATACCTCTCCCTCATAATATCCTCAAGTTTCCATGTAGCTTCTTATAATTGGTGGTTACTCTATACAAACTTTAACCAAGTGAGTGGTATTTTTTCATAGAACTTTTTCGCTAGGATCTAGAATCTCTATCAGCTGTTCTTCATAAGAAATATCTTGCTACAACAGTACAACTTCTGATCTTAGTACATGTGAAGAATTAGGTATGTACTTTCTCAGGAGAGATACATGGAACACATCAGGAACTTGAGAGATATTTGGTGGAAGTGCCAATCGGTAAGCTACTTTCCCTATATGATCCATTATTTCGAAAGGACCGATATACCTAGGGCTCAGCTTTCCCTTCTTTCCAAATCTCATTACTCTCTTTTAAGGAGATATTTGTAAGAAAATTTTATCACCCACTTCAATATCTAGGTTTTTTCATCGGTTGTCGGCAAAACTTTTTTTTCGACTCTGTGCTTCTCTTATGTGTTGTTGAATAGATGTGACCTTATCATCCATATAATCAACAAGATCATGTCCTAATAGGTTTCATTCCCCAACTTCCTCCCATCAAGTTGGAGTTCTACATTTCTTTTCATAGAGAGCATCATAAGGAGCCATCTGAACACTGGAGTGAAAGCTATTATTATAATTAAATTCCACCAAAGGTAGGTGTTGATCCCAACGACCTTTGAAATCCATAGAGAATGCTCTCAAAATTTCTTCCAAAGTTTGAATTGTCCTCTGAGACTGACCATCTTTCTGAGGATGATAGGCAGTTCTGAAACTCAACTCTGTATCTAGAGCATGCTGAAGACTTCGCCAAAACATTCAGGTAATCCTCGGATCCTGATCAGATATATTGGAAAGTGGTACTCCATGAAATCGTAGCACTTCATTTATATATTTCTTGGAAATCTTATCAAGAGATAAATATTCTCTAATAGAAATGAATTGTGCCGACTACATATGACGATCAACTATAACCCAGATAGAATTAGTGCCTTTGGATGTTTTAGGAAGTCCAGTGACAAAGTCCATAGTGATGTTTTCCCATTTCCGTTCTGGTACGGGTAATTGTTGTAACAGCCCGTTAGACTTTTGTCTCTTAGATTTAACTTATTTACAAACCAAGAATCAAGAGACATATTCTGAGATATATCTTTTCATGACACCCCACCAAAAGTACTCTTTCAGGTCCTTGTACATCTTTGTACTTCTAGGATGAATAGAGAATGAAGAACCATGAGCCTCATCCAATAGCTCCTTCTTTAATTCTTGTATGGTAGGAATACAAACACGGTTCCAGAACCATATTATCCAATCACAATAAAGGTTGAATTAAGGAACATTTTTCACCTTTACTTGTAACCCAACATCCTCCTTATCCACCTCTTTAATCTTCACTTGTATAGATGGTTGAATATTTTTTTGAAAAAGATAAGATATCTCCCCTTTCAGTAAAATTCCAAGATCCATCCTTTGTAAATCTATAAATATTGGATCTTTTGTGATCCTCATCATGGATAATCTAGCATGGTCTTATCAACTTAATGCATCTACCACCTTGTTTTCTTTCTCAGGGTGGTAATGAATTTAGCAGTCGTAATCTTTAATCAGCTCCAACTATCTTATTTGGCGCATATTCAGCTCCTTTTGTGTGAAAATATACTTTAAATATTTATGATCAGTATAAATATCACACCTGTCACCATAAAGATAATTCCACTAAATCCTTAATGTAATGATTACCACATATAACTCCAAATCATGAGTTGGCTAATTTTTCTCATGGATTTTCAACTATCATGAGGCATAAGCTATCACCATATCATTTTGCATGAGAACACACCCCATCCCCTTCTGGGATGCATCACTATAGATCAAAAACCGTTCTCCACTACAAGGCAGTGTGAGCACAAGTTCACTAGCTAACCTTCTTTTTAGATCTTTGAAATTCTCTTCACATTTATCCGTCTAAACAAACTTAACTCCTTTCCGAGTCAATTTGGTGAGTGGGTTGGATAATCTTGAAAAATATTTCCGAAAACGTTGATAATACCTAGCTAAACCCAGAAAACATTGGATTTAATTTAATGTTGTTGGTCTCAACCATCATTAAATAACCTCCATTTTTGATAGATCCACATATATCCCCTCTTTTGAGATTATTTTACCCAAAAATGAAACTTTTTAAAGAAAAAATTCACACTTTGTAAATTTTGCATAAATCTTCTCCTTTTTCAGGGTCTTCAATACAATTCTTAAGTGATATTAATTTTCTTACTTTCTCCTTGAATAGACAAGAATATCGTCAATAAAGACTACCACAAACTAATCAAGATAGTCTCTAAATACTCTATTCATTAGATCCATGAAGATAGCAGGGGCATTAGTAAGACCAAATGGCAATACTATAAACTCAAAGTGTCCATACCTTGTACGAAAATATGTCTTTGGTATATCCTCCTTTATGTCCCTTAATTGATGATACCCTAAACTAAGATCAATATTGGATAAGTATTGAGCTCCACATAGTTGGTCAAATAAGTCATCAATGCATGGGATAGGATATTTGTTCTTGATAGTGATCTTGTTAAGTTCTCGATAATCAATGCAAAGTCTCATTGATCCATCTTTCTTCTTAATAAAAAGTACAGGTTCTCCCCAAGGTGACACACTAGGGCCTATGAATACCTTATCAATATTCTATTGGAGTTGCTTCTTCGATTCCTGGAACTCAATTGGGGACTTTCTATAAGGTGTCTTTGACATGGGCATATCACCCGAAATGAGTTCTATTGAAAACACAACTTCACGATTTGTTGGAAGACCTAGAAATTCCACTATAAAGACATCATAAAACTCCCGTACAATGGGAATATTATTAATCGCAAGTTTATCTCCATCCATTTGAGATAAATAACCTTCATTTAATGAAAGCAAGACCCATAAGATAGAAGAAACTTCCACTGAAAGGTTATATTCATCCTTGCATCGATAGATGATTATAGATTGAGCAGGAATATAAAATGTGACTTCCCTTGTTTAGCAATTGATATGAGCTCCATATAAATAATGCCAATCCATGCCAAGAATTACATCAAATTCCACTATAGGAAGGATCACAAGATTTGCAGGAAGCACTATCCCACAAACTTCAATCGGAGAAGAATTGTAAACTTTTGATGCGACTGTTGTTCCATTAGGAGTTGTCACAGCTAACTCAATAGATAATTGTTGGGGTATTATATCAAAACCCTTATAAAATTAATCATAAATAAAAGTGTGGGTGGATCCAAAATCAAATAAAACATTTTCTACTTTCGAGTAGATGATAACTTTACCTTTCACAACTTTGTTATCGTACTCCATATCGCCGATAGAAATTGCATGTGACTTTCTTTTTTCTTTGGCCTTAAGTGTTTTTTGATGTTGATCATCATCAACAACCCTTGGATTAGGGAATTGATTGGAATAATGCCCCATTTACTTGCACTTGTAACATTGAAGTGTTGGAGGTGCATTCTGTGTAGCCTTTTCTTTATTCGCATCACTAGACATCTTTTTCTCATCACTGCGACATTCAATTGCCCGATGAATGTCTTTTCCACACTTAAAACATTTAATTGTCCCTTTATGACAATTCCCTCCAGGTTTCTTTCCACTCTTTGAGCATAAAGTAAAACTCATCTTCTTTTCAGTGTGGTCTTTATATTTTCTTTTGAATTCCATTTTCCTCTTCTTATCAAACCCATATGACTGATGGGTTACTCCAATCTCCATCTCAACCTTGAGATTAAATCGAACAATTTCTTCATATCTATTGAAGCCCTTTATATATAATGCTCTCTAGAGACTTGGTTTTAAGCCACTAAAGAGTCGATCGATCTTAATCCCAGGTTGGATAATAATCCCAGAAGCGTACCGTGAAAGCCTTGTAAAATTTTCTTCATAGGTACCAACAAATTCATCATCCTTTTGATTCAGTTCAAGAAACTCCTTCTCCATCTTTGATCAAAGAATACGAGGTAATTACTTATTGAAAAATTAGTTATTGAACTCTTCCCATTCCATGGACTCAATTTCATCCATTTTCATTGTATTCTTGACAAGATTCCACCATTGATCAGATTCACCTTCCAAATGATATACTACTAAGATGAATTTATCATGTTCAGAACATTGAATGATTGAAAATATCATTTTAGTAGTACTGATCCATTGTTCAGCCACTGATGGATTAGAAGAACCGCTGAATGATGGTAGACGCTGCCTCATTATGGATTCAACAGAATATTGCTCCCTCATTTTCTTGTTTGGAAGTCTTGCATGATTCATAACATGATAATGTTGTTTGAGAATCAATACAAGATTTTTCATTACATCTCCCATATCAGTTGGTTGCTCAGGGGGGAAATCATGGCATTTCCCGTCGCATGCAGCATTAACACGGTTCCTTCGGTTTCCATCCATTGACTAAATCCAAGAAGCATAGTGTGAGAAACACTAATTACAACAGAAAAACCACATAATCAGAATTTTTTTTAACACTTTAGGTATTATCATAGGTTATTCATATCCATTTAGAAAACACTAAGATTGTGTTCTATGCTTATACATATCCTTAGGGTTCTTACTAAGGCTTTCAAATCCTAGTTTCCAAAGGTTGACTATACCTTTCCTCTGATACCAACTGTAGAGACCCATAATTTACATACATTGTTATTACATCAGAATTGAAGCATACTTATTACAACATATAACAAAACCATGATAGGACCGTATAGGTATAGTGACTTTAGAAACTGGGAAACATAAACAACTGGTTCATAAATAATCTACATTTTCTCTTGTTTATTTCATCATATCTAGAGTCCCTTTTGTCATATCTTACTTAATACACTTCTTCCTGACCTGGGGAAAATAAAACATACAAAAGGGTGAGCTCAAATGATCTGTAAGGGTAAACAAAGAAAATATTAATCATATCATATTCATAAGAGCATAGCATTTTTTAAATCATAACCTGCAAAAGACATCATAATATCATTACATGGGATAAATCATAGTAGTGAAATGTAATCCCAATAATCATAAAATAAGACATGAAAGTTTATGGAATACACACATAATCATAGAAAATCATTTCATATTTGTCAAGACTCATTTCCAATACTATCATAGAAGACAATGTCCATTACTGATCCGAGTTCACTCCTCGTTCCAGTCTTGTATCACTGAACCAGATTAACTTGCTATTCCATCCATGTATATCTCATGAGATATAAATCTCTACCCATTGAATTGGAGGGAGATATAGGTCCCACCCATCTCATAATGAAACCATTCTTATGTGTGCCACAAAATCATAAATCATACATCATAGCATAACCCATGTAATAAAAATGGGATTCTTAAACATCATTCCATCATAACATAATCCATATAAGATAAAAGGACTTCATAAAAATAATTCCATCATAACATAATAAAATTAATGTAATAAGAGTGATAGAAACAGAACCCTATATTATCATAGATGGAAAATAATTTTGATAAAACACTTGAACTCCATTCTTGAGGAAAATATCCTTTCTACTTCAAAAACATTTTTCCTTTCTCAACATGTCATTCAATTTTAAACTAAATGAAGTTAATTGAAAATAAACGTGAAAAATTGTAATCTAATATTCATGGAAATAATGTTCTATGAAATCATCAAAAAAAATTCATTCCATATAAGTTAAAAAAACATTCTTCTCGTACTTTGGCTATAAAATTCCAGAAAGTATCTCATACTGAAAACAACAAAATATTCCTTTCATATCTTTTAATAAAAATTAAACAATAGGTAAAATTGGATTTGAAAAATTATAGAAGTATAGAAATGATATTACATATTGATGAAACATGGATGTGTTTGATAAATATTCCCTAGTAAATTATTAATTATAAACAATATTGGATATAAATGAGATTAAAATATTTTCCCTTACCTTAGGTCCGATATGCTCTGTACGTATCCGAACATCCTGTATAATGATATAAATAATGAAATTGAATTATTACAGAATCATATACATTGTTATGATATCATATATCTTCATATTCTTATCTTCTTATTAGTAATATTTCACTACTACTTGTTATTCAGGTGTTCATTCTTTATGTTCATATGTGTGTTTTGTCGAATAAATTCTTATTCATATTTTTAGGTTATTGCTACATAATTTATAGAATGGTATTATTATAATATATAATATTTATTCATTCAATTCATTTATATAACCATGGTTTAATGAAAATCATGTAGAACAAATCACATCTCACCGTGGAGACGGTAAGACGTACGCACGCACGAGCGATGATATCGTTCCCATAATTATTGAATCGTGTTAGAGTGGATGATAGAATATCTCATAATTATTATCATGTTATAATAATAATATATAGTTATTATTTACACCATTATACCCATCCAAGTAAGTTGGTGGTGGAAAACAGATTACACCACAACGTGGAGACGGTATTCCGTACGTACACACACACGATGATTTTGTTTTCCATAGGATGGATAGAAGGTGAAATAGGGTTGTTTCATATTTATAATAACATATTAGTATATTAGTGATAATTATGTTAGTACATTAAAATTAAACAAATAAATAATAGGATGTATTAGAAGAAATAAATTTGAAATAATCGGTAAAGGATATTACCTCTTCTTCCACACTCCTATTCTAAACCTCCTCCTAGGGAACTATAGTTGGTCTTTGAAGAAGATAAGGACCTATAGTATGTTTCTAGGGAAGTGTAGAAATGAAATGGTCAGGTTTTGGCCGAGATTTAAGGCTCAAAATTTTGAGATTAGGTGAGGGAGGAGGCATCCTTTTATAAGTCAGGAGAGGGGCACTTTTGGAAACCTCTAAAATATTAATTTATAATAAACTCAAACCCCACTGAAAAACCTCCAAAAAATGACTCAAATCCAAATATTATATGAGATAGAGTTGCAACCTCATAAAAAAAATAGAAATGTTATGAATTTATTTTAAACCCTATCACCTTGATTTATCATTATTTAATCTATTTAATTTTATTTGTGGTAATAATATTCTTAATTTTAAATTGTTATAAATAACTACTTATGTGTTTTTAATTGTCCATACATGGACAATTTATTATTTTTTAGACCATATAGATTTAAATTTATAATTTTTAAATATTTTTGTGATTTTTGAACAATTTTATAATATGTTATTTATATAAAATAACAACCGTGTTAATTCTGACACTATTCGTTTATTTGAATTTAAATAAAATCCACAAAGAGGATATATTCTAACATAAATATTTAATAGATATATAAAATGTAATATTAATATAAAAAATTTGTGGATAACATTAATTAGTTCATATAATATTTTTTTTAATATTTTTAAAACCTTTTATCTGATATTTCAATCAATAAAATAATGTCTATATCACTATTGTGTCACCATTAATGATAATTATTTAATTCCTAAAAATTCTAAATAAATTCTCCCGATTTAGAAAATTTTATTAGATTTATGTAGAATATTTATATTTGATGTTTTATGAAGTTTATCACTAAATTAAAATTAGTACACTTATAAGATATAAGAGAGTGACATGTTTTCACTTTCTTTGGTTTTAATTATAATTATATCATTTTCAAGGACAATAGACCATGAAACGAATCTATTTTGACCATTAGGTGATATGGATCGAATTTTACTCATCCAATAGAATTTTTCCAGGTGGTAGGGTAATTTTATAATCTTATTTTTACCCTTAATTACCCGATTTACCTTTAATTGTAGTAAATAAAAATTACCGTAGTTAAAATTCATAATGTAAAAAAAATAAAAGTAACCTATTAACATAATTTGGACCCAATAAATACAAATATGGAATCCATTTTTCAAAATTCATAACACATAATTTTCATTAATTAATTTAAAATTAATCTCGTTGTTAAGAAAATAGGGTTTTGAATGTTAAAACATTGTTAAATATTGAAATGTTTTTACCTATGAATTAAATGTAAAATTAATAGTAATGAAATACATTATATTAAATGGTAAAAATATATTCTATTTATACTTTAAATTTTATCATTTAACTATATAAATTATCTTGGTGAGAATAGTTGTTTTTAAGAAAAACTTAGCATATTTTTACTATTTATCAAAATATGAAAGTTGTCAGACAAGTATTAAAAAAATATCGAAAGTAAATTTTTATATATTTATTGTAATAAATAAGTTTATTTTGTCAAATTGAACTCATAAACGTGTCCAAAACTAGATTTAAAGTGGGTGCTCCATCAAAAGATGACAAAACTGTATTTAAAAAAAACTTATTTTACCCCAAAAATTTATTTTGTTCTTATACCAAATTATAGAGAATGTGTATAATGAATGATAGTGTTATAAAATTTAAAATTTGGTTAATATACATAACGTATAGTTTATAATAATATTATAACAACATAGCATTGTTTAGTGAAACTCGATATTGCATACAACACAAGCTATCTAGGAAGGTTTCTCTTGCATGTAACGCAGGACAAGCCAATGTTGTGTGTAGTGAAAGATTACTTTGGTGTTGTGTATAGAATAAGAGATAATATATATATATATATTTCTCATAAAATCTCCGGGTGTTACATCGTGCCTCCCCATAATGTTTTGAGTGTATTGGTGACGTGACCATGAATTATAAAACCCATGAGCATAATGGAAGAAGATATGCCAATATAATACAGAGTCTAAGATGTTCCTAGTTATCTATTATGGTCCCAAGTGTATCCACCTGAAAATGTGTGGAATAATTGAAGAACAGACTCAAACTCAGGATCAGGAACACACCACCCAATAACATGATAACTACACATGTTCTAGAGCATGGGATTAACCCCCACCTAAAACCTAGATGCACTCATTAATTTTAGGACATGAAGTTTCTTTAAATTTAATTTAATTTTAGAGGCAACCAGGTAGTTACCTAAATCAGCATAACAATGATGTATTCTTGAGTGTGCATATATATTCTCATCAGGGAAATAGTTCTGAAGTGGTTCCTGGTCCATGGTGTCATTCACTTGCATGTGAGTCATCCTACTCATGTGTTCCACTACCAAATTCTCTAAACCCACCTTTTCCTTTATCTTAGAATACAATTATTAAAGAAGGAGAATCCATTTGAGAACAATGGGATTTGCATATATCTTTTTCATGTGGAACCTTATAGATGTGGGGTCAGGAAAAACACTACTTTAGAGCCTAATTAATATAAATGAAATTTATCTAAAGAAAATATGATGGAAAGGAACTCCTTTTATGTGGTTTTGATGTTTAATTTGATTAAATCCAATGTCCTTGAATCATAGGAAATAACATGTTAACATCCTTCCTCCCTCTGTGATAAAGAAACTCTAACTGCAAAGTTTGAAGCTTCACACATAAGCTCAAATGGAATGTACCACCATGGGGGATGTATGATCGGCGGGGTGGGAAGACTGTTCTTAAGATCATCAAATGTTTCTAGGCATGAATCATAAAAAATTAATTCAATATCTTTTTGGATAAGTTGAGATAATGGTAGAGAAATCTTATTGTAATCTCTGATGAAGAATCGATAAAATCCTACATTCACTTTGAATGATCTAACATCTCTAACACATAATTGATATGGAAAGTATAAAATAATATTTACTATAGATCTATCATCCACTTTTCTATGTTCTGACAACACATTCCCTAAGAAAATCCCATGCTCTACCATTCAATGAAACTTTTAAATGTTCAAGACTAGGTTCTTCTAAATACAATGATTCAAAACATTTCCCCAACAAAATATACCTTCATCAAGTGAAGATCCATGCAATTTTAATTCATTAAAAAATACATCCATGCAGGCATCAATTAAATATGAAAAATACTCACCATGCATCTCAGGAAGGTATGCAACGTAATGTGCCAACCCCAGTTCTCTAGAGTTGGTGAATTATTTTATAACACTAGAATTATTACAAAAAGTTGTATCCCATAGTACTGAATATTTTAGTAGTTCCGGAATCCCAGATATATACAGAAGTTCAAGATTACAACTTGAAATGAAATACAACATATAAAGTTTATTTGGGATAAATATAACACTTAGATTATCTTTCCAAGTCATTCATAGTATACTTATTCACATCCTCGAGAAAAATAATTCATAAATAATGGGTGATCTCAGATGCTCAATTAGGGTAAGTAAAATAGTGGAAGCATAAATAATAAGGCATGATAAATAACAAAAAATACAGATGTCATTAATCTAAACATTACCATAATGTGGAAGGAATAAAAGATGATTCCATAATTCCATAATAAAACAAAACCATGGATATTTTTATAAATTTTATAATTACATGGACTATAAAATACTATATTTATATTAATGGAATTCATAATGTGGTACTTCATAAACATAATGGAAAGGCCTTATGCCAAGACCATACATAAACGGGTAAAAACCCAAAATAGTTTTTCTCATGAGACCTACTGATGCACCAAGGGGATATAATGGGCCCCACCCAACACATAATAACTCATATTCAATCACCATATTAAAGGGGTGAAACATAAACAACATATACAATCATATTTACACTAACATATGTACTGCAAATCACTTTCCCCAATCATTAAACGTAACACTAACCATTCAAAGTAATATGGTGAATGGTTTCAATATAGACCATCCATAGTTAAAAAAATAAATAACCATTCAATAAATAATTTTAGATTATATCATAAAATATTTATCCCAAATAAACATAAGATTCAATAAGACTGTTAAAATAGATGAAAATCCTATTATATAATCATTGTGTAATTCTAGATAGAAATAATATTTCACTTGGAAAAGAAGAGTTATTTTTGTAAAATCATTGTATAAAATAATATGTGAATCATGGCAGTTTCTTCATAATAAAATAATTAATTTTATATAAATAATTGTGTCTTAAAACAAATTATAGAGTGTATTTTAAAATAGGCATGATTTTGAGAAGTTCCTTTGAAATGAGCTTTTTTATCAGGAATAATATTTTGAAGATCATTTTAAATCATGTAACACCTAAAAAAATAAAGTAAAATGCTGATTGGTACACATATATAGAACATTCAAACCAAATTTATGATGATTAGATAATAAATAATAATAATTTCATTGATTTAAGTAGAGAATAAGAGTAACCTGAATTAAAATGGTGGTTCGGGTAGAAAACCCTTACCTTATCTTTCAATGTATTCTGCACATAGCCTTAATGACATAGATATTTAAAATTAATCCTTTAATTATTTTTTTTCACAAACTTATCTAAATATATTTGATTAATTATAGTTTTATTAAATTCATTTATATACTTTTTATAAGTTATAATATTGAATCACATCATTCCGGAGTGTTTTCTTTCGTGGATTTCGTGATTGGCCCACTAGATTATAAGTAATGGAGATCTTGTGGAACAGATATAACTATCCTGAATTGAACATTTATACTATTAATTAAAATCCAGGAGTTCAAATGGTTATGTGTGTGTTTATATATATATATATCCTTTTGTTAAATGGTATGATGATGAGTGAATAAATAAGACATTTAGTGATAATCATTTAGATTTTTACGACGGTTTTTCGATCACAATGAACTGGTTTTGTTCTACTATTTAATATCATATATAAATTATGGTTAAAAATAATTAAATAATATAGAATATATATTTTGTAATATAGATCAACCATAAAAATGGTTTCATTACCACCCTTGAAGAAGAAACTAAAGAATGAAACTTCATCGTCTAAAAAGGTTTTAAATTGGCACCTCTTGGATGTTGATTTTGTTTATTAAATAAAAGATAGAGAGAAAGAATATTGATAATGGTTATTATATTAATCTAATATAATTCTAGTATATAGATGAAACTGGAGTTATAAAGATAAATTGGATAGAAAATGTTATGAAAGAATAATAAAATAAGGAACATAAAAGGAAATTAAATGGAAAAGGAAGAAGATTTCTCTTGAAATACCCTCCTTGAGAACCTCCTTAAGGGAATGGGTTTTCATGTTTTGGAAAGACAAAGAGCTCCTAGATCTAGGGAGAGACTAGTGAAGAATATATGGGATGAACATTGAGATACTTCAGGGATTATAGGAGTGAATAGAAGAGGGAGTGATGGGTGGCTTTTATAGTGGTGGAGAGCAATGATTTTTGAATATCTTATTCATTATTTTAGGATTTTTCTGAATACAAGAAATAGTTTTTATACCATTGAGAAAAAATAGTAGTAAGTTCATGTGTTTTAGAACCACGAGTTCTAACATCATCCATACATCACTTATGATTCAATAAATCAGGTATTTAGCATTTATTGTTAATTATCATATTTCACTATTCACTAAAAATCAAATATTTTAGAAAAATCCTAAAAAATCACCATAACTATTTTTTAATGTGTCTAATTAAAAAAGTGACTCAATTTTATGAATGAAATTTTCTAGATAGGAAAGATTTAATTTTTAAATAATATCATTTTTTCTTGAAAAAACATATTTTAAATTTAAAATTGATTTTATAATATTTTCAAAAAATAATCGAGGTCTCATAAAATTATCCAAAAATAATAGGGTAACAAAAAATTTATTTAGGAATAAATTTTATGAAAATTAAGTGTATTAATTTATTAATCTATAATTTTAATTAAATATTTATTATATACAAATATACCAATAATTAATTATTAAATTTTAAAGTATTATCTCTCATTTATAAGGTGCCTAAATTTTATTCATACTTTCATAGTGATGTTACAATTAATAAGGGAACAATAATATTCATTAGGGTGTGTTACTATTCACAACAATCTAGCTTTATCCTATCAGACTATAAATATCTTACTGATCACGACCATGTATATCAGTTTTTCAAAATTCAAATCACAAAAGCGGAAAAATTAGGTTCATTATATAGGTTATAACAAAGTGTTGTTTTTTATAGACTTAGTGTTTCATGAATTCAATATTAAATTCATTTGTATATTCTTGGGGTGTTACATTCTACCATCCTTACAAATATTTTATCCTTGAAATTATTATCTATTACCTCATAAAAATATATGTGTGGTTATTCATCAAAAATTTCATAGGCTTCCATGTTGCGCATTTAATATTATGATTTATCCAAAATAACATTACTAATTGAGTCATCTGATTCCTCAACACCTGTTCTTTATTTTCATGAATCTGAATAGTCTCTTCACAGTAAGATAAGTCAGGTTCCAATTCTATACCTTTTGAAGTGAGTACATGTGATGGGTATGGAATGTACTTTCTCAATAGTGAGACATGGAACACATTATGTACCTTAGAATGGCTATGTGTAATTTCCAAATGATAATCCATAGCTCCAAATCTCTCCAAAATTTCACAAGGGCCAATGTACCATGGGCATAGTTTCCCTTTACATTCAAATCGTATAACACCCTTACCTAGAAGTACTTTCATGAAAACATGATATCCCACTTACCATTCCAAATCTTTCATTCGATTATTAGAATAGAAATTTTGCCTAATTTGGGATACGTTGATATGGGTTTGAATAGTTTTTACCATTGTTGTTGTTTCCTCTATATGCTCAGGGATTACATGATTTTTCTTCACCAACTTCTTCCCAACATGTTGGTGTACGACATATCATTCCATACAATGATTTATATGGTGTCATTTGAATACATGCATGTGAAATATTTTTTTAGTAAAACATCACCAAGGGTAAATACGAAATACACATACCATGAAAATCATTTGAGAATGATCTCAACATTTCTTATAATTTTTGGATCATCCTTTCTGATTACCCATCAGGTTGAGGTTGATAAACAATACTCAAGGGAAGCTCAGTATCCAAAGAATTCTGCAGACTTTTCCAGAAATTAAATTTAAATCATGGATCATTATGAGAAACAATTGAGAGAGGTACCCCATGAAGTCTAAGAACATCATTAATATAATTTCATGAATGGAACTCTAGTGGAAAATCCCCCCTTTATAGCGAGGGAATGTGCAGATTTGGTGAGTTGATCAATAATTACCTATATCTAATCATTCTTTCAAGGAGTTTTAGGTAATCCACTGACAAAATCCACAGTAATGTCATCGCATTTTCGTGTAGTAATAGTATTTTGTTTCATTAATCCTCTAGGATGTTTTCTATTGGCATTTACTTGTTGACAAACTAAACAACTTGATACATAATCTAAAATTTCTAGCTTCATGTTTTCCCACCATAAATGTTCATTCAAATATTTATACATATTACTGATAACATTGTGTATAGAGAAATTTTAACTATGGTAATCATCCAATAACTCCATTTTTATCCCAGGTATAAAGTAAACAAGTATCATTCCAAATTTCAAAATTCCTTCCTCACCCATGAAGATATCCAACTTCCCATCATTCTTACCATTAATATTATATTTAATGTTCTCATCATTAGGATGATATCATTAAATATTTTATAATTAATATAGTTGGGAAACCAATCGAAAAAAGTATCAATATTTCAACTTCGTTGATAATTCCCATATCCATCCTTACTAGATATTTGTACATGGGATCATTCTCAATTCTCATTTTTTATAACTCCATGATCCTTCATACTCAATTAATCAACTACCTTATTTTACTTTCCTAGTTGGCAGTGTATGGAATAATCGTAATCCTTGAGTAGATCGATCCATCACCTTTGCATCATGTTGAGTTCTTTCTATGAGAAGTGAAATTTTTATCTCTTGTGATCTGTATATATCTCACATATTTTTTCCATATAGGTATTTATTCCATATATTTGGAGAAAATATCGTAACTTCTAACTCAATATCATGGGTTGGATATTTCTATTCATGAATATTTAACTGCATTGATGCATGGGAAATAAATCTATCATTGTGCATAAAAAGGAAGCCAAGTCATTTCTTTCATTCATCACTATAGATCACAAATACACCATATCCAAATAGTAGAGTTAGGATCAGAGTATTCAATAAAATAATCTTCAATTATTCAAAAAATTCTTTAAATTATTTTTTCTATATGAGCATAACCCTTTTATGCATATGCTTGGTCAATGGGCTATCTAATCGGGTGGAATTCTGAATGAAAAACCAATAATAACGTTCAAAACCAATAAAACTACATACCTCAGTTATATTTGTTAGTGTATTACATTCTTGAACCACCATTGTCTTCGTAGGATCAGATAATATTCCACTCACAGAGACAATATGGCCGAGAAAAGAAACTGATTGAAGAAAAAATTCACACATTCTAAACTTCCAATATAATTCATTTCTTCTAATAGTATTTAGAATGATAAAAGTGATTCTCATGAGCTTCATATATTTTGGAGAATACTATGATATCATCAATAAATACCACAAAAAAGTAATCAAGATATTCCTTGAATACTCTATTCATTAGATCCATGAAAATAGAGGGTGCATTTGTCAGTTTAAAAGGCATTACTGTAAACTCATAATTCCCATACCTATTTATAAATTCTATCATTGGAAAATTTTCCTTTATCACATATAATTGATGATATCTATATTGAAGGTCAATATTAAAAAAATATTGGGCTCCAGGAAGTTGATCAAATATATAATCAATGTTTGGAAGAGGATACTGGTTCTTTTATCATAATAGCATTGATCTCCTTGTAAGAAATGCATATTATCATAGATATATATTTCTTCCAAATTAAAAGAACAGGACCCCCCATGGGGAAACACTAGGGTGAATAAATTATTTATCATCAATTAATCTAGTTATTTCTTCAGTTCTGCTAACCCCACAATGACCATTCTATAACAAGTCTTTGATATAGGTCTTAAACCAATAATTAAATCAATATAGAACTCAAAATCCCACTCTAGAGGATGTATTGGTATATACCCTGAAAAAATACCAATATATACATTCAAAATAGGTACATCCTCAATTTGAAAATTTATTTTTCCACCAATATATATTTCATTCCAATCCTACCCAAGAATTGTATTCATTTGAGCTACTAAGGGTAGATATAGATAAGAATAAGATGATGAGGTTTCTTCTCTAAGGATAAGGGATTCTATATCATTATCAATAATATTTAGTTCCTTCTTCTTGAAATATATTTTCACATAATAATTTGAATGATCATACCAAGAATTATAACAAATTCAATCATAGTTATGATGATAAGGTCAAAAAATAAAGCACATTTATGTGTCATAAGGGGGACTTATTGACACATCATTTTTGCGATGATTCTTCCCTTAGGAGTTCTGAGTGAAAACTCCTTTATTAAATCAAATTGGAAATAAATAATTTTATTTGAAAATTGGGAAGATATAAAATAATGTGATGATCTATAATCAAATAAATCATTTTCTATTTTTGAGGAAACTATTATTGTACCTTACACCACATCATTAGGAACTTCATCCTCAATAGTTGTGACCACATAATATTGGACTTTCTCCCCTGGCCTTCCTTGGAGAATGTTTCATTGATTCGTATGAAATTCATGAGAATAATGTAGCATCTAGTAACAATTATATCATTGAATATTGGTAGCTTCTTTATTTCCCTTGAAATCATGAGAATTGTGGCCTTTTTTCCACACTTGTAACAAACAGTCATTCCCTTAAAGCATGTACCCTGGTGTTTTTCAATCAATTACTATAGGGTGGAAAGTAAATTCTTATATTCTTCCCCATTTACTTATTTTATTTTCTAGAGTGTCCAGGAACACTATTCTTCTATTTCATTACATTGAAGTCATATGACGTAGAGAATTCTTTTTTTGGTCTTGATAGCTCATGATACTATATCATCATATGATGAAAAATTCTGTGAGACTTGTTCCCTTTTGAGGAATGGTTTTAAACCATCAAATATTTGATCAAACTTACCCCATGGATTACATATTCATTCCTTGGAATACATTGCAATCCTGGTAAAGTTGGAGGTATACTTGTCAACATTTTCACGAAATTTTTGTTTCAAACTCAAGAATTTCATATCCCTATCTTGTCACTATTCTCAAGTAAAATATTTTTCAATGAATATTTCCATAAAGTCCATTCATTAAATATCTTTTATTTCTTCCTACCCTTCATGATTTGAATTAATTACAACCACTGATCCTCATCTCTATATAGATGATAAAATACCATGACAACATTCTCTCTTTCATTACATACCAATGTCAGAAATATCTTCTCAAAGGAACCTATCCACTACTTATCTATGAATGGGTATGTAGTCCCATTTAATGATGAAATATGTTGTCGCATAAAGTAGTCTACCATTTCTCCTTCACGTTGTGGTTCAAGATGCTTCAAATGGGTAAGGTTATTATCATAACCTGATTTAGCTGTCTCAGTATAGTTATACGTTTCTCTATAGTAGTCATGGATTCCAAACCAACATCAATATTTTTTATAAGTGGGAAATACATACATAGGATAGCTACATTCATGATGTTTTTATTCATTCTCATAGGCACTATTTCTAAAAATGGAATACACTAATTTTGGTTATGAATCATAATGTTTGATTTTGAACTAGAAAAACACTTAACATAAATTAATATTTTATGCACGTCTAATCTCATAATCACATCCATGGAGACTTTGAGGGAATAATTACATTTAAATCCTTCAAAATGGTTTATAAATAAAATTTAAAATATCTAAGCGTATCCAACGAGAGTGTCAAACCAGGTACACAATAATTCCCATTATCGTGTACCAAGTTACCTTGAGTCAAGCCTATAACACCTTTTCGGAGTTATTACTCCATGGTATAATTGTTCCAGAACGATGTCCACTTGTATTATCCTAGTAGAGATAGATTTTCTAGAAATATACACATAATCTAAACCTTACCAAAATTAAACTATGTTCTTTTATACTTATTCTCAACGTCTGTCTTAGGGTTCTGTTGAATTATCATTATTTTTTAAATCCATCTTCCAAGTTTTCTACTAAACTTCTTCTGATACAAACTATAATGCCCGACCCTAATTTATTGGAGCTGGGTCATAATTTTATTACATTGGCATTATTAGAAAAATTTTTATCTTGAAGGAATGAATAGTTTTGTAGTTTTGGAGGTCCATATACATATAAAATTTCAATATTACAACTTGAAATTAAATAAAACATATAAATTCCAGTGGTAACATCTAAAAATATTATATTATCCCAGAAAGTCTTTCTTAATATATATCATCACATGCGGTGGAAAAATAGAACATATGAAACAGGTGAGATCAGATGCCCAGTTAGGGAAAGTAAATTAGCATAAACATAAATAATAAGGCATCATGAATAACTAAAAGTACACCTACCATTAAATTAAACTTGAGTATAATATGGCTGGAATAAATTATAATTAAATAATTACAAAAAAAACATAACCATGAATATTGTACTAGTCAAAAAATCACATAGACTATCAAATATTATATTTATAATTAGTTAATTCATAATGTAGGACTTAATGACCATAATATCAAGGCCTCATGCCAAAACTATACATAAATGGGTGAAAAACCAAACTAGTTTTTCTCATGAGACCCACCAATTCACCAAGGGGATATAGAGGGCCCCACTAAGCACATACTAATTATGATTCATTCCACATATGAATGAGGAGAGACATAAAAAAATTATACATTTATATTGAAACTAAAATTTGAAATTTAAATCAGTTTCTCCAATCATTAAACATAACAATAACCATTCAATATAATATGGTGAATGGTTTCATGATAGAACATCCATAGTTAACATAATCATAAACCATTAAATAAAACATGGTAGATGATATCATAAAATATTTATCCCAATTAAACACATTAATCAATAAATGTTTTTAAATAGATGAAAATAATCTTTTAAAATCATAGTGGAATTCTTGATAGAAATAATCTTTTACTTTAAAAAGAATAGTTCTTTTGGAAAAATATTTGTATAAAATAAGATATGAATTGAGATAGTTTTATCATAATAAAATCAGTGATAATAGAAAAATAATGGTGTCTTAAAATGTATTATATAGTTCATTTGAAAATAGGTAGTAATTTGAGAAGTTCCTTTTAAATGTGCATGTTTATCGAGAAGAATTTTTGGAAGATCATTTTAAATCATTTAACGCTCCATAAAATAAAGAAGGATTCTAATTGGTAAAAATATATTGAGAATTGACATTGAATTTATGAGGGTTATATAATAATCAATAATAATTTCATTGAGTTAATAATAAAATAAAAGCAACCCAAATGAAAATGGATGTTTGTGTCGAAAACAGTTACCTTATGTCCAAATGTATTCTTAACATGACCTTAATGTTCTGGATAATAAAATTAAATCCATTAATTAATTAATTAATTCAGAACATTATATAAAAATATTGGATTCATTATAGTTTTATTACTCTCATTGTGGTTTATATTGATATGTTATAAGATTGAATCTGTTGTTCGAGAGTGTTCATTTTTCTTGATTTCGTGATCGACCCACTTGATTATAAGTAATGTAGTTCATGTGGGATAAATATAATTGTCCAAAATTTAAATTATATATTATTAATGAAAAAATATAAGTTTAAATGGTAATATATATAAATATATATCATTTTCTTACATGGTATGAGGATGAATCAATAGATAATATATTTAGTGATAATTGTTTAGATTTTTATGATGGATTTTCAATCACAAAGAACTAGTTTTGTTTTATTATTTAATATCATATATATATTATGGTTAAATAATCATTAAATATGATATAATACATAATTTATAATCTAGTTCCACAAAAAAATGGTTTCTTTACCTATATTGTATAATAAATTGAAGAACCAAACTTCATCGTCTATGAAGGATGCAAATTGGCACCTCCCGAACGATAATTTTATTTATAAAATAAAAAAGACAGAGTAAAGGTATTGATAATTATTATTAAATTAATATGATTTAATTCCTGTATTTAGTTGATAATGTTTTTATAAAGATAAATTGGACTGATCAGATAAGGATAGAATAATAAAATAAGGAACTTAAAAAAAATTAAATAGAAAAAGGAAGAGGATTTTACCTCTTGAAATATCATCCTTGATAACCTAGTTAAGGGAAATCGTTTGGGTCTATTAGAATGAAAATGAACTCCTAGATGTTGGGAGAGACTAGGGAAGAGTAATTTAGATGAACATTGAGAATCTTCAAGGCATATGGGAGTGAAGAGTAGAAGAAGTGATGGGTGGATTTTATTGTTGAGAGGAGGAGTGATTTTCGAATATATCAATCATTATTTTTTTTATTTTTCTCCAGGAAATGAATAGTGTTGATTATTATGAACAAAAATAGTAATCATTTTGTGTCAGTTTGAACCAAGTGTGCTAACACCATTCATACATCATCCATGACTCAATAAATCATGTATTTAGCATTTATCGTTAATTATTATATTGCACTATTCACTAAAAATTCAATTATTTTACAAAAATACATAAAATTCACCATAACCATATTAAAATGGGTATAATTATGAAATAGACTCCATTTTATCCGTGTATGTTTGTAAATATGTGAAATTAAATTTTTAAATAATAACATTTTCTAATTGAAAAATACAGATTTTAAATTTACAAATGATTTTAGAAAAATTCAATAATTAGTTGAGGTTCTAATAAAATTATATTAAAATCATAGGATATCAAAATATTTATTTATTATTAAGTTTTATGAAAAATAATTTTATTAATTTATCAATTTTAAATTGTAATTAAATATTTATTACTCACAAAATACAAATACTTATATTTTAATTTTTAAAATATTCACTCTCATTTATAAGGTGCCTAATTTTTGTATTCATACATAGTGAGGTTTAAATTCATAAGATTTACATTACCATTCATAAGGTTATAATACTATTAATAAGGGTAAGTTAATATTCACTAAAAATGTATGTTGATCCTATCAGACTTTAAATATCTTACTGATCATGACTGTGTATGTATGCTTTTTCGAAATTCTAATCACAAACGCGGAATAATTATGTTCACTAGCTAGGTTATAACAATGTGTTGTGTAGTATAGACTCATTGTTTCATGCATTTAATATTAAATTAATTTGTATGTTAATGGGGTGTACATTCCCCCCCCCCCACAAAAATTTCATCCTCCAAATTCCAGAATGTTACCTCATAAAAATATTAGTGTAGTTATTCAACATTTCTTCCTAAGGATCCCATGTGACTCTTCAATTTTATGATTTTTACAATGTACCATTACTAGTGGATTTTTTCTATTCCTAAAAAATTGTTATTTAGTGTCTAGAATCCAGATAGGCTATTCATTGTAAGATAATATACGTTCTAATTCTGTATGTTCAGAAGTTAGTACATGTGTTGGGTATAACATGATCATTCTCAATAATGAGACATGGAACACATTGTTTACCTTATAATTTCTAGGAAAAATTTCCAAATGATAATCCATAGCTCTAATTATCTCTATAATTTCAAAAGGGACAATGTACCTAGGGATTAGTTTCCCTTTCCTTCCAAATCTTATTACACCCTTCCATGGGAATACTTTCAAGAAAACATGACCCCACACACGAAATTCCAAATCCTTCCTTAGATTATCATAATTTATCTTTTTCTTAATTTGGAATACTTCGGTATGGGATTTTATAGTTTTTACCTTTTCTGTTTTTTCTCTTCAAGATCTGTTCCTATAAGATTTCCTTCACCAACTTCATCCTAACATGTTGGTGTACGACATCTCGTTCCATACACTACCCAATATAGGGCTATATGTAAACAATAATGGAAACTATTTTGTAGAAAAAATCCACCAAGGGTAAATAATAATATCATATACCTTGAAAATAAAGTTGACATGATCTCAACATGTCTTATAATGTTTGTATTGTTTTTTCTGATTTCCCGTAAACTTGAGAGTGATAAGCAGATCTCAATCAAAGCTCAGCATCCATTCCTTTCTGAAGAATTTTCAAGAATTTTTAGGAATACTATGGATCACCATCAGACATAATTGATATATGTTCCCCATGAATTCTATGAAAATTATTAATATAAATTCTTTTAAGGAGGTCTAAGGGAATATAGTCCCTTATAAAGAGGAAATATGCAGATTTGGCGAGTCGATCAACAATTACCCAATCACATCGTTCTTTGTTCTTGTTTTGGGTAATACTGGGAAACAATACATAGTGGTTTCATCTTATTTCCATGTAGTAATAGGCATAGGATTCATGAATCCTTGATAATGTAATGTTTTGGCCTTCAATTTTGAGAGACTAAACATCTTGATACATAGTCCTCAATTTCCCGATTCATGTTGTCCCATAAAAAACGTTTCTTAAAATGTATATACATCTTAGTTATACCTGGGTGTATAGAGAAATTTTAACAATGGGAATCATCCAATAAATCCTTTTTTAGATCAGGTGTATAGGGAGTACAAACAATCTTTCCAAATTTTAGAATTCCATCATCCCACATGATGACAACCAACTTCCCACCATTCACACCATTAATTTTCTTTTTAAGAATCTCATCATGGGGTTGAGAAAATTTAATCCATTCTAATAACGATGGTTGGGAATGAAATTGAAAAGGTAGTTATGTTTCACCTTTTTTGATAATTCCCATATCCATCCTCTATTGATCTATATACATTGGAACCTTCTCAATCCCCATTTTGTTTAGAACTGCACGATCCTTCCCACTCAATGCATCAACTACCTTATTTTCCTTTCCTGGGTGGTAGTTTTTTGATCAATCATAATCCTTGAGTATATCGAGATATCTTCTTTTCCTCTTATTGATTTATTTATATGAGAAGATATATTTTAACCTCTTTTGATCTGTATATATTTGAAATCATTATCCTCAAAGGTAGTGTATCCATATCTTCATAGTGAATATCTCATCTTATCACTCAAGATCGTGAGATAGATAGCTATGTTCAGGAATTTTAAACTTCCTTGATGCATAAGAAATAACTCTATCATTCTGAAAAAGGAAAGAACCAAGTCCTTTCTTTAATACATCACTATAGATATCAAATCCACCAATACCGGATTATAGAGTCAGGATTAGAGCATTCACAAATATTTTATTCAATTGATCAAAATATTATTCACATTCATTTGGCCATAAATAATTAACCCCTTTATGAGTAAGCTTGGTCAATAGTTTAGTTAATCGGGTGTAATTCTTAAAAAACTTAGATAATAACCTTCTAATCTTATATAACTACATACCTCATTTATATTCACAAGTGTAGGCCATTTTTTAATTGCATATTTAATCACAATTTCAAATAAGATTCCCTCCTTATATAATATAGAAATGATAAGAAATAGATTGAAGCCAAAATTCACACTTTCTAAAAATCACATATAATTAATTTCATCTAATAGTTTCCAGAATAATATGAAAGTGATTCTCGTGATCTTTTTTTTGGAGTATAATACGATATCATCAATAAATACCACAAATATTCACCAATATATTCCTTGGAAACTGTATTAATTAGATCCACGAAAATAGAGGGTACATTAATCAGTCCAAAAGGCATTACTCTAAGCTAATTATTCCCATACCTAGTTCTAAATTCCATATTTATATTATCTTCCTTTACCACACAAAATTGGTGATATCCAGATCGAAGGTCAATCATTAAAAAATATAGTCCTCTGTAAAGTTGATCAAATAAATCATCAATGATAGGAAGAGGATACTTGTTCTTTATTATAATAGAATTGATCTTCCTGTATCCAACAAATTGTATTAATGATCCATCTTTCTTCTTAATGAAAATAATGGGAGATCCCCATGGAGAAACACTAGAGTGGATAAATCCTTTATCAATCAATTTCTGTAGTTATTTATTCAGTTATACTAACACCATTGTGGCCATTATATAAGGAGTCTTTGATATAGGTCTGGAACCAGGAATTTAATCAACTGAGAACCCAACTTCACTCTCTTGAGGATATCCATGTAAATATTATAGAATAACATCCATATATGCCTCAAAAATAGGTACATACTAAATTTGAAGAATTATTTCATCACACATATTTTTTTTCTCTTCCTCCTTATTAATTGTATTCAATAGAGCCACTGGGTGTATATCTAGAAAATAATTAAATGATAAGATTACTTCTCGAAATATAAGGGATTCAACAACATTCTCAAAAATCATTACATTTGTCTTCTTGAAATTGATTTTATATTAATAATTTGAAATCCAATTCACTCCAACAATTATATCAAATTCAATCATATGTATGATGATAAGGATAAAAATTGAATCACATTTACATGTCACAAGGGGGACTGATTGACACATCTGGGGTGTGATGATTCTTCCCTTAAGATCTTTGACTATTAAGTCCTTTATTAAATCAAATTTGAAATGTATAATTTTCATGGAAAACTGGGAAGATATAAAATAATGTGATGATCCAGAATCAAATAAAGCATTGTTTATGTTAGGGGAAATGACTAATCTACCTTTCACCACATCATTAAAAACATCAACCTTAGCATTTGTAACCACATAATCTTGGAATTTCTTCCTTGGTCTTCTTTAGGGAAATATTACTTAATGATTACAATATTTAGGTGTATAATATACCATATTTTTAAAATTATATCATTGAACATTTGTAGCTTATTATTTTCTAGTTTAATCATTATAATGGTGTCATTTTTCTTAACACTTATAAAAAGCACCCATTCCCTTCAAAAATTTACCAGGGTGTTACATCCCATAATTACCATAGGGTGGAAAATCAACTCTTTCCTAATCCCCCATTTCCTTATTTCCTTTATAGATTTTTCATGAACCATTTTCATCTCTTGATTTACATTAAAGTCATGTGACTTAGAGAATTAATTTTCTATCTTGATAGAACATGACACTATATCTTCTTATGATGAGAAACTCTGAGAGGCCAGTTCCCTTCTGAAGAATTGGTTTAAACCATCGAAGAATCGACAAATCTTACTACTTGAGAATTACGTATGTAGTCGGTGACATGTTGTACCAATTTTGTAAAGTTGGACTTATATTTGGAAACATTTTTATCCCCTTTTTGTTTGAAAATAAATAATTTTCTCTCCATATCTACTCTGTGTTCTTGAGGAAGATATTTTTTAAGAATATTTCTTTAATGTACCTCTATTAAATTTATTCTATTTCTTACCCCTACTTACTGTTTTGAATTAACAGCCACCGCTAATCCTCATATCCCAATAGAACATAAACTACCATGAAAACCTTCTCACATTCATTACATCCAAAGGAATGAAATATATTCTCTAAGGAACTTATCCACTCCTATACTATGAATGGGTTTTTAGTCCCATTGAATAATATAGGATATTGTCGCATAAAATGGTCTAACATTTCTCCTCCATGTTGTGGATCAAGATGATCTATATGGGTAGGGTTATTGTTCAAAATGTGGGTCAGCTATCATAGTATAGTAATACGTTTCTCCTCACCTGTTGTGGCTTCGGAACCAACATAATTATTTTGTATAGGTGGGAAATTCCTACATGGGATTTGTGAATTCATGTGGTTTCCATTCCTTCCACAAGGTTCCATTTCTAAATAATGGAATACAATAAATTTGGTTATAAATCATAATGTGTAATGTCAAACTAGAGAAACACTAAACATAAATTGATATTTTATGCATATATAACCTCATTATAATTAGAATGGTTACATTGAGGGAATCATTAAATTTAAATCCTTCATAATGGTTTGTAAATAAAATTTGAATTATCTAGGCATATCCACTGAGAGTGTCAAACCAGGTGCATAGTAAGACCCATTGTCATGTACCAGGTTACCCTATGTCAAGCCCAGGACACCTTGTTAGAGTTGTTACACCTAGGTACATCTATGCCAGAACCAAGTCCAATTTTAATACCTAGACAGGGATGTATTTGGTTGAAATATCCACATAATCTATACCTTAACAAAATTCTTGGATGTTCTTTTTTACTTATCATCATTTCTATCTTAAGGGTTTTCCCCTAATCTATGTTTTCAAAATCTATTTTCCATGTTTTTTTAATAAAATTTCTCTGATAAAAATTATAACATCTTGAAACCAGTGTCCCAAGCCGATGCATTATTTTAATATATTTTCATTATTACTTGACTATCATATCCCAAAGGATTGATTTTTTTAGTAGTTTTGGAAGACTAGATACATGTACAAGTTTAATGTTACAACTTGAAAGAAATACAACATATAAATTCCATTGGTAACACCTACAACTCTTAGATTATCTTTTCAAGTCATTCATAATATACTTCTTCACACCATGGGAAAAAATAAAACATAAGAAATGGGTGAGATCAAATACTCTGTAAGGGTAATTAAAATAGTGTAATCATAAATTATAAGGCATGATGAATAACTGAAAGTACACATGCTATTAAAATAATCTTGAGCTTAATATGACAGGAACAAAAAATGATTAAATAATTAAACAATAAAAAATAAACATGGATATTATATTAGTCAAATAATCACATGGACTATCAAATACAAGATTCAAAATGGGGTAATTCATAATACAATACTTCATAATCATACTGTGATGGCCTTGTGCCAAGACCATACATAAACAGGTAAAAACCCAAATTACATTATATCATTAGTCCCACTGAAGCATCGAGGGGATATAGTGGGACTCACCCAACACATAATTATTTCTATTCATTCCTCATATGAATGTAGTTTAATATAAACAAAAAATAAAATCATATTTAATCTATCATATGAAATGAAAATTACTTTCCCCAGTAATTAAACATAACACTAACAATTCAAAGTAATATGTTGAATGGTTTCAAGATAGAACATACACTGTTAAAAAATAATAAACCAATTAATAATACATGGTAGATGATATCATAAAATATTTATCCCAGTTAAACATAATAATCAACAAGAGTTTTGAAATAGATGAAAATAATCTTATAAAATCATCATGTAATTCTTGATAGAAATATTGTTTTACTTTTAAAAGAAGAGTTCTTTTAAAAAAATAATTTTATAAAACCAAAAGTGAATTATGGTTGTTTTTAATAATAATTTATTTTATTTTATATAAATAGTGTGTTGTTAAACCAATCTATATTGGGTATTTGAAAATAGGTTTGAATTTGTGATGTTCTGTTGAAGCAGGTTTCTTTATCAGGATGAATTTTTCAAAGATCCTTTAAAACATGTAACTCCACATAAAATAAAGAATGATTCTAATTGGTACACATATATATAAAGTTAAAATATAATTTATTTTTATTAAATAATAATAAATAATAATTTCATTGTGGTATGTATAGAATAAGAGTAACCCGAATGAAAATGGATGTTCGGGTAGAAAACCCTTACCTTATGTCTGAGTGTATTCTGTGCTTGACCAAAATGTCCTGGATAATCAAAATAAATCCATTAATTAACTAATTAAGAAACTTATATAAATATATTTTATTAATTATTTTTTTATTATGTTAAATATATCTTTATTGACAAGTTATATGATTGAATTCTATCATTCTCGAGTGTGTTTCCATGATTTCGTGACTGGTCCTCTTGTTTAAAAATAATGGATTTCATGTGGAATGGATATAATTCTCCAGAATTGAAGGTATATATTATTAATTAACATCCAGGAATATAAATATATATATCTATCCTTTGGTTACATGGTATGAAGTTGAATCAATAGATAAGATATTTTGTGATAATTGTTTAGATTTTTAGGAAGGGGTTTTGATCAAAATGAACTAGTTGTGTTCTATTATTTAATATAACTTATAAATGATGGTTCCAAAATAATTCCATAAGATATAATACATATTTTGGAATCTGTATCAACAAAAAAATTGTTTCATAACTATCCTTGAAGATGAAATTGAAGGACAAAACATCATCGTCTATGATGGTTGTAAATTGGTATCTCTCGGACGAGGATTTCGTTTATAAAATAGAGTGTAAGGATATTGATAATCTTTATTAAATTAAAAATATATAATTATAGTATATATATTTTACTAGACTTATAAATATCAAATGGACAAAAAAGTTTTGGAGAGAATAATAAAATACGGAATTTAAAATAAAATTAAATGGAAAAAGGAAGCAGATTTTACCTCTTGATATATCCTCCTTGAGAACCACCTTAAGGGAAGGGGTTTTGGAATTTTGGAAAGACCGATAGATCATGTAAGTGGGGTCGAGGAGAGACTAGGGAATATTATTTGGGAAGAAAATTGAGATGATTCAAAGTAGGGAGGTGTGAAGTGAAGAGGGAATGATGTGTGTCTTTTATAGTGGCAGAGATGAGTGATTTTTAAATATCATGTTCATTATTTTATTATTCTGATCAATACGAGTGATAGTGTTTATTATTGTGACAGAAAATAGTAATAAGTGCATGTGACATTGAACCATGTATTCTAACATCATCCATACATAACCTATGACATAGTAAATTAGGTATTTAGCATTTATCATTAATTATTGTATTTTTCTATTCACAAAAAATTCATATATTTTAGAAAAGTACACAAAATTCACCAAAATTTTTTTTGTTTATAATTAAAAAATAGACACCATTTATCAACATAATTTTCTAAATAAGTGAAATTTAATTTTTAAATAATATCAATATTTACTTTGAAAATAAAGATTTTAAATTTAAAAATGATTTTACAATACTTTCAAAAATTAACCAAGGATTCATAAAATTATCCAAAAAAATGGGATAAATAAATATTTATTTTGGAATATATTTTATTAAAACAAATTTTATTAATTTATTTAATTGAAATTGTAATTAAATATTTATTACTCAAAAAAATAAAAATAATTATTTATTAATTTTTAAAACATTCACCCTCATTTATAAGGTGCCTAAATTTTATTTGGATACATGGGAGAATACTATCCATTAGAGAAGTATTACAAATCATAAGGGTAGATTAATATTCATAAGGGTAAGTTATTATTCACAAAATAAATCTAATTTGATCATATCAAACTCTAAATATCATACGGATCACGACCATGCACGTCAGTTTTTCAAAATTCAAATCACAGAAGTGAAAAAATTATGTTCATTGGAAAGGTTAAAAAAATTGTTTTTTCATAGAGACTCAGTGTTTCATACATTCAATATTAAATTAATTTGTTTGTTCTTGTGGTGTTACACCTAAGGAATTTCATAGTTCAAATGGAATCATTCAGTAGGGAAATATACCGAATGGAAAATTGATTGTTGTCTTCTCCTGCTCTTTTAATGCTATAGGAACATGAAAATATATAGAAAATCCATCCAAAAAACAATAACTTGTATTCCAATATTGCCGCTCTAGAATTTTATCAATAAATTGGAATGGTAAATGGTCCTTGTTAGTGGATTTATTTTTTTTCCTATTATATGTAACCACACGCCAACTATTTGTCACCCTCAGTAAATCTAATTCCTCTCTCTCATTTTTAACAACAGTAACACCACTTTTATTAGGCACAAACAAAATAAGAATTACCAACTGAGAATCTAAAATGGGTTAAATTATACCTACTTGATGCATTTTTTCAACAATTTTTTAACAAATTACAAAAGTGATGGATTCGGTGTCCTTTGTGGCTAGCTAATCGGTTTAGCTCCATCCTCTAAAAGTATCTTATCCATGAAAATAGAGGGGATAATACATGATATTTCAACCAAGTTCAACCTATTTTCTCTAATTTTATCACTCAAAATATTCAAAAAAATTTCTTCATGTTCAAAAGATATATTTTCACCAATTATAACAGGTAATAGCTCACTGCTCAATAAGTATGAGTATCTGAGTTTTGGTGGAAATGGATTGAGTTCCAATAGAGGGGGAGATGTATGGATGGAGACAATTAAGGAACAGAAATATTTGCACAATTAACAACAGTACTAGAATATACCTCATCCATATCAGAGAATAATGAGTCAAATATATCAGCATACATGGCATCTATGTCATAATCATCATGATCAAGATAAAAATCAGAATATGAATCCATTTAAAAATCAAATATAAGAGTGTTTTGTTCATTATAAATAGGTGTTTATGTTCTTATATACCTCAAACTATAACCAATTCTTATAATATCTCTAAGCACAGGATACTAAAAAACCATAGGGTTTTTACGCGTTGGTTCCAAATAGGGGATAAAAATGGTAGAATGGTCCTCTGAGGGGTACTTTATCGAGTCCATAACATTAAATATTAAGAATAAATCTAAAAACTCCATGGAAATAGTACCCTCATGGAAATTTATGATCATTTTTGTTGTTTAGAAAAATTTCCTACCTAATATAATGGTATCATGAGAATTTACCTTATCATCCTCCATGATGATCATGTATAAATATAGTAGGAAGATCATATCTATTACACGAAAAAGTAAATCCTCAAGTACTCTATCTGGATATGTTACAGCTCTATTCACCAACTATACCACTACTCATAATGACTTAAACCTACCATCCTATAAAAAAAGATAATATAGTGTGAGGAACCACATTTATTGAAGCTCTCAAATCACATAAAGCATCAGAAAAGTGTAAATCCCCTATGGTGCATTGGATAATGAACTTCTCTAAAGCCTTGCACTTTTTTGGAATTTCTAGTGTCGGTGTAATGAGTGATAAAAAATTCCTTCCATGATTGATCCTATCATTTCCCTTGATCCATCTTCTATTAGCATAAATTTATTTTATGAATATTTCATAACTTGGTATTATATTAATTTATTCAACTAGAGGGTTGTTTCTCTCAACACTCTTGACTGTATCTGAATCTTCTTTTTTGCATCACCTCTGTAGCCATATTCTTGGTTTTTATAACTCTATTTGAAAATTAAATGGTATTAGGAGGAACATCATTAATCTTTTTTATACCTTTTTATTTCTCCTTAGACTGCTCATCAGCTAGTCTTGAATGGGGCTTCTCCATAGTTGAGGTGAATCCGGGTGGGTTGATAGGTCAAAAAGTATCAATTTTTTTCTTCCCATATCTCTATGTTATATAACAAACACTCACCATGGGATTTGGAGTAGGTTTGTAATGATGATTTCTAGAGTTATTACTTACCATTTCATGGAGAGATGTGGAAATCTGGATCATTTATGTCTTCAACTCCTTGAACTCCTAACGTTGACTCTTAAGCTCATTCACTTGATTGAGAAAATTTTCTTTCAAAAGATCATTAGTTTTAAAATATAATTTTGGTTGATAACTCATTTTTTTTGTGGTCTTGTTGATACTTGGGCTTCAAATCTCCTTTTGGGGTACTGGAAACACTTTTTATAAGGTGGGTGATGTTGGAAATTTTGTTGAAAAATGGACTTTGTTATTGTCTAGAGCCATACCTTATGTACGATTAATCATTCCCCCATTTTTTTTATGTTGGTGAAAAGGAATTTACATTATTATTTGTTTGTGGTTGTTTTTTCTTCTTAAATGGTCTCCAAAAGAATATAGTTGTGAAATTTTTTGACTCTTGTAATTGGGGGAAATAGTCAGTTAGGTGGTCTATTTCAGTGAAATTCCAAAATGCCTCATATGAGTGAGTTAGATTTATTTTGAACTAAATTATTATATCTCTCCATAGTGGTAAATTATTTAAATTTAGTATCCATAAAGTTATTTTCAAGAGAATAAGGAAATACCTGATGTACTCCTCTAAATTTTGGGGTACCTCGATCGCTAAATTGTTGGGAGTTTTGTGCCATGATGCCGATAATCACACGTGAAACTACTGGTGTTTTATCGAACAACACCCCTCTAGTCATAGAATCCACCATAATACAATACATTGTTGCATGTCCTTTGTAGAAGTATAGGATGAGTAGTTCCTCACTAATTTGGTGATGTTTCAATCTCGCACAAAACTTCTTCAATCACTACCCGTACTCTAACATTGACTCCCCCTATATATTCTTGATCCCTGATATCAATTTTTGAATAGCAGTGGTCCATGATTATTGAAAAACTCAACATGAAAAGTTGTTTGAAATCATTATAGCATGTTACATCTTTAGGTTGTAAATAATACATATAGTATTTTTCAGTTTCATTATGTGAGAATGAGAATGCTCTTAGTTCTACTTGATCTTCAGACACATTTCTTATTTTTGTGGTTTATAAAAACACATTAATTTTTTTTAAATATTGGTGTGGATCATCCTGAGATAATCAATGGAATTTTTGAAGAAGGTGAATTAACCCAAATTTCAGTTCAAATCCTGATTCAAGATTTGGATATGCAATAAAATTTGGTTGATAATAAATGCCTATTGCAGCCAATTAATGAATGGTTATATTAAATTAATTTTTACTATTTTAATCCATTGGTTCATATTTTATGTTTCATTTATATGTGTTTCCAATTTCAGTGTTCCCAGAATGGATGATTTCTCTAACTGGTTGAAAGTTTCAACTTCTCATAGATTAAGATTGTCTGATTTAAGCCCTAAGGCTACATTCGATCTCAGGGTCAAGATCTAAGAGATCATTAGGATTAGTTTGTCTTATAAATCAATGAAAAATAAAAAATAAATGGAGAAAAATGGATCATATTAAAAAAGAATATATTCTTGGGTTTATGGTCCAAAAAAAGAACAATGAAATAGAAAAAACAAAACATACGAATGGTAAAGGAAGACCAAAAAAGAGAAGTAGATAATAAAAATAAAAATAAAAATAATTATTTTAATTGGTTGAAAAACATACTTTACTCCATAGAAACAATTTCAATTTTAAAGGCACTATCATGGGTGTTCTCAAATGATATTCGGTTTTGGGTTATTCATGTGTTGTTGAGTGGTTGGCCATAGTCATCTTTCAAAGGAGGAAGTAATTAAAAAATAATTTTTAAGGTATTTTAAAAATAATGAAAAATTACATAATAATATTTTTAAAATAATTTGGGGTTTCTATTTACAAATCTAAAATAATTATAGTGTATGAATATAGTATTTTTCTCTATTTTTTTTTGGAAATGAGATTAGGATAACAGAATGATAAGATGTTTTTGAGAAAACTATTTTAAGAAAGAGTAATCGATCAAACAAAACCTATTAAATTAGTATTAATAATTATCATTTAAATTAATATCCACATATTTAAAATCCCATTAATTTTTATCCTATAAACAGTATGGGAATTAACATTACCCTAGAGGTAAATTTAATTAATCCCTATGGTATATTTAGAACATGCATTTACAACACCATACTTTGATTGACGTTCTAAGGATAAAATATGGTCAGTAGTAAATTAGGGCACATATACACTACATAAATTATAAATAACTAACTTTAGAGATTATATTTTAACTCGAGAAATTTATCCTATTTGGTTTTGTATTATCGATTATGATTTCACTCCCAAAATTTACACAAATCATCACCTCGCGTGTTTTTGAGTTAATTGTTAAAGTGCTTGATTAGTTTATTTTAAATAAAAAAAATCAACTCATAGATCATATTAAATTAATTAAAATACCTCATTAATTAAAAATAAATAAAGGAAGAAGGAACGTGGTAGATCGATTAATAAGAAAACTACTCTTCCCTAGGTGATGTATCCGTCAAAGAAATAATTGCATTCACAATGGTTTAGAAAGACTATACCTCAATAATATTTATACTCTTGAGTTCCAGTGAAAATAAGTAAATTAATGAAGAAACAAAATAGAAAAAAATAGAATAAATAGAAGAAAAATTGAATGATTTTATTGAGAAGAAAATAATATTATAACAAACAACAAGATTGGAAGAGAGTTTTGGAGGAGATCCTAGATATAAAGATTCCATCCTATAATGGTGAATTGAAATGGAAAGGAACCAATTCAACTCTTCTCCCAATCCTCCATGGAATAAAAAAACCCTTCCAAATGAGAATAATAAATATTTATAGATTTTATAGAAGGATAGGTAAAAAAAAGCTTCACGTTTGAATGGAGAAATTCGGAAAAATATTTTAATCAATATTTCCCCGCCTGTTTGACCTCCAAAACACAAGAAAAATATGTACTTATAGAAGGTTTATTTATGAAAACATTTTCACTCAAGTTTCCCTCAAAATTCGGTCTCAATAAAAGAATATATGAAGAAGTTATGGCCCAAATACTGAAGTGGTGTACGATCTGATGAGTATATCCCATCTTTGGCTTCATGATCATTTACTCTAATAAAATACACGATTCAGATCTGATGTCTGGAATGAAATTAATAGGACCTTAATATTGGAAATTATTTCAGTTATTATAATTAAAATATTCAATAAAATAATGTTTTATCAACTCCACACACTTACCCTTTCTCACTCCTTATAAAAACCTCATATCATGTAATGTAGAAAATCCTAACAAGATATGGATGTTCATATTTCTGAATCCATCGTGGAAATAAAGAAAAAGTAAGAATCCCATCAAGAGTCAATATAAATAAAATTTAAATTCATTGTCTCATAAATTATATCAAAATAAAATCCAATGAGATTAATGACACTAATCATAGTGAAACAAGTTATGAGTCTACTATGACACTAATTCACCACACGTGTGTGTGCCAACAATTTCATGTTCATATATCCCCCCTTTATTCAGTATATTTAGGTCAGGGAAAATCATTCTTCTTACCTGGTTTAATTAACCAAACCTGTTCTTCATTCGTTTTTAATCAAATTTCAAGTCCAACTATCTGATTCATTTTTGAAATTCAATCATTTATCTCTCGACATAGATATGCCCATGTGTTGAACATTTCATAACTATATTCTTTATTAAGATAATATATATTTGTGGTTTTATTTTTTTTTGATAATTGTTTGATGGAATAAAACTGTCAGATATCAGCTATACATGCATAGGTCAATTCAGTATATTAATGAAATTGATTGGAAGAGAAATGAATGTATATACCAACCATTGATATAAGAGGAACTTTTTACCTAACTTTTCTATACCTTCAACTGAGTAGGAAAAATTTTACAAGTCTTGGTAGCGTGAAAAGTTTTTTAGAGAGGTCAATGAAATAATTTTCTATAAATAAATATAAAAAATAATTTTTTCAAAATATAAAACGTTTTATAATGAGACAACCTATCATATAACCGATGACTTAAATTTTCATAAAAATAAATCATTGAAGATGAAATATTTCTCATTCTTATCATGCTACCATTGAATCTCAAAAACATTCGTCTTCCATATGTTCCACATTTAAATGATAATGTTACAAGATATGTATATATATATTTTAATTTTTTTTGAAAATTGAACAAAAAACCAAACAAAAATAACACACCAAACCTACAAATGAAAATCCTAAATATTTACCCCAAAATGTTTTTCCCTCACCACATTTAAAATATTGCATTGTCATCAATTTGAATCTATTAGATTATATTATCACATGAAATTTTGAATTTTAAATAGGAAAAATAAAATAAAACTGAATGGATTAGGATATGTCTGATATTCTCAAGTGATGATGTGGTCATGTAGTGTGAAGAAATCAACTACATCAGCCGAAAGTACCTCAATGTATTCCTTAAATCATTTTCAATTCAATGAAAATATACATCCTTTATCCTATTGTGTAATCATAAATACACTATAAGAAAACACATTAGATAAAACATAAGGACTTAACCATCTGAAACACAACATACCCAAAATTATCTTTTGTTGTTAAATGTAGAGTAGGACTTTCTCTCCTATATGAAACTCCCATTTTTGATCTATTTATCACGCAATTATTTAGATATTTCCTTGTAGATCCTTTAGAAATCATATTATGAGAAAAATATATCCTCATGCTCTTGAATCTGTATCTTTCCTTGAATTCCATATTAGACCGAATCCATGATTCATTTATTTATATTACAATATGCCTAATGCTCGACGTCCATGGGGAGATGGAAATATTTCCCCAACAAAATAAAAAATGGGGACATATCAATGTGATTATTGTATGAAATTCTATAAGACCAAATCTCATAATCTAAGAAGAATCTCTAATCCTTCTTATTAGGCTACATGGTTTTCTCCCATTTTTTAACACTTGATTTGAAACCTCAACCTGGCCATTTTTTGGGGGTGGCATGGTGTTGATGTTTTTGGTGTAACATCATAATTTCTTTGGATGGAATCCAATAATTGATTGAAAAATTGTGTCCCTTGGTCACAGATGATGGACTCTAGTAATAAAAACCTTTAGAATATTCGATCTATGAAAACAATCCACTAAAAATGATAATCATTAGTTCTGGTGGCCTAGGATTCATCCATTTTTCTAAAATAATCTATGTCAACCAAAATATAAAAAAATTACATCAAAAAGGACCCATAAAATAACTACCCCATAAATCAATAATATCTTAGCATAATATGGGTTATTGGGGAATCTCGTGTCTCCTAGAAATGACTCCAGTGTGTTAGTAACATGAGAACAACCTAAAAAACACATGAGAATCATGGATTAAGCTAGGACAATATAATCTAGATTCTATGATATTCCTAGATTTATGTAGGGTTCCAAAGTGTCCTCCATATGAAAGTGTATTGAATAATTACAGAATAAACTCAAACTCATGATATAGAACACAACTCTTAATAATGTGTTCACTACATATATTCTATAGGTACGGATCATCCAACACATAAAATATTGACCAACTCATTAGATTTTTGACATGATATTTCCTTAAATTTACATGAATTCTTGAGGAAATGAGGTAGCTATCTAAATAATCAAACCAAGGATGTGTACAATTGATTGTATAAAGATTATCATGGGGAAATGAGTCCTGAAGTGGTACCTAGTATAAGCTGTCATCATCTTTTGTGTGAGTAATCCTACTCATGTGGGCTTCCACCAAGTTCTCTAAATCCTTCTTGTCCTTTATCTCAATATCAAATTCTTAAATAAAGGTAATATATCGGTTAATTCAAGACATTACATATGTCTTTTTCAATAGGCACCTCAGAGATTCAAGGTCATAAAAAAACTACGCTAGAACCCAATAAATATGAATATAATTTCTCTAAAAAAAATATGATGGAAAGAAACTCATTTTTTAAGGTTGTGTAGTTTGATGGGGATGAATCCAATATCCTCAAATCATAGGAAATAACATGTTAATGACCTTCCAAATTTTTTGATAAGACTAATCCAACTAAGAAGGTTGGACCATAACATATAAGTTCAAATGTAATGTCCCACTACGAGGGTTTTATGATCAGTGGAGTGTTCGGAATCTTTTTAATCTCATAAATTGATACCCTTCATAATTCATCATAAACGAATTCAATAAATTTTTTTTGAGTAGTCAAGATAAGGGTAGTGATATCTTATTGAAATATATAATAAAGAATCGATAAAAGCCTTAATGGCCTAGGAATGATCAAACATCTCACACACATGAAGTATATGGAAAGGATGAAATAACTACTAATTTAGATCTATAAACCTCAATTCAATGTTTTGACACTACATTCTCTAAGGTAATTTCAAGATCTACCATGAAGTTAAATATTTCAATGTTTAATACCAGATTATCCTCAGTACAATGATTCAAAACCTTTCCAAAAATAAATATACATTCATTAAATTAAGACCAGTACATTATAAATTCATCCAAAAATACCTCCATTAATATCTTAATGAAATATGAAAAAAATCACCATGCATCTCCGGAAGGTACCTAGGGGATTATATAGTCCAAATATAATCCATCAGTAAGAAAATCTATCAAATGGAAAAGTTAATGTTGTCTTATCCTAATCCTCTAGAGCTATAGGAACATAAAAATTTACAGAAAATCCATCCAATAAACAATAATGCGTCTTCCCAGATAGAATCTCAAATGTTTGATCAAGAAATTGGATGGGGAAATAGTCCTTGTGAGTGCATTGATGTAGCTTTTTATTATTAATTCACACACATAAACTAATTTTCACCCTCATTGGAACTCATTATGCTCTCACATTTCAAAAATATATAATTCCACTTTTCATAGGAACTACATATATAGGAATTATCCTTTGGGAAAATGAAATGGGATAAATTATACCTTGTGAAAAATTTCAACTTCAATTTTTAAAAAAAAATTAGTAGAGTTGGATTCAGGCTCCTTTGTGGATACCTAAATGGTTTAGCCCCATCATCTAAAATAATCCTATGAATGAAAATGGATGGGCTAATACCTGATATGTAAGGAATGGTTCACCACATTTCCTTAATGTTCTCCATCAAAAGATTCAAATTTTTTCTTCATGTTCAAAAGGGATATTGTTTGTAGTTATAATATGTAATATCTCACCACACAACAAGTGTGAGTATTTTAGATTTGGATGAAATGGATTGAGTTCCAATGTAGGGGCGTGATGTATGGATGGAGACAATGAAAGAACTAAAATATGTGCATAATGAACATCAGTACCACAATAGACATTATAAAAATCAAATAATAATGCATCAAATCCATCAGAATACTCAATATCCATGTCATAATAAGAGTTAATATGATCAAAATTAAAATATTAATCCATTTCAAAATCAAATCTAAAAGTGGTTTGTGCATTAGAAACAGGTTTGTAAGTTATTCTTAACATCAAAATAGTACAATTCTCATAATATTTCTAAGAATAGGAATATAAAAATCCTTTGGGTTTTTACATGGCCGTTTAAAATGGGAGATAACAGAAGCAGTATGACCCTATAAGGGGTAATTTATTGAGTTTTTAACATTAAATATCACAAATTACTCTCAAAAATCGATGTATAGTGTACCCTCATGGACATTTATGATCATTTCTTTTCAGTTTTGAATAAGGGCCTACCTAAGATAATGGGAACATGATAATTCACCTGATCTTTCTCCATGCTAAGCATGTATAAATTTACTGAAAAGGTCATGTATCTTAACCAATCAAGTATATACTCTATGAATCCCACTGAAAAAAATGTAGCTCTACTCGCCAACCGCACCACTACTCTCATCATCTCCTACTCACCAACCTGTAAAGAAGAGAATAAAGAGAGAGGCATCACATTTATGAAATATCTCAAATCATATAAAAATATGAAAAGTGTAACTCTCCTATTGTGCATGGGATGCTGAATGTCCTTATATCATTTCACTTTTTTGGAATTGCTAGAGTTGGTATAATGAGTTTTGAAACATTCCTTAAGATTGATCCTATCATTTCCCAAGACCTCTCTTCAATTAGTACAATGTTCTTTTAAGAATTTGGAATACCTTGGTATTTGATTAATGGATTTATGTTGAGGTATGTTGATCTCAACACACAATAATGTATCCAAAACCTCTTTTTTCAGTTTCCTCTTCAACTATATTATTTATTACCACAAATCTATTTTGAAATGGAAGGGTTTTAGGAGGAACATCATCAATATTTTTCTTACATTTTTTTTCATCCTTGTGAAAGTCATCGACTAGTATTGAATGGGGAATCTCTATAGTTGATGTGAATCTTGGTGGAATGATAGGTGTGGATATATCAGTCATTATTTTCACTAATCAATGTGATAGAACAAAAATATATTTGGTATTTGGAGTAGGTTGGGAAAGAATTTTTCTATATTTCATACGTACCAATTCATAGAGAGAAGTGGTAATCTGGATCATTTATGTCGTCTACTCCCTCAACTCTAAACCTTTACTCTTCTGATCATTCTATTGATTATGAACAATTTGTTTCAAAATATAATTATTATTAGGATATATCTTTGGTTGATAATTCCCTAGTTGTGGGATTGTTGATGGTTGGGCTTCAAATCTTCTTTGGGTTTGTTGGAAACCATATTAGTAATGTGGAGGCTACTTGAAATTTTGGTAAAAATGGGGAATTATTGTTTTCTTATGCATACCTCAAGTATAATTGATCTATCCACCCTTTTTTATATGTTGGCGAACAATAATCATACTTCTTATAGGGGTGTGGCTATTTCTGTAGCTGATATGGCCTCCTAGGGAATATAGTTGCGCAATCCTCTATCTCTTGTAATTCGGGGAAACAATCAGTTGAGTGGTATATTTTGTGAAAATTCCACAAGGCCTCATATATGTGGGGTGGGATGTCTTTTGTTCCAATTAAATATATCTCACCATAGTTTTCAATTCATTAAACTTAGTATCAATCAAGTGATTTTCAAGAGAAGATGTACTTACCTGATGTACTACACTAACATGTGGTGTAACTCGATCACCAAATTGTTGAGAGTTTTTTTCCATCATTTCGATCAACTCACATGAATCTACTAGTGTTTTATTGGCCAATGTCACTATAGAAACAACATCCACCATACTCCTCTACATAGGCATGAGGCTTTCTTAGAAGTATTGGATGACTAGTTTTTTACTAATTTTGTGATGCATACAATTTGCACAAAATATCTTGAATGACTCCCACTAATCATACATTATACCCTATTATACATTCTTTATCCATGATATCTCTCTTAGAATGGTTTTGATCCATGAGTCTGGAAAAACTCTCTATAATTAAATATGTTTCAAATCATTCAAATAAGTTACATCTTCAGGTTGTAAATAATATATCCAGTTTTTAACTATCTCATCATGTGATAATGACAATTATCTTAGTTTTATTTTAACTTAAGATACATTTCATGGTTTTAGGGTTGAGAAAAACACATTAAATTCTTTAAAATGTTTTCTATATCCTCACCATATAATCCCCCAAATTTTGGAAGAAGGTGAATTAATTGGTATTTCAGTTCAAAATCTGATTTGAGATATGGATATGAAATAAAATATGGTTGATAGTTAATGTATAGTGAAAAAAATTCATAAAGGGTTCAATTAATTTAATTTTTATTATTTTAATCCTTTGGTTCTTGTTTTATATTTTATTTAGATGCGTCTCTAATTATATTGTTCAATGAATTGAGGAATTATACAACTAGTTAAATGTTGAAACTTATTGTAGAATGAGATTGAATAAATCATTCCCTTAGGCTACATTCAGTATTAGGGTCATGATTGAAGAGATCCATGGGACTCGTTTGTGTCATAAATCAAATAAATAGAAAAAAGAAATGGGAAAAAATAGCTCATAATAAAATTAAAATAATTTTGATTTTATTGTCCAAAAAGGGAAGAAATAAATAAATTAAATAAAACATCTAGATGGGAAAAGAAGAATGAAATAAGAGAAGAATATAATAAAATTTAAAAATAATAATACCTATAATTTGTTGAAAAATACTTTCCTACATAAAAATGGAACCAATTTTAATGGATGTATCAGTAAATCTCTCAAATGATTCTTAGAATTGGGTTATTTAGGTGCAATAAAGTGGTTGGCCAATGTCTTCTCTCATAGGAGGAAGTAATTAAAAAAACATATCAAATTTTTCATGATAATAAAATAAAATAATTTAATAATCCTACTTAAACTGATTGGTGGTTTCCATTTATAAAGGTATAATAAGTATGGTGGAATAATATTGTATTTTTTCCTTTTGTTTTGGAAATGTTATTGAGAGAACAGAATGGGAAGATGTTTTTTAGAAAACTAATTTTTGAAAGTGTAATAGATCTAACTATACCATTTAAAATAATTTTTAATCATTATAATTTAAATTAATATCCAATTTGTTTTGATCCTCTAATTTTTAAACACACTAAACTTATGAAAATTAACATTACCAAAAAGATAAAGTGAATTAAACACTAGGCTAGCTTAAGAACATGCACTCACAGTACCCATATTTGATTGGGGTTATAAGGATATCTTATAGTTAGTGGTAAATTAGGGAACATATACACTATAAGAATGGGTATGAATTTATTTTAGGGATTATATTTGATCTCTATAAATTTATCATGATTGGTTCTGCATTACCGATTAAAATTGCACTCTCACTCTTTACACAAATCTCAACCCCTTGTGTTTTTGTGCCAATTTTTGAATTGATTTATTTTTTTATTTTAAATTAAATATTTAATCATAGATAATATGTAATGAATTAATATATATCATTTATTAAAAATATATAAATGAATAATTTATTAGGGAAATCGATTAGTAAGAAAACTATTCTTCTATGGGTGGTATAGTCAATGTAGAAACGAATAGCATTATTAAAGGATTGGAAAGGGTATACCCCAATGAAATTTCTAATCATGAATTATGACCCAAATTAGTTAATTAAATAAGAATAAAATTTAACAAAATATAAATAATATTATAAAAACTAAGAGATTTTATTGAAAGAACAATAACATTACAACACAGAAGAGTAAGAAAAGAACATTTTGGAGAAAATCCTATATTGAAAGATTCCCTCCTCCAATGGTGAATTGAAATGGAAAATAACCACTTCCCTTATTCTAACAATCCTTTATAGAACATACAAACCGACCCAAAAGAGAAAAATTCATATTGTTAGAGTTGAGAGGAGTCTAGGTTAAAAGAGGTTTGATGTGTGAATGGGGAAATTCGACCAAATATTTTAATCCAATTTTCATTGCCAATTTGACCTCCAAAACATGTGAACTGGATGTCCTTACAGAAGGGTGATTGGTGAGAAATGTTTTCCAGATCTTCAATCCATAATTAGTGCAATCCAAGAATGGACGAAGATGTTATGTCCCAAAAACTGAAGTGGTGTCCAATCTAGTGAGTCCAAACCATATTTTAGTTCATGGATCTTTTACTCCAATAAAATGAATGATTGAACTCAAATGTGATGAATGAAAATTTTATCCCTTTAATTCAGAAACATAGTTATGAAATTTTATGTTAATTTAACATATAGAAATATATTGATGGATTCAATACTACAATGTACATTAAAAGGAAAAACTAAAATTTTCATCACATTTTCAAATGAATGATCTAATCCTAAATATTTTATAAGTAAACATGTTTAACACAATTTGAGGAAATAATTTAATTTATTATTAGTAAAATATTAATTAATGTTGTGTTTTACCAGTTCTCTAACTTTCGGATCATCGTATTCTTAGTGCTAGTGCAGAGGTCCGAAAAATTCATCGATGTTGTGACAATCATCACATCATGATTCCTAGAATGTGTGAAGAAGAGATCAATCTTCTATCATGGATAAATATATTGTATCTCTAAAAAGTGGGAGAGGAGAAATTTGCTTTCAATGAATTATATTTGAATAGTTATCTCCCTGAGTGCCTCCTCCTCCTATTATAGTGTTTTTTAAAAATACCAAAAATGTGTCCCCAACACCAAATATTTTTTATTAACTATAAAATACATTTTATGAATACTTTAATGAGTCATAAATATCATTTATATTTTTATCACTAACTTGTAATATAATATATATAATACATGATAAAACTAAGTAATTAACCTGAATCAGTATTCCCATATAAATATATTATCGAACAACAAATAAAATAATACTCATTTTTAAAATATATTCTCCATATATCCACTCAACATTTTTCAATAATTTTGATAAATAAATTCAATACTAATTATTTCAGATTCTAATAATATGATTTTATTTACTCATTGGAGATTATTTATTCTTGGACACCTATTGAACCATGTGGTGGGTCCACCATGTCCTATATTATTATTCATTGAAATTAGTCAGACTTTTGAATACACTATTGTCTGTGACCCTCTTTGACCTTATATAGATACTATTGAATATTATTCAAAGACCAAAATAAAATTCTAGTAACCCATAAAGGTATTTAAAGAGATATTTAGTAGTCTTAGCAATGAAAACCTTCATACGAACAAACACCGTGTAATATAATATCCTTTCCTTTCAATGTAACATAAAATAGGATGCACACATATGTCATCATCCTTTTTTTGATTTATTATTCATTGACCTTACATGAAGTACTTACCTTATTCAAAAAATCCCATGGACTTGGTGAAGGTAATTCCATCATGATATCCTGGGTCCGAGATATCATTTCTTCATCATGGAAGTGACAAATTCTATCTTAATCATTCAACCAATACTATACCACTAATGAAGCACAAAACATAAGACACCTCAACATGAATTTAATGTCATGGTTTTTTCCTTTCATCAAAGTAAATGATAAAATGGAAGACATTGATAATGATCTCATATTGGGAAACCGGTACACATGTTCATAAATAGTAATGGAAAATGACACCTAAAACATGTCATGTTTCTATTGGTGGGTCTGTCATCATCATCTCATCTACTCAAGAACATCAAGTGACAAGTTCTTGAGAAGAAGTTTCAATGATTAAGAACCCCCATCTCATGACATCCAGATATCATCTGTGCCTAGTAAAAATTATGTATCTAGACCATAGTATAATTGGTTAATATTATTGTCAGAGTATCTCAAGGTTCACATTATATCCTAGGAACTACTATACATTTTTTATATGGAATATTATCTATCAACATTACCATATAAATAACATATGTATACTTATCAACACTATTATGGTATGTTTACATCTTGAATATCTCATTGTAAACATGATATGATAATCGAAGAGTACTATACATGTTGGGTCTAAGGTACCCACTAAACGACACCAAGCACTACATCCAATATTTGATTCCACCTTTTGATGATGATGGAATTTTTATGATCACTAGAAGTTATACCTTTTGATAACCCAACACCATAGAACATCAAACATTATAAGTGATTCAACTTATAATCATTCAAACCCCGTGAATTTAAAGATAGTAACTAGGAAGCCTTATAATTCCAAATACTGCATCAAGTCATCCTACACCATATAGATCTGGTCACTTGAATATCCTCTTAAAAAAGACAATACATGTGAACAAGTACATAATTAACATATACACATGAAATAAAAAATTCATAAAAAGAATATAGACAAGGATTACATGCTTTATAAAATGTGTTCTAATTCATGGAATAAGAGATGATATATATTTTAATTATAAAATAATTAGAGTATATGAGTTATAAGGCATATAAGCTTCTGAAAACCCTATTGAGTTCTCAAAATATGTGTCACAAATTCCATGTTTTTTTCATTAAATCATTAATCTTGTTCTTCTAGTGCATTGACTACAGCCCCCAGCACAACCAATTCCATCTTTTAATCTTTTCATATTTCTCATTATCCTTCCAGTTCTTTGACAAAAACCTCCTAAATTTTATCTTTCCATCATCAGGTTTCACCCTAGTGTTCTCATTATTCCAAAGATACCACATTCTATTACTTTTCTAGGCCTATTAGCACTCATCAACATAAATATAAAAATATATGAGCTTTTTGTTTAAGATATTTACACATGTGACAGAAACCAAATTTTATAGTGGTCCTCATCTGGTCATCTGGTCACAAGTTATCTCCTATAATTGTATATTCCATTCCATTGACATTAGAAACTGTTAATCACTGATAGAAACTACATTTTTGACACCAACACTTAGTGATTAGTTCACATCATCTCCACTTCACTCAAATGAATTTAAAGAATATAAATTTTACATTTTATAAAAATGACTTCAATTCCCCATCATCAGAGTTTATGGAACTCATGAACATATTAAAATACATCAGTAGCTCTAGAATTATTTTAATCTTCCATAACCCACCCTTTATATCTTCCTCAATGCATCATATGGATACATGAACAATTCTCTATTAAAAGCACCAAAGGATAATCCTCATCATTCTCGCACTCAGAATACACTATGCTCCATCCACTAGACTAACTTCATCCAATTTTTTATAATAAACCACAAAATATATCATGATTCTACAAATATTATGAATAATGAACTATCCATATACCTTCATCTGGTGCCTAAAAATTTTAGACTATAGTTGAAATTTTATTCAACTCATACTTTCTACTTCCACCAAAACAATTCCATCCAACATAATCTAGTGAACTAAATTTAGAAATCTGAGTATGAAAATCGATGGTGATAGTGTGTTTTTTTACTTTCAAGATCTCCCAAATGAAACTTCGTGTGTATGAACTTAAGGATATTCCAATATTTGACCAAGAAGATGTTTCTCACACTAAAAACATATCTCATTTTGTATTTTTTTCACCGGCCTAGTCATAAAATCTATCATTTGAATACAATTATAAAGCTCAAAAAAAGTCCCCATGGTCATCTTTTGTTAATCTTCATTCAAAAACATCCACATGGTTATTTACTCCATACATGTTTCCTATGATCATCTAGTCCCCCACTTGATGGAACCTTCAATATTTCATCAGAACCATGATCTTATATTCTATTGAAAACATGAAATTTATTTGAATAATACCATATAAATACTACAAAACAAAGAGTCACTGAGTTCCCATCATTCAACTTTGTTAAAATTTCAATCAACATGATATGTTGTGAGTCACATTCATGGACCCACTTTACCATGTTATCTATGTTCCAATTGGCTCTGCCACCAAGCTACCACTGCCTCTAAGAGCTTACCAGTACATTGAAATATTATGAAATATTTGGAAATAACCTCTATATAGAACATAAATTTTCTAAAATTATGAATTCATTGGAATGATAAACAAAAAAAACATCCTTTAGGGATACATAGATATTATAAATCCTTTCCCCCCATAAAAAACAGGTCTAGTCCAAACTCTATAATGATCCTACCTCTATCTTAAGGTCCTCATACTAATCTAAATATTTCCCAATGAACTATTACATAGATTCATAAATCATGAAAAGAAAAATGAAACATGACTTTTGGTATTCCTTTCTCCAACTCCAACATGGTAGTGTACAAATTACCAAGAGTTCATAGATAATAAGAAAAAACCATATTCTTATCTACCTCTAGAATATCCTCTTAAAGAAACTTCCCAAAATTCATTTTATCTTTATGAAACTATGTTTAAATGTTATGGGTTTTTATTATTCAATTATAGGTAGAACAATCCAATGACCTTTTAAAACTCTATCCTTGCACAACCACCCCATTTTATAAACTTTTTATTCTCATCCTATTTATCATGGTTATTCTCAGTATTTTCAATTAAAGTACATTAATGTAAAATGGGAATCTATTAGAGAATCCACAAGAACATGAACTCCATCCACAACCACTAAATATTTCACCCTCTTCCACAAATTTTCTATAATAATTCACATGTGTAATAAATTCACATCCTTCCTCCTTTTTCATTTTGTGTATACATGATAACCATGCCACAATTTCCTCTTGTTGGTCATCTAATCTCTGTCATTATACTCTCCTTATAATGAATTGAAATTTCATCCACATGTACCATCACCTAAATCCCCTAATGTGACTTCCACCATGAACATCATAAATTCCTTGTGTTTCTATATGACCATCTTTCTATGAAAGTAAGATAGTTGTTCCTTTAAACTTATAATCCATTATAAGGATAGAACCATCTATTCAAAGAGATTCAATGAATCAGTCAACATCATCCCACTCAATAGATATTGAATTATACAACCCCAAAATCCATAGAATAGTAACAAAAATTGGTATCAGGGAACCCTTGGAACTAATTTCAATCACCCTTTTAGTTGTTTGTTTTTGGGAACATCAAAATTTTATTATTTCAAGAATAGAACATCTATTAACCAATAAAAACCACTGAAACATTAGAGGACACCTCCTCACAATAATATATATCATTTCCCATGATAGTAAACTTTAAATAAATTTCTATTTTTTTTCATGGCCTTCTCAATTATTTCACTGGTTTTGGATGACTTCTCCATCCAATAGAACTACAAGACACTCTAAGAGTAGTATTAAAATATACTCAAAGATCTACAACTTACACCATTTGATCATCAAATATATTTCTAGACCATCAAATTACCTCACTAAAAAATGTTAGTTTCCCTTATATTCATTCAATGTAAGTGATAATTGGTTTACATTAGAATTTCTAGTAGTATTCCACAAAACTATATAATTCAATCCAATGTATGGAAAATTTTATATGGATCCTATCACAATTTGGACATTAAATATCCTAAAAACACCATTGGCACCACCACCATATTTCAGTGACATTCTTCTATTAAACTAACAGAACACCCTTGAATGAGTAACCTATCATCCTTCCTCTGCCCTCCTTCTGAATACTTGAAAACATATCTAACAAAAACAATAATACCACACCATTCCACCATGATCGTCAACCATTATTTTATAAAAGTTATTGGGGATAATGGAGTTTATCCAATCACTAGAACTTATCCCTTTCGATAATTCAATATAGTGGAACAAGAAAAACCATAAGCAGTTAAAATTCAGATTATCCATTCCCCATAAATTTAAAGACAGGAATAAGGAAGACTGATATCCCCAACAACCAAATCCATTCATCTTCAACCTTTGTGTTCTTATCACCTCACGATGCTCCATTTGAAGAGCATAAAAGTGATAAACCATAAGAAAATGACACACACATAAAAGAAGAAATGTAAAAAAATAATTCTCATAAGGAATATGTGATTTAAATAATTCTTTCTACATGAATGGGAGAGACCACGAAATATATTTTCATTCCATAGGAAAAAATATATATCCATTTTTAGGGTTATTAAATTTCAGAATCCCCACTCAGTTCTCCAGATGATGTATCAATAATACCGTATTCCAATCATTGAATATTCCCTCTTATCCTTATATTGATTTGACTAATACCTTTGACATTTAATCCTTCTATAATCTTGATGTTCCATGATCCACTCTTCATTCTAGATCCTCCTCTTAATGGCCATATTGAAGGCCTATCCAAAATTTTTAGATTGATTCTTAAAAACATTTAACTTGATTTTTTCTATATATTTAAAAAAGTGGTACATGCAACTCTTTATGATGGATATCATCCAATTATCTGGTCTCAAATTATCTCTTATAATTTTGAGTGTACTTATGTTGACATAAAAAACTATTAATTGTGATAAATAACCCCACTTTGTTCACTAATTCCTAGTGAATATTTCACATCATCTCAAATTTACTAAAATTACTTTTATGAATATATATTTTTTATTTTCTTAGAGATACTTCAATGCACAATATTAAATGTTCATAGAACTTGTGAACTTTTATAATTCCATAGAATACCACAAAAATCTATTCAGATACATGAAAATTCCCCTTTAATCATCCTCACTACATCTTCTAGATAATTGGAAAAATCATGAGTAAACAAATTAGACGATACTTCTCAAAATCCCTTCACTCAGACTTAACTATTATCCATCAACTACACTGATTCCCTCTAGTTTCTACAATTGAACTCACACCATCAAATATACTTCTACTAACCTTATAATGAATGAACTATCTAGCCGCATTCATTTGGTACTAATTTTTTTTAGGATCTAGTTGAACGACTATTCAACTCACACTTACTAATATTTTCAAACTGATTTTACCCAACTAAATATGGTGAAATGACTTCAGTTTCTTGAGTATTCATATCTATAGTGTTGGTGTGGTTACCTCTATCTAGGATCTCCTAAGTGTAACTTTCAGTGAATGAATTATTGGAGATTCCAGAACTTGACCTAAGAAGTATTTATCACACAAAACCGTAATAATATCCCACATGAGAGTTGTTTTCTATTGTCAATTACATTAATCACATCATATAATACTTTATGATTATCATCGATTAGGGAAAAATCAAATTCATATATTGAGGGGATATAATCCATACACTACATATTTAAAATTAATTTCATCACACATTAATGAATGATAAGTGAATATTTTATATTATTATAAAACCAAAATACATTATTCAAATATGAAATTAATATCTAATATATAATATACCATGTTATTTTATATGAACCTCAATATTTTTCTATAATAATGTTTTTTTCAATGGATCTTATTTATTATCCTATATATCCACCCATTAAATATTAACATCACCTCACTCAATGATCTCTCATAAGAAATGGTAATTTTGAAAGATATGTTTGGTATTTTCATGAGACTGAGGTTCCTTGGCATAATAAATGGATATATTGTCTCCATAGTAAATCGTAATTGATCCCTCGATGCTAGAAACTACCTCAAGTTTATAAATGAGATTCCTGTTTTAATATATTTCCTTTAGAGCTTCTGATACAACGATATTATCTTCCTTGGTTTTTCATTATGTCACAATGGATTTTTAAAACTCTTCTAAATTGATAGCTCTAATATCAATGTAAAACATTAAACCATATTGATATTTAATATCATCTATATCATATTGGAAACTTTCATCCATGTAACAGTTTATAAAGAGTCTATCTTCACCTTCAAAGACCAAGAAATCATCCTTTATCATTTTTTGGTACTTAAAGAAGTTCTTAACAGTAATTCAGTAACTCTCTCCATGATTAGATTGGTATATTCTAGTAATTCTAAAATCATAGGTTACATAATGTTGAGTACACAACATTGAATACATGATAGATACAATGGTGTATTTATAGGAAATTATATACACATTTTTGTACTCTATATATGGATCTTTAATATTTTTAATATTCGTTCCATGTAGCACTATTAAATACCCACTTTAGTAATTATCCTTGTTAAATCATTTTAACATAATACCAATGTATGGGTTATGATTTACACCAAGAAACATCTTTGATCAGTCTCTATAGATCTCCCTACCCATTTTTCATGTTTCTTAACCCATGTATTTTATCCAAAAGCATTTATCCAAATATATTTTTACATAATTTATAGTTGGGGAAATGTTTTAAATTAGAAGTATTTTAACCACATAAAATATCAAATTCACTAAAAAAATTCCACTAAGCCTCTTATTTACATAAGATTCTTTCATATTTTTTATGGAATCAAACAAAATAATTTCATAATAAAACATGATATTCAAACTCTCAAAAATTTTTCAATCCATAAATGTATTATTACAACTTTCATAGTGAAAATATCTCATTTGGTAATTTCAATCCTTTGGGTTGCATCATATACACATCCTCAATAAAATTCCCCTTAAGGAAATAAGTTTGTACATCTATTCAATTTATCTTATAATCAAAATGAACTATTAGGGAAGGAAATATCTAATTGGAATTTATCATTGATAAATTTAAAAAGGTTTATTCATAGTAAATAACATGAATTTTCTTGTTTCCATTGGATGTTAGGAATAATTTATAAGTAGACAGTCGACCACCAATATATGTTTTATTATAGAAAACCCAATTTTACCCTTTGGGTATTACCCCTTTAGATGCATCCATAATAATCCAAACATGGTTAGTGTAAATTGGTTTCATTTTATATTAAATGTATTTTAATTATTTCATGGAATGAAATAACACAATTATATCTTGGTAGGTTGTTGGTTCATGTCCAATAAAGCTTAATTCATCTTCATTCACTATAAGAAATACATATCTATCAGGTACTTGATAAATATTTCCACATCATAAAGGTTCTTGTGTAACCTAATTCATTTCTTCTTGCACAAACCTTTATATAACTATATCAACATACACATTATTAGCACTTCCTATTTATTAGTCTGGAACTTCATATCGTTCTACCTTAATTTATTGACTACTCGATATGTGTGTTTTATCTCAAGGAAAACACCATATGGATCCTTAAACACATTGTATTCAATATTGTTATATATATATATCATACCTTTATTTCAATAGTATAGACATCATATAATCTTTTTTATGACATGGAGTTATATTAGTTATTTAAAACCTTAAATACTAAAGAAATACATAATGGGATTTTTCATAGTCTATATCTAATATAATATACTTATGAATAACATATATAGAATTTTATTTATTGAGAATAAAACAGTCTCTAGAGAATAACCCTAGAATTTAATTAGACAATCATAGTTGTTGTAATAGTGGGTTCCCTAGACCTAACAAAACATCACTTTTTTATTACCATACAATTTATACAGTCAGTTGTAGTTGACATACACTTACCATTATCATATAGAAATTTTTAAGTCTACTATTTAAATTGTATTTTCAATCGATATTTTTTTATATCAAAAGGTTATAGAAGTTCCCAGTCTATAATGAGAACATCAAGAAACTATGACATTAATATTAAACATATGTATTAATGGTATATATACGTCATAATAACTAGAAAAATTTGATGTCTGACTATTAGGTGTTGGGGATCATAATCATTGATACTTATTCTCATGAAGTTCACACTTTGTGATCCCTAGTTGTTGAGATTTTGATGATTAAACTGCTAATAGGAACCACACATGTTTCAGGTGTCTTTGGCTGTTCCTATCTAAGAACATGTGTATTGGTTTTCTAAGTTGAGATCATTATCAATGTGTTACATTTTATCATATACATTAACTAAAGGAAAATCCATGATAATAATGTTTTGGAGAGGTAGCTTGTGTTGGGGGAATCATTGGTGGAATGTCCTTAGTTGAATACTCAATATAGAATTCATCAATTTCGAGTTAAGTGATATATTGGGATATGATGATCAAAATGGTAGTGCTTTCATAAATACATTGTAAAGGTAGTTTAAGGTATGACCATCCAGTTACATAAAAAATAATAATAATTATAGAATGGATAATGAAACAAGCATAAATCCATCTTTATGAGAGATCCTGATTCAAATAGATTATATTACACAATGGGTGTTTATAGGATGATTATTATTTCAATGACAATTCATTATATCCTTTGAGGCCCTAATGGATTTCAAGACTCTACTCTTGGTATATAAATAATATTCACTAATACTGAGATAAATTCCTAGAGGGTCACACCCAATAGCACATTCAAGATACTACCATCTTCTGGTGAATAGAAATATATGACATTGTGGGCCCCATCACTGGGTCTGAGAGAAGTCCAAGTATTAACAACCACCTATAATAATTTAATTAATTGTTATTTGGGTATATAATAATTGGGAAGAATTAATTTATTAATGTTATTCATTAGGTATTTAGTGAATACATAAAAATATATTAAATGAATGGAAATTATTTTAATATTCGAGGTTCGTTAAATATTTGTGGGAACTCCAAATAAAAATAATGAATCTAATTTATCATGTAATATATTTATGATATATTATAGGGATGTGATAAATATAAATTACATTATTGACATAGTTAGTTCATCATAATATGTCATTTTTTTCTTATTTAGTGGTCGTTGAATTTCAGGGGGTCGAGGAACCCAATCTGGTTATTTGAGCCTTCCACAATATAACTAGGAGAGAGAGACTCAATAAAAGACTATTAATTATTTTTTAATGAGTTCTTATCTCTCATCCTACATCATATAGATAGAATGTCTCTCTCTAAGTGAGCAATCATCTAACATATTGGAAAGATCAAGTGTATGGGATTAAGGTTCTCATTATGATGTCGAAGGGTTTGTTAGAGCTCTATGATAGCACCTATAATTCAAAGAAAAACAATCATGTGGTTTCATGAATTGTGTGTGGATGATATATAGGGCTTCAACTTAGGATCCTTCAATCAATGGTCAGCAGTAATAAGCTACAGCGGAGTGAGATTCATTTAAAACAATGTCTTTTTTCAGATTTCTTCATTATACTTCATTTCATTCACCTATGTTTCTAAAAATTATTCTATGGATGGGATCTCTAGAGATGAAAAGTTTCTTCATTACAGTAATGAATGTTTTTATTCCCTAACCCATGGGCTTCTACTACATCCATTGTACCTTTTAAAACTATCTCATTATCAATAGAACCATGTAAAATATTTTACGAGACCTTATTTTAAAGAGACCATTCCACTATGGGGTACCAGGTGGAGTGAGTTGCGAAATAATTAAATAATCTCTTAGTTGATTAGGGAATTTTTGGATCAATTATTCATAACACAAATGAGATATAGGAATATGAATACAATTTTATATTTGATTCTATACTTCATTATAATGCTCTAATACATCTTAAATGTTTTATAGGTGTGTCTCATCCTCCAAATAAATTTTTAAAATTTCCATAAATCCACTTTTAGAGTTAGTGGGAACCCGCACAACATCACATAGAATTCAACATAACATAGAAAAGAAAATTAAATTTAAAAATCCAACCAAAAATTCATGTTGAAAGCTATCTGAAATCACTTCAACAAGATCATCGCAAATCCCGTGATCCCGAAATTTGTGTGCGAGAGAAAAAGATTTAAATTAAAACTGTGATTTGAGGACTCCTCAATTCCTGTAACACCAAATCAGGCAACTCCACCATGTGGAATGAGTCCTGACCTGTTGGGTCATAGAAATTCAACATCCTGATGCCATCATCACATCCCTACATAGTCATCACATATCATCGCCGTCACCATTATCTTGTCTCCATCCTCCACATCACCATTGTCCTCCACTCAATGCGGCATTGCTACCTCCAGTGCCATTGTCGACCAGAGTAAATGTTGGTCAATATCTTTATTGAGAGAGAACATCAAATGATAGTCACCCGCCCGGAGAACAAACGATACTCGAACAAAACCTCCCATAACCTCCCTCAAGACCATCGCACCTGACCGAATGGGAAGGGAGTGCTGGAACAGAATGCCAGAGTAGAGTTGAGATGAGGTGGACTCAGTTGGTAAAAATTCTGGAGATCACATCATTGACACTTGGGTAGAGAATACGGCATACCTCCATAAACCATAAAACCAAAAGAATATTAAAAAGAAGAACCATAAACATAAAACCCTCTCCCAAAGAAAGAAGAAGCCTGACAAAACTCCAACCAGACCTCATACAACAGTTCAGAACAACCAATCCCAAAAAGGACAAAATACCGATGAAGAACACAAGCTAAGAGCACTGCCAGCCCCCCTGAAACACAATCCCATATAGGACAAGATCCCTCATCGAGCTCAACCACATGGAGTCCAAACAAGATGGGATGGACAGAAAGGTCAGTGGAGAAGAGAGACACTGGACACCGCCACCAGCGTCGAACCAACACATATAAAACGCCAACACATAAACCCAGAGTAGAGGTATGATGCGCTGGGTTAGACAGAAATAGGGGTAGTGATCGATAAGTGATATCCCACCAGCAAGCTAAATCAATTGAGAAGGAGGAAAGGATAAAGTAAGATAAGGAAAATAATAGAAACCAGGTGATGCAAGGAGCGCTGTCACCGTCGATGATACCCACGAAACCCTTGGAGAGGCATCAGAAATGACGGTAGATTGGAGTTAGGTGAGTGCAGAGGAATCCCTTCTTATACATGTTTCTCATCAGTAACAAAAAACCATACTGACTGAAGTCATTAGTAAAAGTGATTATGTACCTAAAAACCACTTTATTTTGTTTTCATTGGTCCACATAATCATTATGTATCTGATCTAATTACAACTAGCGCTTTTACCTTTTCCACTAAATGGGTATTTTTTCATTTTTCTTACTAAATAATATTTTCATGTATCAAGTAATTGATGCAGTCCAAGATAAAAATTCATAAATAAAACATTGATGATATGATTTTATTTTTACATCCGTAAAAACATTCATTACCTATGCACCTAAAGGGTGAGTGTCTTAGAGTCTAGAGACATAAAAGAAATTATTTTTCAAGTTGTGATAATTTATTAATAATATAATTCTACTCTTAGGGATTCCATGGGACACAATTTTCATTAAATCATGATGAAGGGAAAACATAAGAAGAGGTTGTCTCAAACTATCAGTAAGGGATAACACACAAAATTTCAAAATAGTTTGAACATTCAATTTGTGTAAAAGAATGAATATTGATAAATATATGATTTAAAAGAAACATAAATCAATAAGTGTTAATCATAAGAATAAAAGATCTATATAACATATCAAATAAAAACACTTTTACCATGGAATGATAAAATAAGACATAAATAATATAACATCATACATGAACCATAGTAAATAAAGTGTTACAATCACACACATATGATATATTGTCTTTGTGAACCAAGATACCCACCAACCCATTAAATCATAAAATTGTGATTGGAGCTAAACATTATCATACTCACACCTTATGGACCGAGAAACTTGTTAAATTGTTCAAATATATTTTTTATCTCATGAGATATATGAATTTACCAAATACATTGGAAGGAGATATAAGTCCCACTATCTCAAAATATATACAATTGTGTGCCACATAAATAAACAATAATCACATTATAAAATAAATCATAGAAATAAAATATGTTCCATGAAATTTCAAATTAATAATATAAAGAACACATTAAAATTGAATGGGTTTTCGAGAACATCCAAAATTAAAATAATTTATTTTTCATAAAGAACCCATGGAAATAAAATATAATTCATAAAACATCCAAAATGTATAAAATATCATCATGAATTAAATAATTTGATATTAAAAATTGATCACCTTGAATATTAAGATAAAAAAATAATATATGGTGAAACATTAAGCATAAATCAATTATAGATATATAATTTTAATATAATGAAAACAAATCATAAATAAAATAACTCTTAAAAATCATTTTCAATGTAATAGTCAATGTTACGTGTATATTTTTGAAAGTATCTTTTATTTTAAAGAAAATTTAGAAGGGAAACATTCATGGAAATGGAATTAGCTAAAAAAATAGTTTCCCCAAAAGAAAAAAATAGAATAAAATATAAAATTGAAAATCCTGGATGAATTATGTTTGAATAATATTTTTTTAACTCAAATAAAGGAGTTTGAGTTACCAATTCCATTACCATCACCCTTGATTTCCAAAAATGTTTTTAACCTCATATATCATAAATAAAAACATCTTAATTGTGTATTTTAGATCATTTTCTTATATATTCTCATTTATACACTTTATTAATTACAATTTTCCTCATGCATCTTATTTATGTAATCTATTTTCATTATTGGGTGTTAATAAATTTAACTATTTTTTCACAAGGTTATTAATTTTGAAAAAATTGTCCATAATTTGATACCAGGATCATTATTGATATTTCATGTTAGATTTAGGTAAAATAGAAATATGAGGGTTAATTTCCCTTTAGAAAATAAAGGTAAAACTATAACACATTGGGATTTTGTGAAATATTTTAAAATGATTTCAATATTTTTGATATTTTTCATCTCCCGAAACAACTAGTTTAGTTTTCATTACAAAAAACACTAATTTTATCTTCCATTAAACAAACACCATGCTTAGATTGTGTAACAAGTAGCACCATGTTTATCTTCTATTACACATAATACCGAGTCTATATAAAATGTGACATATTATTAAAATATTATTATTTAATATGGTAGTTATCACAAAGAAATTTGATTTGACGGTATAAATGTGATTAAATAAATTATGAAAATTTATGGTTTACACATGAATATAAAATGAATTTTTTTTCGGATCAGTTAATTTGAAATAAAAACAAAAACTATTTGAATATAACATAGATCTTTATATGAAAACCTTTTTTACAAAATAATAATTTTTACCGCAAAAAATTAATCAAAATACTTTTTGATAATTATGTTAATTAAATTTATATATTATAAATTAAATCAAATGTTTAATGTTCTTCTTATGTGTTTTCAATACCATATATATGAATACTTCCAATTTTCTGCTTAAAACCCATATTTTTCTAGAAAACAATCTTGTCACCTTTTTGCACACTTATTTTAAAGCTATGTCTTTTTAAATTTAGGAAATTTTATTTCAGAAAAAATTATAATTTTTTGTATAAAATTTTCAAAATTATCTAAGGGTTAATTTTTTTAGAATTTTATGAAAAGTTATATTTTTCTATGAACAGTGAAAATACTAGTTTTTATTAAGAATTTTTATTTGTTTTAAATATTTTAGAAAATAAAAAAATTATTTTAAAATGGTTTGAAAGTAATTTTTTTAAATTATATACATTTTAATCCATTATAGTTTATTGGAATCATTTTCCTATTGATTTTGAATAGAAAAACGTTTTAAAATTTTGAACATTTTGTACTTGAAAACCCTTTTTTGAGCCACATTTATGGGATTAAGATTATATTAAAAACATCCAATTATATGAATTTAATTTAGAAAAATAAACTAGATATTTAGAATTATTATAAATTATATTATCAAATAAAATCATGTTATTTGTTTCACCGCAATGAATAGTAAAAAAAATTAATTACCGTAGTCAAGGTAGAAATTGATTTACTAAGGGATAAAATAAATAGATAAGTGTTAAAAAATGACCCAAAACTCATCTAAAAACTATTGGATAGTAATAGATCAAACTCATATATTCTATTTTTTAATGGAACATTTTTGAGCTCTGTGGCTCGCGAAAAACTTGGTCACATTATTTTCATTAAAAATTATAATTGTGCCTCTCACCTCACTTATAGAAGGTCACCCCATATCCTATCCACTTCACACATTAAAAAAACATTATCAGAAATGAAAAGAAATTTTTTATTTATTAGATCCAAAATATCATCTTAGAGTCCATATTGTGGTCATATAACCAACCTAATAAGGCTTTTGGTGAAAACAAAATGATGTTTTCTAAAGAATATGTAACGTCTCTAATCAAGTGTTTTATTTTATTACTTCCTCTACCTCCTTAAGTTATTATTAGAACATGATGATATGATTATACCATTATCTTTAATACACTAATATGTTATTATGTTAATGTAATATCCTAAATAATTATCCTCTTCCATAAAATACTTCACAAAATCATCATTCAGGTGTACGATATACTACCACTTCCTGAACCAATTTTATTAATTCCACTCACCACGTTTATAAATTTGATATAATGATGTTTTTATTATTTATATATAATATTTATGACATTAATATGCTTCTAGAAATATTTTATCACATATTCCCTATTAATTTCCATTATGTGGGAAAACGATATCGTCGTTTCTATGTACGACAGCCAACCATCTCCTGAAGCGATGTGATTCGGTCACACATTACCTAGATGGAAATAAATATGGATTTAATGAATAAATATGATGTTTTATTTTGTAAAAATAATTATGTAATGGTAATATATTATTTAAAATTCTTTCATTTAACCCTTCGAGAAAATGGAAACAACGTTCATGCATACTTGCGGCCTACCGTCTCCATTAACGGTGTATTGCATTTTCGACATGTCACTTTTATAGATTACCATAAATACATATATAAGAAATATATATTATATTTATTTCATGTTCATAATTCTAGATATTTTTAACCATGATCAAATTAAGAGGGATGGAAATATGAAATCAAAACAAACTAGATAAATAAAGTAGTTATTACCCAAACTATGAATTTAAAAAAGAATTGTTAATAAACAGTTAATAAACAGTCATAATAAAATATGATATATGGTTTAATATATATATATATATATATATATGTTTCTTTAATATATGTATAATAAAATTTTATTTATTATATAGGTTGTTTTCACAAGTACGATGGAAGTCGAGACTTAAGGTAAGGGATTTTTATCTTACTTTTATTTTCTCTGACACATTCCATATTCACCATGTGATTATTTCATATGGTGTATATACATCCCATGAATATATTATATGTTTATTATCTTTACAATTAATTGGAATTATATATCCATTTTAGGATCTATATTTTTTTGGGTTTAAAGTTCAAAAATTACCAAAACGATAAGTTATTTTTCTCTCAATATTATTTTCTTGAGACATATTTTATTTTATGCACCAATATTTATTATGATTTGTATATAAATCACCTTATACATTTAATATCATGAAATTATTTGTTATAATTATATTTTCACTTTCATTCAATGTTATTCCTCATGGGTGTTCCAATTCAAAGTTACCAAAGTTGTAAATATTTTATGTTGAAATCTTATCGTTTATGAGGATTTTTTTATTATGATTCTGATGATAAAATATTATGATCCATTTATCAATAAAATCACTAATTCTATTATTTTATGGTTATTTTATGATAATAAATATTTTCCATTCATTTAACTTATTTACATACCTCCGTGTTAATTTTTTTTAATAAAAGTCATCATTATTTATCTCTTTGGTCGAAAACCCTTTTTCTTCGAATATTGTGTTTTCTAAAAAGATTTTGAATTTTTTTTTATGATTTATAAAATTAATTATTAAAGAAACTTTTACCCATGTTACACTTTTTAGAAAATGTTTTGAATGGAATTTTCATGTTGTTTTCCAAACAATGTCTGTTTTCCTTTTACTAAAAATCTGAAATTATTTTTTGTTTTAACATGTATTTAATTAATGGAATTTACCACCCTGATGAAGGTTATTTTATTTGAGACTTTCTTTGTAATTTCTCAAGTTTATTTTAAAAAATAAATTTTGAAATTTTTTTATGTTTTAAAATGTTTTTTTCAAATAAGAAAGGATATTTTACTCAAGAAATGTTATAATTTATTTTTAAAAATGATTTTATATGTTTTACAGGTTATCATCAATAAAATGTTTTCAATGAAAAATATTTATAAAATAATTTTTGAATTTTTATTTTAAAAAATTTATTTTTAGTTAAAAGTTATTTTACTCAAAAAATGTTCCATGGGTCTTAAAAATAATTTTTTTAGCTAATATGACATCCTATGATTTTAATTTTTCCTTACTGGGGATAATATCCTATGATACCATTCTTATTATTTCTCTGAAAGGATTGTGTTTATGGTGAAAATTTGTTTATAAAACATGTTTCTCTTCCTTTGGTTGTACCATGATGAAATTCATTGGAATCCTACATCCTATTACCTAGGTAATAATATGATGAAATTATTATGAAACCAATCCATTTTCCATAGATTATAATTTGATCAAATGTTTATGAATCCCATTTTATTTAATCAGTTATTTTATAATAAATGTTTTATGATATTGTGGAATACATATGTATAATTTTAATTATGTGATGGGAGGGAACTATATCCCCTTGCAATTAATTTTGTAATGATTTATATCTCATGATATATACAAGACTAGAATTGGGAGTAAACAAGATTTGGTAAAAGATTTTGTCTACTACAATGGTCTAAGGTGGTAACATTGACTACTATGATGGGTTAGGGAGTATACCCATTACATTAGGATTTTCTTGGAGATTATCCTATAATTCAATAAAAATAATTTTCTATACTTATGTGTATTCCACAAGTCTATGTATTATGAAAATTCTATGCACTCATGGATTATTCTCTTTTATTTCATAACGATTAATGTCTTATGTACAACCAATATTAATTCCATGACTCAAGATTATGATATTTGATATTCATGATATGGGTTTTAATCATTATTCTAATGTTTTTTATACCCTTATACTCAAGTTATTCTTACATATCTCCCTTTTTTACCCTTACAGAGCTTCTAATCTCTCAATTTCATATGTTTCATTTCCCAATTTTTTGATATAAGATTTTAAAGAGTTTATAACTATGAAGATTAATTAATAGGAAAATATTTCTAAGAGATAAAAAATATATTTCATGAATTAATAATATTGCATATCTCAGATCTAAATACACTAAAACATTATGGCTTCACACATTTATTTTTGTAATGTAATTAATATTGATCTAAAAAGATGTAACATTTATGAATGAAAATTATGGGTCACAATAGTTGGTATCATTTGAAAGGTTTTGTTAACCTTTAGAAAATAGGATGTCAAAACATTAGTGAGATCCCTAGAAATATTTCTATGTATATTTCTAGGGATGTATATTTGGATAAGTCTATGGATGAGTCAATGTATAGAAAAATGTTTTATAATTTTGGAAAGGGATAGAGAAAGTTATTTTTAAGAAATTAAATCAATCTATGGATACTTCTAGTGGATTTGGATATGCAAAATTGGTACCTAGGGGTAATAACTCAGAAAAGGGAACATGGGGCTGGAAATGATCACCACCTAGTGTATGACAATGTGACTTTATTTACACCAGGTTTGACACTCTGGAATGATTTGATTTAGAAATCCACAAACATTTTATGAACTATCAATAAGGATTTATATAGAGGATGATTATTAACATACGAGGATAAACATAGTGTTCCTTATATTAATTGGAAGGTGTAAATATTTAGACACCATATAAGTTATTTTTCATGACTATGTAGTTTCACACTATGAATATTGTTACTTACACTATGACCTTTGTTTTAGTCAACAGTGGGAACTCGAAGAAACTAGATTAACATTGAATGTGATAGAAAATATGTTGATGAGAATCCAAATGTGATGATTACTAGAGAAAAGTATACTATGATTATGCTTAATCATTTATCACAAAACATGATTAACAAAATACACCATAACTAACTCTTGGAATCAACAAACAAGATATAGATAATGTTTTCTGAGAGTTCAGGTCATAGAGGCTATGTAGGAATGAAGATTTAGTTTACTACATATTGAGAATGTTGGAAGAAGAACGTATGGGAATGTCTCATATAGATGAGAAGATATTATGGGTGTGGAAAATAATTACACAAAACTAATTAATTACAGAGGAAAAAGTTAAATGTCTTGTTAATGAAATGTATTAGAAAAATGGTATATTTTATATTTCATCAGTTGTTGAATGTTTGAAATGTATAATGTATGGGTAATATAAAAATGTATCTCCTAAGGTTAAATATCATGAATATAATCATTATGGTTTTAAAAGTAATAGTTATATAGAATATGATGACCAGACTACAAATGAAAAAAGAAAGGAATGAGGTATTAAAGAATATGATGATGAATCGTAGTTAAAGGTTTGGGAAGGAAGTTTTATGATTGAAGTGATTTTGAATTAAAATTAATGAATTAAGGTATATGAATCAATAAATATATGAGGATTTTTCAGTTCATGGGTTTTGTTAAATATTTAAAAAAATGTTTAATGTAGTTGGTGACCTAGAAAAGTGATTTAATAGCAATGTGATATTTTGATTAAGGGAGGAAAAGACTTAATATATTCCTAATGTAGATAAAATGGTGTTCATTTTAGATAATGCATTTATTTATATGAATTATGTAAATTGGATAGTATTAGTGACCTTGAAACCGATTAATTATTTTTAGACAAAGTGATCTATGTTTTAACTGATGGAATTTACAAAATTATTGGATTTATGGAATATGTTAAATAATCTATTGTTTTATTAATGGCATGAGGAAATATGTATATTTTCATTATGGTTTTATGGTAATTATGGTTATTACCATGATTCTATAAATTATATGAATATGGTATTCACATATTTGGAATATGAAAATAAATAGCTACTTTATAATATTTGGGGGATTGAATTTAAGTTTATAATTAAAAATTTAGTAACCTTATTTATAAATATTGAATTCGTATGTGTTATAAATATAACCACTAATGGAATGGTTTAATTATAATTTTAATAATGTTTTATAGATTAATATGTTATTTAACAATTTTTGTATTTATAAATAACTTATGATAACCATGTTGTATTTTATAATTAATAGAGTATAATGAAATGGATTATCATTATTTTATAGATCTTATTTAGTTCTTCAATAATGAGAAATTCATCTCTTAGAGAAAGATATAATGTGGAAATTGATCAAGGCACAAACAAAGGATGATATTCTTCCTATGAAATGGAATGAAATCATGTAAGTATATATTCGAATGAAAATTCCCCAACATTAAGAAAATGATGTTGAAATAAAATGATGACTTATTATAATCAATTTTGATGATATCAATCACCCTTTTCACACCTTTTTGGTTAATGCATTTTTGGTAATTAGCATTCCACTAAATAGGCTCTCTATCACTCTCCATTAGTATTTGGGTGTTAGTTTTCTCTTCTATGTCCTAGTTTTCACTTCCTACCTATGTTATCCTATTTGGAAACCTAGTATATGTTATTCTAAATAACCTTTGAATATCCTATTATCACTTTTCAAGAGGATGTTTTATCAACCAGTTTAATTATGTGGGTTTCCCAAAATGGAATTTTAGATTGTTAAACCCTTGCTTACCGAACACAAGTTCAAATTGTGAGGATGTAATTTATTTATGGGGGTAGGATGTAACACCCTGAGATTTTGTGAATTATTTTTTAAATGTGTTTCATATTTTCAATATTTTATGTCATGCACAACATTGAGTTTAGCATTCATTAAACATAACAATTATTTATGCTTTTTTTCACATATCACCATATTTATCTTGTCTTACACACAACAACAAGTTTAGATTTATTTACAAGTAATACTAATTTTAAATTGAATGTGGAATATTATTAAAATATTATTATATTATATGACATATATCACTTAGACATTATAAGAGAGGGTATGAATAAGATTGAAAAAATTATGAAAATATATCGTTTATCCTTTATATCAAATGAATTCTCTTTTGAAAAATTAATTAAGAAAATAAAAAAACAATAGAATATAAAGGAAATATTTTTTAAAAAACTATTTTTATGGAATCAAATTAATTTTACCTAAATAAATTATAATAAAAAATTGAATTTTTTATGTCATTTATATATCATATATTCAACCAATTTTTTAAAATTCATCATTTTTGTTTTCTAGATATGAGATATCAATAAATCAAATTTTATACTAAAAATTGTATTTTTTTTAAAAATTGTTTTTTCTAATTTTTGTGCAAATATTTATAATTAATTCTTGAAACTTTTAGAAAAATTATTGGAAAAAATTTGGTTTTTTTAAAAATATTTTGCCTTAATTATCTTAGGATTTTTTTTAGAATTTTCCAATACAATATTTTGTATGAATAATAAAAATACGTGGTTTTATTAAGAATTTTATTTTATTAAATGATTTTTAAACACTTCAAAATTGTTTTAAGATAGTTTTAAAAGAAAATTAGTCTTTGTTTTATATCTATTAATCCAATTTATGTCATTAGAATCATTTCCATATGTAGTTTTTATATGAAATCTTTTCAAGATTTTGAATATTTCCACTTAGAAAATATACTTTCTCATCACGTCTATGGTCTAAATTTTAAATTATATATTTTCACTTTTTTGAAAGTAATATGAATAAATGGATTAAATATTTGTAATTTGTATAATTTATATTATCTATTAAGTTCAAATTACTTTTTTTACCATAATTAATATTAAAAATAGAAATAATTATTTAATACGGTTAAGGTAATGATGAGTTTATAATGGGTTAAACTAAAAAGATACAGGTTAAAAATGACCCAAAACATAAAACAATCCCATTTTATGGTAATAGTATTGCACTATATATTATAGGATACACAATTTCTCATTTTGGATCATTGTTCCTTGAGAAAAAAGGGTATACATTTTTCTCTTCAAATTTACATGTTTGACACCCACCAAACTTATAATAGGCCACCCCTCTCCTCTCATCTTCATACCTTAAAATCCAATTAGTTTGGGAAATAAAACCCCAAATAAATTCCATAATTCCATAATATCATCCTATAATCCTTATTTTGGTCATCAAGACAACCTACAAATCCTTTTAGTGGAAACCAAAAGATGTTGTCCGAAAAAGATGTAACGTCTCAAATCATGTGTTTGGTTTTATTTATTACTCCACAACGTTAAATTATTGATAAAATTATTATATGATTACTTAATTATATTTATTATACTTATATTTTATTCTTTTAATGGAATAACCTAAATCAATCTCTTACTCAATCAAGTAGGTCCTGAAATTATCATTCATTTTTACAGCAGACTACCTGTAACACCCTGATATTTTATGAGAAGTATATATATTTTTTATGTTTTGTGTTATCCGAAACATCAAAGGAATCTTTCACTACACACAACACTAGCTTGGCTTGCGTTATACGCAATCACGACCTTCCTCGATTGCGTGTGTAGTACGCAATAATGGGTTCCACTAAACAAAGATATATTTTTATAATACTATTATGGACTAGATTTTATGAATATTAATAACTAAATTTTTAATTTATAACATTATTATCCATCTTACATATTTTCTAGAACACGGTATGAGAACAAAATAAATTTTTTGTGTAAAATAAGTATTTTTCAAAAAAATGCAGTTTTGCCGCCTTTTGATGGGGCACCCACTTTAAATCTAGTTTTTGACATGTTTATATGTTAAATTTTACAATTTAAAATTATTACATGGAATCAAAATATAATAATTTAATTTCGATAAAATTTTCATATTATTCTAATAACTTGCATATTTTAATGAATATTAAAAACACACTATATTTTAATTAAAAATATTTTTTTTTCATCGCAATAATTAATATGGATAGATTATCTTTTTAATTTGTTTTAAAGTTTAATTAGAATATATTTTTAGCATTTAATCCAATGTTGGTCATATGAATTAATTTCACATTGAAATTGGACAAAAACAAGTTTCGATCTTTTGATAGTTATTGTTTCTTAAAAACACGCTATTTGTTTTGATAACAGAAATTAATTTTAAAAGTAATTAATGCCACTTATATTTTTTGAATTTGAAAAAATATACATCATTTTCAAATTCGGAATATCAAATATAGATTAGGCTGATTTTTTGGTATTTTTCTGAAAAACATCAATTTTGATGAATAGTGAAACCACTTAATGGTAGTTAAAAAACCGACTCTTTCATTTAAATGAAATTTTACCACTTCTGTGAATTTAATTTCAAAAATCCGACATAAATGGTGGTTATCAATAAGTAAAATGTGGTTTAATAAGATGAAAATAATTTTTGATGAATAGTAACTTTAGATTTTATTTACTGCGGTTAAAGGTAAATAGGGTAATTCAAGTTTAAAAGAAAATTATAATAATTCAAAATTACATTAAAACTTGTCCTAAACATATTGTATGAGTAGTGGCCGACCATGGGTATCCTTGGATCGATTTTGGGTCCCCATTGAGCCACTTGGTAGTGATAATGAGAAATTGGATTAATTAATTTAATGTAAAGACAAAATTGACATTAACAAAAATCATTTAGTAATTAATTTTTATAAGGGTTTATATAAATTATATTTTCGACTATAAATATTCATTATAAATATAAAAATAGTTCTTACATGGTGGTTATTTTTTTATAATTTTTAGACATCAAATAAATTAAATTTTTTATGACACAATATTGATGCAGTATTTACCTCATTAATAAATGATTTAAATAAATAAGATTATAATGATAAAAATATTATCCAAAACACGTCCAATTCTGATTTGATGATTTTATTTCGACCATGAGTCAAAGAATCTTCATCTTTAATGATTTTTGGACCTTTTGAAACCGACGATAAGTTTATAATAAAATAATTGTTTCACACTTTCCAAAGTTTCCCCTCTCCTCCCTTATAAAAGGGAACCTCCTCCCTCTTCTCTTTACACAACTTTAAGCCTTCAATCTTGAAAAAACCCTGAACATTACCATTATGAACACCCCTAGTAATATTATAGAGGTCCTTGTTTTCTTCAAAGACCAAAATTAGTTCCATAAGAGGAGGTTTCAAAGAGGCGTGTCGAAGAAGATGTAATATCTGTTACCGATTCTTTCAAATTTATTTCTTCTATTACATCCACTTATTTTGTTTTTTCATAATAGAGTAATAAAATCAGTATCACTAATATAATGATATGTTATTATAAATATGAAACAACCATATTTTACATTCGATCCAGCCTACGGAATACAAAATCAACGTGCGTGCGTACGTACGGAATACTGTCTCCATGCTATGAAGTAATCTTTTTTCCACCACCACCATGCTTGGATGGGTATAATGGTGTATCGAATAGCTATATATGATTATTTTAAATTGATATTGATTCTAAAATAGTATACATACACTTAAATACATTTCCACGACCATGGGAACGATATCATCGCTCATGCGTACGTACGGCCTACCGTTTCCACGATGTGATGTGACTCGTTCTACATGATCTTCATTGAATAATTCTTATATAAATGAATTCATAAATATGATATATATTAAACTAATACCATTCTGAAAATTATTTATCTAAAACCTAAAAATAAGAATGAGAATTTATTCGACTAAACATGCATAAGAACATAAAGAAATGAACACCCGAATAACAAGTTGCAATGAAATATTATTAATAATAATATAAGAATATGACCATATATGATATCATAACAATTAATATTATTATGTGATAAGTCAATGACATTATTTAAATCATTATACAGATGGTACAGATACGTTCAAAGCATATCAAACCAAAGGTAAGGGAAAAATCTCACAATCTCATTTTTATCCGAGATTGTTTATACTTCAGAATTTAATGGGGCATATTTATCATCGAAATCCATGATTACCCAATATGTAATATTATTTCTATTCTCCTACAATTTTTTAAATCCAATTTTACCTGTTGGTAAATGTTTAGTAAAAGATATGAAATGAATATTTTGTTGTTTTCAATACGAGGTACTTTTTGACTTTTCCGGCCAAAGTCTGAGAATAATGTTTTTTTAACTTATATGGAAGGAATGGATTTTTATGAGTCCATAAAAAATTATTTCCATGAATATTCCATTACATGTTTTGAATTTTATTTTTAATTAACTTCTTTTAGTTTAAAATTTTATGACTTGTTAAGAAAGGCAAAATGTTTTTGAAGTATAGAGGATATTTTCTTCAAGAATGGAGTTCAAGTATTTTATCAAAATAATTTTCCATCTAAGATAATATAGGGTTCTATTTCTATGCCTATTATTACATTGATTTGATTATGTTATGATGGAATTATATTTATGAGGTCCTTTATCTTATATGAATTGTTTTATGATGTCACGATGATTAAGAATCCCCCATTTTTACATGGGTTATGCTATGATGTATGATTTATGATTTTGTGGCACACATAAGAATGGTTTAATTATGATATGTGTGGGACCTATATCTCCCTCTAATGAATTGGGTAAAGATTTATATCACATGAGATAGACATTGCTGGAACGACAAGTTAATCAAGTTCAGTGATACGGGATTGGAATGAGGAGTGAACTCAGTTCAATAATGGACTTTGTCCGCTATGATGGTCTTGGAAATGATCCTTGACTATTATGAAATGATTTTCTATGATTATGTGGGTATTCCACAAAGTATCATGTTTACGTTATGATTATTGGGATTATATTTCACTAATATGATTTATCCCATGTTATGATATTATGGTGTCTTTTGCAGGTTATGATTTTTAAAATGTTACGTTCTTATGAATATAATATTATTGATATTTCTTTTGCTTAACTTTACTGAGAATTTGAGCTCACATTTTTGTATGTTTTTTCCCAGGCCAGGAAGAAGGGTATCAAGTAGGATAAGCCAAAACTGACTATAGATAAGATGAAAAAAAAGATACAATGTAGATGACTTATGAACCAGTTGTTTATGTTTATCAGTTTCTAAAGACACTATACCTATACGGTTATATCATGGTTTTGTTATATGTTGTAATAAGTATGCTTCATGTTTGATGTAATAACCATGTATGTAAAGTATGGGTCGTTATAGTTGGTATCAGAGGAAAGGTATAGTTAACCTTTGGAAACTAGGATGTGAAAGCCTTAGTAAGAACTCTAAGGATATGTCTAAACATAGAACACAATATTAGTGTTTTCTAAAGGGCCATGAAAAACCTGTGATAAGACCTAAAGTGTGAAATTTTATTATTGATTATATGTTTTTCCTGTTATGATTAGTGTTTCTCACACAATGCTTCTTGGTTTTAGTCAATGGATGGAACCCGAATGAACCATGTAAATGCTGAATGCGACGGGAAATGCAATGATTGTCCCCCCTTAGCAACCAAACATTATGGGAGATGGAACAAAATATCTTGTAGCCATTCTAACACAACTTCGTCAAGCTATGAATCATGATGGACTTCCAAATGAGCAAAGGAAGGAGCAATATTCTGTTGAATCTTTTATGAGGCAGCGTCCACCTTCATTCAGTGGGTCTTCTGATCCACTAGTGGCTGAGCAATGGATCAGTACCACTGAAAAGATATTTTCGGTTCTACATTCTTCTGAACATGATAAATTCATCTTAGTAGTATATCTCTTGGTAGGTGAAGCTGATCAATGGTGGAATATAATTAAGAATATGAGGCAAAGGGATGAAATTGAGTCCATGGAATGGGATTACTTCAAGAACTTATTTTTCAATAAGTACTTCCCACGTATTCTTTGAACATTTATGGAGAAAGAATTTCTTGAACTGAAGCAAAAGGATGATGAATATGTTGGTACCAACGATGAAGATTTTACAAGACTTTCAAGGTACGCTTTCAAAATTTTTATCCAACTTGAGAGTAAAATCAATCGATTCTTTAGTGGCATAAAACCATGTCTTCAAAGGTCATTAGCCATAAGGGACATCAATAGCTACGAGGAAATTATTCGATGTGCTCTCAAGGTTGAGATGGAGATTGTATTAACCCATCAGTCATATGGGTTTGATAAGAAGGGGAAATGGAATTAAAAAGAATATCTAAAGACCACACTAAAAAGAAGAAGAGTTTTCCTTTATGCTCAAATTGTGGAAAGAAACATGGAAGGAATTTTCTAATAGGGACACACAAATGTTTTAAGTGTGGACAGGAAGGTCATCGGGCAATTGAATGTCAAAATAATGGGACGAAGATGTCTAATGATGCGAACAATGAAAGGAATACATATAATGAACCTACAACACTTCAATGTTTCATTTTCAAGGAGATGAGGAATTATGCTAATCAATTCCAAAATCCAAGGGTTGTTGATGATAATCGAATTCAACAAACTCTCAAGTCCAAAGACAATGGAAGGTCACAAGAAATTACTATTGGCGATGTTGAGTATGATAACAAAGTGGTGAAAGGTACACTTACCATTCAATCTAAAGTAGAAAATGTTTTATTTGATTCTGGATCCACCCACTCTTTTATTTCTGAATAATTTTCTAAGCGTATCACCGTATTACCTCAGCAATTAGATGTTGAGTCACCTGTGACAGCTCATAATGGAACAACTGTCACATAAAAATTTTATAATTCTTCTTCGATTGAGGATTGTGGGAAAGTGCTTCCTACAAATCTTGTGATCCTTCCTATAGTGGAATTTGATGTGATTCTTGGCATGGATTGGCTTTCTTTATATGGAGCTCATATCAATTGGCATAGAAGGAAGTCACATTTCATATTCCAGATCAATCTATGATCATCTATCGATGCATGGATGAATATGAACTTCCAGTGGAAATTTCATCTATATTATGGGTCTTGATTTCACTAAATGAAGGTTATTTATCTCAAATGGTTGGTGAGAAACTCACGATTAAGAATAAACCCACTGTACAGGAGTTTGATGATGTCTTTCTGAAGGAATTTCCAGGTCTTCCACCAAATCCTGAAGTTGAGTTTTCAATAGAACTCATTCTAGGTGTTATGCCTATTTCAAAGACACCTTATAGAATGCCCCCAATTGAGTTGTAGGAATTGAAGTAGCAACTCCAAGAGAATATTGATAAAGGATTCATACACCCTAGTGTCTCACCTTGGGGATAACCTGATCTATTTGTTAAGAATAAAGATGGATCATTGAGACTCTACATTGATTATCGAGAACTTAACAAGATCACTATCAAGAACAAATATCCTCTCCGATTCATTGATGACTTATTTGACCAACTACGCGGAGCTCAATACTTTTCCAAGATTGATCTCCATTCAGGGTATCATCAATTAAGGGTCAAAAGGGAGGAAATACCAAACACAAATTTCCGTACAAGGTATGAACACTATGAATTTATAGTAATTCCATATGGTCTTACTAATACACCTTCTATCTTCATGGATCTGATGAATAGAGTCTTTAGAGAATATCTTGATCAGTTTTTGGTAGACTTTATAGATGATATTCTTGTCTATTAAAAGAGAAAAGAAGAACATGAAGATCACTTGAGAATTGTATTAAAGACCCTTAGAAAGGAGAAACTTTATGCCAAATTTACCAAGTGTGAATTTTGGATTCAAAATGTTCCATTTTTGGGTCACATAATCTCAAAAGAGGGGATATCTGTTGATCCATCAAAAATAAAGGTTATCGAAAGATTGTTGAGACCAACAATAGTAACAGAGATCAAAAGTTTTCTTGGTTTGGCTAGATATTATAGACATTTTTTGAAGGATTTTTCAAGGTTATCTAATCCACTCACTAGGTTGACTTGAAAATGAGTTAAGTTCATTTGGGAAGAAAAGTGTTAAGGGAATTTCAAAGAGTTAAAACAAAGGTTATACAGTGCATCTGTTCTCACACTGCTGTGTAGTGGGGAAAGGTTTGTGATCTGTAGTGATGCATCCATGAAGGTATTGGGGTGCGTTCTCCTGAAAAATGATATGTTGATAGCTTATGCCTCACGAAATTTGAAAATCCATGAGCAATATTACCCAACTCATGATTTGGAGTTAGCTGTGGTAATCATTGCAATAATGATTTGGAGGCATTACCTTTATGGTGAATGGTGTGATATTTATACTGATCATAAATTTTTTAAGTTTATTTTCACACAAAAGGAGCTGAATATGCGCCAAAGAAGATGGTTGGAGTTGATTATGGACTAGGACTAATCAATTCATTATCACCCTGGGAAAGCAAACAAGGTGGCATATGCATTAAGCCGATAAGACCATGCTAGCTTATCCATGATGATGAAAAAAAAAGATATAATATTTATGGATTTACAAAAGATGGATCTTGGAATTATTATGGAAGGGGAAAAATCTTATCGTTCTAAAATTAATGTTCAACCATCTATACATCTGAATATTAAAGAGACACAAAAAGAAGATGTAGAGTTTCAAAATATGGTGAGAAATGTTCCTGAATTCAACCTTGATTGTGATGAGATAATAAGGTTCAGAAATCAGGTTTGTGTTCCTCCCATCCTAGAATTAAAAAAAGGAGATTTTGGATGAGGCTCATAGTTTGTCATTATCTATTCATCCTGGAAGAATGAAGATGTATAAGGAACTGAAAGAGTACATCTGGTGGGATTGCATGAAAAGAGATGTTGGTGAATATGTCTCTCGATTATTGGTTTGTCAGCAAATTAAAGCTGAGAGACAGAAGTCAAAGGGGATGTTACAACCATTACCCATACCAAAATGGAAATGGGAAAACATCACTATGGACTTTGTCACTGGACTTCCTAAAACATCCAAAGGCAATAATGCTATATGGGTTATAGTTGATCGTCTTACGAAGATGGTACACTTCATTGCTATAAGAGAAGATTTCTCTTTGGATCAGCCTTCCAAGATATATGTGAAGGAAGTGGTAAGATTTCATGGAGTACCACATTCCATTATATCTTATCGGGATCTGAGGTTTACCTCAAAGTTCTAGTAAAGTCTTCAACATACTTTAGACACAGTTTTGAGTTTCAGCACTGTTTATCATCCTCAGACAGACAGTCAGTCAGAGAGAACAATTCAAACTCTGGAAGATATGTTATGATCTTGCTCTGTGGATTTCAAAGGTGGTTGGGATCAAAACATACCTTTGGTGGAATTTTCTTATAATAATAGCTTTCACTCCAGTATTCAGATAGATCCTTATAAAGCTATATAAGGAAAGAAATGCATGACACAAACTTGCTGGGATGAAGCTTGGGAAAGAATTCTATTAGGACAAGACCTTGTTAATGAGATGGTATAAAAGGTCAGATCTATTCGACAACAAATAAGAGCAGCTCAGAGTCGACAAAAAAGGTATTCCAACAACCGAAAAAAATACCTAGAGTTTTAAGTGGGTGATAAAGTGTTCTTGTGAATATTTCCTTGGAAGAGAGTAATGAGATTTTGAAAGAAGGGAAAGCTGGGCCCTAGGTATATCGGTCCTTTCGATATACTGGATCATGTTGGGAAGGTAGCTTACCGATTGGCGCTTCCACCAAATCTCTCTCATATTCATGATGTGTTCCATGTATCTCTCCTGAGAAAGTACATACCAAATCCTTCACATATACTAATCTCAGAAGTTGTACCACAAGAGCAAGATATTTCTTATGAAGAACAATCGATAGAGATTCTAGATCGTAGAGAAAATGTTCTACAGAATAAGACCACTCGCTTGGTGAATGTTTTATGGAGGAACCACCAATTAGAAGAAGCTACATGGGAGCTTGAGGATATGATGAGGGAGAGGTATCCTTATCTGTTCGTTATGAAGTGAGGAATTTCGAGGGAGAAATTCATTTTAATGTGGGTAGAATGTAACAACATGATATTTTATGAGAAGTATATTTTTTATGTCTTATGTTATATTCAACATCAAAGAAATCTTTCACTTCACACAACACTATTGTGGCTTGCATTACACGCAATCACGACCTTCCTCGACAGTGTGTGTAGTAAGCAATACCAGGTTTCACTAAACAACGATATATTGTTATAATATTATTTGGACTATCCTTTATTTTTTTTATTAACTAAATTTTGAATTTTATAAAATTATTATTCATCTTACATATTTTCTATAACATGGTATGAGAACAAAATAAATTTTCAGGTAAAATAAGTATTTTTAAAAAAATGCAGTTTTGCCGCCTTTTGATGGAACACCCACATTAAATCTAGTATTTGACATTTTTATAAGTTCAATTTGACAAAATAAAATTCTTCCTTGGAATAAGTATATAAAAATTTAATTTGGATAAATTTTTCATATTATTCCGATAACTTTCATATTTTAATGTATAGTAAAAACATGCTATATTTTAATTAAAAACAATTTTTTTCATCGTAATAATTTATATGGTTATATTTTCTTTTTAATTGGTTTTAAAGTGTAATTAGAATATATTTTTAACATTTAATCCAATTTTGGTGATGGGAATTAATTTCACTTTGAAATTGGACATAAAATAGTATCGATCATTTGATAGTTATTGTTTCTTAATAACACGCTATTCGTTTTGATAATAGGAATTACTTTTAAAATGAATTAATGGCACTTATATGTTTTGAATTTGAAAAAATAGACATCATTTTTGAATTTGAAATATCAAATATAGCTTAGTCTGAATTTTTGGTATTTTTCTAAAAAACCTCAATTTTTGATGAATAGTGAAACCACTTAGTGGTAGTTAAAGAACTGACTCTTTCATTTAAATGAAAATTTACCACTTATGTTAATTGAATATAAAAAATACAACATACATGGTTGTTATCAAGAAGTAAAATTTGGTTCAATAAGACGAAAATAATTTTTGGTGAATAGTAACTTTTGATTTTATTTACTGCGGTTAAAGGTAAATAGGGTAATTCAAGGTTAAAAGAATACTATAATAATTCAAAATTACCTTAACACTTGTCCGAACCTTATTGGATGAGTAACAGCCGACCATGGTCATCCTTGGGTTGATTTTTGGACCCCATTGAGCCACTTCGTAGGGATAATGAAAAATTGGATTAATTAACTTAATGTAAAGACAAAATTGTCATTAAAAAAATCATTTAGTAATTAATTTTTATATGGGTATATATAACTTATATTTTTGACTATAAATATGAATATAAAATATAAAACGATTTCCTACATGGTGGTTTTTTTATAATTTTTAGACATCATATAAATTAAAATATTTATGACATAATAATGATGCAGTATTTACCTCATTAATAAATGATTTAAATAAATAAGATTATAATGATTAAAATATTATCCAAAACTGGTCCAATTCTAATTAAGTGATTTTATTTCTACCATGTGTCATCTTATATTCATATTTAATTATTTTTGGACCTTTTGAAAGCGAATATAAGTTTATAATAAAATAATATTTTCACACATTCCAAAGGTGCCCCTCTCCTCCCTTATAAAAGGAAACCTCCTCCCTCTTCTCTTTACCCAACTTTGAGCCTTCAATATCGTCCAACCCCTGACAATTACCCTTATCAACACCCATAGTAATATTCTAGGGGACTTGTTCTTCTTCAAAGACCAACATTAGCGCCCTAAGAGGAGGTTTCAAAGAGGCGTGTCGAAGAAGAGGTAATATCCGTTACCGATTCTTTAAAATGTATTTCTTCTTTTACTTCCTCTTATTTTGTTGTTTCATAATAAAGTAATAACATAATTATCAATCATATAATGATATGTTATTATAAATATGAAACAACCATATTTCATCTCCGATCCATCCTACGAAAAACGAAATCACGGCGCCTGCGTACGTACAGAATACCGTCTCTATGCCGTGGAGTAATTGGTTTTCCACCACCAACTTACATGGATGGGTATAATGGTGTAAATAATAACTATATATTATTATTGTAACGTGATATTGATTCTGAAATATTATACATACACTTCAATACAATTCCACAATAATGGGAATGATATCATCGCTCGTGCGTACGTACGACCTACCGTGTCCACGATGTGATGCGACTCGTTCTACATGATCTTCATTTAATAATGATTATATAAATGAATTAATAAATATGATATATATTACACTAATACCATTCTGGAAATGAGTTGTCTATAACCTAAAAAAGATGAGTAAGAATTTATTCGACAAAACATGCATAAGAACATAAAGCAATGAACACACGAATAACAAGTTCCAATGAAATATTACTGATAAGAATATAATAATATGACCATATATGATATCATAACAATGAATATGATTTTTTAATAAGTCAATGACCTTATTTAAATCATTATACAAGATTTTCTGAAATGTACAAATCATATCAGACCTATAGTAAGGGAAAAATCTCACAATCTCATTTTTATCCGAGATTGTTTATACTTTAGAATTTACTGGGGCATATTTATCATCCACTTCCATGTTTACTCAATATGTAATATTATTTGTATCCTCCTAAAATTGTTTAAATCACAATTTACCTATTGATAAATGTTTAGTAAAAGATATGAAAGGAATATTTTGTTGTTTTTAGTACGAGGTGCTTTTTGACTTTTCCAGCCAAAGTATGAGAAGAATGTTTTTTAACTTATACAGAATGAATGGATTTTTATGTGTCCATAGAACATTATTTCCATGAAGCTTCCTTTAAAAGTTTTGAAGTTTATTTTTAATTAACTTCTTTTAGTTTAAAATTTTATGACATGTTAAGAAAGGAAAAATGTTTTTGAAGTGGAAATGATATTCTTCTCAAGAATGGAGTTCAATTGTTTTATCAAAATAATTTTCCATCTAAGATAATATAGGGTTTTGTTTATATCCCTATTATTACATTGATTTTATTATGTTATGATGGAATTATTTTTATGAGGTCCTTTATCTTATATAATTTTTTTATGATGTCATGATGTTTAAGAATCCCATTTTTATTACATGGGTTATGCTATGATGTATGATTTATGATTTTGTGGAACACATAAGAATGGTTTCATTATGAGATGGGTGGGACCTATATCTTCCTTCAATGCATTGGCTAAATATTTCTATCTCATGAGATAGACATGGATGGAACAACAAGTTAATCCGGTTCAGGGATACAGGACTAGAACGAGGGGTGAACTCGGTTCAGTAATGGACTTTGTCTGCTATGATGGTCTTGGCAATGAGCCTTGACTAATATGAAATTATTTTCTATGATTATGTGTGTATTCCAAAAAGTTTCATATTTTAAGTTATGATTATTGGGAGTACATTTCACTACTATGATTTATCCCATGTTATGATATTATGGTCTCTTTTGTAGGTTCAGATTTTCAAAATGTTATGTTCTTATGAATATGATATGATTGATATTTCTTTTTCTACCTTTACTAAGCATTTGAGCTCACCTATTTGTATGTTTTATTTTCTTGAGGTCAGGAACAATGGTATTAAGTACGATATGCCAAAAGGGACTCTAGATATAATGAAATAAATGGGAGACAATGTAGATGATTTATGAACCATTGTTTATGTTTCCTAGTTTCTAAATACACTATACCTATACAATCCTATAATGGTTTTGTTATATGTTGTAATAAGTATGATTCAATTTTGATGTAATAACCATTAATGTAATGTATGGGTCGTTATACTACCGTATAACGAACCAATGTTATTTGTTTCCCATCACATATTTTCCAATATGGATATAAGAATTTATTTATTGTTTATATATTATATTTATGATATTATTATTCTTATTTAACCATTATATCTCATATTACTTCATACATTCAATTTTTTGGGAATATGATAACGTCATTCGTGTGTACGACCGACAACCGCCTCACGAGGTGATGTAACTCATTCATGATTTGCATGGAAAGTAATAAAGATGGTTTTACTTAATATATGTGATGTATATTACATAAAAATGATTATTTATTGGTAATATATTATTAATATTTATTTTTATAAACCAATCAATAAAGAGGAAACAACAATAATGCGTACGTATGGCCTACCGTCTCAATGAACAATATATTTCATTTCCTACATAAACAATTTATGTATTATAATAAATTTATATATATGGAATATATATTATATTCATATCATGGTTATAATTATATAAATGATTGAACCATGATCAATGTAAGAGGATGAAACTCAAAAATCAGAACATGCATGAAAAATAAAGTGGTTATTATCCGAAACACGATTTCAACATAGAATTGTTAAAAAATGAGTAGAAAATGGTCATAAGTAAATAATATATGGTATTATATACATATTTATGTTTACTTATTATAAATATAATAATCATATATTCATTATATATGAGGTTATAATTTGTATGAAGGAAGACAAAACATAATGGAAGGGACTTCCCTATCACTTTTATTTTCTATGGGACACTTTACATATTCCCCATTTCTTTATTTTATGTGGTGTATACACATCCCATGAATGTATTTTATGATTATTATCTTTAAATTTATGGGTATTTATATATCCATTTTATATCACTTTTTCATGGGGTTTAAGGTTCATAGTTTACCAATATGTTAATGAAGTTTTGTAACAATTTTCTTTCCTTGAGATATATGTTATGTTATGAACTTATGTTATTTTAGGTGTATATAAATACTCTTATATATTTAATATCATAAAAGTATTTCTTCTTGTGATATTTTATAATTCATTTAATTTTAATCCTTATGGGGCGTATAATTAAATGTTACCAAATTATTAAGGATTTTATGTTTCAATCTCATCATTTATCTGGATTGTTTATTGTTATGTTTCTAATGATAAAATATAATTATCCATATATCAAGATACTAGTTATCTTTATTATAATATTATTATTTATTTAGAGTAGATGTTTTACCTTTATTTTCTTCTATTTAGGTACTGAAAAGTTCAAAATAATTTTTATAAGAAAAATCATCTTTATATCTCTCATTGATCAAAAACCCCTTTTTCACCCAAAAATCATGTTTTCTATAAATGTTTTTATAAAATGATTAATATTATTAAAATCATTTATAAAAGAAATTTTTAACCATGTTTGAATTTTTACAGTTTCTTTTTGAAACTTGTCTTCATATCATTTTCAAAATAATGTCCATTATGATTTTACAGAAAATGTGAATGGAATCTTGGTTTTAACTTGTAAAACATGAAAAACAATTTCCCTCAATCATGATCATTTTTAAAGATTATATTATATATTTTAAAGGTTATATTCAAATAAAATAATTTTTATAATATTTTATGTTTTGAAAACATATTTTCTAAATCCCAAATGATATCTTCCTCGTTAAATGTTTTAAATTATTTTTAATGAATATTTTATAAGTTTTAATAGTTATTTTCAAAGGAATGAATTTTAAAAAGGATTTATTTTATTAAAATATTTTCAATTTTGAAAGGATATTTGACTCAAGATATGTTATAGAAAATTTTAAATATTCCTTTATAATTTTCAATGGAAATATTTCAAAAATGGTTTATGAATTTGTAGTTTTAAAATGTGTTTTTGAAAGAAAAGATATTTTCTTTAAAAAATGTTCCAATATTCATTTCAAAATCATTTTACATATAATATGATTTACTATTATGTTACTTTTCCATTATTAGGGATATGATCCAAGGATACAACTCATATTATTTCTCTAATTTTTTTTGATTATGATGAAAAAATGTTTATGAAACGTTTTTCTCTTCCATAAGTTATACAATGATAGAATTATTATGAAACACACTTCTTTTTTCCACCAGTTATGCTATGATAAAAATAGGAAATTATTATCAAACCTTTTTATTTTCCATATGTTATTATAAGATGAAATGTTAATGAAACCCATTTAATTTTGTGGGTTATAATATGATTAATGTTTTTTGATATTGTCATATAAATATGTATAGTTTTTCCAAAAGGGTTTACTATAAACTCATAATTCTCATACCTGGTTTAAAATGTTGTCTTTGGAATATCTTCTTTCCTAACAAGCAATTGATGATATCCAAATCAAATTTCCATCTTCGGAAAATATTATTCTCCATGAAGATGATTAAATAAATCATTAATGAAAGGTAGGGGATACTTATTGTTTATTATTATAGAATTGATATCCATATAGTCAGTGCACAGACTCATAGATCCATCTTTCTTATTAGAAAAAGAACAAGGGATCCCCATAGATAATCACCTCGGTGAATAAATTGGGTATCACTAAAATCCTCTAGTTATGTATTTATTTATATTAATTCCATAGTTCTCATTCTATAAGGTGTCTTTGATATAGGTCTTGATCTATGAATTAAATATTTGTTATGGAGAATGGAATTGAAAAATTTATTTAATTAAGGTGGAAAATATGGGATATTATATTCTACCCCCATAAAATAATTTTTCCCTGAAATTTCATTACTTATAAGAAAATAATTTAGGGTACTTTTCTTTTGTCACATCCTCAGGTTCCCACATTGCCTCTACAAACTTATTATTTTTCTATAGAAATTAAATAAGATGAATGATGTTGTCCCACAACCCCTAATATCATCAATTCATGTTCTATATGGGTTTCTTTATAGGACATACCATTTTCTAGTTTCCCAATGTCAAATCTTTGTAAATATGAAGGGCTTGTTATGTACTTTCTCAAAATCACTACATGAAACACATCATGTACTTGGGGTTGGCATGGAGGAATAATTCAATGATAAGATCTGAACATAATATTATTAGGGATATCCAATCAAATGATTTATCTAGATCTCAACTTAATTCCCTTCCCTTATATCATAACTAGTTGCTGTAGAGAGATACATAGATATACCTTTCCACCAACATCAAATTTTATATCTCCTTGGAAATTTTCAACAGAAGTATTTTTATGAATTTGTTAAATTTTCTTATAGGACTAAATTGTTTGTACCTTCTCCATCATTTATTTGACAAAATTAGGCCCTATAAATATTCTTCCTTCAACTTCATCCCAACATGTTGGAGTGCTACATCTATTCCCATAAAGAGCCTCATATGGTTCCATTTGGATGATAGAATGGAAGAAATTGTTATATGAGATATCTATAAGGGGAATAAGTTGATATCAATATTATTATAAACCTATAGAATAATATGTCAGAATATATTCAAGATTTATTATGGTTCATTCAGACTAACCATATGTTTGAGGGTGGTAAGTGGTGGTAAAATGCATCTCAGTTTGCAAAACATATTGATGAATTTTCCATAATATTGATATAAACCTCAGATCAAGATCAGATATAATAGAAATGGGTACTATGTGTATCCTAAAAAACATTTTAATGTATACCTTATAATGATGACAAAGTGATAAATCATCTTTTATGGAAATAAAATGTACTAAAATTTTAAGATGATTTACTACAACCCATCTAGAATTAGGACCTTTAGATATCATGGGGGTCCAATAAGTTAATCCATGGTGATGTTTTCCAATTTTTTTATGATTATGGGCAATGATTTAATTATTCCATTAGTCTTTAATATAGCTTCCTTTAAATTTTTAAATACCACGAATTAATATATATACTCTACAATTTCCCTCTTCATGTTATCCGACTAGAAGTTTTAATTTAGATATCTAAACATCATTGTGCTTTATGGATAGATAGATAATGATGATATATGTGTATCATCCATAGTATCCTTTTTAGTTCCAGTACATATGGGAAACATATCATGGTTCCAAACCTATTCAAACCATTTTTATTAATGTTTAACTATTGAATATTTTCTACCTTCTTTTGTAGCGGCACATTGTACTTCTAGGATTCTTCGTTCCTTACATGAATATATGGTTGAGTAGAAACTTGGAAAAAGTAATATTTCTTATCCTCCCTTATGAAATAAATATTCGTCCTTTTTATATCCATGATTACTAGTCCTTTTCAATACCCATCATGGATAATGTAGCATGATCTCTTATATAATGAGTGCAAGCTACCTTATTATCCTTACCCAAGTGGTAATGTATCGAGCATTCATTATCATTGATTTCTCCAGCCATCTCCTTTAGCACATGTTTAACTCCTTCTGTGAAAATATATATTTCAATATATTATGGTCAAGGTGTATATCACACCTTTCACCATAAATCGAATGCTGCTAAATTATTAATGTAAAGATCGCTTCTACTAATTCCAAATCATGTGTCGAGTAATTTTACTCATGATTCTATAATTGGTGTGGGATATAATCAATAATGTTTTCTTTTTTTCGGAGGATACATCCCAGTCCTATGATTTATTATTATAAATTAAAAGCCTTCAACACTACAGGGTAATGTAAGAACATGTGTAGTGGATAACGTTTACTTAAGATCCTTGAATCATTCCTCATGTTCTTTTGTCCAGGGGAACTTGACTCATTTTATTGTTAACATGGTCAATAAATTTGATATCCCAAATAAATTTCTAAAATATCATTGATAATATCTATATAACCCATGAAAACAATTGTTTCATATCATAGTAGTTAGTCTAGGGAATTTTTCAATAACCTTATTCATTGATGGATCTATAAATATATCCTCAATTTTGATGACCTATAGCTTGAATGAAACTTTTTAGCCAGAATTTCCATTTTCTAATTTGAATAAACAATCTCTCCTTCCTTAGGGACATCAAAAATATCCTTAAGTATTCTTCATACACTTTTTTTATTTTGGAATATATAAGAATATCATCTATTTGGACACCCAAAAATTGATCCAGATAATCTCTAAAGACTATATTTATATGTTCCATGAAGATAGCTGGGAATTGGTAAGTTCAAATAGAATAAATATTATCTCCTAGTGTCTAAACATTTTTTAGAATGCCTTGTTTATTATATCCAACATTTTTACCCTCAATTGATGATATGCACCCGAGAGGTTAATGTTTTAGATAAATTGAGGTCCAATGAGTTGATCAAACATGTAATCAATATGGGGAATCGTATAATTGTTTTTTATCATTTTTTTTGATCTCATGATTATCAATGAAATGACACATTGATCTATATTTCATTTTTAAAAGAGGATGGGTGGACACTGTGGTGACAAACTTGTTAGTATAAAACCCTTGTCAACATTATCATATAATTACTTCTTTATATACTATAATTAAATGGAATATATTACATAATGATACTTTGTGATAAGAAATTATCAAAGGAGGATTTAAATAGAAAATTCTAACACATATTATGTGGGATGACTGAGAAACTTATCAAGAAATGCATCAACATAATTTTGTACAATATAAATGTTCTTAATATTGACTTCCTCCTTGATAATGTAAGTTAATAACCCCTTATTTATCTATAATAAGTTCTATATTATAGAATTATATATTAAATAATATATAGGATCATCCTTTCTTTTATACTTTATAAATGGATGATTAGTGATATTAAAAGAGATTACAATTTCAATGAAATTTATATGACCATTATATAAGGTAATCTAGTCCATGCCTATAGTTATGTGAAATTATACTATAGAGATAATAACTTGATTTTATGGGTGTATCTCCCCAAAAATCTTAATTAGAGAAGATTTTTACACCTTAGTTACATTTAGTGCTCCATCATGTGTTTTACCAGATAGATTTATATCAAAACTCTCAGGTGGAAAATACATATTATTTTCAAAATTAGAAGATATAAAATAAATTTAAAAACTATAATAAAATAATACATTCATAGTTATAATGTTTAGAATGAGTGTACCTTTCACCAATTTGTTATTATGGTCCACCTATGTGGTTCTAATTTTTTATGCCTTCTATTTCTAACTCGATTTAGGAGGTTCTTGATGCATATTTCCTTCATTAAACCCAGGGGTAGGTCTTTCATTGTCATAATTATCATACTCCTATCATTTGAAGCATTTAATAGTGAGTGGAGAATTAGTTGGGGGATTCTTTACATCAATAATGTTATTCAACCTTTTTCCCTTTTATTGAAAATCAAGTGCTCAATGTCATACTATACCACACATTTAACTATTCCTAGAACCTTTAATAAATTTACCTAGGTGTTTCCTCCAACATTTTTTATATGTGGATAGTTGGACTTTATTACCCATTGTGAATATTCATTAGGGATTCTGTGAGGATCTATATTTAATTTCTATTATCCATAATCAGGTGGATATCCATATTCCATTTCAACCTTAAGCATTCACTGAGTATCTTCAACATAGCTTCTAAATTACCTTACATCTAATTTTTTTTAAGAATAAGTTTAATCCATCAAAGAATAATCCAATTTTATTTTTAGGTATAGAGATTGACTTAAAGGAATACATTGTTAGACATGTGAACTTAACCTCATATGATCCAATAGTCTCATCTATCATTTATATGTATTCAAGGAATTATCAGTCTATCTCAGTGAAAAGAGTTAAAGGAAAATATCTAGTGATTAATATTCCTTTGGAATAATCCCACTTCATAGAATAAAATTTAACCATATCATTGTATTCATAATTATATTCCACCATAGGCCAGCCTCACATTCTTCATGATATATATAAATAAAGAACTTATCATGGTCCAAGAATTGAAGGATGGAAAGTATATTTTCCATCATATTAATATACTTCTCCATAATAAATGGTTTTAAAGACACGTTAATGGATAGTGGATATTAACACATAAAATATTAAATATCAAGATTCTCCCTTCATTGTGTGTTTTAGAGCTCTATATTATTCATGTTTTTATTCATTACATTAGTGTTTTGAGTAAGAATTTTGAGGATATTTTGAACTCTATTTCCCATATCCTTTAATAAATCTTCACATTGTCCATTACAACAATTATTAGATTTATTTATTCTTGTTTCATCCAAATAATTTATTATAGAAATTTCCTAATGAGGATATTTATATTACTAAACATATAAAGCAGAAAAAAACGATCATAAAAGAAATAACTCAAAAATAATGAGCATATTCTTTACAATAACTCTCAAAATTTCATTCTAGGTTATCCGTAATTATTTACCAACAAGATTTTCACTAACCATGTTAATTAACATGATAACCAAATCCTTCATAATTGTTCATAAATTAAAATTTAATTAAACAAAGAATAACCCCTATGGAGTTTCAAAATAGGTGAGCAGTAAGGGCCCATTAACATTGAACTAGAATGAAGACTGATATATACTAGATAAACTTTTTTTAGTTATATTATCCATATATTAATCAATTCAAAAACTATGTCCACATGTAATATCTATGTAAAGATGTATTTGAAGGAAAAACACAAAAACTATACTCTAAATAAATACCAAGATGTTATCTTAAACTTGTCTTTAGGGTTTTTACTAATGTTTTCACAGCCTTATATAAAAAATATCTAATCATTGATATAATTCAAATATAAGTGACCCAATATAAACATACATTAATAATAAATTTATTACATGGTTTAATTTTTACATCCAAAAATAGTGGCCTAACCCAAGGACTTAAAGGTTCAGTTTCTTAGAGTATATAAATATAAAAAAACTTATTTCACATTTTGGGAAAATTTAATCATAATCAAAATAAACTCTTAGTAATTCCATGGGACATAACCATAACACCCTGACATTTTATGATATATTATTTTTTATAAAAATTAATCTGTCTGATAGCTTGCGATACACACCACCCAAAGTATAAATAAACCAAAATATAGTACACCATTATAACATAGATGTTAAATTGGTGGGTATGAATAAGAAAAATAAATTATTAATATTATATGGTTTAAATAGGTATAAAATAAATTTATTCATTATAATTTAATTGGAAGTAAAAAAATAATTTGAAATTTAATGAAATGTTTTCCAAAAAAAGAGCTTTTATGTGCGCAATGTGTTTTTTAATTAATTAAACAAATAAGTATTGGTGAATGATATTAATAGAATATATAAATTATATATTCAATTATATTTTTTTTAATTCATCTAATATATATTCTAGGCATGTTATACGAATAAATCATGATTTAGGCATAAAACAATGTTTTTATAAAATGTTATTTTATCACATTTTCCACAGCTATCTTAAAATTAGGTTTTCTAGTTTTAGAAAATTTATTTGAAACAATAAATATAATTTTTGAAATCAACATATAAAAATTATCTTATAATTAATTTTTGATAATTTTATGAAAATATTCATTTTTTCGATGAATAAAGAAAATTAATGAGTTTTTTTTAAAACATTCTTTTCTTTTAAAGAATTTTAAATGTTTAATATAATTTTAAAATGGTTTTAAAAGGAAAATTAGTTCAATTATATTATTTTATATCCTATATATAAAATTAGAATAAATTTTCTGTTGAATTTTGATATATAATCTATTTAGACTCGAGGAAACGTTTTCATTGGAAAACTGCTTTTCATCGTGTTTACGAGTTTATTTTAAATTATTTTTTTTTCAAATTATATGAATTAAATTTTAAAATATGGATTAAATACTTGTAATAATAATAATTAATAATAATTAATAATCATTGATTCATTTTTGGTCATAATTAATAGTAAAAACTATAAAAATTAATTACTCAGGTTATGGTTAAAACAGGGTTTTCTGTGTTATATTTGCATGTGTTAAGATTAATTATACACAATTATAGATTTTTTATTTGTAAAATATATTTTATATTTATAATTATTTATTGAAAATTATCTAATAGGTCTTTTTTTACTTTTAAGCTTAGAGGATAAATTACCTTAGTAAAAAAGTAGTTATCGTGGTGAAAACGAAAATGGTAAAAGTGAGTAACCTTAGACGTAATGGTAATAATTTTTTAAAAAATATTATTTTTTGTGTTTTATTTTTTTATAGAAGATATATTCCTTAAAATATATTATTTATTAATTTTTGAGGCACCTGGTTTGAGATTGACGTCCCATTGTATAATAGTTTTGTGTATTTACAAAAATGTCACTTCTTCTCAATTGTAAAAGGGCACCTCCACTCCTCTTCACTTACCACTTCAGAATCCCATCAGTTTGTCCAATAAAATTCCAAATAAATTCCTTAATTTAATTCCCTAAACCTATATTCCTTTGATTTATTAGAATACCCATTTTTAAGTATTTTGGTGCAAACCTAAAGAGGCTGTCCAAATTAGATGTATCATTCTCAACCTAGAATTTTTATTTTATTTCTTATAATAGCTCATTAAAATATCATTCAAAAATGATGAAATGATAAAAAAAGTACATTGAAAATATTGATATGTTATTAGGTTAATGGAATAATCTATTTCCTTCTCCTATTACCTCAAAAAGAAAATCAAACCGTCGAACGTGTGTACGGCGGACTACCACCTTGCTAACTGATGTAATTCTTTTCCCATCACCATCTATCATAGTTATATATTATGATAGATTTAATGTATAAATATTATATTTAAGAAATAATTTAAATTAATTATTTATTAAATAATATACACCATCTTACCTTCTAATATATTTTGAAATAATAATGTCCCTTATGCGTACGTGTGGACTACCACCTTCATGAAGTGTTGTGATTCTTTTTTCATTTCTTAATTACTTGGATGATAATAAGGATGAATATTTTAAATATATATGATATTTATCATATTATCATTATTTTTAAAATGATAATTTTTTAATTACATTTTATTCATTCCATCCGTAGAAAAATGAAAACAACATTCATGCTTGTGTACGTCTTAGCATCTCCTTTAATGGTGTCATTTATTTCTATATCTCTAAATTTTATGAATTACCATAAAAAAAATGTAATGAATATATAAAATATTTATATAATGATTAAAATTTTATATATGATGTTTAGTTTTCCGACCTGATTATCAACATGAACAATGCTTTTAGGCTGAGTGCCACTAGCCATAGGTGTGCCTCTCCATTAGCTAAAGGATACCGACTAGAAGGATGTTGTTAAAAGACTGATAGTGGGGAGACTATACCCTCTTATAATGATGTTATAATGTTACATGTATTTATATAATATTAAGTGGAAGAAAATACTAAAAATACTTAAATGAATAACCCATCCAAGGAGGAACCACAATAATAACCTGCAATAGAAGAAGCATAATTTAAGAATAAAAGTGTAAATAATCAAACAAACCAAACATATCATTTATAGTTAAAATCGAACATGTATACATTATAGGACATACATTGTAATATACATAATGTTCTCTAATGTTTGAACACAGTATATAATTACATATACGAATGATGAAAAAGAATGGAAAACTAAAAATTTAAACTCCAGATGAGGTAAGAATCAATGGTACCTTGACTTATATACCATTCTAAAAAACCTCTAAGATATATCTCCTAAACCATGAACTTTACATAAAAACAAAATCATAAATTCTACATGCCCATCGATGGGCCCATGTATTCTATGAGAACGAGTCTCATTATGTCTCAACCAATGTAATTGTACATTATATTTGTGATCAAGAAGGTGTGAAATGAAAATTAAGGAAAGGAAAATCATGATATTAAAATAAGCATGAGCTACCCTAGTGCTTTAAAACCTCTAGGAATATATCACTAGATTCAACCATATAGGGAATAACTATGGAGGAGAGGATCATTATATCATAACTCAAGGAATCGTATAATGTCATGAATCCACTGGTGAACCTCAGGTTCCACCTCTAAATGTCATTCAACAACTCATGCCATAAACCATGTTAGTGACACCACAATGTAATGCAGAATAATGAATTTATTCCCTTTCCCCCTGCTCGAAATAACCCATATGCTCAAGGACCAATTTCCAAAGGCACATCAATATCTATCCTCAAATAATAACCACTATCGGATCAAAAAATAATGTCGTGGGGAGTTTTGATATCATTCTTCAAAAATAATCATACCTACTGGCCTTATGTAATAGAAGGATTAACCTACAACTAAGAGCCTTAGGGATGTCATCTGATGGATCCACACCATCTGCATGGCCTTTTAAGGCTATCACTCTAATTATTTTACCTAAGTCGCAATTACAAAGGGCAACTACCCATGTGATTAGTCAAAACCACATCATCACTGAGTCAACCTGTGCAGGCATGACTCCAAATGGTTCTTTTTCCAAACCAACTAAGAATAAATAACCAATTAGAACTTAAGACAAATCAATTTCTGGCTCTTTATTCATGTGTGATCGCATCTTCCAAAGTAATGGAAATTTCAACCAACATCATGTGTGACTTGATCATAACCTGGAGACCTCACCGCCTCAATATGATGACCGAGTACCCCAACTTATGATTAATATCATCCAAAGTATATATAGATATATATCAATCCACACCCTCCATGGTGATTATATCACCTCAAATTAGATAGCCTAAAATATCTCTATCCCTGGTCCAAAACCTTCATGTTCCATTGGATATCATTAGTACCTCACACTAATTTCACATTTATATATAACAATTAAAATTATCTAAAATATTAAATTTCATATAAGGAACACCCCCAAACTAACCACCCAAGGTCCAGAGCCTCTAGAATGACATAAACCACTTATTGTCTCATGAAATCAAGCCCATAGGCATCTCATATGGTCTAATTCAATTAATTAAAATCAACCAATAAATTACAAGGGAATCATTCTGGGAAAAAAATGGTGTGCTATAACACGCTCTTATAATTCCCTTGTGAATGCACAAAGAAAAGAATGAACCGCCTACCCTATAGTCATAAACATATGTACATTCAATTACAACCTCTAACATAAGGAGATTTGGAAGAAACTGATGTTTTTGATGAATTCCCAAAAAATAGGGAAATCCAAAAATCGATTCTTTAGTATGTGAAAATAGAGAAAAGAGAATGCTAAGAAATAAAGAAGAGCGCCTTACCAATATGGGTCCAACATTGGAAATGGATTAAAGAATGGAGGTCGAATAGATGACTTGTGTCAGATCAAAGGATAAGAGGGAAATGAGAAACCCTCCTTGATATGAATATAAAGAGGTGAAAATGGAAGGGGAAAAGGGAAAAAGGTAAATTAAAACAATTAATAAGCCACATCATTAGATCTCATGACTTTCTAAACTGTGTGGAAAATCTGAGGCTCTTGCTACTTAGAAGCCAAGCCCCACATGATTAGCCCATACAGTTTTCCCTAACCATGTGAAAACAATGTGTGCTATAGTGTGAGGGTACCACCCAAATGGAACTACCCATGAATGTTTTAACACACTGACCTTAGTATCCTAGAGATGGTGAATTATTTCAGAACATTGGTATGATTTCAAGGAATCTAGTCCCAAAATTCTGATCTGATTCGAAGTTTTGGAATATATATCACATACATGAACATTAAATATCAATTTGAAACATAAAACACATCATTAATAATCCTTTGATAACTCAATTGTTCCATTAGCTTAAACGAAAATATAAATCATAATATACTTCTTGGAATCATGTGAAAATAAAACATAAGAAATGGTTGATATCAGATTCTCAGTAAGGATAAACAATATTGTGGAAGCTATAAAAAATATTCTTAATATTTTATGGAAAGGTATAAAATTGAAACACATGACCTTTAAACCTAAATCATAACATAATATGGAAAATATAAATCAAAAAAATCCATTAACTTGTTCACATGGATATTCTACTAGTAGAATAATAACTTTTAATATCAATAGATAATTTCATAATGATGGAATTCATAATGCTGGATATCATAACCACATATTCAAGGCTTCGTTCCAAGACTATGAATAATTTTTTTTTCGAGGCCTTCTATCAAGACATTAATTTTTCTTATGAGACCTATCGATATATCGAGGAGATATAGCGGGATCCACCCATCACTTACTAAGTCTAATTAATTTCTCATATGAAAAGGTTGAAACATAACATAAACATTCATTTTAAAAGTAGCATACGAAATGTAAATACATTAACCATAAAACATGAACGACATAAAAAAAATCTAGAGTCAAACATTTCATAACTCATTCAATACAATATAGACCATTGTATTAATATAAATAAACCTCAATTATGAATAATATCCAGTAAAGGATGTTGACATAGTTGAAAATGATTAGTAAAACAATTTGTGAGAAATATCAATTTTCAGGTAATCATTTAAAAGTCACACAATTTATAACAGAATAATTTTAAAATATTTTTGAATAAATGTGTCCCATACCAGTTTTAAACTTTTTGTTAATAATTAACATTTTAAAATATTCATGTCTATATGAAAAATCCTTAAAACCATTTTGAAAACATGGACATTAATGAGAATGATTTAGAAGAATAAATATTTAAAAAATTTAAAATGCTGTTTCGTTAACGAGTCCCTTAGAAAGAATCCCTTCGAAAAATATTTTATGAAACATGGTCATGGATAATAAATATGTCCCTATAAAAACTTACACATAAACAATCTCAGATTTTAATGAGATTGTGGAATTAAACCTTACCTTGTATGTTATTTTGGTCGAGGGTACGTTTATTCTCATGTATAATGATCATAGTATGTTATTAAATTATAAATAAACCATATTCATATTTATGATGTAATACATGATTCATTTATGGCATTATGCTACCCATTTAATAATAATTTTTATGTTAAAATAAGATTTTGGGTAATAATCACTTTCTTTATCACACGTGTTTTAACTTTTTATTCTTGATTGTATAACTTATATAATTATTTAATTGATTCCAAAATATAAAAAATTATTTATGTATCATATATATTCAAAATATAAGTATGTATAACAAATAGATATATTAAATGTAAAACACCATTTATGGAGACGGTAGGTCATACGTATGCATAAACATTGTTTCAGTTTTCATATCGTAGTAAACAGAAGTATGTGAATGAGATATATGTATATATGTATATATATATATATATATATATTTCTTGTATCATTATTATGTCATATATTATATATTAATTAATAATATAAATATATTTATAATCATCATTGAATGGTGAATGTGGAAATGAATATTATCGCGTCATGTAGGTGGTAAGTTGTACATACGCATCAGTGTTGCTATCATTATATTGATGGTCAAATCAAATGTAATTGGATTGTATATTACATATACAGAATCATTAAAATTTTCTATTTTTACAAATAGGTTCAGGATCAGAGCATGCCCGACCCTAAAACAAATTTATTAAAAAACCAAAGAGTGCGGCAGAGCATAGGGTTTAAACAAACGGGAATAAGAAACACAATGCGCATCCATGTCAACAAAATAAGATAAAAAACTAGGACTAACAAAAGACCATCCCGAGGACGCCTCCAAAACAGCCCTCTTTGACAGATCCTCCACAACATGGTTGGCCTCTCTGAGAACATAAGTGACCTCAATATGAATGTGCTCAATCATCTAAAGGCATTAAATCCAGAAAGGGAAGATTTTCCATGGAACAGATCTGGATCGAGATTTGAGAATGTGCACCGCAGTGGTGGAGTCAGATTCCATCCAAAGGTGTTTCCAGCCATAATGAGTGGCATACGTGATCGATTTAATCATGGACCATAACTCAGCATCAATTGTTGTACCTTGACCAATGTAATGGAAGAATAATCTTTTGACAAAACGTCGATAAGTGCAGAAGAAACCACCACAACCAGAGGGACCAGGCACACCCGATGCTTCCCCATCCACATTCACCTTCAGCCTTCTTGCAATTGGTGGGATCCATTGTATTGACTTCAGGACAAGAGGTTTCCCAGCATTCCCTGTAACACCAAAGGATTTCATAATTAGCAATTCAGATAGCTCATTTTTCATTATACCATGATGCAGCTTGGAAGAAGTCATAACAGCCTGGAAAATAGAACGTATTACGGCCTGAAAGGAGGGGCACTGGCCTTCAAAAGCAACACCGTTTCATGCCTGCCATAAAACCAAGAAAGTACTAGCATTGGAAGTTAAAATCTTAGCACTAGATTGTTCACTCAGTTGAGTGCGCTGTATAGATTTGAGAATAGACTCATAGCCACTCATGTCCATATGAATGCCAAACACATCCTGTAGATGTAACCAGAACCTGCATGAAAAAATGTAGGATATGAAAGTGTGATTAACAGCTTCTTCCACCCGCATGCAAAGATAGAAAATAGAAGAAAGGTTAATTCCCAATTTCTACACCAGTGAATGTTTAGGAAACCATCCATTCCACATCCTCCATAACAACATGTAACTTGAGGGGGAAATAAAAGCATTGATGAAAACTTTCAGCCAAGCAGGAGTGCTAGAAAATCCAGTACATGAGTGCCTGTATAACTCCCTTGATGAGAAGCTTCCAATGGAGTTGGGGGGTCCAAATTAGGGTGTCAGTATCAATAAAAATGTATCACTGGATGTTCTGTTTTATATCCATAGGGAGACATCCATTGAATTCATCCAACTCAAGTGCATCAGCAACACAAAGATGCTGCATGGACAATGGAACATTTATCACAGTATTTAAAGGTTCACCAAGCCACTGGCTAGACCAAACATTCACGTCCTATTTCATGCAAACCAACTATTGTGAGCAGGTCATAATCTGATGATATGCATTTTTTATAGCAGGCCAAGTGGATTATAAGACATGAAATGAATAACCACTTTGCAGTTTGTGGAGGAATCTATGATTGAGAAATTCTAAAGACATTTCATCAGAACTCAAAATATTCCAAGTGAATTTACAGAACAAATAATCATTAAAAACCTAAAGATCCTTGATTCCCAAGCCTCCCATGCCAATGGGTTTTATACACTCTTTCCAAGCCACAGTAATCAACTTCCTCTCATATATGGATCCTGTCCATATGAAATTCCTGATATGCACCTGCAACTCTTTAATGAGGGTTATAGGCCATCTATAAACTGAGAAATCATATACAAACATTAATGTAATAACTGAGTTAACGAGACAGAACCTCCCAGCCAAAGACACATTGTTCCCTTTCCACGTGGCAAGATGGGGAAAAAATTTAGACAATATGTTCTCAAGATGAATTATTTTCACCCTACCCCAATATAAGGGTACTCCCAGTTATGTGAAAGGAAATGTTCCTTTTTAAAATCCAAGCATTCTGGCAATTTTATTTTTCTTATGAAGAGTCATACCATTCCAAAAAAACACAGATGACTTATTCCATCCTATCTCATGACCCGAGACCTCTTCATAGTGAATTAAAATCTTTTGAATAGAAGAAATAGTGCCTCTATAAGCTTGGCCAAACATGAGAATATCGTCAACATATAAGAGGTGTGACGGAGAGAAGATATCCCTTCTCACATTTAGATTCTTGTAGAGACCATCCTGCACCAAATCATTAATACCAACACTCGGGTAATCTTTAGCAATCAGAAAAATCAACCTAGAGAGGGGGTCACCTTGCCTCAAACCCCTGGAGCATAGAAAATACCCCCATGGGGATCCACTAATAAGGATTTAAAGACAAGCACTGATGAAAATAACATTGACAAGCTTGATGAATGAATTGGAAATACCATGTTTCTTCAATATAGAGAAAATGAAGTCCCAATTGATGTTATCAAATGATATCAAAATATCCATCATAAGAGAAAAACACCCATCCCTAACCCTCTTCCTCATGAGGTTAACACATTCAAAAGAAGTAAAAATAAAATTTTGAATACTTCTCCCGGGGACAAAACCAAATTTATTTGAAGTAATAACCCTCTTGGAAATCTCCCCCAATCTAGATGCAATGATTTTGCTGATAATTTTGGGAATGGTGTTCCCAATTGAAATTGGTCTAAAGTCCTTGATATTCAGAGCATTATCCTTCTTCGGTAATAGAAAAATAAAGCAAGCATTCACACCATGAGGCATTGAGGCGTTAATGAAAGAATCCCTGACAGCACCAATGACATCTTACCGAACAATATCCAAATGGAATATAAAAAACTTATTGGTGAATCCATCTAGACCTTCTACACTATCAATATTCAGGGGAAAATGGGCATCCTTGATTTCACATTCAAGGGGGACTGCAATCAACATATTTTTATACTATTCATTAACTGTTGGGGAAATATTATCAAGTAGCTTATGAGCAAGATCCTCATTATCACCTCCGTATAGGACCAGAAAATAATTGACAGAAGCTGCATATATTTCCATCTCAGAATTGTATAAAACCCCACCAATTTCAAGTGAGGTTATACCTATATTAATCTGTCTTTCTCTATAATGATATTGAAATAACTTGGAATTCCTATCACCTGTTTGCAACCATCTCAAATTATAATGATTTTTAAAAATCCTCTCTTGAATTTTAAACAGATCCTCAAGACTACAATGATCCAGAATCTCATCCCTAGAAGGGAAATTCTACTGTTGATCATCATTTTGGAATTTTAGTAATGCCTGCTCAGCCTCATTAATATCATTTTCTAGACCAGATAAAGAAGATTTACCTGATTACCAAACCAATTTTTTACAACCTTAAGCTTACTGGCTAGGATAAATAGGGGTCTGCCATGTAATGAATCCTTCCAAGTGTCAATCACCACCTCTCTACAACTGAGCACAACCAGCCATGCATTATTGAATCATAATGGAAGAGGAGAAGACCTCAAATTTCTAGAACATATGTCAACCGGAATAGGACTATGATCCGAGTGATATTTTTGTAGAATGAGGCCAGATATTCACAATAGATCATACCCCTCATCAATACGGACCAAACATCGATCATGATTAATAGCCTGATTACCGTTGATGTTGTATCTACTCCAAGTATAGTCACCACCCACAGCAGTCACTTCAACCTGCTTGCATTGGTCAATGCAAGATTCAAAATCATAAGCATCCATTTTATTAAAATTCTCACCAGTTTTCTCATCCAGCCTAACAACCACATTAAAATCACCCAACACCATACAACTATGAGAACGTTTCTTAGAAAAATCAAGAAATTCATTCCATAACTCTCTTAAAATGAGATATGAGTTAGATTCATAGATAAAGGACACAACGATATCAACCCCTTACAAAACCAACTCAACTGTAATGCCTTGCTGATGGGAAATGCTGGAATGACAAATAACCCTCTCATGCTTCAAAAAACAAGAGATATTCAGCCCCATTTTAATTCACATGTTGTGAGACCAGAGAGTAGCCAATCAAAGAAAATTTGAAAGCTTTCCAACTTGAAATCTGCATCCTTGGCTCTGCAATACAAAAAACAAGAGGTTTGTTGGTCATAAGAAAGTTCCAAAGGGCTTTGACCGTGGGACGATTCCCAAGACCACGGAAATTCCAAAAGATTATATTCATTTAAAAAAGAGAAGAATTGACTCTAGTTTTAGGCCCTTCAGTCTTCATGGGGTTCAGCTTAGGTGGCTTACCCTTCCCTTTAGCATTACCTTTATCAATCTGTTCATGAGGATACACATCATTCTTCACATCAGAAGCAGATGGATCCTCAGAACTGTCATCATCCCAAAGCTTGCCACTGAGAGGTACAAATATATTGAGAGAGGGTTCAATACCCATTTCCGGCACTCTAGTGTTTCTTCTCTTGGAAATCTTTCTAGATGGCACTGGAGAAAAAGGATGCTCTAGAGCAGCCCCTTCCAATGGAACCATATCTGTACTGTCATAAAACTTCATTTCCATCTTCCCATGAGAAGTCCCACCCAACTGAGAGTCAGGGGAAGCAGAAACCATGCATGTCTCATCAATTATAATCATTATAATACACATACAAATAATGAAGTGTGTAATAACAAACTACACCACGTTATAAAGACGGTAAGTGATACGTACGCACGTATGGTGAATTTTCCATTCATAGGATGGATAGAATAATGGAAATGGTTGTACCATATTTATAATAACATCATAGTATGTATAAGGTTCTGAAGTTATTAATTTGGTATATAAATAACAAATAAATAGGAATTGGAAGAAGAAAAGAATTTCGAAAGAGGTGATAAAATTATTACCTCTTCTTCAGGTGCTCCCTTTTGATTTGATCAAATAGGCTCCATAGGTTGTCTCTCTGATCAAATTAATGCACCTAGGATAAGTTGAGGGTATTTTGAAAGATATTTAGGCAGGTTTTGGCCGAGACAAATGGATTTTGAGGTGTGATTTTGAGAGAAGGGTAAGTACAGTTTTATTAGAGTGGTGACGGTTACTTTAGGAAAAGCTTGAAATATTAATTTATTATAAAATCATTTTCAATTTATAATGGCTCCAAAAGAATTTATTTTTAGTATAGGGTGGAAATGGGTAGAAATAATCTCCAAAAATAGGTTTTAGACATGTTTTTATAACCATATTAACCATATTTTTTATATTTAACTTCTATTTAAATTGTTTAACTTTTATAATGTCTTCTTTTATTTTTTTATTACATGGATAATAAACTTACAATAAAATTTCAAGAGAACCCCAAGTAGTTCATTAATGACATATCTATAATTATTAATGTCCTTTGACCTAACTTTAGATTTTCATTATTATTATATCATTTAATAATATAGTTTTTGTTTTAAACACTCATTTATGTCAATTTTGACACTGTTTAGTATTTGGTTTTTGTGAAAGTCAAAAAAAACATGATTAATTCGTAAAAAATACATTAAATAAATCCTAACATGTCATATTAACCAATAAATTTTTTTTGAATGTATAATAAGTCTAAATTTTCATTTATTGTTATATTTATAATATCAATTATTTTAATCTTTCATTAATAAGGTAATTATTGCATCATAATGGTGTCATAAATAAATATAATTATTTAATGTCTAGAAATTATAAATAAAAAACCATTATGTATGAAATATTTTTGGCTTTATAATGAATATTTAGAGTCGAATTTATCTTATGTATAACTTTATATTAAAAATGTTTTAGTTATTATAATTTGAAAATAACACTTTTAACACTTCTTTTAAATAAAAAATAATAAATTTCCTAATCTAATACAAGGGGATAAAATAGGTTCATACTTTATTCATAATGTTAATTTTGGTCAAAATACATTTATCCAATAGAATTAGAAAATGTGTTAGGTTAATTATAATATCCTTTTTACCTTTAATTACCCTATTTACTTTTAACGATGGTAAATAAAATTCAAAAGATACTATTAAAAGAAAAAATATTTTCATCCTATTGAACCAAAAGTTAATTATGAATTTCAATTATGTTTCTTGGATTTTTGAAATTCAATTCACAGAAGTGGTAATATCACGTTTTATGAAAATTTGCAAATGTGCCTAGAATGCGGGGAAAAGTCGTTAAATAGTTTAATAAAATTTATCATATATAATATTATTATAAAATGACTACAATGAAATAAATTGGACTAATATAGGTACTATGTATCAATTTATAATTTACAAAAAATATATATATATATATATATATTAATTATTTAAATAAAATGATGGTATTAAACAATAACATAGTGTTTTTCACTATTTATCTAAAATTGAATGTTTGGAGAAAAATAAAAAAACACTACCTTATGATAATTTGGATATTTTATATTAAAAATGGATTTTTGTTTTACCAAATTTGAAACATAGAAGTTTCATTAATTATATTAAAATTAGTCCCCGTTGTCAAAACCAGAAAATAGGGTTTTAAGAATTAAAAACAATCAAAATATTGACATGTGTTTATATACAATTTAAATGTGAAATTACATCCAATGAAGTAAATTATATTAAATGATAAAATTATAATCTAATTATACTTTAAAATCACTAAACTATATAATTTAACAGTATAAATTATTTCAATTTAAAATGTTGTTTTAATTAAACGTTTGTATTTTTCTCTATTCATCAAAACATGAAAGTTATTAGAAAAGAACAAAATATTTATCCAAACTATATTTTTATTTCCCTATTCTAAATAATAATTTTATTTCATGAAATTTAGTATATAAAAGTGTAAAATATTGGATTTAAAAAGGGTTCTCCATTAAAAGGTGAAAAAAATTCATCTTTTGAAAAATACTTCTTTTATCTGAAAAATTAAAATTTTCCTTATATGATGTATATGAATCAAAAAACATGAATTTTAAAGTTATATAAGATATATATATAATTCAAAATGTGGTTAATACTATTCTTAACTGCTTTTTAAACGACTATTTTGAGAGGTTGTGATGCACTTGGACTCGGTGTTGCGTGTAGGGAAAGCTATTGAATTTCATTAAATATATATTGTACTATGAAATATTGGGGTGTTACATTCACATCTTCTTCAATAAATTACATTCCCAAAATTTGAAATTGTTCTGATAAAATAAAAGTTTGCAAATAGAAAATACCATAATGAAAAACCGACATCATAAATAGGGTTACTAAAATTTAGTCTTAATAAGAGGGAAAGGGAAATGAAAATGTCACCATTAAATTAGAATTTCGAATAAGAGAACATTGGGAGAAATTTGAGACACATAATTGGATGAAAAATTTAAATATATATAGGAAGTGATTGAGGTCATCAATCATAATTAAATATAAAATTGCCGGTCTCAAAGCCATAAATATAAGATTACTTAAAATATCATTGGTTCATACAAACATAAGGTATCAGGACAACACATTTTTGGTTTTAAGATCCATTACCAAAAGTTTAAGAGTTAATTTATTCATAGAATAAGAATAAATGAAAGAATACTTGATATGTAGAGTTCCATCCTTTAAATAATTTTTTCCACAAACTTATCTTTCGCTCTAAAAAGCTAATAGAACTCAAAAATATACTATTTAACCTAATCATATATGGTTTCAAAAAAAAATGAATTTACAATTTATCTTAAATACTATTTTAATAAAACTACATTTTACAAACCATGACATCTTGTAGTCCAGTGGTAGGTGATCCACCCTTGTCGCACTTCGGTTGTGGGTTCAAGTCTCATGGTATTGCAGGATGCGATGAGTTATCACTCGAACTCCGGGCTGTCCTTTTTTTAAAATCCAAAAATAATATCTAGAAGTGTTTAACCATAAACAATAGTATTGAATGTCCAAATTAATCTATTCCAATCATTAGACTTGTCCAAAATGCTTGTGTCCAAACTCGAAGCCCAAAAAAATAAGAAAGGTAAACATATCAAAATGAAGATCTCTTTTATCACATAACAACATGTGAATACCTTCATCATGTATTCTATTTAAAAATGGTAACAACCTGAATTACCATAAAACCTTATTTTAACAGGGATGTACTTACTTATTCCTTCTGTAAAACATATAATAATGGATACAGTCCTTAAATCCAAAAATAACGTAATCTCTAACAATGATGGAATAAACAATCAATTAATTAGTTTCAATGATGTAAAGAATATCAAATATAATTTATCCAAATCAATCATATATTATTCCAAAATCACTAACATAGTTTCCAAAACATATTATGTTTTATCTTTCCTTCTACCATGTATTTTCCAAAAAGTATATCTTGATATTGAGTCACTTTTCTTACAACTATATAATATCAAATTATTATTTATTTGCACAATTCATATAATACTCACATCGATGACACAACACTCAAATGACTTAATTATTTAATAAAAAAAAGAATAACACTAGTCATTCCAATTCATCTGTGGTTTTATAATAACTTGATTATTATCCAATAGAAACATTTGGGGCATACTATGATGATTTGGAAATTGATTCGTGTAGTGTCCCAACTCATTGTAGATGAAGCATTGTACATTTAAAACATATTTCATACCCTTGAAATCACGAATGTTGTGTCATTTTTCATCACACTTATAACATAATCCCATTACATTCAAGAAATTCCTAGGGAAATTCATTCCATAGTTACCCCATATGGTAAAATCTTTCTTTCCCTTCTTGCCATTATCTATCATTATCTCTACCATACTCTTCTTCTCTATCATTCCTTCAAATCCATATGAGTATGATAATTCTTTACTTATCTTATTAACACATGATACTATTTATTCATTGGATGAGAATACATGGGAGAATATTTCCCTTCTTAATTTGGTCATAAGACCATGAAATATATGAACCTTCTTACTCATTGGATCATGTGTATTGTTGGATTTTACATTCCATCAACTAGGTGAAACTTCTAAATTAACAAATACACTAGGTTAGATCATATCATAATGTATAATCCAAAAACTATAAAAATTCACAAAATTAATTGAATATTTTCACACATCTATTATCATATTCATAAAAATGGTTTATTTTCTAACATATTTACTCATAAATTCTTCATATTGGTTTGAAAAGAAAATTTGAATTATCCTAAGCATACCCCCTAGGAGTGTCGTAACCAAGAGTACAACAATGCCCGTTGTTGTGTACTAGGATACCCCCGGCCAAGCCCGAAACTCTTTGTCGGAGTTTTCACTCCATTTTATATATGTTCCAGAGCTGCCTCTACCAGTTCATATCTAGGAAGTAATGTATTTCTTGGAAAATTCATAAAATCTCTACATTTCAAAAATTCTAGAAAATTATTCTATACTAATCCTCAATGTCTATCTTAGGTTAATATTTTCTAATCAGAGTTTTTCGAAATCTAGTTTCCCATGATTTTACTAAACTTCCTATGATGCCAAATATAATTCCCCAACCCCAGAAGCCCAGATCCGATGAATTACTTTAATACATTGGCATGATTTCAAGGAATCAAGTCTCGAAGGACAGATCAATTTAGCAGTCTTGGAAAATAGATTACATAAATGAACTTTACATTATAATTTCTAAAAAAACACACAACATAAACAAAACATTGAGAATTACATTATTACATTATAGTAAACCTTTATATAAATCATAATATACTTCTTTTCATCTTGGGAAAATTAATCATAAAAAAGGGGTGAGCTCAAATAATCGATAAGGATAAACAATATAGTGGAAGCTATCATAAATAATAACAAAAATTTATGGAAAGTTATGAAACTTAAACACAATCCTTATAATCATAAACTACCACATAATATAGAAAAGATGAATCAAATAATTCCATTTAATTATTCACAAGGATATTCTACTAGTTGAATAATCACATGTAATATCAATAGAAAATTTCATAATGATGGAATGCATAAGACCAGGCATCATAACAACATATTCAAGGTCTCATGCAAGACTAAAAATAAAATGTTGTCATGGATTTGTGCCAAGACACTAGTTTTTAGAATGATACCTACCGATTCATCGAGCAACTATAGAAGGCACCACCCATCACTTACTAAGTCCAATGCATTTCTCATATGAAAATGTTGAAACATAACATAAAAATACATATTAAAAGTAACATACTAAATGAAAATACATTAACCATAAACCATGAACTATATAAAAACAAATCATCCATAATAAAACATATCATAAATCATTCAATAAAATATAAAACATAATATTAATATAAATAAACTTCAATCATGAATAATATCCAGTAAAGGATGTTGACATAGTTGAATATGATCAGTAAAACTCTTGGAGAGAAATATCCCATTTCAATGTGATCATTTAAAATTCACACAATTTAGAAAGGAATAAATTTAAAATAAATTTTGGAATAAAAGAGACCCATGCCTCTTTTAAACTTTTGAAAAGAATTATTATTTTAAAATGTTCCTGTCCATATAAAAAAATCCTTAAAAACATATTGAAAACATGGACATTAATGAAAATGATTTAGAAGAATAGACATTTAATCCATATAAAATGATGTTTTAGTTAAATAGTTCCTTAAAAATAATCCTTTTGAAAACACATTTATGACACAAGGACATGGATAATATATGTGTCCTAGTAAAAACATACACATAAACAATCTCTAATAATAATGAGATTGAGGAATTAACACTAACCATGTACTTTCCTTTGGTAAAGGTTATGTTTACCCTATAGTATAATGACCATAGTATGTTATTAAAATAAAATATAACCATATAAATATTTATGATATCATACTTGATTCATTTATGGATTTATACTACCCATTTAATAATAATTTCTATGTTAAAATAACTATTCGGGTAATAATTGCTTTCTTTATCATACATGATATAACTTGTTATTCTTGATCTTATAAATTATATCATGATTTAGTTGATTACAGAATATATAAAATTATTTATGTATCATATATATTCATAGTATACATATGTATAATTGATAGATATATGAAATGGAAAACATTGTTTATGGAGACGGTAGGCCATACTTATGCATAAATTTCGTTTCCATTTTCATATAGTATTGAACAGAAGTAAGTGAATGATATATATGTAAGCACAAACACACACACACAAAGATATATATATATATATATATTTCCAGTAGCATTATTATTTCATATATTACATAGTTATTAATAATGTTTATATTTGTAATCATTGTTGAATGGTGAACGTGGAAATTAATCTCATCACGTCGTGGAGAGGGTAACTTGTACGTACGCATTAGCGATGATATCATTCTATTTATGGTGAAATCATCTGTAATTGGATGTTATATTACATATAAAGAATCATTAAAATGTTATATTTATTATTTCCATCAATTAGGCTCATTATTATACCCATCCAAATAATGAAGCGTTGAATAACAAACTACACCACGACGTGGAGGGGGTAAGTCATACGTACGAAGATATGGTGACTTTTTCATTAATAGGATGGATAGAACAATGAATATGGTTATACCATATTTATAATAACATTAAAGTATATAGAAGGTACTGGATTAATTATTTTGGTATGGAAACAACAAAGAATGAAGAATTGGAAGAAGAAAATAACATTGAAAGAGGTGATGAAATTATTACATATTCTTCGGTGCTTCCTTTTGATTTGATCAAAAGGGCTCCCTAGGAAAGATTTATGATCAAAATAAGGCCTCTAGGATTAATTGAGGGTAGTTATGAATACATTTGATTAGGGTTGGGCTAAGCGAAATAGTTTTTGAGGTGTGATTTTGAGAGGAGGGGAAGTACACTTTTATAAGAGAGGATATGGTCACTTTAGGAAAAGCCTGAAATATTATTTTATTATAAAATAATTTTTTGTTAATAATGGATCAAAAAAAATTTATTTCCATGATAAGGTGGGATGGGTCGAAATCCTCTCAGCCAATAGGTTTTAGACAAGTTTAGGTTACCATATTAACCTTATGTTTTAGATTTTACATGTAGTTAAATAGTTTAACTTTTACAATGGCTTCATGTATTTTTATATTACACTGTTAATAAGCATACTATAAAATTCCAAGGGAACCAAAAGTGGTTTATTAATGAAAATCAATCATTATGTTAGTCCTTCTTCTAAACAATTTTTTTTTATAAATATTATATAATTTAATAATATAGTATTTGTTTTATAAACTCATTTCTTTCATTTTTGACACTATTTAGTATTTGGTTTTTGTGAAATTCAAAAGAACATGATTACTTCATACAAAAAACCTTAAATAAATCATAAAATGTAACATTAACCTAATATTTTTTCAAATGCATCAAAAGTCTCAATTTACATTTGTTTTTATTTTTATAATATCAATTATTTTAATATTTCATTAATAAGTTAATTACTGCATGATCATTGTGTCATAAATAAATTTAATTATTTAATGTTTAAAAATTATAAATAAAATATCATTATGTATTAAATTATTTTAGATTTATAATTTTTTATTACAGTCTAATTTATGTTATGTATAACCCTATATTAAAAATGGTTTAGTTGTTATAATTTGAGAATAACACTTTTTACTCTTTTTTGAATGAAATAATAATAAATTTTTGATTATGATTAAAGTTCATAAAAGAGGATCATATTTTATTCCCAAGGGTCATTTTTGCAGAAAAACGTTTATCCAATAGAATTAGAACATGTGTTAGACTAAATATAATATAATTTTTACCATTAATTACCCTATTTACTTTTAACCGTGGTAAATAAAATCCAAATGATACTATTCACCAACAATTATTTTCATCATATTGAACCAAATTTTACATACTAATTTCAAACATGTCTCTTTGATTTTTGAAATTCAATTCACAGAAGCGGTAAAATAATGTTTTATGCAAATTTGTAAATGTGCGTAGAAGGTGGGTAAAAGGCGTTAAATAGTTCCATTAAAATTTTCCTATCTAATCTTATTATAAAATGACTCAAATTAATTATATTGTTAAAATATAGGTATTATGTATCTATTTTAAATTTAAAATACATTTAAAGAAAAATATTAATTTTTAAAATAAAATTTTAGTTTTAAACAATAACGCAGTGTTTTTCACTATTCATAAAAAATTGAATGTGTTCATAAAAATACAAAAAATTCAACCTAATATAGATTGATATTCAATATTCAAAAATTATATCTATTTTACCAAATATATAACATAAAATTTTCAATAATTAAATTAAAATTAATTTTTGTTGTAAAAAACAGAAAGCATGTTTTTATGAATTAAAAACTATCGGAAGATTGACATGTGTTTATGTACAATTTAAATGTGAAATTACATCCATTTTCTTAAATTATATTGAATTATAAAAATATAATCTAACTAAAATATAAAACCACTCAAATGTATAATTTAACACTATAAATTATTTCTATTAAAAATGTTATTTTTAATTAAAATTTAGTAATTTTCACTATTCATCAAAATATGAAAGTTATCAAAAATGTATCCAAAATGTATCCAAAATAAATTTTTATTTCATGATTCTAAAGAATAATTTAATTTAATTAAAGTGAATATATAAAAGTGTCAAATATTTTATTTAAAAAGGGTTCTCTATTAAAATTCGGAAAAACTACATTTTTTTTGAAATACTTCTGCTATTTGAAAATTTGAATTTTTCCTTATATTATGTCTAAGAAACAAAAAAGAAGATTTCTAAAATTATATAAGATATATATATAATATAAAATGTGGTTAATACTATTCATAAACATTTTTTAAATGACTATTTTGATAGGTCATGGTGTGCCTGAAATCTGTGAAGTGTGTAGCGCAAGCAATTGAATAACTTTAAAGAGATAAGGTACTATGAAATTTTGGGGTCTTAAAAAACTTGTGAAAAGTTTTTATTAATAGTTCTAAATTCATTCCAAATCCCTCTAAAAAAATTGCATAGGTTCACGCATGGCTATGCACCCTCTTATGCATGGTTTCCCAAAACTGTGCTTAGTGTTAAAAATGGACTGCATGGTTTCTTCTACGAGGCTTCATAGTTAAATATAATCATGTGCCTCAGCTTCAACTTCACCCAAATCGGGTCTCTAAGCCTCCAAACACCGTAAAACCATCCAAACCTCCGAGGTATTTTCCAAACCTCTAAACCCATATAGAAATTTTTTTTCTGTTAATGGAAATTTTGAAAATAAGATCCGTTAAACCAGAAAATTAATTGGTAATCCCACCAAACTCCTAAAATTCAAAATGGATGAGGATTTTTACCAATTCGAAAAACCATGTATGTTAAAAAATCCCCACCTTAGCATATATCATCCTCTAGAAGTAAAAAAAACTTGGATATGGTACTAGTCATACCCATCTCATCAAAATTATCCCGAACTACCCCCGTCTTATGGGAAATCGGTAAACTACCTAAAGGGGCTCCCCCCCTTAGGAGTTACCTACCATGATCACATTCTACCACAAAAGTCAGATAAAAATTGGTCTATGGACCATTCATAGACTCAAGAGTCCTACTGTGAGGTATCATCACTCCTGCACCTCATTATGTTCTCTAGTTTCATAATTAAAACCCATCAGAATCTCGTAACGCTTGGATTCCCACCTCGTTCCCATGTATAACATGGCATCAATATGTACCTCCATCTCCATAGATGCACAAAATTCATGGTTACTTTTGAAATCAACATATCCCACATCATAATAATTCCCAAATTCCTACACACCTCAAGTAACCCCGCATCATATCTAATTTCACTTTTCATAAAAAATTCATGCATTTTAGAAAACTACCAAAAATTCACACTAAACATTCATTGAAATGTAGAATTAAAAAAGGATTTAATTTTACAAAAATATTTTTCTAAATAGGTGAAATTTAATTTTCAAATAAAATCATCATTTACTATAAAAATATAGACTTCAATTTCTAAACTGATTTTATACTATTATAAAAAAGTAACTAAGGTATTATAAAATTATATTAAAATAATTGGAAAGAATATATTTATTTATGAATACATTTTAGTATAATTAATATTATTTTAAATAAGTTTTTTAATTTAAAATTTTAAATAAATATTTGTTACTCAAAAAAATAAAAACACTTGATTATTTGCTTTTAAAACATTTTCTCTCATTTATATGGTGTGAAAATATTATTTATAATTTCATGGGTGAGGTTAATATTCATAAGGGTAAAATTAATATTCATAAGGGGGACATTAATACTCATAAAAGTACATTACTATCAATAAGGGTGAAGTTACTATTCACCAAAAAATTATGTTGATCATATTAGACTCTGAAAACATATTGATTGAAACAGTGTATGTCTGTTATTCAAAATTCAAATAATGGAATTGGAAAATGTATGTTTTATGGCTAGGTTATAACTATAAAAAAGTGTTTCTTCTTAGAGGCTCAGTGTTATGTGCATATAAGATATCTAATGAATTGAAATTTTGTATGAAGAAATATTCCTTAAAATATTTGGGTGTCATATTTATAGGGAATATATTTGTAACATAATTTATTATTTTTAAAAATAAATATAATAGTAAATATATATATAATATTTAATGAAATAATATATTGATAAAAATAAATTTTGAAAAAATAATAAAATATATATATTAAAATTAAAATATTCATTAAAATAATAATAATGAAAAATATTATTTTTTATAGAACATTTATTAATTTTAAAGCTATAAATTATATTTGTTTATATGTATTATTATTTATTAAAACCCTTAATTTTAAATTATTTGAAATTATTAAACAAATTACAAGGGTTTTACATTAATCCACCCCTAACAGAATTACGTCCTCACAATTTGAAACAACAATTCGAAAGATAAAAGTTGATGATTTAAAATATTTTTGTGGGAAACCCACAATAGAAATATTGTTAACAAAATATCCTTTTAAAAAGATGTTAATTGAAATGAGGTGGTCATCAAAATAATTATTCATTCGAATGTGGTGAAATTATATGGAAGTAAAAACCAGTACTTGGAAGAAAAATAAAACCATTATGTTCTATTATAAAGTGATAGTGAACATGTTCAGATGAATGTTTATTACTATAAAACTATGAAATATTGTAAAAAAATCATTGATAGTATTAAGGATTATTATAATAGGAAATATTTTTATTTAATACTATTTACCTTGAGTTGATGAATTATTCAACTCTATAAGAGTATAAATATACCTTTCTATTTTATAAACATGATCTTTTCCTTTCATTGCACCTTGAACTATCAATAAATAATATCTTAGAATAGGTTCCTTTATGTGGTGAAGTAATAATGTGAACTCTAAAACCTCTTACAATGATCAACATCAACTATTCATTAATGGATAAAATTTCCAAATTAAAATTAGCCAACAATTTATAAAGAAGGTTATTGAGTTTCCAACATGAACATAGTCGTGAACCACCTCTAAATTTTCCCAATCCAAACATGTGAATAAATTCACCATTTATCCTCTTGAAATATGTTAATAACTCTAATTTCTACAAATCCATATTGGTAACATTCATTCTTCTGTATTCATTAATAAAGATACAAGTTATTGGATATATTCCTTATATCCAAATGTATTGTAAACAATATCAATGATAGCATAGACCACTTGTTGAAATCAAATAATCAGTTCCAAGATAGTCAGTACTTATCAAAATAAATAATTTCTTTATCATTATCTCAATATCATAAATATATTAAGTGTTTTCTTTCAATAAATCACATGTTTTCCAAAAAAAAATTAACTTTATATTGAACATCTTTTCTTAGTACCATTCCCCATATGGTTTCAAATCCATAATGAAAATGTATTGAAGCACAATCCTCATATATTCCAAAATTATTATAACTTGTACATTGCTGATGAAATATTCAAATGAAATAATTATTTAACATACCTAATTATTTTTCCTCCTCATTTGTGGTATTATAATAACTTGATCATTATATAATAGCATCGTTTGGGGTATATTTCTATTAATCATGGGACATTGATTCATATAGTGTCATGTCTCCTCACAATTGAAGCATTGTATGTTAGAAACTGTTTTATTACCCTTTCAATCATGAACATTGTGTCCTTTTTATCCACACTTATAACAAACTCTCATTCCATTAAATCATTTTCTAGGGTGATTCTTTACACAGTTATCATATGTGGGAAAACTCTTCATTTCATTCTTCCCTTTATCCATCTTTTCATCTCACATCCTTTTTTGTCTCTCACATCCATTCAAATTCATAGGACTCATATAATTATTTATATACATTGTTAGAACATGATATTATTTACCCATAATATGACGATACCATGGATATTATTTCCCCTCAAAATATTTTTTTATGACCATGAAAGATATGATCCTTATAACACTTTTGATCATGTGCGTTATTGGGGATCCCATTAATTTTTCATGGTTTCATTTCTAAATAATTCCATATAATCTATTATCATATAAAATTATGAAATTTCTATAACTAAAATCATGGTTCAACACAGAACATAAATTTACGCAACGTAAATCCTAGAACCTTATACTTTCATTAATTTGGAAGAATAAATCCCTCATAATGGTATGTATGAAAAATTTGAATTATCCTAAGAATATCCCCTAGGAGTGTCAAACTAGGTGCACAGTAAGACCCATTTTCATGTACCAGGTTACCCCGAGTCAAGCTCAGAACACCTTGTGGGAGTTTTTACCCCAAGGTAAATCTGTGCCAGAACCATTTCCATTTGTATAGTCCAGACATGGATGTGATTTATAGGAAGATCTATATAATCTATACCTTACAAAATTTTTTTGATTTCCTTATATTCTTATCCTCAAATTCTATCTTCAGGTTAGGTTCCTGATCCAATATTTTGTAAATCTAGTTTCCAAGGTTGATTTTAAACTCTCCCTAAAACTAACTATAATGCCCTGAACCTAGAATCCCAGAGCTGGTGCAATATTTTAATACATTGTCATGATTAAAAAGAATAAAATTTATTAGTAATAATCAATTTATCAATCTTGTAAGACCATATTATAGTCATAAACCCACAATACATTGGAACAATTAAATAAAACTTGATATAATATAAAATAAACCGATTCCATGAAATATTATTCAATATTTTCTTATTCATAACCTTGGGAAAGGAATACTAAGAAATTTTTGATCTTAGATTCTTATTAATGGTATGTGAAACAACATAACATATCATAAAGTGTAAGGAAAAGTGAATAACTTGTGCCACTAAATCAAAATCTTGAGCATAATAAGCCAATAATAATAACCGAATGAATAATGTCACATAAATAATCACATGACTCATTACCATAGATATTATACTAGTATAATAATACCATTATTTATGTATTACTAATATCATAATTTTTAAATTAATTTTCTATAAAACATAAACTTTTTGTTGAGGCCTGATCCAAGACTTATGAAAATACTAGGGTAAGGCCTCAGCCAAAACCCAATTTCATTTTGCCTCACAGGACATACCGATGTATTGAGGGGAAATAGAAGTCCCCACCCTTCACATGATAAGTCCAATTCATTCATCATATGTCTAATAAATTATATAACTATATCAATGTGTCCCATAACACTTTTATATATTTGAATTGTAATCATTGATGAAAATGCGCTAATTAAAGCATTAATAAACTCTTAATTAAAATGACCACTAAACATTCCAAAGTTTCCCAAAAAACATTGAAACATTTAATTATTAATTCCATATAACATCATAATAATAACGAGACTTAGGATTTGATATAACCAAGGTAACTATATACACTGCATGTAAGGAATAAGTGGGGAACAAGTCATAAATCTTATATAATTAAATGTGAGACGAGGAAAGCAATTTTTTTTTGAAAGATTAGTTATTTTGGAAAAAAGAATTTATTTTTCATTAAATAATATTATAAAACAATTTATCCCAGGAATGAAAATTAAAATTCATTTAAAATATATTTGAGGCATAAATGTTGTCCCACGGATGTGAAATCATGAAAAATAGTTTTTAATGAATCTTTAGAGATAAAACATTTTAGTGTGGTTTAAGGAAAATATTAAAGATATTTTAAAGTTGAGTTGAATGTTTTTTTAATAAGACTAAAAAATGAACCATGATAGTATTCCATGATAATATATTTGGTATAAAAAAATTATGTATTCAAAAAAATTATAGAGTTCGCTTGAAGATGGGTAAGAATTCCAGAAGCTCCCTTGAATTGGGCATGTTTATCAGGATGAATTAAGAAAGGAAATATTTGTAAACATATAATCATATTAAATGAAATATGGAATGATATGAATATGTCATTTTGGAACATAAAAATATAATATATAAGATGTACCAAAAATAAATAATCATTACATTTGGGTAAGGACAATGAAGGAATAACCAGAATGAAAAATGAATGTTCGGGTGGAACCCCTAACAACATTGTAATCAATCAAATAAAATGACCCAAAATTAGTCATCATAAAATGATACATTTAATACCATGGAAATTAATATATTCACGATATGATACATCCATGGGATGTATACATACACCGTGCATCAGAAATAGTTGAAAATAAGGAATATCTCACAAAAATGGATGTGAGATATAAAAAACATTACCTGAGGTATGAATGTGTTCTCCACCTAACCTTACAGTACTAGAATATGAAATTAGACCCATTAATAATTTATCTAAAAACCTATAAGACTTGAATATAATTTATTACAATTTTATTAAGTTCATTTACTGCCTTTTGATAAGTTATAATATTGAATTTTGTCGTTCTAAAGTGTTCGTTTCTTGATATTCCTGATCGATTCGCATGATTATAAGTATGGAAGTTCAAGTGGAATGGAATTAATTCAGAAATATTGAATTTATATGTTATTAATTAGTATAAATAATTGTAAATGGTTATAAATATCATTTTGTTACAAGGTATGAGTTTGAATCATTAGATAAGTCATTTAGTGATAATCGTTTAGATTTTTACAACGGTTTTTCGATCCCAGTATACTAGTTTTGTTATATTAGTTAGTATCTTATGAAAATTATGGTCATAGAATCATTAAATAAGATATAATAAATATTTTAGAATCTGTTTCAACCATAAAAATGGTTTTATGACCATCTATAAAGTATAAAATGATGAACGAAGGTTCGTCATCCATGAAGGAGGTAAATTCACACCTCTCAGATGATGATTTCAATTTTAAAATAAAATAGAGAGAGTACGAATATTTATAACATATATTAAATCAACATGATATAATTAAATTTTATATATGACGTTGTATTTATCATTATCATATGGACTGAGTTGGTGAGGATAAGATAAGAGTATAAAACAAATAGAAAATGAAATTAAAAGAAAAATGGAGAGGGTTGACCTCTTAAAATATCCTCATTGATAACCTCATCAATAGAAGGGGTTTAAGCCTTTTAGAATGAAAAATGGATCCAAGAGGAGGGGATGTAATGGGTAAAATTACTTGGGAGGAACATTGAGAGGATTAATGTTTTAGATGAGTGAAGTGAAGAGGGAGTGGGGGGATGTTTTTATAATGGATAGTAGAGGGTTTTTCTATTATTTTAATCACTATTTAAATATTTTTTCTCAATTATATGAATAAACATTATTATTATGAATAAAAATAGAAATTAGTTCATGTTATTTCGAATCAATGTCTATTTACATCAACCATAACTCAAGCATGATGCAGAAATTCATTTATATAGCATATTTTTGTAAATTATTGAATTTCACTATTCAATAAAAAATCATGTATTTCAGAAAACTACAAAATATTCACCATAACAATTTTTTAACATATTGAATTGAAATATGAAATCCATTTTAGCAAAATTATTTTCTAAATATGTGAAATTTTACTTGTAAATAAATTCATTATTTACATGAAAAGAAGATATTGTAATTCTAAACCTGATTTTATAATTCTTTCAAAAAATAACTAAGGTCTCATAAAATTCTCATAAAATAATAAGAAAACAAAATATTTATATATGAATACATTTTACGAAAAATAATTTTATTTTAAGTAAATTTGTTAATTTTAAATTGTAAATAAATATTTATTACTCACAAAAATAAGAACACTTAATTTTTTATTTTCAGAACATTTACTATCATTTATAAGGTGCCTAAATTTTATTTGTAATTTCATGGGTGAGTTTAATATCCATTAGGTTCAAGTTACAATTCATAAGGGTAACATTACTATTCATAAGGATACATTACTATTAATAAGGGTCGTGTTACTATTCACTAAAAAATTAAGTCTATCTTTTTAGCCTCTAAAAACATACTAATCACAACAATGTATGTGAGTTTTTTGAAATTAAAATCACAAAAGTGAAAAAATTATGTTTCATGGATATGTTATAACTATAAAAAGGTGTTGTTTTTTAAGATAATCAATGTTATGTGTATAAAGGCTATCTAATTAATTGAAATTATTTATGAAAAAATATTCCTTAAAATATTGGGGTGTCATATTTGTAGTGAATATATTGGTAACATAATTCAATATTTATCAAAATGAATATATATATTATATTTAATTTAATAATATTCTGATAAAGATTAATTTTTTAAAAATAATCAATTTTATAATTTCATATTAAAAGATTATTTTAAACAAAAAAAGTTATAAAATAATATTTATTATTTATAGAACATTAATTAATTTGAAAGCTATAAATAATATTTTTTATAAGTATTATTATTATTTTAAACACATGATTTTAAATTAATTAAAATTAATAAAAAAATTACAAGGGTGTTCATCATAATATTGGATTGAATATTTTGGTTATCCTTTTTGAGTTATCTTGTCATTGTGTATATATAATCATCTAACTGTGGTATGTTTTGATTTAATTTTTTGGATTCCTGTATGATGACAACTCACCAAGTTAACGATTCTAGATCATGATTATAATTTGATGAGTGTTGATGCTTCAGTTTAGGGTCCATCCCATGTGATCCTTCCTCTAGGTGGATAGGTAGAAACACCCCCTCCTCGAGCATCAAATTATACGAGCCGAGCAGGTAGATGATGCACACAGGTTAGCTTACTCTATGAATTCTATTTCCAAAGGCCACTGAGGATCTTTAAGAAGATAGATTTCCATGAATTGGAGGATTGTCTAGAGTAGATGACCCATTATTTAGGGTTATCTAGACCCTGTTTTATTGGTTGGTTGTGCATACAACTATCCTTTCCCATTGTGTATTTGGGTGCTGGTGGAGTGTTGTTACACAAATGCATGATGAGTTGAAACACTCATGGCCGGACTTCAAGAAACTGCACCATGAGGATTACTACCCCTCATATTTTCCCTTAGATTGGATTGAAAAGCTTATAGAGGTAAAATAAAGAGAGATTATAGTATCATAGTATTCCATGATGTTTACATACCATACACGACATGATTCAGGATGGATACTACTGATCATGGAAGTTTAGTAGGATATCCAATGAGATATGCATGATAGTGTCGTACCCTAGTGTATCCCCATATATTTTGGGGTTTTGTAGTGGAAAATGGTGATATATATATTCCTATCTAAGGGACACCCTGTAACTGGGTATAATAGTGGGCGATATAAGGCTGAGTCATCTGCAACAACTAGCAGATGCATGTTGGTAGGAACTTAGTTTAGGAGACATGTCCATGACCATAATCAAGCATGTTGACATGTGAAATAGGTACCACATTGAGGAATAGGGCATATATACTAAAGGAAGTTCTATGTATCTAATGGGTGTCTTCACATGGCACACAATTCCCTGATTATATGTGCTGAAGAGCACATGAAGATAGTGGATGAACTACCGAGGAAGCGGCAGTGCCAATACTAGGGATCAACCGGGAAGGGGAGGGTGAGCCCCAGAGCGATGGAGCTAGTAGAAGAGTTGTTGTAGCTCCATTAAAAAGATTTATGGGTGGTGGTAGAATCTATGAGATACATCCGCCACCACCACTAGGCAGCCCACTACAGGTTTGGGGAGCTAGCGGTCATGGCAACAGACAACTCTAGGATATGGAGACATATGACCAAGTGAAACCCAAGATGATTAGTGGTATGATCTATATTTATTATACCGTTGATTTAGTATTATTAGACACATGTTCTTGTTATTAATTAATCCTTATACTCACATTGAAAAGTCTAGATCTCCCATTAGAGGCATTATACCAACATCTTTGTCTTTAGGTTCCTACAGGGAATGCTTCTTCTGTTTTTGTTATCTGCAGGTAGGCCATGCTATCTATTGGTAGACAGAGGTTCTTATAGGGACTATTTATCATCATGATAGGACCCTATGTAATCATATTAGGCATGTATTAGTTGTATACATTCTGAGTCATGAATGATTATTTCCATATATGGGTCAGATGCCTTCACACTAATGGTATATGGTTATTATTTATGGGTGATAGATATCTCATTTGGGGGGGGGGGTTTACTGGTCGGTTGTTGCAGCCCTTCAAACATCAGTTCACAGTCATATCCCTTGGTGAGGTAGGATCTATAGGCATATAGATTCCTTCACTAATGGAGGATTTTATGGACGTATCCCCAGAGGACAATCCTAGACTTTTTTCGAGTCGGGAGATGGAGTTTTTCATTGAACTACACCCTGAGAGAAATATAATATCTTCTAAAACATAATAAATGGACCCTAATGAGCTCCAATAGCTATGATTGTAGTTGGAGTACCTTTTTTAGACGGTTTTGATTAGACCTAGTGTGTCCCCCTGAACAGCAGAAGTCATGTTCATGAAAAAGGTAGATGAGATCTTATTTCATTTTGGGGATTATTATTACATATACCTGGACACGATAAAGAAAAAGTATGCCTTATTGTTGATTTATAACCTATTTGATCAATTTTAAGGTATTAATTTGATCTCAAAGACCGATCATAGGTATGACTACCACCAGTTGAGTGTTTTCAAGGATAATATTCTGAAGCAAGAATTCTGATGTCACTACAAACACTATTAGATCCTTGTGATTCCTTTTGATGTGAAAAACTACCCTATAGTGTCTATGGATTTGATGAATGAGATATTTCATCCATAATTGTAATTATTTGTTATTGTATTCAATGTAGACATATTTACATACTCTATTTCATAAGAGGATCATGCAGGGCACTTGAGGATGATCCTAAATTTTCTCCTGGAGCACCAATATTATTGTAATCTCTCGAAGAGTCTGTTCTAGATAAATGTGGTTTTGTTTCTAAGGTATATAATTTATATGAATTGTTAATCTACATTCCAAATGAATATTGATGATGTTCATTCTTAGGTTCCACTAAAGAGTGTGTCAGAGGTGTAGAGTTTTATTGTTTTAGTTTGGTACTACCAGAGGTTTTCTGAATACTTATACAGGATATCAAGCCCTATGACCTCCCTAAGGAAAAAATGGAATCCAATTACCAATACTGAGTAGTTATAAAGAGCCTTTGATGGGATGAGGCTGATTTTGAGGCGTGATCTGATTTTGAGTCTATCAGAGGATGGTGTAGTGTATGTAGTGTATTGTGAAGCCTCAGGAGATGGTCTCGGCTATGCGATGATGCAGAGATAAGAAATTATTATATATGGGTCGTGGAATTTGATAACCCATGAGAATAACTACGTGACTCATTACGTAGAGTTGGTAGTGGTAGTGATCACTCCAAGTATGTAGAGACACTATCTTCAAGGAGAGCACTTTGTGGATTCCTCAAAACATCATATTATTTGGTACATATTCCCATAGAGAGACTTAAACCTAATACAGAGGCACTGGTTGGAGTTCTTATAAGGCAGTGACATTGAGATAGTCTATAATCCTAGGAAGGGGAATGTCGTGGAAGATTACATTAGTAGGAATTCCCATGATCTCTTGGTGTAGGATGTGGCAGAGTAGTTATCCTCCTTGCATTTTACCCTAGTTGAGAACGAGTGTTCAATTTTTACATAGTCGATGGTGTTGAATCCTCTACTTCTTGTGCATGTGAGAGATTCCTGATTGGGAATCATTTATTGTGAGGTATTTTAGGACCAAATATCCTCATCTGATTCAGAAGATAGATTTTCTTAATGAGGGAATCATGTCCTTCATTCGAGGGATAGATGGTGGTCCCATTTAGGATACTTGAGGAGGTGATAAGAGAGTTTCACACATCTCCTTTGGCTTTAAATTATGGTGTGGGAAAGATGTATATAGACCTTTAGTTGAAGTTTTGGTGGGATGGAATGAGATGGATCATGGTAGATTTCATGTCTCTGTTCCTCCCATGTCAGTAGGTGAATTCTATGAAACATGTTATGGTATGTATGTTACAACCCATTGAGATCCTATAGTGGAAATTGGAGGACATAACCATAGATATATTGATAGGGATTATAAGGATAGCGAGAGGTCATAACACTATCTAGGTGATAACTAGTTAGACTAATCATGAAGTTAGCAGACATCATTTCCATTTGGTATAATATTTTGGTGGATAGTTTAGGACAGTTTTATGTACAAGATACTATTCAATTTATTGGGTTCCGTAAACTATTTTCATTGACCGCGATTTATGGTTCATGTCATGTTTATAGAGATGCCTTCAAGAGGAATTTGGGACCTATATGAGGATGAGTACAACCTTTCACCCACATAAATATGGACAGACCGAGTGCACTATCCATGTGTTGGAGGATATGTGGATGAATTTCTGGTTAGAATTTTTCTAGAGTTTGTATGATCACATTTCATTGGTAGAGTTTGCATAAAATAATATCTACCATATATTTGTTGGAATTGATCCTTTTGAGTCCCTATACAAGAGCCCCTTAAGGTCACCCTTCTACTATATAGATATTAGTGATGCATCTCTTATTGGAAAAAATATGGTATAGGTGACGAAGAAGGTACATGTCATCCAAAAACCTATGTGGAATCCCATTGTAGTAAGAAAAAAAATGACCTTGTAGTCCATTGGAATTTGAGAAGGGATACTTTGTTTTCTGAAGAGTTTCCCCTTGATGAGTATCATAGAGATTTATCTTGGGAGTAAATCTATCCCCAAGGTTTATCGGGACATTCGAGACCTTTCATAGGGTTGGTGAGGTTTCTAACCCTCTCTCTACCCCCACTGTTGGAGCGGGTGAAAAACGTATTCCAAATGTCACAACTGAGGAGATATGTGAATGAATCTACAAGTGTTATTGATTGGGGTGAGATTGAAATTGATAATGGATCCACATTTTTGGATCACTCAATGTCCATAAAGGATCGTCAGAAGAGGGCCCTATATGGACGGACCATTCCCTTGGTTTGTGTGTTGTGCTAGCACATGAGCATGCAAGAGAGCACTTGGGATTAGGAGAGCCAGATGTGGGCTCAGTATCCCATGATTTTTTAGTTTTTTCTTTTCATGGATGAAAATCCTGAATGATGTAATAATTTAGAGACAATATTTTTTCATTTTAAAACATTATAATATATTAAGAATCAATTTAGGCACTAGGAACTAAGATAAAGAGTGTTTCTAATTCCCGCTGTGCTCGAAATTATTTCTATTTAAAAATTATATATATATTACAAGGTGTGCACATTGTTTCTTAGGTAAAATAGAATAATGTTCAAATGGAATATTGGTTCATAAATTTGATATGACAATTGAATCATATATGTTATATTTACCTTAGGTGTGGCCTTAGATGGGTCGAATAGGGATGTTTGAATTAAAGTGCTCATTGGAGGTATGTTCAGAGGGTTAATTAAATAATTAATTTTATTTATTTATTATTTCAACTAAAATTAAGTACTTTAGAAGTCTCCCATTTTGATGGATATCCCTGTTTTGATGAATAACCCTATGACCATTCAGAAGAGCATATTCCACCCCTCTGTTTCTGATAAAGAATCAAAAGGTGATGAAAGTTCAGATCCTGATGAATCGAGGAACAAAAAATTCAATGACTTCTCAAATTAATTATTGACCAGACTCTTGAATGAAGAGTGAACCAAATTGAGGTAGGATACATAAACATGAGGATTCATCAACAATTTATTAAATATATTGAGCATGATCTTACTTTTTTACTTTATCAAAGTTTAAATCCAGAGGTTTCATGAGCCAGTATAGTGATTTTAAATGGATTATCCAAATTTATCCCTCCAATAATACAATTATATATATATTTTCCAAGAAAACATTGAAATAAATCATTTCACATCATTTTATTGATATTTTCTCGCAGTGTTCTTCACATTATTCATTATTGGACCATAAGGTCACGATTAAACATTTTCGGGCAAGACATTGCCTGATTGACCTCCCATATTCATGGAGGATTCATGTGTGAGGAATTGATTTGAGAATAAATTATGGATTTGGGGGATAATTAGGTTATAAATGATTAATTTGTGGATCCGAGACCTGATCCAGGATTTGGCATTATAAGGGTGACGAATGAGACATGTACGACATTGGGCAAGTGAAACAATATATGGTTTCTAGCCAATGGATGGCTGAAAATGAGGATCAGAGGTGATATCCATCAGTTTTGGGTGTCTAAGATGTGAGATCCATGGTGGAGGATTTGGAACTGGAATTTCTAAGAACAGATCTAGAGTTCTATCAAAATCCAAACTATAAGACATGTGGTTCATACGAAAAAACTATGTGTAGTTCCCTAGCTATGTTAGCTAGGGTTTCAGGTTAGAAAAGTATCAAATGCAATGTGGGACCCCCACATGCTATGAGACCCATGTTTTGGAGACACTATGTTAACTCGAAGTGTACAAAAACATGAGAATAGATATGTACATTCCATGTACCTAGACATGGCTAGGGTATAAGGAATTAACCTAAATAACATGGGAAGGACCCAGCGTGGGTAGACACATCATATACTAGAGTACATTGTCACATGAAACTTTGTATGGGCATGACAAGGAGCATGTGTAGGTCCCCTAGTAGATGTGGAATTCTATAACAACCCTCCTATTTATTACACATTTATTCATGATTTATTATAAAATATTACACATTATACAACCAAGAAGATTGAGAAGTCTAGTGTCTTTGGGAATTAGGGTCATTTTAGAACATTTTAAAAAATGGAATAAATTATATTTATTGAAAACTTTCTTAACATGATTGTACTTAAATATTCAAAGCATAACTTGGTGATATACATAAAAAAGGGGTGAGCTATAAATAATGGTAAGGGTGTAAACATGCAGTAACCTTAAGAGAATAATACATGTTAGAAAATAGGAATATCAATGGGTCATAAAAAGGGTAGTAATCCTAAACATGAATAGTGATACATGATATAATATTATAACGATAAATCTAACATGTGAAATGTGGAAAAAACATAAACTACTGCATCATAATAATTGATCAATAAAAACTGACCAGACATCCTGATAGAAAAAGTTACACAATGAAAACATGTCTAATCTATATTCGAATATGATGTCTCATGAGACTAAACATTACCCAGTGCATTAGAGTGCTATATAATTCTGGGCGCACCTATCACATTAATTTCATTCTCATGCTTAAGTGTTCCACAATGATCATACAACATTGATTCATTCATCAGCATATTTTATTAAACAACAAAGGATTGTAAAAAAATATATGTGATATCCAATTAAATTAATTATAACAATAAAAAGTTGAACACCATAGATAGTAAATTTATAGGGTATTCACTACATAATTGTTTTGGCATGGAAAATCAAGGTGAAATTTTGGCATCCTAATGTCATCACTTAAAAATTCATAAAATGGGTTTATGAGAGTTAAATGGGTATTTTATAATTTTTAAAATTAATACGTATTAATAGGGACATGTAAAGACAAATCCAATCATTTATAATTATAAAAAATAAGTCATAAGATAATTAAGAAACGTGAATAAAGAAAAAAAAATGTGAGGATCCCTTACCATGAGTTTGTGACTTAAAATGCTTGGGAGGTGCTTCTTGAGAGCATGGGTCACCTTGGGAGGAATCTAGAAATGGTAGAGAAGATTAAATAGACACTCCAAGTATTTTTAGTCATGATAAGTGGGAGATTAGGTGGCTTTATATTGGAAATGAGTGGAGAATTATTTATCATGTCACGACCCATCCTCGGGGCCTGTGTCGTGACTACCCCAAGCCCACCTTCAATAGGCCAGGGGCTGGCGACTACCACCAAAGGCATAAATCCCAATAACTAGGAAGTAATTGCCTTTATAAAAGTAAAAAAACCCCATAGAGTATAAGCGGTAGTAAAAAACTAAGTACAAAGTGAAGTGCTGAAAGGTAAATGGGCCAGAATACAAACCCAAATCAAAGTACAACTACAACTGAACAAAGTACAACATAAAAAGACAACAGCTGGAGGAACGGAAACGGCTCCTAGGTCGTCCTCCTCGGATCCTACCTGAAGGGTAGGTACAGATGGCGCAACTCCTGGATTATCCACCAGAGATCCTACCTGAAGGGTAGGTACAGATACCCTCCACAACGCTCCCGCCCGTCAACCTCCTCTGTGTGTCATCTCGCCGTGAATTCCACCTCCAGATACAGACTCATCATGTAGTCCACCTCCGGGTACTGACTCGTCGTGTGGTCCACCTCCGGGTACCGTCCAGGCCTTGAACACTCGGCCCCCATCAGCACTGCCAGTCGTCTGCAACCAACACAACGAGGTGTGGGCATAGACCGTGCAGGGGTGAGTATAATGATATTCAGTAGGGACCCCGCGACCCTCAAGGTCTCACTAAAACCAACACGGATAACCACAATGAAGATCTCAACAGATAACCTCTACTTAGGTATATGCCCATGTTATATGTAAGTTATCAAGTTACCCATCTCAATCATGAGGAAAACGCCAAGATCATGAAATCATCGGATAACCACTACCCAGGTATATTCCCATACATATACTCAAGTTATTAAGTGACCCATCTCAATCATGAGGTAAACACAAAGGTCAAAAGTCTCAGCTCAAACCATGATTTTCATTATCGAAACTGTAACTTCTGAAGAGCCCCATCTCTGGGGTGTACAGTGGTACTGTCACGACTCCGAGGTAATGCTCACTAACCTAAGACTGCTGAGGTACTCCTCCTGTCGAGTACCGCAGGTCAGCCACCCAAACACAGTAGTGCTTCCCGCTGGGGTATGTCACCCAAACACAGTAGTGCACACCCCCTAGAAGCCTGCTGAGGTACTCTCCGGACGAGTTCCGTGGATCTGCACTGTCATACAGGTAGTGCTCCACCCGCCATGGGTTTGTAGCTCACAAAGTAGTGCTCCGTCCACTGGGCTAGTCGACTCACACCAAGTCGAGTCGGTCAAGCAGTCGTCAGGTGTCAGTCGGCTACACGGTCTCCGTACTCCGCACGCTGGTCTCTGGGAGGGTCCGCTCCACGAGCTACAGGTCGATACTCCAAGTATCTCAAAGTACCACGAAGAAGTATCTCAACGGACTGCCTCATCATAGGGGTCTCAATGCAATAGACAGCGCGTCAATCGGACGCCCGGTCTGTGAGTTACTAGCCTTTTCGTCCCCGGGGCTGGTTGGTTTCGTGAGCGAACCAACCCAGACATATCTCAACTGTACCTCGAACTCTCATAGTGTATACTCATAGGGACCTTTTCTCAAAGAGATCACTAACGCCGCTGACGGTTCGTCAAACAGACGTCTGGTCTGAAAGGTAACAGCTTTTCCGTTCCAATGGCCCGGTTGGATTTTGGGTATAATCCAACACGGCCACTATCAAACAGCAACCAAAACTCGGGTGAAGTATGCCAAAAGTTCCATCTCATCAAAAGTAATCCAATGTGGCAGACGGCGCGTCAATCGGACACCCGGTCTGTGAGTTATTGGCCTTTTTGTTCCATGGGCCCGGTTAGTTTTGTGAGCGAACCAACCCGACCACACTCCGACGGCATCCAAACCACGAGCAGAGTAAGCCAAAAGATCCGTCTCACTTAGAGGAATCCAAAAATGATGACTCCATGTCAATCGGACATCTAGAGCTCAAGATATAAGCGTTTCCACTCCGAGGGCCTGGTTGGTTTCGTATCTGAACCATCCCGGCCGAACCCAAAGTATTCATAAACCTTGAGTGAGATATACCAAAACGACCGACCCGTTCCAAGGATCGCTACGCAAATGACGGTGCGTCGATCAGAGGTCTGTAGCCCATGATATGGGAAAAAGACCAAGAGGGTCCGAAAACGGGGGGTCTGGGCCAGGACCAACCCGGCCCGGCTCGGCCAGCGCGGCCGAGCAGAAGCCACGGGTGGGGTACGCGGATCCCCCCCTCACCGCTGATTGAATCCGGGGGTGAACCGCTGCCGCCGCCTGTCGCTGGCGCCACAGCGCCAGCGCGGCGCGCCGCCACTGCCTTTCGCGGACCACCAGACGCTATCTGGTGGTCCGTTTCTCCTGCCTTCTTCGCCAATGGTCCTCCCGAGACACGACCATCAATTTAAAGGGATTCAAACGCCATAGCGGTCTGCTTTGTCATCGTCCGTTGATCCGCACATCGATTAACAATATGCGGAGGGTTGTCGGGCCGTGCTTCTTCGGCCCGCGTCCTCCGCGTTAGGTGTTATCAATTGGTTAATAATAATCACATGATTTTAATCATTGCCGAGGGTATAATTTATCCAAAATAAATTATACGAACACCATTCAATAAAATACCCATGCACGAGAGTTCAAAATTTGAATGTGCAGCGTGACGATGTCGTGCATTCTTTCCACTCGATCTCGCGCCGCGTGACGATGTCGCCCATCCTTACCGCTCAATCCTGCGCGGTGCGACAACACCGCCTCAATTTCATTCGATCCGCAACAACAATAAAAACAATAAGGGATGGGGACAGTCGTGTTTGTGCCATCCGGCCTCCTCCCGTTAACTGATATCATGTGGTCCAAATATCATGGATAAAAGACGGAAGAGAATCACGTAAGTAAAATCACGTAAACCCCCTGCCTCGAGCGCGACTTGAATGAGGTTTTCGTCGTGGAGAAATTCGTCGTAGAGAAACTTTCGAGGAAACAGACGTCACAGAAAGAGGATTCGAAGACGATGACGGAGATTGTCTGAGATGGAACGTCGTCTCCCTTCCTTTGACATGGGAAGAAGAACGAAGGGTGGTGTGTAACGGGTATGGCGTCCCGGTAAACGGTCTCTGAGGCTCAGCGTTCTTCGTTGGGAATCATTCGTTCTTCGCGTTCTTCGTCGAAGATGAAGAAGATGATCTCTAAGCTTCATGCCTTCTTTTTCCCCCAAGTCCCCTCCATCAACAAAGGAACTAACCAAAAATAAATTAAGCTTCACTTATTTTATTAACTCAACATGGATTATGAAATTCAAGTGTTTGGATTTCAAAAACTCACATTAAACTCACTACATTAATGGCATAAGTTATTAACTTAAGTTAACAATATTAATGGTGAGTTTAGGGGGTTAGAGGATATGAAGTGGTGGGGATTTTGTGGGCCCCACCACCGTAATAACCTCCCAAGGGAGGTTGGGTAGTTACCCAACTGCCATCCAAAGGATTAAACACTTAGAGTAAAATAAAATTGTTGTTAATTTTTTATTTTTAACTTCCACAATTTTTATCAACTTCTCTCAAGTAAAAGTAACTCCGGAAATGGCGTTCCTAAGAAATTACCGGTGCTACGGTTCCATCGGTTCCCTCAGAATTCGATTCCGAGCACTGGTTCAAAAGATATAAATTCATGCCCTTTCATTCACTGAACGTACCCGAGCTAAACTTCAGATTGAAATTCCGGGCACAACGGGCCTCGGAATCAAGCGCCATCAGAAACTGCGTTCTGGTAAAATTCAAAAGAAAATTAAGAAAAAAATTTCCTTGAAATTTCTGGGTCTTTACATTACTCCCACCTCAGGGCTTTACGTCCTCGTAAATCGTAAACACAAACTAGGGATACAAAAGCGGTACTGAGCACGCATCCGAGCCTCCCACTCTCATGTGCTTACCTAGAGATTTCGTACTAAAAAAGAAAGCACACCCTTGGAATCAGCCGTCCTCATAGGATCCGCTCATGTCAATCCTTGATCCCCACTGGAACCTTCGTGGAAGTAACCCCATCACCATCGTCCTGCTCCTCATGGTCGATGATATGAGAAAGGTCGAGCACATATCTCCTCAGTTGAGATACCTGGAAAATGTCATGCACCTGGTGCAACTGAGGTGGATGGGTCAAGTGGTAAACCACCTCGCCAACCCAGTTGAGGACCTAGAAAGGTCTGTTGAACCTCGTAGATAACTTGCCGCCTTGGCCACATCCCAGTAAACCTCGTCGAGGTGAGACCCGTATAAGGACGTGTTCATTATCCTCGAACACTAGAGGTCTCTAATTCCTGTTAGAACTAAAACACAAACAACTGCTACCATGAGGGTTTGGTAGACCGAATCAAGAGTGATCAGTCACACCCTCCAGTGAATGAGTTTATCCTGTGCTTCCTAGGGTTTCCTTTTCGCCGACCAAGGAAAACCCATCCCAACGTCGTAGTTAAACCACAACCTTTTTTCCTAATACAGTCGATTCGTGTATGAACTGTGGATCCAATCCATACTCAGACCAACATCGTAAGTCCTCGACGCTTCCACCAAGAGATTCCAACCGAAAATCTCACCTAGAGTGTTTGAAAACACTATCGTATTAAGTGTGATTATCAAGTCTCCTCCCAAGGTATCTCCAGACGTGAGGGTCAAGTCCACAGATTACCGGAAAATCTAGGACTAGAACAAGATTCGTGAAAGCAAGGAATGAATCATATCTAAGTCTGTTACTACAGTAGCTATTAGTGGACATAGACTGTCCCTTGAATCATTTTTGGAGTCATTGGGTCACTCTCCCTGACCGCATGCAGCTACTCTCTTCCTCTGCCCTCCTGCTCCCTGAGCCTGGCCGGGATAACTAAGGCGGGTGGTTGTAGCATGTTAAGATGTACACCACATCATGATGCTCTCCTAGCTATGCCTCGAAGTCTGCTGCTTCGCAGACTCATCTCGCCTTTATGATTCCTCTTATGGAAACATTTAACATGCCCGAGTCTCTAAGAGTAGTGCCAGTTTGCTATTTCTTACTACAATGTGCAGTCTTCATCCGCTCCCGGATGATCTGCACCTTCTTTTCCTACGATCTGAAAGAGCTGCTAAAATTTCTCCTCTACCGAAAAGAGAAACTCGGTCTCATCCCAAGGATGAACCACGCCCATTACCTAATACAGTCAATCCCGACATGAATGATGCATTCATGCAATGGATGACGTCGTAAGGCCTCGACGTAACTACTAAAGAGATCCAACTGTCACTATCGCATCCAAAGGTCAATTCACACTGTCGTCACCAGTGTGAGGTCACTAGGTTTCCTCCAGTAGAAACCTTGAAGGTGAGGGTCAAGTCAATAGTTTTAACCGGGACCACTCAGTATCAACCAAACAAAAGGACAGGAAAGCAAAAAAAGATAAGTGTCTTTATTTATTATTGCAGCTCATATTACAAATACACGAATAGAACATAAACATGGAACTTAGATGTACAAGGGACGTATCCACTAGTTCTGCTCCTGTCCACATGCTCCTGGAGCTCTACTGCCTTGTCCAATGCTCGGCTGTTGCTCAAGCACACACCGCTGCTTCTGCCTCGATGGATCCTCCAAAGCCTGCAGATCAACTGTACGAGGAGTCAGACAGTCACGTGCCAGGTGACCCTTCCCGCTGCATTCATAACACTTCCTACTCCTCGTATGACTGGCTCTAGTTCTCTTGGACCTCTGCATCATCTGTTTACTACTCACAAATGACTCGTCTACTGATCGATAACCCTGCGGTAAAGGCAGATGCTCATGTACACGCTCGGGGTGTAGAGCTACTGGCACAAACTCCACCCAGAAGAAGGTTTCGATGTTTTCCCATGCGAAGGTCATCGCGTCGCAAAACTGTAACAAGTGGCTCCACCACCTGCCTACTGCTGCCCGAAGAAGGCTGGAAGCAAAGGTCACCATGAAGTCTGCTAGCGTTCCCACTAGCCTGAAGACTCTAACCACAACCTCCAGCCAATCCTTAGCCGCATGTGGGTCCATCTCTCCCCAGAACCTGGGTGGCCTCTGGCACTGGAACTCGTGCGACACACTCAAGTGGCGTGAATAGACTACTGCTGGGGCTGGTAGCATCGGTGGCCAAACAAATTGTAGTACCGCTGGTCCCTCCATTGGTGCCTCAACTGCAAGAGGGCCCTATACCAAAGCCTCATCGCTCAGCAGGCTGTTAGTATGCACATCCCTCTGGGCTCTAGCTGGTCATCCCAGAAAAGGAATCCTGAAAGAAACAACGTGACACAGTCAAACGATTATACCTGGTGAGCTGACCTGGTTTGAGCTAACATTTATAAACATCTGGAAACACACACGCAATCAGTGATTTCATGCTAAAAGTTGTAAATCAGTTGTTAGGGTCCTGGTGTATGGATACGTCGGCCACCCACACCAACACTAGACTCCCTGAACTGAAGACCACACTCGGTACTCTTAACACTATTTCATCATAGAAAGAAAATATCAGAGTTATAAGTTTTGCGGTAGAACCGACTCCTTTGATACCAATTTTTCACGACCCATCTTCGGGGCCCGTGCCGTGACTATAGCAAGCCCGCCTTCCATAGGCCAGGGGCTGGCAACTAGCACCAATGGCGTAAATCCCGATAACTGGGAAGGCATTTCCTTTATAAATGTAAACAAAACACCACAGAGTACAAGCGGAAGTAAAACACTATGTACAAAGAGAAGTGGTGAAAGGTAAATGGGTTAGAATACAAACCCAAATGAAAGTACAACTACAGCTGAACAAAGTACAACAGAAAAAGACAATAGCTGTAGGAATGAAAGCGGCTCCTAGGTCGTCCTCCTCGAATCCTACCTGAAGGGTAGGTACAGATGGCATAGCTCCTGGATCGTCCACCACGGATCCTACCTAAAGGGTAGGTACTGATAGCCTCCACAATGCTCTCGCCCGTCAACCTCGTCTGTGTGTCGTCTCGCTGTGAAGTCCACCTCCAGATACTGACTCGTTGTGTAGTCCACCTCCGGGTACTGACTCGTCGTGTAGTCCACCTCCGGGTACCATCCAGTCCTCGAACACTCGGCCTCCGTCAGCACTACCCGTCGTCTACAACCAACACAATGAGGTGTGGGCATAGCCCGTGAAGGGGTGAGTATAACGATACTCACTAGGGACCCCGATACCCTCAATGTCTCACTAAAACAAACATGGATAACCACAAAGAATATCTCAACAGATAACCTTTACTTAGGTATATTTCCATTCTTATACCTAAGTTATCAAGTAACCCATCTCAATCATGAGGAAAACACCAAGATCATGATATCAACGGATAACCACTACCCAGGTATATGACCATACATATAATCAAGTTATTAAGTGACCCATCTCAATCATGAGGTAAACACAAAGGTCAAAAGTCTCAACTCAAACCAAGATTTTCTTTATCGAAACCGTAACTGTTGAAGAGCCCTGCATCTGGAGTGTACAGTGGTCCTGTCACGACTCTGAGGTACTGCTCACTAACCTAAGACTGCTGAGGTACTCCTCCTGTCGAGTACTGTGGGTCAGCCACCCAAACAAAGTAGTGCTTCCCTCCAGGGTATGTCACCCAAACACAGTAGTGCACACCCCCTAGTAGCCTACTAAGGTACTCTACGGATGAGTACCACGGGTCTACACTGTCACACAGGTAGTGCTCCGTCCGCCATGGTTCTGCACCTCACAAAGTTGTGCTCCATCCACTGGGGTAGTCGACTCACTCCAAGTCGAGTCGGTCAAGCAGTCGTCAGGTCTTAGTCGGCTACACGGTCTCCGTACTCCGCACGCTCGTCTCTGGGAGGGTCCACACCACGAGCTATAGGTCGATACTCCATGTATCTCAATGTCCTAGGAAGAATTATCTCAAAGGACCGCCTCGTCATAGGGGTCTCAACGCAAGAGACGGCGCATCAATCGGACGCCCGGTCTGTGAGTTAGTAGCCTTTTCACCCCCGGGGCCCGATTGGTTTCGTGAGAGAACTAACCCGGCCGTATCTCAACTTTACCCCGAACTCTCATAGGGTATACTCATAGGGACCGTTTCTCAACGAGATCACCAAAGCCGACGACGGTTCGTTAAACAGACGTTTGGTCTGAAAGATAACAACTTTTCTGTTCCAAGGGCCCGGTTGGATTTCGAGTACAATCCAACATGGACACTATCCAACAGCAACCAAATCTTGGGCGATGTATGCCAAAAGTTCCGTCTCATCAAGAGGAATCCAACGAGGTAGACGGCGCGTCAATCGGATGCCCGGTCTGTGAGTTATTGGCTTTTTCGTTCCAGGGGCCCGGTTGGTTTAATGAGAGAACCAACCCGACCGCACTCTGACGACATCCAAACCTCGAGCGGAGTAAGCCAAAAGATCCATCTCACTTAGAGGAATCCTACAAAGTCGATGGCACGTCAATGGGATGTCCGGAGCTCAAGATATAAGCGTTTCCGCTCCGAGGCCCTGTTGGTTTCGTATCCGAACCAACCCGGCTGAACCCAATGTATTCCGAAACCTTGACTATGATATACCAAAACGACTGTCTCGTTCCAAGGATCTCTACACAACTGACGTTGCATCGATCGGAGGTCCGTAGACCATGATATGGGAAAAAGACCAAAAAGGGTCCGAAAACGGGGGGTCTGGGCCCGGAACGACCCAGCCCGACCCACCCTGGGTTGGCCTGACCCGGCTGGGCCCGGCCCAGCCCGGCCGATGCGGCCCGGCCCAGCCGGCTCGGTCCGGCCCGACCAACCAGCTGCGCCTCGGCCAACTCGGCAGAGCGGAAGCCGCGGGCGGGGTGTGCGGATCCCCCCCTCGCCACTAATTGAAGCCGGCAGCGAACCGCCGCCACCGGCCTTCCAGCGGCGCACCGCCGCCTCCGGTAGTCGGCGCCGCCGCACTGCCACTACCTTCTGCGGACCACCGGACGCGCTCCGGTGGTCCGTTTCTCCTGCCGTCTTCGCCAACGATCCTCCATGGACCCGACCTTCACTACGAAGGGATTCAAACGCCATAGCGGTCTGCTTCGTCATCGTCCATTGATCCGCACATCGATTAACAAGATGCGGACTGTTGTCGAGACGTGTTTGTTTGGCCTACGTACTCCGCGTTAGGTGTTATCAATTGGGAAATAATAAACACATGATTTTAATCATTGAAGAGGGTATAATTTATCAAAAATAAATTATACGAACAACTTGCAATCAAATACCCACGCACGAGAGTTCATAATTTGAATGCGATGCGTGACAATGTCGTGCATTGTTTCCGCTCGATCCCACGTGGCGTGACGATGTCGCGCATCCTTTCCGCTCGATCCCGCGCGGTGCAACGGCACCATGTCAATTTCATTCGATCTCCAACAATAAGAAAAACGATAAGGGAGGGGGATTGTCGTGTTTGTGCGGTCCGGAATCCTCCCGTTAACTGATATCATGCGGTCCAAATATCGCGGATAAAAGATAGAAGAGAATCACGTAAGGAAAATCACGTAAACCCCCTACCTCGAGCGCGGATTGAACGAGGTTTTCGTCGCGGATAAATTCGTCACAGAGAAACCGTAGCGGAAAGAGACATCACGGAAAGAGGATTCGAAGACGTTGACGGAGATTGTCCGAGATGGAACGTCGTCTCCCTTCCTTTTACGTGGGAAGAAGAACGAACGTTGGTGCATCACGGGTATGGCGTCGCGGTAGACGGTCTCCGAGGCTCAGTGTTCTTTGTTGGGAATCGTTCGTTCTTCACGTTCTTCGTCGAAGATGTAGAAGATGATCTCTAAGCTCCTTTCCTTATTTTTTCCCCAAGTCCTCTCCAGCAACAAAGGAACTAAACCAAAATAAATTAAGCCACACTTAATTTATTAACTCAACATGGCTTTTGAAATTCAAGTGTTTGAATATCAAAAACTCACATTAAACTCACTACATTAATGTCATAAGTTATTAACCTAAGTTAACAATATTAATGGTGATTTGAGGGGGTTAGAGGATATGAAAGGGTGGGGTCCGTGTGGGCCCCACCACCCTCATAACCTACCAAGGGGGGTTGGGTAGTTACCCAACCTCCATCCAAAGGATTTAACACTGAGAGTAAAATAAAATTGTTGTTAAATTTTTATTTTTAACATCCACAATTTTTATCAACTTCTCTCGAGTAAACGCAACTCCAGAAATGGCGTTTCTAAGCAATTATCGGCGCTACGGTTCCATCGGTGCCCTCTGAATTTGATTCCGAGCACCGGTTCAAAGTATAGAAATTCCCTCTTGTTCGTTTACTGAACCAACTCGAGCTAAACTTTGGATTGAAATTCCGGGCACACCGGGCCTCAGAATCAAGCGCTGTTAGAAACTGTGTTCTTGTAAAATTCCAAAGAAAATTAAGAATAAATTTTCCTTGAAATTTCCGGGTCTTTACATATCATTTCTCAAACAATGTTTTTGGACACCATATAATTAAATAACCCTAATCACAAACATTACCATGGTTTTTTCCCATGGATTATTCCAAAGTAGAGATGTTTTTATTATTTTATAAGAAAAATGTCCAAACATAATAAAATAATACCTATTTAAAATTGGAAGTGATTCATTCTCTTAAAGAAATTATTTTGAAACATTAAAATATATTAATGGTTTTGGAGGATTCATAAAGTATTTAAAAAATAATAAAATAAACATAAAATAACATTATTTTAATTGTAAAAAATATATTTGGTCTTATATACCATTTATAATTTTTATTACATCACTTTTTGGGTCATTATGATGTCAAAATACACATCATATATTTATACGGTTTTTAAAATTTTACGCCAAAATTTGACGATCTTTGAAAAAAATGAACAATTAATTTTTAGATAATTTGAAAGTTATAATTCATAAAATAATATTTATTTTAACCAAATAATATTATAAATATTTTAATTTAAACTTTTAAAATAAAAAATGATATTTATGGAGAAATGATGAGTTTTTTTGCCAATAACGGTTTTTGAAAACTTATTAAAATTATACAATCATTTACATTAAATAAAAATTAATTAATAATAATATTTTATTAAAATAATATTTTTTAGAAAACTAAATTAATTCATTAAAATAATTCTATAATTTAATTTTAATATTACCCCAAAAAACACTATTTGACTTATTGAATCAACATCAAAATCATTTATAAATTAACAATAATAAGATGTAAATGTTACCATTATTCTATTGAATGTAGTGTACATACTCATATATTTTTTGTATTTATGAATATCCCTTTAATACATCATAAAATTCCTTAAGGGTAAGGGGCACGACATAGAGAATTTCAGTGGTTAGTTCGACATACATGGTTTGGGCCAAGATCTTGATGAGCATAAAATTATCCTATAACCTATTTCAATCATCCTTATGTTATTAAATCTCAAATCAGGGTTGGGGAACAAAAAATAAAAATTAAGGTATATCCCTCAAAATCATTTACAAATGGGATTCATACGGTATAATCCTACTATATGAGGTCCTAACATTCATTGTCTCTATCAATTGGATTAGTAAAATACTATATTCATATTAATCATGTGATCACTATTCAACAACTATATTATCAATAATAATAATTCTTAATGGTATTTGAAATATGATAGGATACAGTAAAACTAGATAAGGTTTTGTTCTTTCTATAACCATAATACATAATAATACATTTAATTTAAATCATAAGTATAATTTAATTTATAAATGTTCAGGTCCTTAAAATATTCCCCCCTTAAATAATTTCACCTTCCAAATTTTTGTTTCCCACACTAAAACAGATCAGGGTAATTTTGTTTCATCACATCTTCTATTTCCCATGTCACTTCTTTAGACTTATGGTTTCTCTACAACCCATTGACCATGTTCATTTTCTTATTTCATAGATATTTGTCTCAACAATCTATGATCTTCACCGGCTTCCAATCAGAAGAAATATCATTCTCCAATAGTAACACATATTGATTGAGTACTTGTGAGGTGTCTAGTATGTAGTTCTTCAAGATTCATTCAATAAATACATCTTTTACTTGATATATGTTAGTTGGGAGTTCTAGTAAAAAGGCCATCACTCTTACGCGATAAAGGATCTTAAAGGGGATGATGTATCTTGGACTAAGATTTCCCTTATTCCCAAATCTCATTACATTCTTTCATGAAGATATACTGATGAATAACTTTCCTCCAATATCAATATATATGTCTCATCTATGATTTTATTCATAGATCTTATGCCTAATTGGATTAGCCATTATGAGCTATGGAATGGTGTTATCCTTTTCCACCATGTCCTCGACCTCTTTAAGACCAAGTAGTTTTTATTCCCAAACTTCAACGCATAATGAAGGTGTTTTGTAATTATTCCCACAAAGGGATTCATAGGGATAAATTTATATTCTTTAGTGGAATATTTTATTGTTTAAGAACTCGGCAAAAGGAAGATGTTAATCCCATCCTCATTTTATGTCAATTGATCAGGCACTCAACATGTCCTCAAGTGATTGGATATTCCACTCATATTGTCCATCTATTTGTGGGTGATAATTAATTATAAAGCCCAAATAAATATCCAAATCATGTTTTAGACCCTTCTAGAACATTGATGTAAACCTTGGATCTCGATTAGATACAATCTATAGTTGTGTTCAATGTATCCTCACCACTTCTTTGGTGTATATCCTCTCAAGTTGATCAAGTGAGACGTCCCATCGAATCACAAATAAGTGTTATGTCTTTATAAGATGACCCACCAAAACCAAGATAACATTATTCGCTCCTTATTTATTTATAAGACCTATGATTCCATGGTGATTTTTTCCCATTTCCATGTACGTATGGATAATGGTTGCATCATCTCCTTGGATTTTTTTTCATTATTATTTAACTTTATAATATACATTACATGTTAATGTATATTCTATGACCTCCTTATTAATATTTCCTCATAAATAGTTCTCTCAGAGATCTGGATACTTATTTATTATTCTAGGATGGATATATAAGATCAAACAATGTGCATTATCCCACAACTACTTATTCAACATTAGTATTTTATGGTACAAATAGTTGTGACCCAAATATTTCAACTCTATATTCATCAACATTGAACATTGAAGATTTACCATTTGTTATAGTTTCCAATTACTTCAATATTCCCACATCATATCATTGATAATCATTTATCCTCACTAGAGGGTATGGTTAAGAAATCATTTATGAAAAAATTTATGATTTTCTTTACTTTATGATTTCCATTTCCATCCTTCCCAAATATAGAAGATAATATTACTCTCAATTCTCATCAATGATATAATTAATAGACACATTCTACATAGATAATCTTAAAATTTAATCACTTTCCTATGATGGTAGTGAATTGAGAAATAATATTCCTTGATATACTACAACCATCTTTGTTAGAACACATTCAATTATTTATGTGTGAATATATACTTGAGGATTTTCTGATATGTATATATATCACACTTATACCCAAATAGATAATTTCACCTTTTTATCAAATTTAATATCACTATAGTCGACTCAATATAATCCGTTGGATAGTTCTATTTTTGAACATTTAGCTACCTTGAAGAAAAGACTATCACTTTTTCATTCTGCATTAACACATAGTCCAATCCCTTCTCCGAAGAATCACTAGATACAATGAAAAGTAATCCACCTGTGGGTATTGTGGTAAGGGTGTAGTGATAAGCCTCATTTTAAACTCCTTGAAGCTCTATTCATAATCATAATTATATTAAAACTTAACCCACATCCTAGTTATCTTAGTTATAGAGTTTGAAAATTGTGATAAATAAATCAAAAATTGACGACATTACCCAGATAATCTATGGAAACTACATATATTTGTCACAAATTTTGTCCTTGGCCATCATTTAATTACATTTATTTTTGAAGGTTCCACATATATCCCATTACCTATGATGATATTCCCCAAGAATGATATATCCTTCAAATAAAAACTCACATTTTTTATACTTGACAGAAATATTCTTCTTTCATAAGGTGTTTAGCATAATGATTAGATTCTCTTCATATTCTTCCTTTTTTTTGAGTTATACTAGAATAAAATCTATAATTACTACCAAATATTTTTTGACATATTATCAGAATACTCTATTCATAAAATAAATTAATATTTATATAGAATTAATCAGTTTTAATGGCATTTCTCTGAACTCATAGTGGTCGTACCCTATACGAAAAGCAGTTTTTGGGATATCCTTTTTTTTCACACTAACATGGTAACAATGTTACTATATATCCACCATGGAGATGTATTTTTCTCTACATATCTAATCTAACATGTCATCAATCCTTTTAATATGATACTTGTTTCTTATTTTGACCTTTTTGATTTCATGATAATCGATACAAAGGCACATTGAACTATCCTTCTTCTTGATGAAGAGTCCTAGAGCACCCCAAGGTAAAACACATGGGAATATGAACCATTTATCTAGATTATCCTTTAGTTGTTTCTTGAGCTAATCATGTTCCAAAAATACCATTCAATAAGGATTCTAGTATAATGGTAACACCCCAGGAATAAGATCAATTGAAAATTCAACCTCTTTATATGGAGGAATACAAAAAATATATATCTAGTAAAAACAATAGAATATTCCCTCACAATGATCATGTATTTAAGGATGTTTTTTTCCTTACTATCAATAATTTTAGATAGATATTATTCATCATATATAAATATTGTCCATGCTTGAGATTTTGGTACTAAATAACATTTATCCTCCTCCTTCTACTTGTATAAAATCGAATGATGAGTCAGGATACATAGAGTGCTTTCCTTATGAAAACCTTATATGTCGCTCTATATAGGGAAATAAAATCCATGCATATAATTTCATCAAATCCCACCAATGGGAGTAATAAATGTTTCACTAGGATGTTTAACACAAAAATTCTAATAGGGGGCAATTTATACACTAGATATGTAATAATTGCACAATTTTCCATTTTCACTAACTGTTGTACTTCAATTTTTGTGATGGTGTATAAATAATTGTACTAAACTTTCATGATATTATATAATTTATAGAATTAGAATAAAACAATATTTTATCTATTCATGAATTAATAACTATAATTCCCATCACAATTTTTTTTTTCAGATCCACCTTAGTGGTTGTGATGGAAAAATTTCACCCTCTAAACCTTGGAGGATATTTGTTGTCTCAGAAAACCCATGTCTTAGTGAATTGGTTTGAAATATTCCCTGGTTCTTTGTAGTTGAGTCAATAGAAAATGAATTTATTATTTAACAGAACAGTCATATGATCTAAAAAATTAATGGGTTCCTCTTATCGGAAATTCGTAACTAGGTTCCATTCCTTCTTGCACCGATATCATTTTTGTTCCCACCCTAATCAATTTCTTGGGAGCTTATTTCCACACCATTGAAAAATTGTAAGTTGAAGTATCCCGGAACCATTACATTTCTCCATCGGAATTCCATAATAAAACTTCTATTTCTATTTATTGTCCCCATTATGTCCTTGATATTTTCCGATCTCCATTTCTACTTTTAGGGAACTTCCTACAATTTCCACACATCTATCAAAGTTTCAGATCACCCATGATTTTCATATCCTGGGTTCTAGACCACCATAGAAGAAATTAACCATAAATTTGTTGGTAAATACAAGTCTGAAGGCATATCATGCATCTATTGAGATATTTTCCTCAAACACCCCAATAGATTCATTATTTTTTCCCTTATGGGTAAGAAAATCCATTTCCATTTTAATTTGTAGAGTATAGGGAAAATATTTATCAGAAAACGTTTTTCCTAATTACTTCCTCCCCATAACATTAATCTCTTCATTAGGATTCATATTATTGATAAATTACCACCTATAATCAGATTATCCTCCCATAAAATAGACATTCGTAGAACTTTCTCTTGTTTAAAACATTGACGGATGAAGAATATACTCTCAATGGAGTTGATCTATTGTTCCATGCATAATGGATAAAATAATACATTGATAGTCAGATGCCTTTGTCGAATAAAGCTTTGAATTAAAGTGTGATATTTCTTTGGGGGATTTGGGGACTCTTCATAATCCTGGTTTCTATTTAGAACCTATTTCATGTGAAAGAGTATCATCTTATAGTTTGCGATTCCCACTCCTATCGGGTTGGGAATATAATTAGTGAAGTCATCACATTTCATGTCACATTGTTTATTTACTTAAATCATACTATTTTTGAAAATTATATAGATAGAATAGAAAATTAGGGATGAATATTTTTCATCTATTAAGTGCATATAAGGTAATCCAATGACATTAAAGAGATAACTGATAAATTAAATATATTTCCATAACTTAGGAATTTATATGATTCAATATATAATATCCATGATCTATTTTCTAACATATATTCATATAGGTATATATTTTTTATCTTAATAATGGTTCATAATGAAATTATGAATTTACCAATGCATGTCCTCAAGGAGTGTCAAACTAGGTGTGCATCAAGGCCAATTTTTTTATGCTGCAATTCATGGTAGATTCGGGTTCAAACATGGGTTTTTTGAATTTTAACCAAATTTATATCTTTGTCGAAGTAATATCCACTTATATTATCCAAAAAGGATGTATTTTCTCGATAAACCACTTACTCTATAGTTACCAAAAATTAGGTGTGTTTTCTTATTCTCAGTCTTATCCCAACGTATTTTGGTAGAGTTTTATAATCATAATCCCAAAAATAACTAAACTTTTTCCTTTGATAATAACTATAACAAACATTAAATTTACAACACATTAATTACTGATTTATTATACAAAATTACACATAATACAAAACAAAATATTGAGAAGCCTATTGTATTTGAGAATGAGGTAAATTTTATAACAACATAAAACATGGAATACTTCTTCTTTATTGAAAACCTCCTTAACATGATCATAAATAAAATTAGATGGGATAACCTGGGACATACACAAGTAAGGGGTGAGATAGAAATCCCAGTAAGGGAATAAACATGGAATAACATGAAGAGAATAATACATGTTAGATAATAGGAATATAAACGGACCATACAAATAGTAGGGATCATAAACATGAATAATGAGACATGATATAACATGTTAATCATAATGGAAACATGTGAAATGTGTCGACAACTTATAATATTGTATCATAAACATAGGTCAGGGTTAACTACCAAGAAATCATGATTGACAAATTCCCATAAATGAATCAGGGTCCCTCTCTATCCCAACATGAAATCTCATATGAGTAAACATAACCCAATGCATTGGATCACAATATAATTCCAAACACATCTATCACATTAATTTAATTCTCATTATTATGTGTACCACATAGATCATACAAGATGGATGCATTCATCATCATATTTTATTACATTATCATGGAGTCTGGATTAAATACATGTATGTCCCAATTCATGTAATTATATTTGTATAAAGGGTAACACCCTTTATTGTAAATAGATATGGTATTTACTACACAATTTGTTTTCCCGAGAAAATCGTGAAAATGTTTCTGTAGCATAACAATGTCACTTAAAAACTCCTAAAATGGGTCGATAAGAGAGAAATGGGTATGCATTTATTTTTAAATCAAGTAAGAATTAATTGGAACATATAATGAAATATCCCAACATTAGTAATTAGAAATATAAATCATAATATAATAAATAAACTTAAATAAAGAAGAGCAGGTGAGGATCCCTTAACACAAGAGTGTGACTTCAAATGATTGGGAGAAGCTTCTTGAGAGGTTATGAACATATTTGGGGGATTAAAGGAAGGGGAGGTAAGAATAAGGATATTCTTAATATATTGTTAGTTAATATAAGTTCGATATTAGGTGGTTGTATATAGGAAATAGATGGGGAATTATTTATCATTTCTCAAATATAGGTTTTGAAATTAATAAAATAAAATAACCAAAACAAAAAACTGTACGGTGGGGTTTTCTATTGGTTTCTGCCAAAGGGTATTTTTTTCATTATTTTATAAGTCTATGGTCTTAATGTAATCAAATTATATCATTGATGATGTGTAATTGAGGCATACTCTTAATGAAATGATTTTAAAACTATAAAATATACTAATGATTTTGGAGGATTAATAAAATTAATAAAATAAACATCCAATCAAATTATTTTAAATGGAAATACAAATATTTGGTTTTGAATACCCTTTATAGTATTTTTTACACCTCTTTTGGAGCATTTTGATATCATAATACACACTTTATAATTATATGTACTAATTTTTTTACTAAAAAATTTGAATATCATTAAAAATTGTAAAAAATTGTATGTTGAATAATTTCAACCTTATTATTCTGAAAAATAATATTTATTTTAACCAAATAATTTTTTGGTAGGTTAATTATCTATTTGAATATAAAAAATGACATTTATTGAGAAATGCTGAGTTTTTTTTGACAATAACAGTTTTCAAACCCTTATAAGAATTACATTTGAATTCAAAAAAAACTATAGGATAATTTAAATTTACTAAAAAATAATAAATAATAATATTTTTATAAAATAATATTTATGTCATAAATACATTAATTCATTAAAATAATTTCTTAATTGAATTTGAATGTTACCAAAAAATACACTTTATGTTTCATTGAATCGAAATCAAAATATAACCTAAAGTAACAGTAATAAGATGTAAATATAAAAATTATTCATTTGAAAATAATGTAAATACACATATTTATATGGTCTTCATACATACATCATTAATACACTAGAAAATGCCCTAAGGTTAATGTCTGTTATGGTGAGACTTTCATTCGGTTGTTTGACATACATTGTTCGGTCCATGAAATCGATGAGCCTAAAATTATCCCATAAATTGAATTCCTCATACATATGTTATTGGTTATCATATTTAGATTAGTCAAGGGATAATCCCATAGATTCTATATCCCTGAAAATATTTAATAAATGGGCTTAATATGGTATGATCCTATTGGCTGAGGCCATCAATTTCATTGTGTGTATCAATTGGATTGGATAAAAACCTCTATTTATAATAAACATGTGACTATATTTAAATGGATATATTATCCATAGTAATGATTCATAATGGTATTTTAAATCTAATATGATATAATAAAACCAAATAAGTTTATTTGTTTTCCATAACCGAAATACATAATATGACATTTAAATTAAATCTTAAGGGGAAATTTATTTGTTATTTTTTTGGTCATTACACATGATGGGTAGTCCCCTTACACACCATGTAGGGAAACATGTTTAGTGATCCATATACCAGTATGTACATGACCAGGCGGCGGATCAAGACCATACGTCGTGTGGTTCCCCTTACAGGCAGTGTACCCCTTCTTCATTTTTGATGAACCTTCTACCTCTCGTATATCCGTCGTATGGGCTCAAATTTGGACCTATGAATAGAATATCCCAAGTGTTGTTTCTATATATAATATAATTTTAGACACTATAATGTATTTTGAAATATGATGATATATATTCAGTGTAAGATTATTATTTAGGTGATTCTCGATGACAATAGTGGTAATGCAAGATCATTAGAGTGGTACCCCCTATGGAATTAGGGAATAAGTCCTCAATATATTGAGTGGTACCTGCTATGGTGTTAGCGAACGGGTTTTATATATATTTAGTGGGTCCACATATGGTGTTAGGTCATGGGTCCCCTATCCATTGAGTGGTAACCCTTATAAGGTTAGGACACATGTCCTATATCTTCTTTGTGGTACCTTCTTCAGTGTTTGGACATGAGTTGTCTATCTAGTAAGTGGAATCCCTATAAGGAGTTATGGATTGAGTACTCTATCGATAGAGTGGTACCCCCAATAGAATTAGGGTAATAATTATGGACCTAATGAGTTGCACCCTCTATCAGACTAGGGTTCTATTCCTCCTTACACTAGGTGGAACACCCTATGGAATTAGGGCGCGAGTTATCTTACACCTATTGGTACACCTTATAGCTTTAGGGTGTGATTATTTTCCCTACTGAGTTGTAACCCCTATAAAACAAGGGTATGGGTCCTCTTTACACTTATAGGAATCCCCATGATAAACTTGGGCATGGTTCCTTTTCCCTTTGATTGTTCCTATTTTAATGCACTGCACAGTGGGGTGGTGCAGACCTTCCACATGGTCACTCATATCAATAGATATGTGAAATGATGGGCTTCAATAACAATCCTTTGTAACTGATAGAACTCTTTCCTGGGATGAAAAATGATATTAAGTTCCCCCCTCTTTATCATTTAGGATTATTTTATTGAGTATATATATATATATATATATATATATCCATGCAATTACATTATGTTACTATCTTAATTTGGTATGAGTTATCTATTCCAACCGTGTCTCTTATTTCTCCCTATTCAGCTTTTGGGGAGTCCTATAGGGTATTTTTATACTCACCCCTATATGGGGTTTTCCCACACATGTCATGAATTATGGAAATGATGAACTGGTCAGTGGTGATTACAGAGAAGTACAAGGATTCCATGATCATTTGACTGGCTATGTTGTCCAGAGCATGGAGATTCAGAGATGGGATCTCTCTTTATTTACTTTTCTTGTTTTTTCTATTTTGGACATATTTCAAGTTGGGTGTGTAATTTTCCCATTTTACTTTCAGTTTTAACTATTATACTCTTATAATCCCAATATGTTTTACCTGCACAAGATTTTCACTAGATGTTGAATCTTTTATTATTATAATTATTCACTTTTCCGTCATGGTGGTCGGGTGTGTGAAGACAGGTACATTAGGCAAAAGCCCCATACATTAGTTGTAACTTTTTGTACTTTTTTATATCCCTATCCAATAGACAAGGTCATGATGTATTTTCATCTCAAGCCCTATCATGAAAGGCCATGACATGAGATTATATTTGATTATTTTACGATTAACCCCAATCACAATATATGATTTCACAAGTAGTTCTTTATGATATGGCTATATCATAAAATAAGATATTCCAAAACCAAGGTATATCACTCACCCTCACATTCTTAGCTTCTTAACATATGATATGTTTATACCATACACTATGGTATTGTATATAACACATAATATGTGTAATATATTTAGTCCATATCTTCTTCAAAGTCCCACTTACTCAAAATTCTAATAGCTTTTGTTTCATTTCATCTTATCTCATTATATATATGATAACTTATGAAATAATACCCAAAAATATTTTATATACCTTTCAAAATACATTTATAAATATATCACCAACCACACCATATATCACATCAAATACAATACCTTGTGAAATCCCATCCGAAAATATTTTGTATTAACTCTAAAATAGTTTAAAGATGCTCTCTAAGTAAAATTAAATATCCATTCAGTTAACCGAAACATTTAACACCACGATCCTCTTCAAATTAGAAAATAAATATTTTTTATGACTCTAAATATTATATGTAACACTTTGGAATAATTCTAGGAATATTTATGATGTTACGCACATAGTTGATATAGAAATATGTGGCCTCGAGAGCATTAGTGAGTCGATATTACAAATATAGAAAATATTATATCTTACACGTGAGGGTTTTTTTTGGAAATAATAGACTATCTCTCAAAATGTGTTCCAAATTTAAAATCTGAGACATACATTAAATCATGGGTGTGATTTTTTACACTGGTTATGACCTTAATGTTGTGTACATCATGTGTTTTGGTTGAGTGAAGTGGTGGGTGGATTTGTAATTTAAAAAATTAATAAATGAATTTTTTATTTTTTATTTCTAGAATTATTATCCTCTATTTAATAAATACTATGGAAAAACCATAGGGTTATCCACATATCCTAGGTAATTTAGAGGAGCTATTGGAGGAGTGTTCTTGGATGAATGTCAATAGATTTTGGTTCAGTAACCGATGATCCAATAAGGTTCATGAATCTCACAAACAAAAACAACATAGAACCATTTCTCATTAGTGATCGATAAAAAATCAATGTAGGGAATTTGTTGAAGTTATTTAATATTCTATTTGTTTATTCCACATCTAACATGAATCAATACTCCTCATAATTAAATCATGGGTCAATTATTGATTTCTAGTTGATGAATTTTTATCCCTAGAATTAAGATTTTGTAAACCATTTCTTATTAAAATTCATTTAACATTCTCATTAGAATAGATTGAGACCAACATAAACAATGAATGTGTTTTTTTTCACACATTAATGTTTTGGGTCTTTTCCCCTAATTCATTATTCATTCCTCTTCAATGTATAATTTGATAGATGATTCACTAATACATAGAAAAAAATGATTGCGTGTTTGGTATTTTTTGAAACATATCATTTCCATGGATTGAAGATAAATATTGAGAGCATGATTGAGTCATGTTGTAGTGTGATGAATGATTAGACATGGTTCTAAGAAAATATTGAGGTTGTTCGTGTGTGCTTTGGAAATGTAGCAATGCATTGTAGAAAGAAGAATCATCGTACAGAATGGATGGCTAGAATCCATACAAAAAAGATGAATCTAGATCAATTTACACCATATTTATGTTCCATAGTGATTTCATGGATGTATTAGAGGATAAACTAGAGTGGGAATATATGTATGAGACCTTTTCTAATTTATGGAAAATTATGATGTACATAGTTGCTAGTTTAGATGAAAAAATGCCGGGTAGTCCAGCCTCTTAGTATTTTCTAGGGTTTGCATTAAGTTAAATATAAAATGTCCTATATTAGGACCAAATTTCATGTCACCCTTAGATGGATAGATCTAGATGTACAAGGAGTAAATTCCCATAAGATAATGTGACCTCATACATCATGTGGTGGGATCACATGTCATGTAACTCAGATAGATCAACATGTACATAGACTACATTCCCAAGAGTCGAAGTGTTGATATACACTGTGTTTGAAAAATCACACTCTATGTAACCCATGGATAATTTCTTATTTTGTATAGGGAGTACACACCCATGTGGTCATGAAATCCCTTACATAGTGTTTATTAGGGAACACACTATGTACTTTGGAAAGTACATAGGCTTAGGCAGATGGTACATGCCAAGTGCCGGCCTGGATGCTACATATTCTGTGACCTGGAGTACACCTCATGTACTTTGGAAAGTACGTATACATGTCTAGTGTATATAGTAACACCTTGAGTGAAAAGTGATAATCCATATTACTCAATCTAAACCAAATGAAACACTGAGTTCCAGACCAACCTCTACTCACCATGTACCCCATGTGGACAAACCGTGTATTTGGTGAAAATAATGTCATGTGACACCATGAGAGATGTCGAGTTTAGATATTAGTGAGACCCATTTTGTACCCCAATATGCACATAATTTTCCCTTAAGTAAATCCCACATATATCTTTAAGAGAAAGTTAGAGATATTGTTCTTCTTAGTTCATATCCAATGTGAACTTGGGTGTGTTCCATCCATCTATATAAGTGTGGATGTGTTCCCTCCTTCTTTCATTATGAAGTGAATTTTATTAGTTCAATCCATGAGTGTTCAGTGTGTAATTTCTTTAATGAATTGGATAAGATTTCTGCTATGGATTATACTTGGAATATCTTTGTGAGGACCGAGGTTTGTTTCATCAATCCCACCATATTCTTACAAAGGTAGGGTATCATGAATCATGTGACTAACATACAAGGGTGTGATCCCCCTTCTAATGGGTTATTCAAATTAGGTTCAGGTATACCCCATATCGACAATTTATTAATCTAAATCTTTTTCAATCTAGTGTGGTGTAGTGTGATCGAGTGTGTATATCAGAAGTCCCATATAATTTTCCTTGGTGATTATTTATGGAATGAACCGTTGTGTATGTCCTCTTAGATGAGTGTCATCAATGTTGTGAGGCCCGACATGCACAACCTCCTAGATGAGTTCCATCAATGTTAGTATGGCTAAGGGAGTTAGTTTTCCTAGACAAGTGTTACCTATGATCCTATAGTATAATGATACTTTGGTAATGAGGATGTAACCTCACCTTAAGACTTGGAATATACCATTGGGAATATATGGGTTTATATTGTTATTATTATTATGTCTCATATTTTGATCAGAATATCTTCATGATGATGAGATAAGTACAATCTTAATGCTTTTGGTTTGGTGATTTCATGGTTCCATACTGTGTATGTATATACTCAGCTATCCAGGGGATATTCCCACACATGTTGGGTCTTATAAATATGACATGACTTAAGTTGGAGTCTAAGGTGTGCCAAGATCATGTAAAATTTACTTGTCTTTGATGAAACTCTGGTGGATCCAGGAGTTTCTTTTGGGTAGTTACCCCTATGTTTTTAGAAGTCTGGGTTCTTTTGTAGTTTTGGTGTTCTTGAAATTAGACCATTATTCTTCTATTATACTTATTGTGATACTATGATGTGGGATAGATTTCATGAATTCCATTAAAACATGAGTTTTTTAGCTTTCTATATTATACTGGTTTATGGAGATGAATGCATGGGTATAGTTACTCTATCCTATGGCCTCTCATATGTGTTATATGAATACTCGATGCTAGTCACTAACCCTTGGACTATTGGAGGTGGGAATGGGGAATGTGGTCCTTGGTTGGCCAGGTAGTGACATTGTTGTATCATAGGTGACCCTCATCGAACTAGAGTTTAGAGATTATCGAGTTATGATATTTGATTTGAACACAAGGAAAAAATGTAAAAGTGATTTGAGTTCATATTTTAGAATTGGGAAACTAGTGTTGGAGAAGCAATCAAAATATTCATTCACTAGTAATCTGATAACCAACTTGTTGACATGGAATATATAGACACTTATTTTAGGGGAAACATTGATACATGGATCATATAGGAATGAGTTTTGGTTTCATGTCCTTTATGATTCATCTCTTTAGATATTCACTTTTTGAGCATGGGGGAATCTATGTTATCCCTGCATGCTTCGACAGTGATAGTTAGAATGAATTATATAGCGGGGGAACATGGTTATGATCCACTTGGTGATAAGGCATTAATTTATGGACTTGTGTAGGATGTGGTTACTTTGGGTGGATAGTGAGTGATGTATCTACTAATTCAGCATCATGTCTATCCACCTCTAGTGGTTTAGCTATATACTCCCTAATAGGTTATGTTGTAGGTGCTTATGGTGGTATTATAAAATTATAAACATGTGAAGTGTTCATTTAATGATTCTAGGTGATAGAGATCACCATGGTTTCATGGTGAGCTAGACCCCCATATCAAGCGGTAGAGGACTAGAATAACCTATTATGTGAGAGTATATATTTTTTAGGAACCCTCTTGTTAGTGATCCTGGAAGTGCGACTTCTTCAATTTGATGTGGGGAGTCACTAGATCCCTGTATTGGTGATGTTTTATTTATATTCAGAAAAATAAAGAATAGTGATACTCCATGACTAAGATTCATTCTTTTGATGTGATAGAAAACAATGTGGTCAAGTCAATGATACCCAACATAGATAATGTCAAGGTATGAAATATGAGTTCTATTGACTTGTATGATTGAGATAATTTTTATGTGCTAAGAAGTTGGAGTTAGCATAGGTTGTATAGAAAAAGTGTATAAGGGAAATGATATATTTATGTGATATGAGCTTATGACAGGAGGCTTCAATTGTGGTTCATGATAAAAAATCTCTCTTCTCTATTCCATATATAGTTTTATTATGAAGTTGAATGATATAGTTCCTAAAAATATCCCTTATTTGAGACCTAGTGGTACTAGTAGAGAATATTTAGCACCACCCTTGTGTTTATATGCTCATACTGAGAAGGTTTTTTGATCACAATCTTGTATCAATTGTATGACATGATTTTTGAGGGAAAGCGAGTCTTGTGTAGAATCTTTCTATAGTGGTAGTAAGATCATATGATGTTTTCCATGGTATAGACTAGTTTCCTATTATATATGCTCATTTAAAATTAATGGAGAGGGTTTCAATTTATATATGTTAGTGAGATATGATTTTTATTCCTTGGGGAGAATGATCCCTAGATATAGTAGGATGTGCTCATTTTCAATAGGATATAGATGATTTTTTATTATTTGGATAATTGGATGTTTGGTGTAGTGGATTCTACGAGCTTTTATTTTCCAATGGTGTTTGAGGGGTGGGTGGATGTCTTCCATGAAGATGTTTCATGCTTACCTCCCCCATCGAAAGTTTTTTATCTATATAGTCTTACACCAAGGGATGGACTGATATATAAGAAAAAAATTTATGATGACCTAGTTTAGGTATGAGAGTTAATGGTGTGGATAGAGAAACATACATAGCATGGGGTTTGTTAAACCTAGTGTTGTTCCCCTAGGCAGCCCAATGTTGTTCACCATGGTGGAAGATGATATATTAAAGTTGTGTATATATTAATGTCATCTAAACCAGGTTTTTGTTAGGAAGGAGTATCCACCATTAAGAATCATTGAATTCTTTAAAGTTTGGTTAGGTAAATTTTGATCTCATTGTTTAACCATAGGATGAGTTATCACTAACTCTTGGTTAAAGAGGAGTTAGTATCTAAGGTGCATTTCTAAAGCCTCTATGTCTATATTGAGTTCATGGTGATACCTTTTGGTGTAATAGACATGGAAATAGTGTTTTAGAGACATATAAATAACGAAATATAATAAATATTCCATTAGTTATGGTATTCTTCTGTAAGAAAATCCTGAAGTTATTAGAATAAGAGGTGGAGCATGAGAGGCACTTGGGGATGTATCTGGATATGCTCCAAGACTACTTGATTTATTGGAAGATACCTAAGTATGGATTTCATATTTTGGGTGTCCAAATGTTATGATATATATTCTTAGAAGTGGATCCAACAATGTTTGAGGCAGTGCTAGCTTGAGAACCACCCAAGAGCATGGCGGTAGTAGTAGATGCTCCCAACAATGTTCTCTATCATCTATTATTGATAGGGGCGAGGAAGAATTTGAACTCTTTTCAATTTCACCTCAAGGATGAGGAAACTGAATCATACCTCAAATCGATGGTAGTTACCCCTATAATTATTCAGTGTTTCCGGTTGATACAACTCATAGATATCGATCATGATATCTTGTATGACCAAATATCCATCGGACATCTTCTAGTTAGATTTTTTGAAAGAGGGTGACACATCATCCTTGATAAATTATGGATGATGACACTAGTCATCCTTTGAGAGGATTTTCTGGGGGTTATTTGATTTAATATTGTAGTATATCATGGAGAGGTGACAATGTACTAGGATCCTTTGGAATTGGGTTGTGTGGCCAAGGAATTTCTAGTGTGGAAAAAAATCTTCAAATCAGACTCCTTTCTAACCATATGAGAGCTGAGCTTAGTAAAGATTTTGGGAATCATGTGAATGTAAAAGGTAGTTTGGATTCAAGGTGTTCCCTCGAAGATCATTTTAGATAGTTATTATATCCTTAACATCATGATTATAGAGATGATGTATGACAAATTTAGGGGCTTATTTGTAGTTTATTATATATTTTCATCCCCTAGAAAGATATCCAAGTAAAGATGACCATTTAGGTTCAGAAAAAAATGAATTTGATTTTAATGTTTGTTTTGGAACATAGGTAGGAGGATCATCTACCATCAATGTAGTTTTACAATCATTATAGTTACTACTCTTCCATTATTGTATCACCATTAATGCTCTTTCATGTGACACCCAATTGGTAACTGTTGTACTTGTCAGAGACAGTGGTAAATAGTTCTTCGAGGGGACTGGAGTTTGTGAAAGAGATGGTTATAAAAGGATAGTTCATCCGGGTATGGATGATAACAATCTAGATCCATCATGAGCCTTTTGTGGATCGATGATGGAGTCCCTTGGAGTTCATTAAAGATACTACGTGTTCCTATGAGTCTCCCCTCGACATGTATTATAGATAATTGGTTGGGGAGACAAGCTATATATAAGGGTTGTTGTCAATTTTCTATATAACTATGCGGGATAGTGAGAAACCACGTATCCATACTAAAACAATTAAATAGGGAGGAAAATTTGTTCCATGTTTCTCTACTAAGAAGATATGTGCACGACATGTTGCACAATATACATTGGGATGAGATACACCTTGAGGGTGATGTTTTTTATGGTTCCCTATTGTTTTTGAGCTGTAGTGGGAGAATATCCATTATAGGAATGTGATTTACATTGGTGTATGTTTACTAGTAACACATGAAACACTAGGTTGGATTGTTGGATTTGGAGATGAATATGTGATATCCTTTCCCTCTTATCTGAGTAGGTTTTTTTCTATTAGGTAATAAAATCCTTGAAGGTGGGTATAATGAAAAGACTCTAAAATTTCTATGCAACACTTTGGAATATTCATAGGGATATTTTTAGATTTGTGGTTAGAGTCAACACATAATTCCAGGGCCCGAAGAGCCTAAGTGTGGTGATATTAGAAATATCAAGTATATTATATCCTACATATGCAATTTTTTAGAAATATTGCAATATATCCCAAATAGTTTTTTAGAAGGAAAATTTGAAAAACCTATTAAATCTAAAACATAGGTCTTACCCTAGGTGAGATATAATCTTTGTGTCTGTCATGTGTTTGGGATGAGTGCAGTTGTGGGTGGATTATTATTTTAAAAAATTAATTATATAAACTATTATCCATTATATCATCTGACATAATATCTTTTTTTAATATGTCTGATGAAAAATCCATTCTGTTTTCCTCATAACCATAATTATATGTGAAGGCCCTTTGGTGGAGAGTTCACAGATGAATGACAACAAGTCAGGGTTCTATGATTGGTGTACCAACATAGCTTGTGGATCTCCCCACAAAAATGATGAAGACCCATTATTCATCAGTGATCAATCAAAATTGAGGTAGGGAATTTAAATATGTTGGTTTAATACAATTTTTTTATTCAATGTTGAAGGTGAGTAAAACCTCAGAACATTTGATTCATGGATTGAATGTTGATTTTTGGTTGAGGAATTTTTATCAATGGAATTATTATTTTTTCATTTATTATTTATTTTCATAAATTTTCTATGGAAATTGATCGAGTCCATACCAAAAAAATTACGAGGTTTATTCCTTAGGTGTTTTGTTCTTTAATCCCATAATTCCTCAATTATTCATCATCTATCTCTCATTTGACCATAATTTTGACAATACCTGAAAAATTATTGTGGAACATTCAGTCTTTGGCATAAAAAATCATTTCTGTTGGTTTGTGATTGAGATAACATGAATTATTAAGGCATGGTGTGGTGTGCCGGAATAATGGACATGGATCATAGACAGAATCGAGGGTGTTCATTCAAGATTGGGTGATGCAGTGACGTGGACTGATGGAAATCAATCTCATAGAGATCAAATGACTGGTATTCAGCGACCAGAGATGAATAAGGATCAATTAACAATTAACTATATTTACACTATGGTTTTCAAGGCTATATAAAACGAGTAAATAACATGGTTGGATGCTGGTGATGCATTTTGGAATTTCTAGAAAATCATGAAGTGCATTGCTTGTAAATCTGATAGACATACGTCCTATAGTTTCACCCTGAAGTGATGACTAGGGTGCAGGCTAAGACAAATATCACTTGTTGTGTAACCGTTAGCATACAAGCATTATGTGTTCAGGGAGTACATTCCCATGAATTCATGTAATGATACGCATCATGTGCAATGCGTCATAAATTGTGTAATGCTTGGAATATGGTTCAACATGTATAGTGAGTACATTACTAGGTGGCCAAGCGACTCCCCACATTGTGTGTGTTGGGGACCATTTCATGTAATATGAAAAGTATATGGGCTTGGGAAGATTCCACACCCTGAGTTCCTATCCAACCTGTACACACCGTGTGATATGGATTACACCACATGTACTTAGAAAAGAACACAAACATGGCCTGTGTGTGTGGGAATTCCATGATCACATGGGCATGGGCCACAATACATGGCCTATACTAGATGAAACACTGAGTGCCATATCTACCTATACATGTCGGGTACCCTTAGTGGACAGATCATGTATTTAGAGTAAAAACTTTCATGTGAGACCATGTGACCTGGTAATTCCATGATTAGTGATACCCATAGAGTACCCCTAGGTACACATCGTTTAATTATTCAATATCTAGTTAGAGACATTTTTATTATTAGTTCATCTCTAGAGTGAGCATCGGTGTGATTCCTCTATATGTATCATTGCGAGTGTGTACCTTCCTTCTGTCATCCTAGAGTGATTTTTCTTATTCCACCACCATGAGGGTTCATTGTGGAATTTTTTTAAGGAATCCAAAAATATTCCCATGGTGGACTTGTTCAGGAATCCCTCCATGAGGCCTTGGGGTTATATCCTGATTCACATCATCTTCTTACTTAGGTAGGGTTTTGGAAATTTTGTTTCAAACATAATCGAGTGTGATCCCACATCCAGTGGTTCATTCCAAATTTGATTAGGTTTACCCCATATTCTATATGTGTCGTCTTTTATTTGTGTATTAATATATTTTGACATATATGGTGTTTTAGTATAATAGAGTGTGTATCCTTGATGGGAACACACAGTTTCCTTAGTCCATCTTCATAGAAAGACCAAATGAGTGTATCCTATTAGATGAGTTTCATCCATATGGAGAGGCATTATAAGACCTCTCAAATGGGAACCATCACTATTAATAAGGCCTGAGAAGTGATTTCTCCCACAAGAATGATACATATGAGCCTCTAGTATAATTCTATGTAGGAAGTAATGAATTAAATAACCATGGGACTTGGTGTATATATTTCATAATATATAGGATGTAATTTAATTTATTATTATGTTTCATATTATGATTGACATAACTTTGATGATGAGATAACTATTATATTGATGCTTTATATTATGTATTTTTTAAATGTCCTACTGGGTATGTATATCATCACCCTTGAATAGGATCTATCAACACATAATTTGACTTATGATGATGAAATGAATTTTCTGGAGTCCTAGGTGGGCTTGGAGTAGGTGGATCTTAGTTATACTATATGGAACTCAGATGGATCCAGGAGTTTATTTTGGATAACTTCCCCCATGTTTTTGTGGGTAGGGTTATTTTATAGTTTTTGTGGGATTGTATTCATCCATTTATAATTCTTTTATACTTATTATGGTACTTTGATGTTGCATAGATGTCGTGCATGCATTTAAAGTATGGGTGTTTAACCATCCTGTATTATATCAGTGTCTGTATATGTGTACGTGTGTACAAATAATTTATTCCAAGACCTCCCATGTGGGTGATATTCCTACTCGGTTCTGTTCACTAGGACCTAGCCTATAGAATGATGGATTAGGGTGTTATTATTGGATTACCACTGACCATGCAGGCCCTGGTAGGTCAGGTCTTGACAATATGAATCTTCAAAAATATAAATATTGGAAAATAGTGTCCTATTGTAGACCATAAATGATGCTCAATGTCTAAAGGGACCAATCATGATCTCCATTAGACTCATTTATCTTTATACCAGTTCCCACCGGTGATATGACATGCTACTATGCATTCTCATATGTTCCCTTTTCCCAGGACATCGAGTGACCATGGGACCTAAAGTATGTCAATCTCATATAGTCAACACATATATTCTAAACTCTTTGAGTAAAAACTAACCTAGTTGATGAATATATCACATTCGATTAACATTTATAGATGATAACATCACATTCCAGACATTCACATAGATAAAAACATCATATATATTGTTGACATGTAGACACACACTCTATAGTCTATCTTCAATGAGGTCCTAGATATCATTCTCAGCATAAAAGAGGAAAATTCACATCTTGGCTGAGTTTAAAATGATGAAATTATCAAAAACATACCCAAACACCCCTTGTTTGTCTAATCCTTATGTCCTGTATAAAAATGTATCAAAGTATAAATTTTCATATACTAGGAATCTTTTTTACCCAATGTAAAGGGGACTTTTATATGATCCATTTATCCCTAGTATACTAAATACATAGTGTATTACTCTCCACTTGGTATACATTGTGGGTATTCCAATGCAAAAACTTACTTTTTGTGCCTCGTTAAAATATTACATATCTCTATAAAAGAATATTAATCACACTAACCATATCATTTCATCATGAATTTTAAAACTCCAATACAAATATCAGTTAGGGATAACTCATAGTCATACTTTGAGAGGTCAATTTTTATTACATTTAATGAAATAAATATCAAAACACACACACACACACACACACACATATATATATATATATATCCAACAAGAGAGAATGATAATGTGTATATTTACTTCTATATCATACAAATTATATTCTTAAAAGTTTATTTAGTAAAATTAACAAAACCCTATATACAAATCTTTATATCATATCATATATAACAAAATATCATATCCACCTTATGTTTATTTCACTTTATATGGTTTTATCGACTCATTACATCTATATATAATTCCATTCACATATCTATGTGACCATCTAATAAAACCCTCTCAAACAATTCATTTGTGAGTGACATCTATGATGAAATCAAGTTTGAATAACTGTGAAATTTAAGAATCATATTCCTAATGTTTAAACCCTTGAACATATTCAAATTACATAACTCCACTAAAAAAAATTTCATGATGTTAATATATATACTTTTATCAAATTATAAATGTTATATATTTAACATAATCAACCTTGTAACCCTTTCTATCAAAATTTTCTTTGAGATCTTATGATAATTAATCTTACTATATTCATTATCACATACAAGGACATAATAATCTCTTCAGATAACATGATATACACTTTATTTTGGAAATTAAATGAAACTATTAACCTTTCTCTTTACCTCTATATGATAATTTCTTTAGGAGAGTAAGTGAAATTAAATTTTATTTCGACTAGTATAATTAATTAGTAACTAATGATATTCACTTTCTCATGGAAACAATATGCAACTCTCTTCATTTTCATTACCACAAAATATATTAAACACTTTTGGATATAATGTGGGGTTAATTTTAATTTAAGACTAATATAATCCTTTACATTGAAAAATTGATCTTCCTAATGTCTAAACAAAATCCCAAAAACATCTTAAAAATGATTTGCTAAGATAAAAAACACTTTTTTAGGAAATCACACCAGTTTTCTTTTAGTGAGAATATTTAACAAAAAACTATTTTTTCCATATCACATGTGGTATTCTATGTGTTTAAATAATTTTATTTTTGAAATGAATGCTTTATTCTTCTATATATGACATAAATGTGCGGTGTAAAAATCTTCCCTATTATTTAATTAAATAATTGGATTAGAAATTTATCTTGGGTAAAACTTTATTATCCTTGTATACTTCCCAAAACATGTTATAAAATCTTTTGAATTATAAACCCTATGTATAGAATTAATCATATAATTTTGTTTTCAATAAATAATTATTAAATAATAACTTCTCTTATAATATAAGATAAATTAGATGAATAAACACTCCCTTTTCTTATATATATATATAATCATGATAAATTCTTTTAAATTCAAGTCTTTGATGTGGAAACTATTTTCATTATCAAATAAATGAAAACTAAAATATCTATCAATTATTCCTTTAATTTTTAACTCCTACGTATTTACAAAACTTTTATAATATACTCATGGTATTATATAACCTTTAAACCAAATAATAAATCTTATAACTTTTATACATGACATATACATGATAAAGAGTTTCCAAAACCCCTATAGGTGTCAAAAAAACTCCATCCTATGGAATCATTAACCATCCTTCCTGATTTTACCTTTAGGTTTCAAGGTCCTTCATTGGATACCCAATGAAACATTTTTTAATCCAACTACGATTTCTGAATCTGGTTTATACTTTCATGCACTTTGATAATCTTTAAAGCATTAAATCCATGAAATCACATGTTTATTTCATATACTCTCGTCCCTTACGAATATCGAGTAAAATTTTATTGAATTCATACATATTTTCAAATCATGTAAATAGATTTTAAAAAATATAATTACTTAACTAGATTAATACTCAAATAAAACTCTATTATCACCTTGTCATTTACATATTAAATATCATTGAATAAATAGGAAGAGACTAAAAAACCATATATCAATTTTCATATATTGACTTTGAAACACCATGTGAATCACACTATGATTCTCAGAAGCATCTACATTCACCAATCGAGATATATCAACACATAGTTCTTCTGGATGGTTTACTCAAACACATTGAATTTTTCTGACATAATAATTTTTTTTAATTTACAAGTCTTATATTTTTCATTCATTAATATTCACATTCATAAGGGTTAACCTCAAAATTAAATTTGTGGATGATGATGATACTAGTTAAAACAAAATATTTTATCATATGAGTGTAACTTATTAATGATATTTAATAAGAAAATTTATTAATTGTTATCCCACTAAAATAATGACCCATTTTAAGTTCAATATAATTATTTGTTGGCTAAAATCTACATTTCGGTAATATTTGGGTCACTCTTTCATTATTTCTATTACAGAGATATTTATGTTGGGAATAATCTCAATCCAATCATATATGACTCTTAGATAGTTGATTAGAATTTTTTTGTCCAATTCATCAAATAGATAAATGAAGCACTATTCATATAGTAACATATTCCTATTAGGGTCTCTTGGTTAAGTGTAACTCAAAAAAATTAATAATGAGAACTTAATCCAAATAGGGTCACCCAATACTTTTTTTCCATATACAGGACCATACAGGGACACTCGGATTTAGCATGACCTTTCTGGATGGATGATAAAAGTCTTGATAAGTGCTATATTATAAGGAATCATACACTTAGTATTTTAAATTATTTTTAATATCACCATATTATCTCATGTTATTCCATTTTATATAAGCATGATTCTAATGACATTGTATTGGAATTATATTTCACCCACTGAATTATTATTTGCAAACCATATTAATGTGTAACTCTTTACACAACCTATAGTTTGTGTTACTCACCTAAAAATAGAATCCAACTATATGGAAAACATTTTGAAATTCATACCATGCATATGGTATATTAAATTTTCATGTAAAGGTATAAAATTATATAAAATTTCAAAAATTCACACGATTAAGCATGGAACCATAAATAGATGAACCACACCATTCATAAAAAATGCAAAAGACTATAGGCAAGTGGGATATCCTTCTAGGATTAAAATGATTATAATAACACTTATTAAAAGAGAAAGGGACTAAAATACAAATGACAAGAAGACCCCACATACAATGATTTAATCATGAAAAACCAAAAATGAAGAATACTATAAAACAATACCCTAAACAAAAGTCACAATAAAACCCATCATAATCATAGGTGGTTGATAAATATAACAAGTGTGGTTATTAATGGATTAAAAACATTAGATATATCCATGAGTTCAATCAATATCACTTGAAATTAGAGGAATCATCCAACTTCCATTATGTGCTTGTGTTAGAGTCACAAATGAAGTTGAATAAGGGATATTGGAGAATTTGGGAGTTTTGGCAATGAGTTCTATCATGGATACATACCAAAATTATAATTCCTATGAGGATTATCCTCATCAATGCATGCATACTTCATCTGTTATAATGAATGATTTAATGCCTCAAACAATTTATTCATTTCAAGCATCAACGTACAAAACATTCTTATATTACATCTCTTTTAATGGTTTTTGATGATGGATTTTGTAAATTAATTAACTTTAATGATAAATATACTATTTGGGAACTCCAAATTATCAGAGTTTTTAGAATTTTGATTCCATAGGATAAGGGATTTCATACACAAAGACTTGCATAGGAAATACATTACAAAAGAATCTAACCATATAATATCACTGAAATAGGTAGTTGGGTGATATGAATAATTCCATGCCATAATATGTCTCTCCAATCATAAAATGTGATTGGTATTATTGTATGAAATACAAATGGGATTTATGGAATATCACCTCCATCATCCTACCACTTAAAGTAATCCCTAGAATACTATATGACTTTTCACCTTACATTGTATCATATATAATAACTTGTAAATCATTATCAAAAACACATTTGGAAATATTTAGAATACAATTAAGAAATAAATCAACAACTTCACCGTATATCGTATTATATGAAATACATTCTCCATAACTATCCCAAAATGTGTTGGATTTACATTAAAACACTGTTTGAGTAACTCTATGAATTTTACATGGTAGTCATTCAATCAACCATAATGTATAATCCAAAAATCAATTATATAATTGGAAACAAATGTGACAACCTAATATTCCATGGAACACTTCCCTTTTTTAAATTCAATTCTATTTGATTAATAAAAAAGCTTGTGTTGTACGGAAATCCTAGTTATAGTACACTGAGACCAATAAACCTAGTCGTATAAAAAGTAGTTATAAATCGTAATACCCAATATTGGAAATTTTTTAAATTTTATTTTTCAAGATGGACTTCATTTTTGGATTGGGAATATCAAAATTAGTTTATGGTGAATTTTTGGTATTTTTCTGAAAACGTTTTATTTTTGATGAATTGTGAAAAACACTAAACTATAATTTAAACCCAACTTTTTTTTAAATAATTATTTTTAATATAAACTTATTTAAAGTAAAAATAGATACATAATACCTATATTTGTTCAATTTAATTCATTGGATTTATTTAAAAATAATACTAGATATATAAAAGTTTATTAAACCTTTTAATGTCTTTTATCCACCTTCAAGGCACATTTTCATAAAATACAGTTTTACCACTTCTGTGAATTGAAATTAAAAAAACCTACAAAAATGGTTTTAATCAGTAAGTAATATGTGGTTCAATAGGATGAAAATAATTTTTGGGTGAATAGTATCTTTTGAATATTATTTACCACAATTAAAATAAAATATTGTAATTAAAAGTAAAAATGATATTATAATTACCCTACCACATGTCTTAATTCTACTAGATAAGTGTATTTAGTCCAAAATAAACCATAGGATTAAATAAGATTCTTTTTGATCCACTTGGATTATATTATGACATTTATTATATTTTTTAAAAGAAGTGTTAAAAGTGTTAGATTTTAATTTTATTAACTAATACATTTTTAATATAGATTTATACATAAGAAAAATTCGACTATAAATATTTATTAGAAATATGAAAATATTTCCTAAATCATGGTATTTTATTTATAATTTTTATAAATTAATTATTTATATTTATTTATGATGCAATGATGATGAAGTAATTACTTTATTAATGAATGATTAAAATAAAAACTGTTATAAATATCAAAATAAAACTGAATTGAAAATTTTAATGCCAGAAATATATTTTATTGTTGAATAAGATATGTTAGGGTTGATTTAATTTAATTTTTCTAATTAATCAAGTTGTAATTACTTTCAAATAAACCAAATACTAAATATTGTCAAAATTGACATAATTGTGTTTTTAAAACAAATATTTTATTAAAAAAATATATAAAATTTTTCAAAATCTAAGATTTTTCCATAAGACATATATAATGTTAGATATGTCATTAATGAAACACTTGAGGATGTCTATGCATTTTATCAAAAATATATTAACCATGTAGTATAAAAATACCCTATGACATTGTAAAAGTTAAACTATTTAACTAAGAGTTAAATCTAAATAATAAGGTTAATGTGGTGACCAAAACTTGTCTAAAACCTATTGGTAGAGATGATTTAAACCCATAAACACCTTATAATTGAGATAAATCCATTTTGAGCTATTAGAAACTGAAAATAATTTTATAATAATATAATATTTAGAGCTTTTCATAAAGTTCCCCTCACCTATCTTCTAAAAGGAAACGTCACCTTATCTTAAATTATCACCTCCAAAGAAATTTGTATCAGTAAAAACCTACTTAAATATCCTCTTAACTAACATCACATTAACCTAGAGGCCATAATTTTATCTTAAATCCATCCTATGGATCCCTTTAGTTCAAATGAAAAGGAAGCACCCGAAGAAGAGGTAATTATTTCATCACCTCTTTCAAAGTTCATTTCTTCTTCCACTTACTCTTTCATTGTTTTTTTGATACTAAAATAATAAATCCCATAAATTATGAATACTATGATATTATTATAAATATGGTACAACCATATTCATTATTATATCCATCCCATGAAGGAAAAACTCACCATACGTGCATACATAAGTCTTATCGTCTCCACGTCGTGGTGTAGTCAGTAATTCAACACTTAATTATTTGGATGGGTATAATAATCATTATAATTAATATAAAAAATAAATATACGATGTTAATGACTCTGTATATATAATATAACATCGAATTACATACTATTTCATCATAAAGAGAATGATATTGTCCCTTGTGAGCACGTATGGATTACCGTCTCCACGATGCGATGAAATTTCATTTCCCATAACCATTCAAGAATAATTATCATTTTATGATTAAAAAATAATTTTTAAGAACACAATATCATTATGTATATGAATAAAATACATCCTATCCATAACAAGAATGACATAGGTAATAAAAAATATAATGGAAAATGAATCAGTTAACACCCGAAAAAATGATACTACATAAATATTGATAACAAATCAATATTAGAGGATCATATATGAAATTATATTTATGTATGTGGTTCTTGGAAAATTTTTTAAAAAAGATTTAACTATTATAAATTACGTTAAAAAACCCTCGACCAAGGAAAATTACAAGGTATGAGTTAATTTTACAATCTATTTATTATCTGAGGTTGTTTATATGTAAATATATAATAATAATTTTTATCATCCACATATATGTTTCCTAAAAATTTATTTCAAAACATTTTTATTATTTCATATACTATGGGTTAAATTCATTTAAACACTTGCTTGAATCTTTATAAAAAAATTTAATGTAATCCTTCCTTCGTTTTCCAAACAATGTACTTTATGACCTTTTCAAAAAATTAATGAAAGAATGTTTTTTTAACTTATACGGCGGGTGCATCTATTTTCCACTATTAAAACACCTTCTAAGCTTCCCATACAAGATTATATAATTTTTTTAAATAAATGTTTTATCTTATAATTTTGTGTTTTTTAAATGATTTAAATGATGAAAGAGATATTTCTCTCAAATAGTTTTTGTATTTATTTCTTCTATGTCAACATCTTTTATTGGATTTTATTTTTAATTGAAGTTGATTTATTATAATACAATATTACATATTCTATTGATATTTTTATGATATTTTTGACTCTGGATGTTCTATTTTTATTTCATTCATGATTTATGGTTAAATTATTAAAATTTCAAATTTTAGCTTAATAAGAATCTTTTGTTGTGTTTCACCCTTTTCACATGACGAATTTATTGGATGTAGTATGTGATGGGCCGGGCCCACTATAGCCCCTCGATGCATCAGTAGGTCTCATGAGACATACTAGTGTCTTGGCACAAGGAACTAATAATATTTTTATTTTTAGTATCGACACAAGGCCTAGACTATACTGTTATGATTTCCGGCATTATGCATTCCATCATTATGAGATTAGATATTGATATTGCATGTGATTATTCGACTAGTTGAATAACCATGCGAATAAGTAAATGGAATTATTTTATTTATATTTTCCATATCATGAAGAAGTTTATTTTTAAAAAGGAATTTGTTTTAGTTTTATACATTGCGTTTAATTTTATGCATATTTATGAAAGTTTCTACAATGATGATATCCTTACTGAGCATCTGAGCTCACCCCTTTTTTATGTTTTATTTTAACCAATAAGTGGATAAGTATATTTTGAATGACCTGCATGGATAGGATAAGGGATATGAGTGTGTTCAAAGGATACACAATATTAATTTTTTCCTTTCATAATGTAATGTAAAACTTGTGAATGTATCTATTACTTCCAAGGCTACAAAAATTATCGGTCTTTCAGAAATTTATCTCTTGTGATCATGAAAATGTTATGTAATATTGCACCAACTCTGGGTAACTGGGGTAGGGGCAATACTGTAGGTATCATAGGAATTTTAGTACAGATCTTGGAAACTATATTTAAAAAAACTCTAATTAAAGAACATTACTATAAGAAAATCATTGAGGATTAATATAGACAAACTTCCAAATTTTTTGGTAAAATATATATTTTGTGGGTTTTCCAAGAAATACATCCCTGGTTGGATAATACAAGTGGATGTGGTTCTAGTATAGATGTACCTAGGAGTGAAAATTCCGATAAGGAGTTTCAGGCTTGACCCGAGGTTTCCGGGTCTACGACAATAGGCCTTACTACACACCTTGTTTGACAATCTTGGGGGATATGCTTAGGATAATTCAAATTTTATTTTCAAACCAATATGAATGATTTTGGTGTAAATAATTCCCCATAGATGTTTTTTTATAATTATAGATTATATTCACTAACTATTCAATTTATGTTATGTATTTTACATGTTTGGAATTATGCATTATGATTTATAAACAATTTTAGTGTATGTGATTGTTTAAAAATGGCACCAAGTTGATGGAATGGAAACCTAATCAATGAATGTAATCGATGTAGGGATTTTCCTACTCTTAATGATAATTATAGTGGATATGGTGACTCAACTGGTGCTGAAAAACTTATAAACATATTGGGAAAACTCACTCAGGTTATGAATAATATCCTTGCCTGTATGGAGCACCCGGATCCACAGCGGGAAGGATCAATATGAGACTGCTTCCTGCGGCACCAACCACCAACATTCCCAGTGAATAAAAATACATTTGTATCTAATCAATGTATAAGTTCTTTAGAGAAAATATTTCATGCTTTGGAAAGTATCAAATGGGGAAAGGTTGTCATGTCAGTTTATCGCCTCTCAGGAGATACTTATATATGGTGGTCATTAATTCAAAACACATTGGAGGATAAATAAGTATCAAATATGAAATATAGGGAGTTTAAAAATATTTTATTATAAAAATACATTCCTCGTGAAAATCAAGCATATATGGAAAGACAATTTATAAGTCTAAGGAAAAAGATGGATGAGAGTGTCACAATGTATGAAGCAAGATTTACATAGTTATAAAGGAATACTGTAGATTATATACTTAACCTAATAAGTAATATTGATAGATTATTTTATTGGTTAAAACCATTTATTCATTGAGAATTAGTCTCAAAATCCTTATCATCGTATGAAGATATACTCTCATGTGCTATAAAAAATGAATTATCTAAGTCTTATGACTTTAAAGTGATGGAAGAGAAGAAGAGATCTACTGAACACACTAGAAAATGAATTAAGGAGAAGAAGGGAAAATTTAGGTTTCTATCCTGCATTAATTTTGGGAATAAACATATTGGTACATGCCTAAAGGGGATGCGAGTTTGTTACATGTATGGAGAAAATGGCCACTAAGCTTGTGATCTCAAGGTGAAGAAAGATGCTGTAATGGTTTAGTGAAACAATTGTAAAGAGATGGGGAATTATTCAAATGAATGTCCTAAGCATCAAGGAATATTATCTCGAAAAATTCTAGGGGAGATATGACAAGCTTATGCGATCACAACTACTGAGGTTGAAGTTTCTATTGATGTGGTGGTTGGTACTTTAATATTTTCCCCAATATTTTCCAATGCTTTATTTGATTATGTATCATCGCATTCATTCATATCGTCCTAGTTTTCATGAGAATTAGATATTTGAAATTTGATTTATTAAGTGGTTTTTGACTCAAAACTTATAAGGGAAGTATCATAGTAACAAAGTTTTTTCAATTAGTTACCATTATGGAATATAAACGTGCATTATCTACTGATATGGTTGTAATAACCATGATTGAATTTGATATAATCCTCAGTATATATTGGCTTTCAGAACATGATGAGAAAAATTATTTTAAGAAGGTGGTGGTTTCAATTTTTGATGAGGATAATGCGACCCATATAATTAGATCAGAATCATCACCATATGATTTTTATCTAGATCCACCCCAATAGCTCTACTAAATTCAATTATTGGGGAGGAAGGGGGTGAAATAACTATGGGTGAGGAGAGGAATTTTCAAATAGAGGATATACCTATTGTAACATAATATGCTGATGTTTTTCTAGAGGTTTTACCTAGACACCCTCCAGAATTAGAAATTGAGTTTTCCATTGACTTAATTCCCAGTTCAAGGCCCATAACTAAGAATCCTTATAGAATAGAAACCGTTTAATTAGTGGAACTAAAGAAAAAAACTAGAGGAATTGAGTTATAAATATTTTATTCACACTCTTATTTCTCAATGTGGAGCCCATGCTCTTTTCATAAAGAAGGAAGATGGATTTTTGAGGTTGTACATTGACTATAGAGAGATCAATGCTATAAAAATAAAGAACAAGTATCCCCTACCTCATATTGATGATTTATTTGATCAACTTCATCGAGATCCAGATTTTTAAAAGATGGACCATCTATCTGGATATCATAAGTTGTTTGTGAATAAGGAAGAAATTCCAGAGACAACATTTCAAACCAGGTATGTGATTTACGAGTTTACAGTAATGCCTTTTTAACTAACTGATGCACCCTATGTTTTCATGGATCTAATGAATAAAGTATTCAAGGAACATCTTGATGAATTTTTAGTGTTATTTATAGATGATATCATGGTATACTCCAAAATCTAGGAAGATCATGAATATCACTTTCACACTATTCTGAAAACTCTTAGAAGAAATTTATTATATGGGAAGTTTATAAAGTGTGAATTCTGGATGCATGAATTTTTTTTCTTGGCCATATTGTCACTAATGATGGAATCTCTGTTGATAATTCAACAATAAGGGAAATCCATGAATGTATAACACCGTTGAGTATAACTGAGGTACTCAATTTTATTTGTATAGTGGGTTACTACCGGCATTTCATCCAGATTTTTTCCTAGTTGGATAACCCATAAAACAAGTTCACCCATAAAGGAGATAAATTTGTTTTGAAAAAAGAGTGTGAATAATGTTGTGAATAATTTATGAGTAGATTATTCAATGTTACCATCTTGACTCTACCATCAAGGAATTATGGGTTTGTTATTTATGGCGATGCTTCCAAGAAAGGACTTGGTTGTATCCTAATGATGAATGATGAAGTTATTGTGTATGCATCACGATAGATAAAAATTCATGGAAAAAACTATCCTACTCATGATCTATATTTAGCAGTTGTAATATTTTCAATGAATATATGGAAAAACTATATCTATGGTAAAAAATGTGAGATATATACTAATCACAAGAGATTGAAGTATATTTTCTCACAGAAAGAACCCAACAAGAAGAAAAGGTGATGGCTTGAACTACTCAAGGTTTATGATTTCACTATACACTACCACCCATGGATGGAAAATGAGGCCGTATATGATTTGAGAAGAAAGTATCATGGAGTTATGAAAAAGATCAGAGTTGAAAGGGGTACTTTGTTCATGGATTTAGTAAAGATGGATATAGGAATAATCATGGAAGGTGAAACCTCAATACTTTTCCAAATGGTTTTCATACCATCATTATTTGAAAGGGAAAAAATTTCTCAAAATGATGATGATGAGTTTTAGAAGAAAATTAATGCTCTGAATGATTGGAGATTAATTGACATTGTATATGAAGATGGAATTTTGAAATGTGGGAAGAGTCTTTGTGTTCCCGACATACTGTATCTAAAAAGGGAATTGTTGGATGATGGTCATAGCTGTAATTTCTCTTTACACCATTGTAGCACTAAAATATACAAATATTTGAATGAACAGTTTTTTGTGGGATGAAATGAAGAGGATGATTGATAATTTTGTGTCAGGATGTATAGTTTGTCAATAGGTGATGGCTGGAAGACAACATCCTAGTGGAGTCATGCAACCTTTTTCCATACCTAAGTTGAAATGGGATAATATTACAATAGACACTGTCATGGGACTACCAAAGAATCTTAGAAGGAATGATACAATATGGGTCATTGTTGATCACCTTACCAAGTTAGCTTATTTTCATTTTATAAAAGAATATGTAATACTTTAACATTTAGAAAGAACATATAATATTTATTTTGAATGAAATCATGGTGTACCACTTTTGATTGTTTCTAATAATGATCCCTATTTTACATCAAGATTTTGGAAAAGTCTCCATAAATCCCAAGACACTGAACCTCATTTGAGCATAGCCAACCACACTCAAACTGATGGTCAATCTGAACAAACTATTCAAATGTTAGAAGACATGTTGAGATCTTGATCACTTGACTTTCAAGGTATGTGGGATCAGTATTTACCTATGGTAGAATTTTACTATAAAAATTGCTTCCATTCAAGTATTTAGATGACACTATATGAAGCATTATATGGAATGATATTTCACACACGAACCTTTTGAGATGATGTTGGTGAATGAAAACTCATATGCCTAGAACTTTTTGATGAAATAATGGAAAAGGTGAGAATTATCCCAACACACATAAAAGAAGATCAAAGTAGGAAAAAGAGCTATGTCGATAACCAAAGGTGGGATTTAGAATTTCAAGTTGGAGATCATGTTTTCAGAAAATTATCTCCATGCAAGTGTGTTATATGATTCTGTAAGAAGTGTAAATTAAGTCCCAGGTCAACCAGACCATTCAAAATTCTAGAAGGAATTGGAGTTGTAGCTTAATGTTTGTCAATTCTACCTAGTATCTCCAAGGTTCATGATAGTTCCATGTATCACTGTTGAGAAAATACATGTCCAACCCCACGCATTTACAAAACATTGAAGAAATAGAAATGGAACACGATCTGTATTATTGTGTAGTGCCTATCAGAATTTTTGATACCAGAGAACATGTATTGAGAAACCAAATGAATTTTATAGTAAAAGTTCTTTGGAGAATACATAAAATGGAAGAAGAAACGTGGGAACCTAAGGAACTTATGATAAATAACTGCATGAATATTTTTTAGAAGTAATATTCCCGAAATTTTAAGGATGTAAATTTTTGAAGGGGGAATAATGTAACACCCCAATCTTCCACGGTATAATTTTCTTTGATTAGTACAATAGCTTGCGTTGCACACAACTCCAAGTACTTACACACCACGACCAATAAAAATAGTCATTTAAAATGAAGTTATTAATAGAAATAACTGATTTTTGGAATTTTTAAAATTTCATATTTAAAAATGGACTTTATTTTTGGATTCATATTATCAAAATTATCTTAGAAGGAATTTTTGATATTTTTTTTGAAAAATTTCAAAATTTTTTGAATAGTAAAAAACACTACGTTATTGTATAAAACCGAATTTTTATTTAAACAATTTTTTTAATTACAATATAATTTAATGTACAAATAAATATATAATACCTATATTAGTCCAATTTAATTCATTTGATTTATTTTATAATATGATTAGATATATAAAATTTTATTGATCTTTTTAGCGTCTTTTCCCCATCTTCAAGAAACATTTGAATACTTTCATAAAACGTAATTTTACCACTTTTGTGAATTGAAATTAAAAAAATACTACAAACATGGTTTTAATCAGTATGTAAAATTTGGTTCAATAGGTTGAAAATAATTTTGGGTTAATAGTATCTTTTGAATAATATTTACCATGATTTAAAGTTAATAGTGTAATTAAAAGTAAAAATGATATTATAATTACCCAACCTCATGTATTAATTATATTAGATAAGATTATTTAGACCAAAATTGTAACATCAAAAGTAATTAATGAATAATAGATATTTTTATCTATGTCTATTAATGAATTAGATAGTGTTTTAGAGGCTTAAAATGAAAATAAATCCAATGTTAAGCATGGAATACACTAATATTTTTAAAAGATTGTTTTACTGCCTTTTGATGGAAAACCATTTTTAAATATGTCTTTTAACAATTTTATAAGCTATGTTTTTCAAAATAAAGTCATTCTTTATGATTGGGACATAAAAATTTACTTTGTTTTAATTTTTGGTATTTTTCGGACAATGTTCATTTTTTAATGAATAGTGAAAAATACTGCATTTTACATCAAAACTGCTTTTTAATCTAATTTATTTATATGATTAGATTATCTTTTGAATTGATTTTGAAGTGAAATTAGAATGTATTTTTACCATTTAATCCAATGATGGCCATTAGAATCAATTTTACTTTGAAATTGGACTTAAACTGGTGTCAATCTTTTGATACTTATTGTTTCATAAAAACACGCTATTTGTCATGACAATGGGAATTAATTATTAAATTAATTAATGTGACATATATGATTTGAATTTTGTAAAATATACTTCATTTTTTGAATTAGGAATTTCAAATATAGCTTAGGGTGAATTTTTGGTATTTTTCTGAAAAACGTCAATTTTTGATGAATAGTGAAACCACTAAGTGGTACTTATAAAAACTGATATTTCGTTTAAATGAAATTTTACCACTTCTGTGTTTTGAATTTCAAAAATCCGACATAAATGGTTGTCATTATGAAGTAAAATGTGCTTCAATGAGATTAAAATAATTTTTTTCTGTGAATAGAAACTCTTAAGTTCTTAATCACGATTAGAGGTAATTAGTGTAGTTTAAGGTAAAAATAATACTTTAATAAATTTAGATAAATTTTACACATGTCCTAACCTCATTAGATGTTTCATGGATGACCAAGACAATCCATGGGTCAACTTGGGGACCCCACAGAGCTACTTTGGTTGGGAAATGACATAAATAACTTTTTATTTAATGTAAAAGTAAAAATGACACAAACATGAGATGTTTTACTAAATTTTTTTTTTAAATAGTGTTATAAAGATCAGAGTTTTGATTATAAATATTAATTGTAAAGTTAAAAAGATTTCCTATATAGTAGTTTTTTGTTTATAATTTTTAGACTTTAAATATATTAATTTATTTATGACATCATGATGATGGAGCGATGACCTCATTATTTAACGATTTAAATAAAATGGAATGATAATGTAAAATCTAAGACCTAAACATGGCCAAAACCTATTGAATGTGTGGATTTTGAACCCTTATCACCTTATCCTCGATACAAATCAATGTGGGACCTCTTAAATCTGAATACCATTTTAAAATAAAGTGACTTTTCTTTACCTTCCAAGAGTGCCCCTCCTCTCCTCTTATAAAAGGCCCCCACCTCTACCTCCTTACCCACACTCCCAAAGCCATTTGTTCGGCCATCCCCTGCCCATTTTGGCTCTCCACATCCATATATTACTCCTTTAAGCCTCACTTTGGGCAGAAGTTTTCCCAAGGAAGCCTTTGAGCTCAAATCTAAGAGAGTTACCCGGTTTTAAGGTAATGTATTATTTTGAGTCCTTTTGTTTGATTTTGCTTCTCCATCCCCCTTAACTCTTTTTATTCAATTATTTTATAACAACTCCAGTATCCTAAATATACTAGGATGTATTTATAAGAAGGATTAGAGCTACACATACACACACCTACAACTAATGGTTAAAGGACATACTGTTTTCGTGGATGGTGAATTTATGCCTCCCGAAACGATGATTGTTCAAAATTCTTTTAACACTTTAAAATGTGTCCATTAATATGTCACTATATTTATATATGATATATAATATATGTATGTTTTCCTTAAGCTTCTGTATTTTTCATTTTGGGCATACCTTTATGGTTTCCATTATGGGTAAACGCGATATCTTCATTTAAGGAAGCGCGGACTACCGCCCCCTCAAAGTGATTTGATTCGTTAAATACCATATGTGAGACGTATAAAGGATGGAACTATGATATTATATATGATATAATACTGGAATTATAATATACCTTTATATCATTATGATTCCATTCAATAAAATACGAAATAGAAATGAAAGTAGCGTCCATGCGTACGTACGGCTTACCGTCTCTATGAATGGTGCATTTCATTTTATAACTCTAAATGATTATGTAATATTACAAATTCATATATATACAGGATATATATGATATATACATAATTATTATAATCCTGGATATAATGGACACATGAACAAAATGTAATTATAAAGGGTTTATTTTTGACTCAAGTACCAATGATTGTTAAAACGACCGTTATTAACTTAAATAATTACATATTGTTCATGACATGGCGATAAGTGATATAAAAGGAATAATGAACTTCAAAAAGGTTCTTAAACAAGTAGAAATTAACTCATGTTTATTATTCAGGAGATTAAAGAATGACCGAGTCAAGTCGGACACGAGGTATGGAACTTCATCTCAATCTCCTTTCATTGAGGCATATTTTGTTTTATACACAACCTTTTTTATATGGTGTATAAACCCCTTTTACTTTTACGTTTATTCAGAAGGAAATTTTTTTATAAGAAGTGTTTACTAAATGACAAAATGTAATGTTTTTGTCGTACGTATGCGGTGACAATGACTTCTCCGCTGCCGTGACCATTATTTGAGTTTCAGATTCCTCTACAAGCCATACAGTTTTTTTAAAAGAAAAATAAATACCATGTTTTACTTTTCTTTTATTTTGGTATTGAAAATGGTTTTAATAATGTTTTTATATCAATTTGTTGTATTGATATCTTGTGATTTAAAGGTGCAAATGTTATGTTTCCTTTATGCATGTTTTATGTGATACGATTATGTTGAGGTTCTTGGGAATTATTATGAAGACGGGTGGTTCCGTGATAAACTAAGGGCGGGTGAGCCCGATATAGATCTCCAATGCATTAGGTAACATGAAGGAGTGTAACGTTAAGGTTTCGTCGAAGAGATTTAGGGAATATACCATGATGGGTATTCCAAACGTAACCAAGAGGGTTACTCCCTACGTAAGAATGTTTTGAATGCCTCAAGTTACCTTTATGTCTTATGATTTCTATGATTTATTCATGATTTGATGAGGTATGTTGAAGTGCTTATGTTTTATGGGTAAAGTATGATTTCATTCTTATGTATATATGTACCCATGTTTCCTTTCCATATATTTTTATATCCCTTACTATGCTTTTTATACTCATCCCATGTTTTTTTTTGAAATTTTTTTCACAGGTCAAGGGAAAGGTACATGATATGATGATAGTTTCAAGGAAGTGTCAAGAAAGAATCCATGTTTTATTTTAAATATGTTTCCATTGATGGGAAAAAGAATACTATCTTTATGTAACCACTTTGTTTATATGTGGAATTTAATGCATGTTTTATGATCTAATTCTCCAAAACTCTAAACCCGAAAAGATCCTCAATGTGTATTCTTGTAATAACTCAAGATTAAGTAAGGTTTAAGGCTGGGGCCTTATAGTTGGTATCAGTGGTCGGTTTAGATAACTTTAGGAGTTATAATTCTATTAAATGATTATCCAAAAATATTTTTTTTATGGTCAGATTGAAGTGATATAGTATTTGACGATTACCATGTTGCTTCATCTAAGACATGTCTGTTCAGAATGGTTTTCCGCAGAAGAAACAGGGAAACAGTGCTAGGAAGGCATGCAAAAGGAAATAACCTTCCGAATCAGCATCCTGAGATGGTCAGAATTTGAACTGCACAGTTTGTTGTAGTAATGGCACAGTTGACTCAAGCAATAAATGGCGGTGGTATCCATACACAAGATCAGCCAGATCAGCCGCAGAGGAACATGTCTGTGGTGGAACATTTCATGAGGCAACATCCCCCATCATTCAGAGGATCATATGACCCTATGCTAACTGAAGGGTGGATTAAAGCACTGGAGAAGATTTTTGATGTCATGGGGTGTTCAGAAAATAAAAAGGTTAGTCTTGTTATTTATCATTTGGAGGGTGAAGCAGATCACTGGTGGTCAATGGTTAAAAATATAAGGGACACTGATGACATTGATGCTCTCGACTGGGATGAATTCAAAGGTATGTTTCTTGAGAAGTATTTTCCAATGGCTGTTCGACTTAGTATTGAAAAAAAATTCTTGGAATTGAGGTAAGAGGAAGACTCAGTGCCTGCCTATGAAGAAAGTTTCACTCGATTGGCAAGGTATTCTCCAAATTTTATCCGAGACCTTGATAGTAAAATAAATAGTTTTTACTCTGAATTAATGACAAAATATCTATGGGCATTATCTTTTCGTGAGTTTCAAAGTTATGAAAAGATTGTTCGATGTGCTGAGAAGGTGGATATAGATTTTTCTGATGATCAAGTGTTATATAACAACCAACAGAATAAGAGACCAAGGTGGCAGGAGAAAGGTAAGAATTCTTCAAAAAAGTCTGATGGTAAGAAATCTAAGTTTCCAGTTTGTGATAAATGTGGAAAAATGCATGCTGGGGAATGTCTTATGAATTCTGGAAAGTGCTAAAGATGTGGTAAGATGGGACATAAGGCTCGTGATTGCACTGAAAAAGATCAGGGTGATAGTAAGACCAAATTTGATTTACAGTTAGTGAAATGTTATAAGTGCAATGAGATGGGTCACTATGAAAACGAGTGTCCGACAAAGAGATTGGGTGATGGGAAGCAGTTAGACTACAAGTAGAAATAGGTGGTGAAATCCTTTGCAACTACTTAAGCAGATGTCGGGCCATCAAATGATGTTGTATCAGGTACTTTGTTTGTTTTTTCAGAATATGCCAGTGTGTTGTTTGATTTGGGGTCTACACATTCTTTTATCTCTGAAAACTTTTCTAGTAAAATGGGAATACCATCTCAAGAAATGACTCCTGAAATTTTGGTAAAAACAACTGGGGGGAATGTTGAGGCAAACAGAATTTATAAGAATCTTCCTATTCTTATATGTGGAAAGAACCTACTTGCAGACCTTATTGTTCTAATTCTTGTAGAGTTTGATGTTTTCATGGGTATGGATTGGATCTCTATTTACCATGATAAGATTGAATATAGAGATAAAGAAGTTTCTTTTCAGAAAGACTTTCAGTTTGTGTACAATAATGAACCCTTACTGTTGATAACTTATCAAGAGGTCAAGAAACTTGTAAAAGATGGAAATGAATGTTACCCTGCACACATTGCTGAAAATAAAGGAACTGTTCAGATTAATGATGTTCCAGTGGTAAATGAGTATCCTAATGTTTTTCCTGATGAGTTGCCTGGAATAATACCAGATCGGGAAGTTGAGTTTACTGTCGACTTAGTTCTTGATGATAAGCCAATTTGAAAACCCCCTTATCGAATGGCTCAAATTTAACTTTTAGATTTGAAGGATCAATTGCAAGATTTATTAGAGAACGGTTTCATTTGACCTAGCACATCACCATGAGGTTCTACTGTTTTATTTGTTAAAAAGAAAGATGGTTCAACGAAACTTTGCATGGATTATAGAGCCTTGAATAACATCATTGTTAAGAACAAATATCCTTTTCCTAATATCGATGATTTGTTTGATCAGGTCCAAGGAGTTCCATATTTTTAAAAGATTGACTTGATATCGGGGTACCATCAGCTGAAGGTAAAGGAAGAAGATGTTCGAAGACCGCGTTCCGTACAAGATATGGCTATTATGAATTTGTAGTAATTCCTTTTGGGCTAACCATTGCACCTGCTTTATTCATGGACTTAATGAATATAACTTTACATTAGTTCTTGGATAAGTTTGTGGTCGTTTTCATTGATGATATTTTGGTGTTTTTGAAAAGTAAAGAGGAGCATGAGAGAAATTTAAGGGTTATCTTGCAAACCTTAAAATGAAAGAAACTGTATGGAAAATTCACCATGTGTGAGTTTTGGTTGCAACAAATGTCTTTCTATGGTCATATTGTTTCTAAAGAAGGGATAACTGTTGATCCTGCAAAAACAAAGATTGTTGAAGAATGACCAAGACCCACAAATGTAACTGAGATTCATAGCTTCCTTGGTTTGGTAGGATATTACCGAAGGATTGTTAGACATTTTTCACAGTTATCTAGTGCAATGACTAAGCTAACTCGGAAGGATGTTAAGTCTATCTGGACAAAAGAATGTGATGATTGTTTTCTAGAATTGAAAAGAAGATTGGTGAATGATCCAGTTTTGGCACTACCTTCCTGGAATGGTGAGTTTGTTATATACAGTGATGCTTCATTGAAAGTACGTGGTTGCATCCTAATGCAGAATGATCAGGTAATTGCTTATGCTTCACGAAAGTTTAAAACTCATGAGGTAAATTATCCTATGAATGATTTGAATTTGCTTCTGTTCTTTTCACTTTAAAAATTTGGAGGCATCATTTGTATGGGGTAAAGTGTGAAATATATACTGATCACAAAAGTTTAAAGTATATATTCACTCAGAAAGAGTTAAACATGAGACAGAGGAGATGGCTGGAATTAATCAATGATTATGATTGTACAATTCATTACCATCCGGGAAAAGCAAATAATGTGGCTGATGCTTTGAGTAGAAAAAGTAATGCTTCATTAGCAATACTGCACTTGGAACGTGATCCTTTGGTTAAGGATTTGATGAAATTTGGCATAGAAGTTGTTGGTGCAGGAAGTTCTTCTGTTTTGTTTCAGGTATCAGTGAGATCATCTCTATCAGATAGAATCAAGCAAGCACAGCAGCATGACAATGAGTTGCAGAAAAAGGAAGAGCTGGTTCAGAAAGGTAAGTTGCCTGAATTCAACATTGATAATGATTGCGTTTTGAGATTTGGGAAGAGATTGTGTGTGGCTTGTGATTCATAGTTTAAGAAAGAGTTGTTATGTGAAGCTCATAGTTCTCCGTTTTCAGTTCATCCTGGTAGTATGAAGATGAACAGAGATCTGTGGGAGTATTACTGGTGGGATGGAATGAAAAGAGATATTTCTGATTTTACTGTGAATTGTTTGACATGTCAACAGGTTAAAGAAGAGAGGCAGTTATCGAAAGGGATGCTTCAGCCTCTACCAGTGCCAGAGTGGAAATGGGAGAATATATCCATGGACTTTGCTGTGGGATTACCGAAGACATATCGAGGTAATAATGCAATATGGGTTATTACTGATCGCTTGACTATATCTGCTCATTTCCTTGCTATACGAGATAATTTTTCCCTAGATCAACTTTCCCGTTTGTATCTTAAAGAGATAGTCAGGTTACATGGAGTTCCCCTCTCCATTGTATCTGATCGTGATCCGAGGTTCACTTATAACTTTTGGAAAGGCTTTCAGAAGTCGTTGGGTACTGAATTAAATTTTAGTACAACTTTTCATCCTCAATTAGATGGGCAGTCAGAACGAAAAATTCAGAACTTAGAGGATATGCTATGTTCTTGATCTATGGATTATCATGGAAGTTGGGACCAATATCTTTCTTTGGTTGAATTTTCATATAATAATAGTTTTCATTCCAGTATACAGATGGCACCATTTCAGGCATTATATGGGAAGCGGTTTCGAACTCCACTTTTCTGGGATTAAGTGGTTGAAAGGAAGTTGATGGGACTAGAATTGGTGGAAGATTTGGTAGAAAAAGTTCAGCCGATTCAGAAGCACATTGGAACAGCTCAGAGCAGGCAGAAGAGTTATGCGGATAACCGGAGGAAGGATCTATCTTTCGAGGTAGGTGATCATGTTTTTTTCAAGGTTTCTCCTTGGAAAAGTGTGATGAGATTTGGTAAGAAAGGAAAGTTGAGTCCAAGGTTCATTGGACCATATTAAATTCGGGAGAGAGTTGGATCAGTTGCTTACCGGGTGGCTTTACCTCCGAGTTTATCTCAGGTACACAATGTTTTTCACGTTTCAATGTTGAGAAAGTATATGCCAGATCCATCTCATGATTGGAGTCCAGAGGTAGTTTAGCTGTAAAAGAACCTATCATATAAGGTACAACTGGTCCAGATTCTTGACCATAGGGAGAAAGTGTTACGAAATAAGGTGATTAATCAGGTAAAGGTTTTTTGGAAAAACCTCATGATGGAAGAGGCAACATTGGAATCTGAAAATGCAATAAGGGATAAGTACCCCCATTTATTCGATAAGTAAATAAATTTTGGGGACGAAATTTTCAAAAGGGGGGAAGGATGTAACATCCCAACTAAGTAATGAATAATAGATATTTTTATCTTTTTATATTAATGAATTAGATAGTGTTTTAGAGGCTAAAAATGAAAATAAATCCAATCTTAAGCATGGAATACACTAATATTTTTAAAAGATTGTTTTACGGCCTATTGATGGAAATTTTTTTTTTAAATCCATCTTTTGAAACTTTTATAAGCTATGTATGTCAAAATAAACTTATTATTTATTATTGGGACATCAAAATTTACTTTGTGTGAATTTTTGGTATTTTTCGGACAATGTTCATTTTTAATGAATAGTGAAAAATACTGCATTTTACATCAAAACTGCTTTTTAATCTAATTTATTTATATGATTAGATTATCTTTTGAATTGGTTTTGAAGTGAAATTAGAATATATTTTTACCATTTAATCCAATTATGTCCATTGGAATCAATTTCACTTTGAAATTGGACTTAAACTGGTGTCAATCTTTTGATACTTATTGTTTCATAAAAACACGCTATTTGTCATGAAAGCGGGAATTAATTATTAAAATAATTAATGTGACTTATATGTTTTGAATTTTTTAAAATAGACTTCATTTTTGAATTCGGAATATCAAATATAGCTTAGGGTGAATTTTTGGTGTTTTTCTGAAAAACTTCAATTTTTGATGAATAGTGAAACCACTTAGTGGTACTTATAAAAACTGAATTTTCGTTTAAATGAAATTTTACCACTTCTGTGTTTGGAATTTCAAAAATCCGACATACATGGTTGTAATTAAGAAGTAAAATGTGGTTCAATGAGATTAAAATAATTTTTTGGTGAATAGTAACTCTTAAGTTCTTAATCGCGATTAGAGGTAATTATGTAGTTTAAGGTAAAAATAATGCTTTAATAAAATTAGATGAGCTTGACACATGTCCTACCATAATTGGATGTGTCATGGCCGACCAAGACAATCCATGGGTCAACTTGGGGACCCCATGGAGCCACTTTGGTTGGGAAATGACATAAATAACTTTTTATTTAATGTAAAAGTAAAAATGACACAAACATGAAGATGTTTTACTAAAACAATTTTTACATGGGGTTATAAAGATCAGATGTTTGATTATAAAAATTCATTGTAAAGTTAAAATGAGTTCCTACATCATAGTATTTTTATTATAATTTTTAGACTTTAAATAAATTAAATTATTTATGACATCATGATGATGCAGCGATGACCTCATTATTTAAGGATTTAAATAAAATGGAATGATAATGTAAAATCTAAGACCTACACATTTCCAAAACTTATTGTATGGGTGGATTTAGAATCCTTATCACCTTATACTCGAAACAAATCAATGTGGGACCTCTTAAATCCGAATACCATTTTAAAATAAAGTGACTTTTCTTTACCTTCCAAGAGTGCCCCTCCTCTCCTCTTATAAAATGCCCCCACCTCTACCTCCTTACCCACACTCCCAAAGCCTTTGGCTCGGCCACCCCCTACCAATTTTGGCTCTCCACATCCCTCTCATACTCCTTGAAGCCTCACTTTGGTCATAAGCCTTCCCAAGGAAGCCTTTGGGCTCAATTCTAAGAGAGTTACCCGATTTTAAGGTAATGTCTTCTTTTGAGTCCTTTTGTTTGATTTTGCTTCTCCAACCACCTTAACTCTTTTTATTCTTTTCTTTTGTGACAAATACAGTATCCTCAATATACTAGGATGTTTTTATAAGATGTATTCGAGCTACACTTACACACACCTACATTTAATGGTTAAAGGACATACTGTTTCCGTGGATGGTGAATTTATGCCTCCCAAAACGATGATTGTTCAACATTCATTTAACACCTTAAAAGGTGGCCAGTAAGATGTCAATATATTTATATATGATATATAATATGTTTCTGTTTACCTTAAGCTTCTGTATTTTTTATTTTGGGAATACCTTTATGGTTTCCATTATGGGTAAACGCGATATCTTCATTTAAGGAAGTGCGGACTACCGCCCCCTCAAAGTGATTTGATTCGTTAAATACCATATGTGGGATGTATAAAGGATGGAACTATGATATTATATATGATATTATACTATAATTATAATATACCTTTATATAATTATCATTCCATTCTATAAAATACGAAATAAAAATGAAAGTAGCGTTCATGCGTACGTACGGCTTACCGTCTCCATAAACGGTGCATTTCATTTCTTTCCTCTAAATGATTATGTAATATAATATATGCATGTATATACTGGATATATATGATATATACATAATGATTATAATCATGGATATAATGGATACATGAATAACATGTAATTATAAATGGTTTATTTTTGACTCAAGTACAAATGATCGTTAAAACGACCGTTATTAACTTAAATAATTACATAGTGTTCATGACATGGTGATAAATCATATAAAAGGAATAATGAACGTGAAAAAGGTTATTAAACAAGTAGAAAATAACTCAAGTTTATTATTCAGGAGATTAAATAATGACCGAGTCAAGTCGGACCCGAGGTATGTGACTTCGTCTCAATCTCCTTTCATTGAGGCATATTTTGTTTTATACACAACCTTATTTTATATTGTGTATTAACCCCTTTGACTTTTATGTTTATTAAAAAATAATATTTTTTATATGAAGTGTTTACTAAATGAAAAAAGGGATTGTTTTTGTCATACGTATGCAGCGACAATGACTTCTCTACCTCCGTGACCATTATTTGAGTTTCGGCTTCCTCTACAAGCCATACAGTTTTTTTAAAAGAAAAATAAATACCATGTTTTAATTTTCTTTTATTATGTTATAGAAAATGGTTTTCAAATTTTTTTTATATAAATGTGTTTTATTGATATCTTGTGATTGAAAGGTGGAAATTTTATGTTTCCTTTATTCATGTTTTATGTCATACGATTATGTTGAGGTTCGTGGGAATTATTATGAAGATGGGTGGTTCCATGATAAACTAAGGGCGGGTGATCCCGATATAGCTCTCCAATGCATTGGGTAATGCGAAGGAGTGTAACGTTAAGGTTTCTCTGAAGAGATTTAGGGAATATACTGTGACGGGTATTCCAAACGTAACCAAGAGGGTTACTCCCTACTTAAGAATGTTATGAAAGCCTCAAGTTACCTTTACGTCTTATGATTTCTATGATTTATTCATGATTTAATGAGGTATGTTGAAGTGATTATGTTTTATGGGTAAAGTATGATTTCATTCTTATGTATATATGTACCCATGTTTCCATTCCATATATTTTTATATCCCTTACTGAGATTTTTATGCTCATCCCAAGTTTTTTTTGAAATATTTATCACAGGTCACGGGAAAGGTACATGATATGATGATAGTGTTAAGGAACTGTAATGAAATAATCCATGTTTTATTTTAAATATGTTTCCATTGATGGGAAAGAAGAATACTATCTTTATGTAACCACTTTGTTTATATGTGGTATGTAATGCATGTTTTATGATCTAATTATATAAAACTCTAAACCCGAAAAGATCCTCAATGTGTATTTCTGTAATAACTCAAGATTAAGTAAGGTTTAAGGCTGGGGCCTTATAAAAAATAAACCTTATGAAAAAATATGATCTTTTTTCATCCAATTTAATTAGATTTGGACATTTGTTATATTTTATATAAAGAAGTTTTAAAAGTGTTAAATTCAAATTATTTTAACTTATCCATTTTTAATATAGAGTTATACATAAGATAAATTATACTAAAAATATTCAATAGAATTTTTAAAATATTTCCTACATCATGGTATTTTATTTATAGTTTTTATAAACTAAATAATTAAATTTATTTATAACACAATGAGGATGACATGATTAAATTATTAATGAATCATTAAAATAATTGATGTTATAAATATTAAAATAATTGTATATTGAAACTGTTGATGCCATAAAAGAATTTTATATGTGAATATGACATATTATGGTTGATTCAAGGTATTTGTTTCATATTAATCAAGTTTTTATAACTTTCAAAAAAAACCAAATACTAAATAGTGTCAATATTGACACAAAGAAGATTTTAAAAAATATTATATTATTAAATAATTTAATATTCCATAAAAATATATGATTTAGAATAAGTACATAGGTAATGTTATATATGTCATTAATGAACCACCCAAGGTTCTCTTTTCATTTTACAGTAACTATATTTACCATGTAATATAAAAATACAAGATGACATTGTAAAAGTTATACTATTTTACAAAGAGTTAAATAAAAAAGATATGGTTAATATTGTACCATAAACTTGTATAAAACTTATTGGTTTAGAATATTTAGACTTATAACCACCTTATCCATGAAATAAATCCATTTAAAGATATTATAAACTGAAAACAATATTAAAATAAAATAGTATTCACACTTTTCCTAAAGATCCCCTTAAATATCTTATAAAAGGGTACTTCCCTTCTATTAGATTCACACCTCCAAAGAAATTTTTCTCAGCCAAAACTGGGTAAAATATCCTCCCAACTACCCTCAATTCAACCTATAGGCCTTTCTTTGATCAGAAATCCAACCCGTGGATCCTTTTTGTTCAAATCAAAAGAAAGAACCCGAAAGAAATGTAATTATTTCATAACATAATTGAAAGATCTTTTCTTGTTCCATATCCTATTACTTGTTATTTTAAACTAAAAAAATAACTCCTATAACTTATACATAATTATATGTTATTATAAATTTGGTACAACTAGATTCATTATTTTATCCATCCAATGAATTAAAAATTCACCATATGTGCATACATATGGCTTACTATCTCAAATGTCATGGTGTAGTTTTTTATTCAACACAACATTGTTTCTTTGGGTATACTATTGAGTATAATTGATTTAAATAATAAATTAAACATTTTAATAATTCTTTATATATCATATACCATCTAATTACATACTATTTGACAATCAATAGAATGATATTGTCTCTCGTGTGTAGGAATGACTTACCATCTTCACGGCGCAATGAGATATCATTCCCCATCATAACTATTAAATAAATTTTATCATTTTCTGAGTAAAAAAATAATTTCTATGAACATTTTATTATTTTGGATATTAATCAAATACATACTATCCATAAAAAATATCACTTTTATATCAAAACATATAAAAAAAGATTCAGTTAACAACCAAAAAAATGATATTATTTAAATATTATTAACAAATAAATATTATAGAATCATATATGATATCATATTTATGTGTTTGGTTCTTCTATAATTTAATAACAATGATTTAACAATTATAAATGAGGCTAACATACCCTCAACTAAGGAAATGTACAAGGTAAGGGTTAATTTTACAATCTCTTTATTATCCAATGCTGTTTATACATAAGTATCTTCTCGAAATGTTTTATGACCCACATCCATATTTCAAAAAAATTTATTTCATAACATTTTTACTATTTTCTAGACTCTAGGTTAAAGTCATTTATACCCTTTTTGACTCTTTATAAAATGTTTTGAAAGAAATATTTCTGTCGTTTTCCAAACAAGGTAATTTATGACCTTGTCGACAAATTAAGGAAAGAATGTTCATTAACATATAAATTATGTGTGACTATTTTATGTCGTTATAACAACTTTGAATCTTCCCTTACAAGCTTATATGAATATTTTTCAAATTAAATATTTTTTTATAGTTATGAAACTTTTAAATTATTTCAATTTAGAAAAAGATATTTGTCTCAAATAGTTTTTGTGTTGATTTTATCTATGTCAAAATCTATTATTGGATTTTATGTTTATTTGATGTTGATTTATTATGAAAAAATATTCCTTATTGTGTTGATAGTTTTATGATATGTTTGACAATGGATATGCTATTTTTATGTCACTCGTTGTTTATGGTTAACATATTAAAATTCGTATGTTAGTTTAACACGAATTTTTATGTTATGTGTCACCCTTTTCATATGTGGAATGCATTGGATATAGTAAGTGACGAGTGGGGCCCACTATATCCCTCTAGATGCATCAGTAATTCCCATGAGGCAAACTATTGTCTTGGCATAAGGCCTTGAAAATATTTTTATTTGTAGTCTTGGCACGAGGCCTTGACTGTGTGGTTTTGATGTCCGACATTTTTCATTCCATCTTTATGAGTTTAGCTATTGATATTGCATGTGATTATTCGACTAATAGTGTATACAAGAGAATAAGTAAATGGAATTATTTGATTTATATTTTCCCTATTATGCTGAATTTTTTGTTTAAAAGGCTTGTGTTATATTCTTTTAAATTTCGTTAAATTTTTTATACTTTTATGATAGTTTCTAATATGTTGATATCCTTACTGAGCATCTGAGATCACCCCTTTCATAATTATTATTTTCCCTAGGATACGAAGAAGTATATTATGACTGACCTGCAGGGATAGGCTATGGGATATGAGTGTTTTCAAAGAAGACATGGTGTTTTTATTTAGTTTATAATGTAATGTAAAACATATGAATGTATCTAGTACTTACAAGGATACTAAACTGATCAGTCTTTCGGGACATGATCTCTTATAATCATGCAGATGTTATGTAATAATGCTCCAACACTGGGTAACTAGGGTCTGGACATTATAGTGGGTATCAGAGAGTGTTTAGTACAAACCTTTGAAAATTGATTTAGAAAAATAATGATTATAGGACGTTACCCTAAGATAGATTTTGAGGATTAGTATAGACAAACACCCAAAAAGTCTGGTAATATTGATATTATGTGGGTTTTCCAAGAAATGAATCCCTATATGGATACTACATGTGGACGTGGTTCTAGCACAGATGTTCATAGTAGTGAAAACTCTGAAAAGGAGTTTTGGGCTTGACCCGGGGTATCCTGGTACTCAACAACAGGCCTTACGACACACCTTGTTTGACACTCCCAGGGGATATACCTAGGATAATTTAAATATTCATTACAAACCATTATGGATGATTTATGTGAAATACTTCCCCAAAGAAAATATTTTTTATTATTATAGATTATATGCATAAACATTTCAATTTATATCAATTATTTTATATGATTGGAATTAAGCATTGTGATTCATAAAAAATCTAGAGTATCCCATTTTTTAAAAATAGATCCTAGTTGAAGTAATGGAAACTGTAATAATGAAAATAATCAATTAATGGATTTACATATTATTCATGAAAATTATAGTGGATCTATTGATATAATTAGAGCTGAACAACTTATAACCATACTAGAACAACTCACTCAGGTTATGAATAATAACCTTACATGTATGGGGCACCTTGAACCCCAATGCGTATGATAAATTATAGACTGATTCATGTGGAAGAAACCACCAACATTCACTGGGATTACAAATCCATTTGTAGCTGGGAAATTGATAAGTTCTTTTTAGAAAATATTTCATGCTTTAGGGAGTAGAGAAAGGGAAAAGGTTGTCATGGATGTTTATCGCATATCCAGAGATACAGATCAATGGTGGACATTAATTCAAAACACAATGGAGGATAAATTAGTATCAAATATATAATGGAAGGAGTTTAAAGAGATTTTCTTAGAAAAATAGTTTCCTCGTGAACATTGAGCAGATTTGGAAAGAAAATTTCTTCATCTGAGGAAAATAGATGACGATAATGTCACAAAGTATGAGGAGAAAATTACATGGTTATAAAGTCATGTTTCAGGTTTTATACATAACCTAAGAAGTAATATTTATAGATTATTTCATGGGTTAAAACCATTTCTTCGTCGATCATTAGTCTCACAATCCTTCTCGTGGTATGATGATATAGTCTCATATGCTATCAAGACAGAAAATGAATTATCTAAGTCTTATGAATTTAAAGAGAAGAAATATAACAAGGGATCTACTAAACACTTTGGATATGGAAATAAGGATAATAATGGAAAAGTTGACTTTCCATACTACAATAATTGTGTAAAGAAACTGTAATGACCCACAATCTCATTAATGAAAATTTGTCTTGATGTAATTAAATGTTTTATTATTGTTCTATAAAATATGAACATCCTTTGTTTTTTGTTTCTCAATTTTAAAATAACATTATGAATTGTGACCATTGCTAATATATCCAGGAAACAGTGATCCCATGATTAGTATAATTATAAGACTTTAGAAAATCCAATTTAGTCAAAAGAAAGAAGTGATGGCCTCATCCAGTAGACTTTCCCCATACGAAGTCCATTTGTCAGAGCTCATAACGAAGGTGGCTTCATTGGTCTTCGCTCTTGACCAAGCCTAGGATGAGAATAACATTTTATGCTTGAGTAGAACTGACTACAGGATTAGTGGAAGTTAATAGAAATTACCACCCGAGCGATGTTATCCGAGCCACCCCAAGAGTCTCTCACCATTGCACACCTTACCCTTCGGTCTTATGCCGATGTTATAAGGGGTTACGTAACAATAATCTATGACTATGACTATGTTCATTATTTTGGTATAAATAATGTGCATTCAGTTTATTATTGATACTTTGTAAATATTTTTAAAGCACAAATAGTATTTTGAGTTAACATTCAACTAAGAAATCTATTTAGATGAATTAATGGATTTTTGAACTAAATAATATTCTATTAAAATATTATTATTAAATTAATTTATATTAAATATAAATGATCATATAATTTTAGGAATGCAATTGTAATTTTTATTATGGTTTGAAAACTAATTTTTTCAAAACCCATGAATTTTCAGTAAATGTCAATTTTAATTTTAAAAGTAAAAAATCTCATTTTTATAAATTTATTTAGATATAATTAATCTTATTTTTCGAATCTAGACATCGAAATTATCCAATGGGGAATTTTTCATAATTTTCAAAGAGAGTCAAATTTTTGATTAAAATTTAAATACCATTTAAATATATAATATATTTTATGACAACATAATGACCCAATAGTGAGGTAATAAAATAATATAAACATTATGTTTGGCCAATATATGTTTTAGAATTAAAATAATGTGATTTTAGATTTTTGTGATTTATTTTACCATGATTTTTTGGACCTTCCAAGACTTATACACCATTTTTTCTTTTTAAATTGTCTTCTTTGAGAGTGTGGCTCAGCTCCACATAAGAAACCCTATTATTTCAAGAAGTTCGTCCATTGGAATTATGGAATATTTTTTCCCACTTACCATTGGAAAAAATCATGGGCAAAAACCATCGGTTGTTTTGTGGTATTGATTTGTTTAATGTGAGGTGTCTCAATCCAAAATAATAAAGTATTGCTTCTCCTTTCCTATATAAACCCACCCAAGATCCCACTTCCACTTCACCCGAAGCCTTTGGAGTTCGACCAAATCCTGACCTCCTCTCTCTAGAGTCCTCTAAAGGTTTCCCAAACTCCCATGAAGCCTCTCTAAAGCCTCTCTCAAGGCTTTGGGATCACAATTCCAAGTAATGGATTTCTTCCTTTCTCCTTTTTGTCTAATTTTCTTTAAGTTGTTATTCCCTTTTGGATTTCGCTCTCCTCTTTTACATCCGAGTAATTATTTTGTATTGTGCATTTAAATTCCATTATGTTTGTTGGGACATGTATCCATATGACCCCATTACTATCCATTTTATGTACATATGATTCTACACCCTTTTTTATCTCATCAACTATTTTCATGAATCATTATGCCACAATGTTATGCTCTCAAAATTGCACCGTGTTTTTTCAATCCAAGATCATTGTGTAGTGAATACCATACCCATGTATCTTTCAAGGGTATTCACCATTATGAACATATACCTATTGAATGGTACATTTATTTATTTATTCCACATTAATTAATTGTGTAATAACTTATGATTTTGATTGATTCCATGTTATATTCTTCAGGTGGCACAATTACGCATGAAATGAAATGTTTTAGAAGGGTGCGCCCTGAGAGAACTCCAATGCATTGGGTAAAGTATAATATTATGATATGTCATGGTCTATGGGTGTTGACTAATGATAATTCATGTTAATTGAGGTTTTAATCATGCTTCATGTGTACTGAGGGTTTACTCATGCTCCATGTTCAATGAGCATTGGCTCACGCTAGTTCTATGTGAAGTGTTATTGCAAATTTTCCATGTTATGATTATCATCCTTTATCATGCCTTTATGTTCATGTTTCTCTTATGCTCCATTGATATGCCTATATTCTAACATGTATTGTATTCCTCATTTTATTCCATGTTTATTCTCTTATTGGTCTCTATAGCTCACCTTTTTCTTATGCATGTCCTCAGGTTATCCCATCCAACGCTAAGTACGAGGGAATGTAGTGGTCATTTAAAAAAAAGTTTACAATAAATATGTTGTATGTTTTATGTTCAAAGATATTATGTAATGTTCCTATGACCCAAAGAAACTATACCTCTCTATCTTCTATGTTGTATCAAGTGAAGATTTTATGTAATAAATCTAGTTTATGTGTGTAATAAAAATCAAGGTTCTTATAGTTGGTATTAGAGGATATGTTTAGTTATTTTTGGGATTAGAATTAAAAACCCTAGTGAAGACATAAGGACAAGAATATGTATAATAAAAACATCCCAAAGTATTGGTGAGTATTGAGTTAGTGTTTTATTAAGAAAATACATCCTGGTCTAGATACAAGCAGGTAGATGCAGCTCAGGCACAGATGTATCCTAGGGGTAAAAGCTAAAAACACCACTTTGAGCTACACACAAATGGGAACTAGTGCAAGAAAATTATCCTTGTTTCACTCTTGGTTACGACACTCCTGAAGGATATGATTTGGTAAATTCATAAGCTTATTGTGAACCTTTATTAAGGGAATTAATAAAAATTCCCCTAAGAATATATGTTAGAAAGTAGATCATGGATAACATAGATTGAAGCATATGGATTCATAAGTTAAGAAAATAAAAGTTATTTATAGTCCATCAGTTTTGTCCTTGGATTACCCTTTATGTCTTACCCCTATCTTTCCTTTTTTGCATCCATTGTCGAATAATAGGTGGACTCGGGCTAATAACTAATATGAAGATCAATGTGATCACTGTGAAAATGATATGACCAATCTAATGGGAGCAGGAATCACAAACTTTTTCACACTTATCGGTTAGTTAAATCATGATTTGAATAGAAACATGGGTCAATAAGAATGTTCAACCCCCCTAAGAAAGAACAAGTCACTATCAAGAGCTTCATGAGACAAAGGCCTCTAACTTTTAATGGATCGTCAGATCCCTCAATTGCCAAACAATGAGTCAACTCCATTGAAATGATATTCTCCATCATTCAATGTTCCGAACAAGAGAAAGTTCTTCTATATTCTTATCGTATGGAAGGTGAAGCCGATCAATGGTGGATGTTGATAAAAAATATTTAGCCGGAGAAAGATACAGAGGTGTTGGAATGGAATGATTTCTAGAATAGGTTTTTCAATAAATATTTTCTATGCACCCTCCGACATAATATGGAAAGGGACTTCCTTTCCCTCATGAAAAAAAGATGATGAATCTGTGGGAGTGTATGAGGACAACTTCACAAGGGTTGCACGATATACTTATGGATTTTTCGTTACCCCAAAATACAAGGTTGAACGCTTCTTTGGTCGGCTGAAACTTAGCCTACGGAAAGCGATGGAAATATGTGACTTCGACAACTATGAGAAAATTGTTCAATGTGACCTCTAGGTAAATATAGAGATAGAATAATCTAAGGGTTATCATGGGGATATGAAGTGTAAGGTGGAATTCAATGCTGGTGGTCCGATGGATAAATACAACGGTGCTAAGAAAATCCCACACCACACTTTCCCAAGGTGCAGTAAAAAGCACCCCAGAAATTTCCTGAAGGGGATGAAGAAATTCTTTATGAATGGAAGAGAAGGGCACCTAGCTATTAACTACTAACAAGAATAACCCACAGCTACAAAAGAGGAGTAGAACACTTCGTTCGAACCTCAATGTGTTGTTCATTACTACAACAACAAATAACTAGGGAATCTTGCAAATCAGTGCCCTATGGAAAGGGTTTTCAGAGGTAACCTACAATTTCCAAGGCACCAAAGGAGACATTTTTTCATCACTACTATTGAAGTGATCCCTGAAAATGAAGTTTTGAAAGGTATGATATTCATTAATTCAGGAATAGTAAACATACTTTTTGATTTAGGTTCTATGAATTATTTTATATCCCAAAAGTTTAGTAGAACAATCCCAACACCTCCACAAATCATGGAAGTAACGATGTCAGTGAGTACGAAAAATGGGGAAACAATTGAATCCCATGAATATAACTCCTCCCCTATCATAATTTGTGTATTTAATTTCTCGGTGAACCTCTTGATACTCACTTTAGTGGAATTTGATGCAATTATTCACATGGATTGTCTATCCGTATATAGGGCCACCATAAATTGCTGTGAGAGGGAAATCACTCTCCATGTGGAGAATCGACCCCCAATTCTATACATGTTCAAGGAGGAAGATGAATCTTATTTAGCTCCATCATATCAATCATGGATATTAATGCCTTATGAGAACACGTATTTGGATCAGATGATTGAGTCTAAGGAGGCAAACATCCTTGAAGACAAACCTATTGTGAGGGAATTTTCTGAAGTGCTTCCCGAGGAATTGATTGGTCTTCCTCCTAGAAGGGATGTTGAATTATCAATTGATCTTCTACCTAGGGCATTTCCAGTATCCAAGACACTATATAGAATGGATGTTGTGGAGCTTAAGGAGATGAAGTAACAACTAAAAGAGAATATCGATAAAGGGTTTATACGTCTACGTGATTTAACTTGGGGTGCACCAGTCCTCTTCATCAAGAAAAAGATGGGTTAACACACCTTTTTATCCATTATCGCAAGCTTAACCAAATCACAATAAAGAACTAGTATCCTATCCCATGAATTTATGCATTGTTCGATCAGTTGCATGGATAAAAATACTTCTCCAAGGTGGATTTTCGGTCAGGATTTTATCATGTAAGGGCGAAGAAGGAAGATATCTCCAAGAATAATTTTTGTACAAGATACAAGAACAATGAATTAATAGTAATGCCTTTGGTACTCACTAATGCTCCAGAAATAATCATGGACTTGATAAATAGAGTCCTTAGGGATTAACTCAACAAATTATTGGTAGTCTTTATAGATGATATTCAGATATACTCCAAAAATAAGGAGGATCATGAGGAGAATCTAAGAACTATACTAGAGACCTTGCGAATGTAGAATCTCTAAGAAAAGTATATTAAGTGTGAGTTCTGGTTGAAGGTGGTCTCATTCTTGGGTCATATCATCACAAGCAATGGGATATCTGTGGATTCCTCCAAAACTGATGTAATTAATGGATGGTCGGGGACATCATCAGTAACAAATATCCATAGATTCTTGTGGTTATCTGGATATTATCGATGATTTGTGAGAAATTTCTCACGATTTTCCAACCCTCTTACTAAGCTAACTTGGAAGGGAATAAAGTTTTCTTAGAGTGATGAATGAGAAGAAAACATCAAGGAGTTAAAAAGGAGGCTTATCACTGCTCCCATACTCACTTTACCCACAAGTGGAGAACTTTTTGTGGTAATCAGTGATGCTTTGAAGAAGGTACTGGGCTATGTGTTGATGAAAAATGAAGAAGTCATTGCCTATTCTTCAATACAATTGAATGTTCATGAGCATAACTATCAAACACATGTTTTCGTGTAGGCTGTGGTGATCATCAGTATAAAAATTTGGAGGCGTTATCCCTTTGTGGAGAAGTGTGAAATATAAACGGTCCTCAAAATCCTCATGTATATATTCACAATGAAAGAGTTGAACATGCGCCAAAAAATATGGTTAGAGATGATAAAAAACTATGACTTCTCAATCCATTACCACCTTGGGAAAGTGAAAAAGGTGGCTGATGCTCTAAGTAAAAAGGACCTGACAATTCTATCATTAATGAGAATTGAAAAGGAACCAATCTTCTTATATTTGACTAAGATGGACATGGGAATCATAGAGACATGAACATCATAAATCCTTTCAGAAATTATTTCTCAACCATCTATTTTGGAAATGTTAATGGATGCTCAAAAGGATGCTGTTGGAATTCAGAATAGAGTGGATGCTATTAGAAAAGGTAAATCCTTGATGTTCAATGTTAATGGAGAAGGAATTGTGAGATTTGAGAAAGACTATGTGTTCCATCATGTTTGGAGCTGAAGAAGGAAATTTTTGAAGATGCGAATAGTTAAAATTTCTATATTCACCTAGGAAATACAATGATGTATCATGATCTTTGAGATCATTATTTGGGGGAGAATATGAAGAAGGAGATCTCTGAGCATACATCAAAGTTCCTGGTGTGTTAGAAAGTGAAGGAACTGAAGTAGAAGTCTAAGGGGATGATGCAACCATTGTCCATACCAGCATGGAAATGGGAGAACATCACCATATACTTTGTCACCAGACTTCCGAAGACATCCAATGGCAATAATAAAATCTGGGTTGTTGTGGATCATCTTACAAAGTTTGCACACATCATTGCAATTCGATAGGATTTATCATTGGATCAGGTGGCACAGATAGATATCCTAAAAGTGGTAAGGCTGCATGGAGTACCACTATCTATTATATCTGATTTATATCTAAGATTAACCATTATATTTTTTAAGATTCTTCTACATGTTGTAGATACTGAGTTGAACTTCAGTATGGCTTATCATCCTCAAACTAATGTCCAATCTGAGCGGACTATCCAAACACTTGAGTACATGTTGAGAGTGTGTTCTATGGACTTCAAAAGAGGGTTGGAACAACATCTTTCAATGGTTGAATTCTCCTAAAATAATAGTTTCCACTCAAGAATCTGGTGCAGAACACATACATGTTGTGATGAAGTCGGTGAGCGTAAGGTCCTAGGACCCGAAATGGTTGATGAGATGGTGTAGAAGGTGAAAACCATTTAGAAACATATCAAGGAAACCTAGAGTCGACAGAAGGGTTATACAAATAACTATCTATGAGACCTTGAGTTTAAAGTTGGAGACATGGTATTTATATGCATATCTCAATGGGAGAAGTTCATGAGGTTTGGAAAGAAATAGAAGTTAAGTCCTAGGTATATTGAAACCTTCAATATTATTGATCGTGTTGGGGTTGTCTCCTATCGACTAGCACCTCCACCTAACATGGCCAAAGTACATGATGTCTTTCATGTATCACTCTTAAGAAAGTACATACCAGACCCTTCACATGAACTCTCTTAAGAGGTAGTACAACTAGTGGATGACCTTTCATATAAGAAGAAACTAGTGAAGATCTTAGATCGTAGAGAGAAAGTTCCAAAAAAAAAGACAATGCCTCTCGTCAAGGTGTTGTGGAGAAAGCACAAGTTTGAAGAAGAAACAAGTGAATCAGAGGATGTGATGAAGAAAAGTCACCCACATATGTTTTAGTGTGGGAAAAGGAAATTTTGAGAGAGAAATTTCATATGGGGGGAAGATTGTAACGACCCAAAATTTCATTAATGAAAATTTATTTTGATCTAATTAAATGTCTTATAATTTTTATATAAAATGTTAACTTCTTTGGTTATTTGTTTTTGGATTTTAAAATACAGTTAATAATTGTGACCGTTGCTAATATAGCCGTTAAATAGTGATCCCATGATTAGTAAAAATATAAGGCTTTAACAAATCCAATTTTCTTAGAAAAAGGAAGCGATGCCTAATCCAGTAAACTTTCCATGTACGCAACCCATTTTTTGGAGCTCAGAAAGGAGGTGGCATCATTGGGATTCTCTCTCAACCTAGCCCAAGCCAAGCTATAACACCATAATCTTGAGCGGAGCCGACTACAAGAGAAGTGGAAGTTAATAGAGATTACCACCCGAGAGAAGTTATCTGAGCCACCCCAAGAGTCGGTTACCATCACACACCTTATCCTACAGTCTTATGCGGGTTTTATAAGGGTTTATGTAACAATACCCTAGCACTATGACTATGTACATTATTTTTTTATAAATAATGTGCATTGATTTTATTATTGTTAATTTGTAAATAGTTTTTAAAGCACAAATAGTATATTTAGTTAATATTCAACTAAGAAATATATTTTGATGAATTAATGGATTTTTAAATTAAATTAATTAATAATAAAATAATATTAAAAAATTAATTTTTATAAAATATAAATGATAATATAATTTTATGAATGCAATTGTTATTTTTATTAAGGTTTGAGAACTGTTTTTTTCAAAACCCCTGAATTTTTGGTAAATGTCAGTTTTTATTTTAAAAGTAAAAAATTCACATATTTATAAAATTATTTAGATAAAATGAAATTTTTTTTTGTAATCAGGACGTCAAAATTATGTAATGGAGAATTTTTCATAAGTTTCTGAGACAGTAAAATTTTTGGGTAAAAATTAAGTACCTTTTAAATATATAATGTGTTTTATGAAATCATAATGATACAATAGTGAGTTAATAATATACTATAAACATTATGTTTGGAAAATATATGTTTTATAATTAAAATAATGTGATTTCATATTTTTTCGATTTATTTGACAAATATTTTGTGGACCCTCCAAGACTGATAAAATTTTTTGTCTTTTTATATTTTTTCCCTTGAGAGTGTAACTCACCTCCAGATAATCAACACTATTATATTAAGAATTTCGGTCATTGGCCTTATAAAATATTGTTTTTCACACCCATTTTGAAAAAACCATAATCAAATTCCATCCGATGGTTTGTGGTATTGATTAGTTTAATTTGAGGTGTCCTAAACCTAAATAATAAAGAATTACCTCTCATTTCCTATATAAACCCGCCCAAGCTCCCACATCGTCTTCACTCAATGCATTTAGAGTTCTAAAAAACCCTCACCTCCTCCCTCTATAATCCTCCCAATGTGCCCCAAGATCCCAAGAAGCCTCTTAAAATCCTCTCCCAAGCCTTTGGGATCACACTTCCCAGTAAGGGATTTCTTCCTTTATCGTTTTTGTCTAATTTTTTTAAGTTGTTATACCCATTTATTTACAATAAAAAATGTTGGGGTATGATTTATCACCTCCCCCATATATTCCTATTTATGGTTTTATTATGGGAGACCCCTTTCTCTTTCATTAATTCCTCCCATGTACACCCGTTACTATGCAAAATTCTATGAGGTATTTCTCTCTCCTCTTTTACATCCAAGTTATTAATTTGTATTATGAATTTAAATTCCATTAAATTTATTAGGGAATGTAAACATATTACCTAACCTGTAGTCCAATTCTTGTACATATGATGAGACACTGTTATGTCTCATCAACAATCTTCATGAATCCTTATGTCACGCCGTTATGCTGTCGAAATTACACTGTGTTTTTACAAGCCAAGATCATTGTGTAGGGAATACCATATCCATGTATATATCAAGGGTATTTACCTATATGAAGATATACCTATTGAATGTTACTTTCATTTATTTATTCCACATTACATAATCGTGGATTAAATTATGATGTTTATTGATTCCATGTTATATGATTCATGTGGCACACTTATGCATGAAATGAAATGTTTAAAAATGGTGTTCCCTGATAGCACTCCAATACATTGGTTAAAGTACAGTATCAAGATACATCTTGTTAAATGGGTGTTGACTAATTCTAATTCAATTGCAACGAGGTTTTACTCGTGATTCATGTTCAATGAGGGTTTACTCATGCTCCATGTGAAATTAGCCTTGGCTCATGTTAATTCCATGTTAAGTGTTATTGCCACATTTCCATGTTAACATTATCATGCTTTATCATGGAATTATATTCTTGTTTCTGTTGTGCTCCACTGATATGCCTATTGTCTAACATGACATGTATTCCTCATGTTATTCCTTGTTTATTCCCTTACTGGGCTTTATAATTCACCCTTTTCTTATGCATGTCATCAGGTTATCCCATGAAATGCTATGTACGGGGGAATGTAACGGTCATGTAAATGATGATTTAAATAAATATGTTTTATGTTTTATATTCTCAGCTGTTATGCAATGTTCCTAAGCCCCGAATACACTAAAAATATCAATCTTAAATGTTGTTTCAAGTTAATATTTTATATAACAAATCAGGTTTAAGTGTGTAATAAAAAGAAGGGATGTTATAGAAACACCATGCTACATGCCTATAGGGGGACAGAGTTTGTTACAAGTGTGGATAAAATGGTCACCAAGCCCGTGATTTCTAGGGGAAGAATGAGGCTATCATTGTTCAATTCTACAATTGTAATGGGATGGAGAATAATTAAAATTAATTTCTTAAGCGTCTAGGAAACATACCTCAGAAAAGGCCAAGGGGGAATTATGAAATATATACATGATTTATATACTGATTTGATTGTCTTACCCATGAATAAATTTGATATAATACTTGGTATGGATTGGATTTTTGACTATGATGAAATGATTAATTGTTAGAAGAAGGAGGTAATAATTTTTGATGTGGATAATGAATTCCTTATCTTTAGAGTAGAAAAATCACCATCTTATTATCATCTAGATCCAGCCTAGTATCTCCACTAAATTCAATTATTTAAGAGGAAGGGAGTGAAATAACTATGGGTGGGGAGGGGAATGTTCAAATAGAGTACGTACCTATTTTGAAAGAATATTTTTATGTCTTTCCAAAGAATTTACCTAGATATCTTCCAGAACAAGAAATTTAGTATTCTATTTACTTAATTCCTGGATCAAGTCCCATATCAAAGACCCATTATAGAATAGAAAATGTGGAATTAGTGTAACTAAAGAAACATCTATAGAAATTTAGTAATAAAGGATTTATTCTCCCTAGTATTTCTCAATGGGGATCCACCGTTCTTTTTGTTAATAAGAAATATGGATATATGAGGTTGTGTAGTAACTACAAGAAGATTAATGCTATAACTATAAAGAACATGTATCCCCTTCCTTGTACTGATGATTTATTTTCTCAACTTCTTAGAGATCAATATTTTCCAATTTTTGACCTTCGATATGGATATCATCAGTTGTGGGTGAAGAAGGAAGACATTCTATAGACTGTATTTTGAATCAGCTGTGGGCATTATAAATTTATAGTAATGCCATTGGGATTGAATAATCTCCCTTTATTTTCATGTATATAATGAATAGAGTTTTCAAGGAATATCTTAATGAATTTGTAGTGGTATTTTTTGATAATATCCTTGTGTACTCTAAAATCTATGAATATCCTAAAAATCACTTGTGCACTATTATGAAAACTCATAGATGACATGAATTATATGGGATGTTTCAACCGTGTGAATTCTAGATTTATAAAATTTCTTTTTTTGGACATATTTTCTATAATTATAGAATAATTGTAGATCCATCAATGATAAGGGAAATCCAATAATGTCCATCATTGACGATTATAACTAAGGTACGCTATTTTGTTGTTTTAGTATGATACTATCGGCATTTCACCCCGAATTTTGCCCGATTCGAAAACCCATTAACCAAGTTCACAAGTAAAGGGTTTAAATTTGTATAGAAAAAGAGTGTGAATTTTTTTTTGATGAATTGATGATAAGATTAGTCAATGCTACTATCATAGATCTACCTTCAAATAATGATGGGATTGTTATTTATAGTGATATTTCCATGAAAGTACAAGGTTGTGTCTTTTTGTGTAATGATAGAGTTATTGCCTATGCATCATGACAGCTAAAAATTCATGAAAAAAACTATCCTACTATTGATATTGAGTTAACAGGTAAATATTAGCTTGCAAGATATGGATACACTATCCCTATGATAAAAAATGTTAGATATATACTAATCATAATAATTTGATGTTTATTTTCTCATATAAATAACTAAACGTGATGAAAAGGTTTTGGATCAAACTACTAAAGGATTATGATTTCAATATACACTACCACATGGGGAAAGAAAATAATGTGGCAGATACTTTGAGTAGAAAGGATCATAGAGTTTTGAACCAGGTTATTCTTGAAAGGGGTCCTATGTTCATAGATTAAGTAAATATGGATATGATAATAATCATGGAACGTGAAACATCAATACTTTTTCAAATGGTTGCAAAAGAATCTTTACTAGAAAGGATAAAAATTTCTTAAACTAATGAGGAGGAGTTTTAGAATAAATTTAAAGCATTAAATGATGGGATATTGACTTAATTCTTATATGAAGATGGAATTTTGAAATTTGGTAAGAGGATTTGTGTTCCCAATATACCTGATCTAAAAAGGGAATTGTTGGATGATTCTCATAGCTCTAATTTCTCTATACACCATGGTAGAACTAAGATTTATAAGAATTTTAAGGAACATTTTTGGTGGGATAACATGAACATGGACATTACTAATTATGTGTCAAGATGTATTGTTTTTCAATAGGTGATGGTTGGAAGACAGCATCCTAGAGGAGTCATGCAACCATTTCTCATCCCTGATTGGAAATGGGATTATATTACCATGGACTTTTTCCTGGGGCTACAAAAGACTCCAATAAAAAATGATGCAATATGGGTCATTGTTGATCATTTTACCATGTCATCACATTTACATTCTATAAGGGAAGATTTACCACTTGGATGTTTATCAAGACTATATATTAATAACGTTTTAAGACTTCTTGGTGTACCCCTGTCGATTGTTTCCCATCGTGATCCACATTTTACAATATGTTTCTAGAAAAGTCTCCAAAAATCCATAGATATAGAACTTTGTATAAGCACTACCTATGACCCTCAAAATAATTGACAATTTGAATGGACTATTACAACCATAGAAGACATGTAGAGATCTTGATCACAAGAATTTCAAGGTATATGGGATTGGTATTTCCCTCTGGTAGAATTTTCTTATAACAACAGATTCCATTCAAGTATTCAGATGGCACCGAATGAAGCATTATATGGAAAGAGATGTCAGAAACCAACTTGTTAGGACGATGTTGGTGAAAGAAAACTCATAGGCCCAGAACTTGTCAAGGAAACAATGAAATGATGAAAATTATCCAAAATTACATCAAAGCATCTCAAAGTAGGCAAAAGTGGTATGCCGATAATTGAAGGAAGGATTTGAATTTCAAGTAGGAGATCATGTTATTTTAAAGTTATCTCCATGGAAGGGGGTAATATAATTTAATTAGAAGGGTAAATTAAGTCATATATACATCAGACCATTAAAAATTCTAGAATGAATTGGATTTTTAGTTTACTATTTGGTAATTCCACCATCTCTCTCCAATGTTCATGAGGTGTTCCGCATACCAATGTTGAGAAAATACATGCCTGACCCAAAACATGTACTCACCTATGGAGAAACAGAGATGGAACCCAATATGTATTATTGTGAAGATCCTATCACAATTCATGATACCATATAAAAATTATTGAGAAACCGGATTACATTACATGTAAAATTTCGTTGTAGAAAACATAAAATGGAAGAGGCAACATGGGAAACATAGGAACCTATGATGAAGAACCACCCAAATATATTTATGTAGAAATATTCTCAAAATTCTGAGAGTGAAATTATTTGATGAAGGGAAGACAGTGACACCCGAATCTTCCATAGAATAATTATCTTTGATTAAACCAATTCTAATTTATTAATACAATATCTTGCGATGTACGCAACTCTGAGTTCTAGCACACCATGACCAATCAAACTAGCCATTTAAAATACAGTTATAAATTGTAATAGACACTTATCAAAATTTTTAATATTTTATTTTTCAAAATGGACTCCATTTTTTTATTTGGAATACCAAAATTATCGTAAGTTGAATTGTTGACATTTTTCTAAAAACTTGCAATTTTTTGTTGAACAGCGAAAAACAATGTGTTATTATTTAAAACTGATTTTTTATTTAAATAATTACTTTTAGTTTAAATTTATCTCAAATTCAAAATAGATACATAATACCTATATTATTCCAATGTAATTTTATGGAGTCATTTTATAATAAGATTTGATATATAAAATATTATGGAACTTTTTCATGTCTTTTACCCACATTTTAGGCATATTTTCAAATTTGAATAAAACATAATTTTACCGCTTTTCTGAATCTAATTAAAAAAATATGATATACACGGTGTTCATCATTATGTAAAATTTTGTTTAATAGGATGAATATAATTTAAAGCGAATAGTAATTTAATAATACTATTTAACATGGTTAAAACTAAATAGGGTAATTAGAGGTAAAAAATGATATTATAATCGCCATAACACATATCCTAATTCTATTGGATAAGTTTATTTAGGCCAAAATAACACTTAGTACAAAAATATTATCCTTTTTGTTCCACTTGATCAGAATAGGACATTTATTATATTTTGTTTATAAAAGTGTTAAAATTGACAAATTCAGGTTTTATTAACAAATCCATTTTTTATATAATTATAAAAAAGATAAATTAGACTATAAATATTAATTAAAAATATTAAACGATTTCCTACATCATCATATTTTATTTTATGTTTTTTAGATCTTAAATAATTAAATTTATTTATGACACTGTGATGATGAAATAACTAACATAATAATTAATGATTAATATAATTGATGTTAACCATATTAAAATAAATGTAAATTGAAACTTTTGATGCAATAAACTAATTTTATAGGAGAATATGACATTTTATGGTTGATTTAATGTATTTTATATAAGTAATCAAGTTTTTATGACTTTAAAAAAATATTAAATAGTTTCAAAATTGACATAAATGAGTTTTTAAAATAATATTATATTATTAAATGATATAATATAACTAAAAATATATTATTTAGAAAAATTACATAGATAATTTTTTATATGTCATTACTAAACCACTTGAGGATCTCATGTAATTTTATAGCAACTATATTAACCATATAGTATAAAAATTCAAGATGACATGGTAAAATTTAAATTATTTAACTTAGAGTTAAATATAAAAGATAAGGTTAATATGGTGACCTAAACTTGTCTAAAAAATATTGGTTGAAAGGATTTTGACCCATATACACCTTATCTTTGATTTAAATCTATTTGGTTCTATTACAACCTGAAAATAAATTTATGATAAATTAATATTTAATGTTTTTCCTAAAGTGCCCCACACCTCTCTTATAAAAGGGTACTTCACCATACCTTAAATTCACACCTCAAATAAATTAGCTCAGCCAAACCATGCTCAAATATCCTCACAAATACTCAAAATTATACATTTATTCCATAATTTGATCATAAATCCAACATAAGGAGCCCTTTTGTTCCAAACAAATGGAAGCACCATAAGAACATGTAATTATTTCATAACCCCTTTCAAAGTTCTTTTCTTCTTCCACTTCCTATTTCTATGTTGTTTTGAAACTAAAATAATAACTCTTGTGCCTTCTATATACTATAAATTTATTATAAATATGGTTCAACCATATTAATTATTCTATCAATCCCCTGAATGACAAAGTCACCATACATGCTTACGTACGGCTTACCGTCTCCACGTCGTGGTGTAGTTAATTATTCAACAATTCATTATTTGGATGGGTATAAAAATGTGTATAATTGATTAAAATAATAAAAAAACATGTTTATGATTATATATATAATATACCATCCAATTACATACTATATCACCATTAATAGGATGATATTGTCACTTGTGTGTACGTACAACTTAACGTCTCCACAACGCGATGAGATTTCATTACCCATCATAAGAATTTCAAGAATAATTTTTATTTGATAATTAAAAAAATATTATTTATGAACATGATATCATTCTAGATATGATTCAAATACATCCTATCGATAACAAACATGACTTACATAACAAAACATATTAAGGAAAACGAATCAGTTAACACCCAAAACAATGATACTACTGAAATATTATTAACAAAGCAATTTTAGAGGATCATATATGATATAATATATGTTATGTGGTTATTATATAATTTAATAACAATAATTTAACTATTATATAGGTGGTTAATGTACCCTTTACTAAGGAAAATTACAAGGTAATGTTTAATTTTACAATCTCTTTATAATCTGAAGTTGTCTATACGTAAGTATTTACTCAGACTTCTTTATCATCCACATCCATGTTTCATAAAAATGAATTTCCAAAAAATATGTAATATTTATTATACTATTGGTTAATGTAATTTATATCATCTATTTACTCTTTATAAATTTATTTTAAAGGAATATTTCTGTCATTTTCCAAACAAGGTACTTTATGACCTTTTCCAAAAATTAAGAAACACATATTTTTTTAAATAATACAGTGGGTGCAGATTTTTTCCACCATTATATCTCCTTTGAATATTCCCATTCAATATTATATATATATATTTTAAAAATGAATGTTTTCTTTTGTAATTATCAACTTTTAAATGATATCAAAGTAGAAAGAGATAATTCTCTCAAATAGTTTTTGTATTGATTTCATCTATATAATCATCTATTGATGGATTTTATATCTAATTTATGTTTAATTATATTGATACAAAATTCCATATTGTATTGATAGTTTTAAAATATGTTTGACTGTGGATGTGGTATTTTTATTTCATTTATAGTTTAGGGTAAAGTATTAAAAATATGTATGTTAGGTTAATATGAATTTTTATGTTAAGTTTCACCCTTTTCATATATGGAATACATAGGACATATTATGTGAAAGGTGGGGCCCACTATAGCCCCTCAATGCATCATTAGGTCTCATGAGACAAACTTGTGTCTTGGAAAAAGTCCGTTATAATATTATTATTTTTAGTCTTGGCACAAGGCCTTGACAATGTGGTTATGATGTCTGGAATTATGCATTCCATCATTGTGACATTAGCTGTTGATATTTAATGTGAATATTCAACTAGTAGAATATCCATCTGAATAAGTAAATTGAATTATTTGAGCTATCTTTTCCATATTATACTAATGTTTATGTTTAAAAGTATTGGGTTTTATTCTTATACATTGCCTTATATTTTATTGTTATTTATGATAGTTTTCTCTATGTTGATATTCTTAATGATCATCAGAGATCACCCCTTTCTTAAGTTTTATTTTTCTTAGGATGTGAAAAAGTATATTAGGAATGACTGATAGGGATAGGATAAGGGATATGAGTGTGTTCAAAGGAGACAAAATTTTTATTTTTTCATTTCACAATGTAATGTAAAATTTATGAATATATCTAGTACTTCCAAGCCAACTAAACTAATAGGTCATTCAAGACTTGATCTCTTGTAATCATGAAAATTTTATGTATTAATGCACTGACTCTTGTTAATGGGGGTCGGGGCGTTACAACAAATATAAAAAAATTAGATCTATAAATATAAGTAAATTAAGTCCTCTAGAAAAGAATAAATTCTACTCATTTTATAAATTAATATGGAATGATCTCTTTCAAACACATTTATATCAATACCTGTATCAATTGGTCACATCAAAACCAATCAAGAATTCTCATATGTTCGCATATACTATAAAATAATGTGACCATGGGATGAAAGGTCTTTCAATCTCATATAGACACTTCAAATTTTATTTACTCTCTAAGTATAACCTTCGCACATCTATGAATACATCACATATCATTCCCCTTTATGGGTGATGTCATCACATACCTCTAAACTGAATAAATATGTATATCTTATGTATTATATTGGTGAGCGTACACAATCCCTATTATTTCTCAATTTATCACTGAAATGTCAAAAAATTCATAAGGGATGAAAAAAACATGTTATTTGATATCAAACCGATAACATGTTCAACAAGATATCCAACCACCCTCCGATTGAATAAGCCTCATGGATTTTATAATAATGGTATCAATGTATGAAGGAACTCTTTTTAGGTAACTCATAAATCATAGGTAAATATGGCTATATGATCCACTCACACCTAGTATACCAAAGTCAAAATGTATGCCTCTCCATGTGGTGTATTTAGTGGGGAATCTGACATATAAAAAACAAATTGTTCCTCATAAGCATATTTCACATCTCATGCAATAATTCGACTCATAATGAACATTATATTTATTAAAAACCTATAATACTCTATGATGAACAAAAGTTAGTGATACCTCAATGTCATACATTGAGTGGTCAGTTATGATTACACATCAAGAAATGTATACCTATAAATAAGTATATGCATCCAATGTGAATTAATGGTGATGTGAAGATTTGATTTTATATGATACATTTTTTACACATAAAACACATTGATGAATTCTTAACAAAACCCTATATAAAAAACAATTTGTCATATTATATCTTATAGACTTCTTGACTAGCCTTATGTTTATTTCACATTCTGGGGTTTCGTTAACTTGTTACATCTATTTTTAATTTCGATCGAATCTTTATGAAATTTTGTGATGAAACCCTAAACTATAGTATATATTAAGTAATATCCACAAAGAAGTATATTATGAATAATGTTAAAATTTATTAATCATGTTCCTAAAGATCAAATCCTTAATCATATCTATACAATTTAACTCTACTACATCAAATGTTTCAATGTTAACTTTTTTTATAACTCTTTCCAAGTGGAACATCATCTTACACGATACTCTTTCCATCAAAAGTTTCCATGAAATATTTAAATAAATAATGTACCTATTAACATTATTACATTCTAGGACATCCTAAAATTATTTTGGATAATGTGACATTCACTAATTTCAATGTAACTATATATATTCCTTTATATTTCCCTTTTCCACCATACAATAAAACTATTTTAAGATATTAAATGAATTTTATTTTATTTATGACTAATGTAATACTTTATAAAATTTTATACTCAATTTATCAGGGTAGTTAAATGTAACTCTTACATTTATTTCCTTACAATACATATCCTATAATATTTAGGATTTAATTTTGAAAGGATTTTAACCTTATACTAGTATATCCATTCACCTATTATCTTTTACCTTCATTAAGCTGAAATATACTCTCACTAGACTCTTAGACACTATATTGTTCGCACAATATCATGTAATGATACATCCATAATTTTGTTCTTAGGAAATACAATTTATTTAATTTTATTGGGACATATATAAAAAATAAACATTTGTTTCCATTTTATATATGGTACTATATGTGTTTATGGTAACTTTATCTAAAAATAAGGCATTATATTGAAATATTAGACTGATGGGTAGTGTAAAAATAATTCTTTCTATTTTAATAATATCGATATTTTATTTTATCATGGGTAAAAAAAATTTACATGAATAATATTTAAACATTTTATAGAATCTGATGAACCATTATGTGTATAGAATTAATCATCTCATTTTTTTCATAAAAATCATTGTATGAAAAAACATATCTTATCATACATGAGATATAATATTAAGATATAAATCCTTATAAGTTCTATATGATCTTAAAAATATTCTAATCGTTGATGTATAATCTCTTTCTTCATAATTAGAATTGAAGCTACAAGGTTATATCATTTTACATTTCATCAAATCATGATATTTTAAAATACAGTATGTATACACTCTTGTAACATCATATAAATGTATACTATAAGTTCCTATAAATAATTCCCATGATTTTTAACATTGGTATACTTAAAACCCTTGTAAAATGTACAATTAGTATCCTATAATTCTAATAGATTGTAAGAAAATTGGTGGGGGAAGGGAAATGTTCTCCCAATGAAATAGTCTTTAAATTCTTGGGGAAATATATTTTTATTTATTATGGGGAAGGATAATGGGTTTTTAGATCCTAATTGAACCCACATAGATGTTACCCCTTTGGAGATCTTTTCTAGTTAGGAAACATGGGGGAATTAACATAACTACCAAGATGGAGGAAACAGTGGGGAATGTTTGAAATTTGTTGATCCCCCTATAATTCATTATAATTCAATTGTTATCATATTACAATTAAATCTAATGAATAAATGTCTAAAACACTGATAACTAATATTTGTATTATATTGAGTTCAAAAATCCCTTCAAGTATATCAAATAATTTCATCTTATGGAATCATTACTCCTCCTCATTAATACCCTTTGGTTTCAATGACCAATATTTTATTATAGAAGAATCATTATTGAAATATCCATCTAACTTTTATTATTCTAATTTTTATATTTTAACCAATTATATAGTCAACACAACCACATAAACTAGATATCATAATCCCATTTAATCATTTCACAACACTTTATGAATATTGGGTAAAAATTTATTGAATTCATTAAAATTGTCAAAACAATTGCATAGTTGAACACAGAGGGAATTGCTTAACTAGAATAGGCCTTAAAAAAACTAGAGTTTCATTAAGTCGTTATAATAATCACTAACATTGAGTAAATGAGTGGATACAAAAATTCCATATGTCATTTTTAATCATAATCCTTTTAGACATTTAGTAAATTACTCTATGTTTCTCATAAGAATATAGATTCACCGGTTATAACACATCAACACATTTATTACTTAGTAATGTTCTTATTTAACACATATAATTTATTTTATTGAAGAAAATTTATTAATTTAATAGTTTAAATAGTTTCTTACATTAAAATTCTCCTACTCAATGATTAATCTCAAAGTTATTTGTAATGCTCATGATAGTATTTATTAATAATCAAATCATTTATCAGATGGGTATCATGTTTTACTAAAATTTCATAAAGACTATTATTAAATTTAATTTCCCAAAAATGATTACCTATTTTGAATTCATCATATTCATTAGTGGGCCAAGATTCATATTTCACAATGAAAATAACCTCACATTGGCATGAAACCCACTGATGTTTTATTTAGGTAGAGTGTTATCTCAATAATATCATATATGAATCTTGAATAATTTAGTGTACAACACTTTTCTCAATAAATCACTTTAACAAACATTACATTATTTCCCTTCCTTCCTAACCCATTGGGTTTCCAAGATATGTGTAACAAAAATAAAACACCTAGAACAAGTAGCCTAATTTGGAAAAAAAAGACATGTTCATTTCATTCCTTATATAAGATAATCCAAGGGTATCACTCTTTTGTGTGAAACTACCCAGATGGTTGATTGAGTTCTGAAGAAATTTATGCTTTATAAGAATTCTAACACATATTATTTTACTGGGGGTCTAATCACAAAATCTTATTTCATGTTATTCACCTTATAAATTAATTCTTCAAATGATTTATTTTTTTAGAATGTTATTCCTTCCACAAAATAAATATGTTCAATCCATATTTATGTTTAACTTTTTACATGGCTGACAATTTATATTAATAAACCAAAACTAGTAGCTAAATATATTTACACCTATCCAAATACTTCTCATGAACAAGGTATATAATAATTTTATTTCAGGGTTTGGAGTCATATAAGATTGAAAAAATCTAAAAGAATATGCCTATAGTGAGATTTAGGGAACCCCCACCTCTCTAGAACAAGGAAGAATACTCCTATCTAGTAGGAATTTTACCACCAATCCCTCTACCCGAGGATAATTTAATCATGATAGAATCCAACAAATCATAACTATAAAATCTAATATGTATAAAATGTGTCTAATTAGTATTTTTATTCTAATAATAGTAATTAAAAAATGAGGAAACTGTAAATGAAAACTAAATAATATTTTATCATACCTAACATGTAATGGATGGAATGATAATTTTATAAGAAGTAGTTTAACTAAGTTAAACTGATTCAGACACATATCAACAATAGAAAATATTTATATCCATTAATAAAAAATGATGGGAGAACTTTTTAATAAATTAATATTTCATAAATTTTAGCATGAGATAAACATTTATAAAAAATTATTAAAATAACTAATTATAAATACTTTATAACTTTAGTTTATTCATTATGGTCATTCCATAATCATGAATATGAACTCTTTATATTAATTTCATAATAACAACCTTCATTAATATACATTATAAGAAATTTAAAATAAAAATATATTATATTTTTTGAATTATAATCATTTTAAAATCCAATTTCTATTATGTATAACATTTATATAATATAAATATTTCATATTTAAAATTATTCAATAAATTATAATGTTTCATCAAAACTATACGGATGAGTCATAAATAATTTCTCAAAAAAACTATTTAATTTCAAAAATTAAGATTATCTAATTATGAATAATCCAAAATTTAAATATAAATACTTTATATTTATCATTATTTCATAATTTATAAACACTTTATTTCTATTTCATAAGGTAGGAAATATAATTTTGTAAATTATTTTTTAATATAAACGTTTTATATAAATTAATTTACAATAATAATTTTTTCATGCACATCAATTAAATAATTATACTATTTATAATTAATTAATTTATGAACATGTTAAAATTTAATAATGATCTACAAAATAACATTGAATCATTATATATAATAAATTTTTAAACAGTAAAATCCAATTTATAATTTAATTTAAATAACAGTTTCTTTTTAAAACCAATCATATTTCATGTTTCTTACATAATTATATAATAAAATTCAAGTCATATTTACAAATTCTAAAATAATAGTAAGCTACGGTTGATGATTGATAGCTAACAGTACATGCTATATTTCATATTTTATGATTGATATCCACATAATAAATTATGGTATCACATATCATACTTTACAATATGTAGTAATATCTTATTGACTATATAATACTCTATTTTCTATATAATACATGGTGTAATCATATTTTACAATTGAAATATGTTGTTCTCAAAGACTAGGGAAAAACTATGGCTTTAAACCATGTGATGACATATGATAATCCATTAGGTATTACATACCATAGTGTATGTAATTTTAATGTTATTATATTTGTTAATTTTTAGTGGTTAGATGGAAACCTTAACCATTTAGGGGATGTTTTTGTTGTATTCTATAATTAAAGAATCATTACATGATATGTAACATGAGGGAGTTTGTTTTATCATGATTTTGCTGCATGAATTGACTTATAAATTAACCCATGTTTTATAAATCAATATTTGATGCATGAATTATCAAGTATCATCATTAAAGGCTTAATTAAAGATAATTCCATGTGATAAAATCTATTGGTAATTTTTTGAAATCATTACATCAAATGATGTCATTTATTAATCTTTTTAGGAGATCAAGTGATGCCCAATTTACTAGAGAAATTATTATAACTTTTAAATTTTTTTTTCCATAATACACTAAACAATTTATAAAAATAAATGAAATTAACATTGCACTTTGGCTTTAAAAATCTTTTTAAAATAGTAATATTAAAATTCTTATAGAAATAATTTTATCTTTGGAATTTTTCTTTATCATCATATATCTTAAAATATATTTTATTTAAAGGAAATACATAAATTTTCAATAGACTTGTATAATATTTGTATTGTTAAATTTTAACTTATTAGGTACAAAAATACTCCCACTAACTTCTCTAAGAATATATTTCATTTGGAATATCATGCTAATAAACAAAAACTTCTTTGTGCTAAAGAAAGATTAATTTCCCTTTATCCACATAATCTTTTTTTATTTAAGGAATTAAACTTCATTCCTTTTATTAAGAGTATAAAAAAAGTAATTTTTTAAAATTCTATAGATGGTATTCTATGGGTTTTTAAATCATATTTAATGGAAGTTTGTTTAATTTTCTAGAGTTGGTGGTGGATTCTTAGGCCCTAACATTCTCGGATGAACATTTTACCCAAGATAAAACTGATTTTATCATTGTCCTTTGAAAATTATGATATTGAATTTAGATGAATAATAAATTAAAAACCCAAGTGAATTAAATAATAAATAACTTTTATGTTCATGATTAGATTTTATTGACTCATACTCAATATGGTATTTTTTCAGCTGAAAAAGAAATAAATTTATTCTAACTAAATTATTTTCCTTGTATGATATGGTTTTATTTAATGATAAAATTTCAATATTTTATAATTTTATTTTGGTTAAATTTAATTTAATTTTAAATTTATAATTTTAAAATAATCATAGGGTTAAATTTTGGAATTTTTTACAAATAAATGATTTTTAGGTGAATAGTGAAAAATATTCTTCTTACAGACACTATTACTTTATGAAATTATTATCATATATTAATTGATTTAAAGATTGTATAAAAATTTTTATGGACAAAAATATATTTTTAATAATTCAAATAGATAACTTAAAATTATTATATTAAATTTTGGAAATCTATGTTTCAAATTTTAGAACAAACAAAATGATTTATTTTAATAAAAGAACTATTTTTGATATTTTTCACTAATTAAGTATTTAAAATGTTTTATTTAATTTTGTATTTTTTTTGTAAATTCATATAAATTTATTTTTTAACCATAAACCTATAAATTTTTTAAGAATCAATATTATAAAATATTTTAGTGTAATGTCATTTTTATACTTATAAATGTGTTTTTATAAAAAATAATTTTCCTTGAATTTAATGTATTTAAGATAAAATTATTTTTTAACACTTTTAGAAATTAAATATTTTAAAATTATTTTCATATTTTTAATAATAAAGTTCACATTGTGTAATAATTTTTACTTTTTTATTCATAATATTAATTTATACTGGTAAAAGTTTTTCATTATGATAAAGGATAAAATGATTTAAAAGGGTTAAAAATAAATGATTAATAAAAAATATCTCAAAACACTATATTAAATTTTATTATATGAGAGGATATAAACCCATATTATATTATATTCTAATTTTAGTTTCCTAGGTTTAAGATGACATTGTGAAATTAATTCATATTATTTTAATGTTAAGAGTATTTAGAAGAGTGTCACTACTCTCACCTATAAAAGGAGCCCCCACAACATTACATATCCACATATATTGAGTAAATTATTATAAGTAATATTTGACCCAATATCATAATATCACACTTATCCACATCGTAATGGTTCGGGGCTTCCTTGAAGACGAATCTATGGGGGATTAAGGTGTTTATCAAAGTATTCAATGAGGAGGTGTTTTTTATAACCACGTTTTAACATATTTATTTTTTCGAAAACATTATAAAATTATTAAATAACCATATAAATATAATTAATTAAATATAATATTTTCGTTTAATTGTTACTATTTTTATAGAATAACCAATTTCTATATAACAACGCTGCTTTTTTTACACACTTAATCCCGATTTGTTACATGAAAACATCACTTGATACAACATAGTAGATCGAGAGTTATAGTGTCTTTGGGGATTAGGAATATTACATAATATCTTAGAACATAAAATATACAATATATTTATTGAAAAGTTCCTTTACATGACCAGTACATTCCATCATATTTAGGATTGCATGGGATAACCTGAGGACATGCATAAGCAAAGGGTGATCTATAAAGCCCAGTAAAGGAATAAATATGGAGTAACATGAAGAATACAATACATGTTAGACAATAGACATATCAATGGGGCACAAGAGAAACATGAACATAAAGGAATGATAAATCATGATAATCATAACATTGAAATGTGGCAACAACACTTAACATGGAATTAGCGTGAAATAAGGCTCATTACACATGGAGAATTTTTAAACCCTCAGTGCACATGAAGAACGAGTAAATACTCATTGAACTTGAATTATCATGATTGAACACCCATTGCACATGACGTATCGTGATACTATACTTACCCAATGCATTGGATCACTATTAGGGTGCACCCTTCTTAAACATTTCATTTCTTGCATAAGTGTGCCAAATGGATCATATAACATTAAATAAATCAACATCATAAGTTATTACAAGATTATGTAATGTGGAATAAATATATGAAAGTAACATTCAATAGGTATATGTGCATAAATGTTAATATCGTTGATAGATACATGGGTATGGTATTTACTACATAATGATCTTAGCTTGGAAAAACCGGGTGCAATTTCGGCTGCAAAACAGTGTGGAATAAGGATTCATGAAAATAGTTGATGAGATAAAATAGGGTGTATAAAAATATTTACAAGAAATGGATAGTAAGGGGGTTCATATGGATACATGTCCCAACAAACTTAATGGAATTTAAATTCATAATACAAAAGTATTACTTTGATGTAAAAGAGGCGAGAGAAATCCATTACAGAATTTTTCATGGTAACAGGTGTACATGGGATGCATTAATGAGAGAGAAAGGGGTCTCCCATAATCCAAACATACAGAGGGAAGTATGGGGGAAGTGAAAAATCTTACCCCCAACATCTCTAATTGATCACAAAATGTCATAACGACTTAAAAACAATTGGACAAAAATGAGAAAGGAAGAAATCCCTTACATGGAAGTGTGATCCCAAAGGCTTGCGAGAGGCTTGAGAGAGGAATATTGGGAGCTTGGGGCACCTTGGGAGTAATATAGGAGGAGGAGGGATTGGTTTGGTTGAAATCCAATGGATTTTAGTGAATAGGTATTGGGAGATTTGGTGGGTTTATATAGGAAAGGAGAAGGAATTATTTATTATTTATGTTTTGGACACCTCACATTAAACTAATCAATACCACAAACTATCCCATGGTTTTTGCACATAGTTTTTTAAAAATGGTAGTGGAAAAAAATATTTTAGAAGTAAAATTGTGTAGCTTCTTAATATAATATGGTTGCTTATGTGGAGGTGAGTCACACTCTCATGGAAAACAATTTAAAATGAAAAAATGTTTTATAACTCTTGGAGGGTCCACAAAAGCTTTTTAAAATATATAAAACAAATATAAAATCACATTATTTTAATTATAAAACATATATTGGACGAAAATAATTTTTATATTATTTTATTACCTCACTATTTGGTCATTATGATGTCTCAAAACACTTAATATATTTAAACAGTATTTAATTTTTACTAAAAAAATCGATCGTCTCAGAAAAATATGAAAAATTCACCATTGGATAATTTAGGAGTCCTAATTCCAAAAATAATATTCATTTTACCTAAATAATTTTATAAATATGTTAATTTTTACTTTTAAAATAAAAACTGACATTTACCTAAAATTCATGGGTTTTGACAAAAACAGTTTTCAGACTTTAATAAAAATTAAAATTGCATTAATAAAATTATATAATAATTTTTATTTAATAAAATGTAATTTAAAAATAAAATTTTATTTAGATATTATTTAATTAAAAAATCCATTAATTAATCAAAATATATTTCTTAGTTGAATATTAAATAAAAAACTATTTCTGCTTTAAAAAGTAACAATAATAAAAGAAAGCACATTATTTATAAAAAAATAATGTACATTGTCATAGTGATAGGGTCTTCTAACATAACCCCTCATAACACTTATATAATACGGAAGGGTATGGTGTGCTATGGTGACATACTCTTGGGGTGGCTCGGATAACATCGCTCGGTTGGTAATCTCTATTAACTTCCACTTCTCCCATAGTCTTTTCCACTCAAGAATAACATACCCTAGATCATCTTGGGATTGGTCAAGAGTGAATCCAAATGATGCCACCTCCTTTATGAGCTTCGACATATGGGCTCTATATGCGGAAATTCTACTGGATGAGGCCATCACTTCATTTTTCTGAGTATATTGGATTTGTTAGCGCCCCATATTTATACTAATCATGTGATCACTGTTCAATGGCTATATTTGCAACGGACATAATTCATAACGGCATTTTAAAATCTATAAACTTAAAACCAATGAATTTTACATTTTATATAACCATAATAAGACATTTAGTAAGATCAAGATGAATTTTCATTTATGAATGATCAGGTCATTACAATCTTCCCCCCTTAAGAAATTGCACCCTCAAAATTTCCTTTTCCCACACGAAAATAGATGCAGGTAACTCTACTTCATCACTACCTATAATTCCCATGTCGCTTTTTCAAACATGTGGTTTCGCCACAACACCATGATGAGAGGCATTGTCTTATTTAGTATTACTTATTCTCTACGGTCTAAAATCTTCACTGGTTTCTCCTCGTAACAAAGATCATCATATAACTGTAATACCTATGGAGAGAGTACATGTGAATGGTATGCTATGTATTTCCTTAAGAGGGATACATTAAATATATCATGTACTCTGGCCATGGTAAGAGGAAGTTCTAGTCGATAGGCCACAACCCCTACACGATCAAGAATCTCGAAGGGGCCAATGTACATAGGGCACAACATCCCTTTCGTTCTAAAACACATGGAATTCTTTCATGGAGATATGAATTGAAATACCATGTATCCAACATTAATATCAAGGTCTCATCGAAGGTTATCTGCATAAATCTTCTATCGACTCTGGAGATCCTTGATATGCTACTGAATGGTTTTCACCTTCTCCACCATTTCATCGATCATTTTTTTCTCTAGCAGCTTATGCTCACCGACATTATCTCAACATGTCGATGTTATGAACTTCTTCCCATACATGGCTTTATATGGTGTCATTCAATTGCTCGAGTGGAAACTATTATTGTAGGATAATTCAACCAGTGGAAGATGTTGGTCCCAACCTCCTTCAAAGTCCATAAAACACACTCTCAATAGGTCCTCAAGTGTTTGGATAGTTACTCAGATTGGCCGCCAGTTTGAGGATGATAATCCGTACTGATTTTCATCTCAGTACCTATAGCATATTGAAGACTCTTACAAAACATAGAGGTGAATCTTCGATCATGATCGGATACAATATATAATGGTACTCCATGCATCCTTAACACTTCCCTGATATATATCCATTCCAGCTGACCCAATATTAATTCTTCCCAAATTGTAATGAAGTGTGTAGACATTGTAAGATGATACATAACAACCCAGATTGAATTGTTGCCTTAATATGTCTTCGGAAGGCCGGTGACAAAGTCCATGGTGAAGTTATCCCATTTCCATGCTGGTATGGGCAATGGCTGCATCATCCACATAGACATATGCCTCACTGGCTTCACTTACTGACACACCAGACACTTTGATGTATACTCAATGATCTCCTTCTTCAAATTATCCCACCAATAATTCTCTCGGAGATCTCAATACATCATTGTGTTACCTGTTTGAATAGAGAAATTTGAACTATGTGCATCATCCAAAAGTTCCTTCTTCAGCTCCGAACTTGATGGAACACATAGTCTTTTCCCAAATCTCACAATTCCATCTTCATTAACATTGATCACCGAGTATTTACCTTTTATGATAGCTTCCACTCTCTTCTGAATTCCCTCATCATTCTTTTGATCATCCTTTAACCTTTCCAAAAGAGATGGTTGAACAATCATTTCTTAAAGGATTGATGATGTTCCCTTATTTATAATTCCCATGTCCATCTTCAACAAATATAAGATGATTGAGTCCTTTTAAATTCTCATCAATGATTTAATTGTTGGGTCCTTTATACTTAGAGAATATTCCACCTTGTTTGCTTTCCTAGGGTCGTAATGGATAGGGATGTTATATTCTTTGATCAGCTCAAACCATCTTTGTTAGCACATATTCAACTCCTTCTGTGTGAATATATACTTGAGGCTTTTTTGGTCTGTATATATTTCTCACTTCTCCTCAAAGAGATAATGCCACCAAATTTTTCAAGAGAAGATCACTGAAGCCAAATCCAAATCATGTGTTGGATAATTCTGCTCATGAACATTAAATTTCCTTCAATCATAGGCAATGACTTTGTCATTTTTCATCAACACACAACCCAAGCCCTTCTTTGAAGCATCACTAAATACCACAAAAAGTTCTCCACTTGTGGGTAAAGTGATCACAAGATTAGTGATAAGCCTCATTTTTAACTCCTTCAAGCTTTCTTTACATTCATCACTCCAATAAAACATTATTCCCTTCCATGTTATCTTGGAAAGAGGGTTGGACACCCATGATAAATTTCTTATAAGTCGCCGATAATATCCAGCTAACCTCAAGATGCAAAGAATATCTGTTACCAATATTGGTTTCATCCATCCCTCAATTAAATATGTTTTGGAGGGATCCAAAGATATCCCATTGCTTGTGATGATATGGCCCATGAATGATTAGCCCTTCAACCAGAACTGATAGTTTCTATACGTTGAATAGAGATTATCCTTCTGCAAGGTCTCTAGTATAGTTCTTATATGCTCCTCATTATCCTCCATGGTTTTGGACTATATCATAATATTATCAATAAAGACTACCAAAAATTTGTCGAGGTAATCCCTAAAGACTCTACTCATCAATTCCATGGTGATTTCTGGAGCATTAGTGAGTCTGAATGGAATTACTATGAATTCATAGTGCCTGTATCTTGTACAAATATAATTCTTGGGGATATCTTCCTTATTCACCCTTTCATGATAATATCCAGACCACAAATCCACCTTGGAGAAGTATTGTTCTCCATGCAGTCGATAGAATAAGTCATCAATTAATGGGAAAGGATACTTTTTATTTATCATGAGTTTGTTAAGCTTGCAATAATCGATGCAAAGACACATTTACCAATCCTTCTTCTTGATGATGAGGATTGGTGAACCCCATGGTGACACACTTGGGCGTAAGAACTCTTTATCCATATTCTCTTTTATTTGTTTTTCAACTCCTCCATCTCCACAACAACCATTCTATATGGAGTCTTTTATATTGGAAATGCCCCAGGTATAAGATAAATTTTGATTTCGACATCCCTTCTAGGAGGAAGACCAGGCAATTCCTTGGAAAAAAATTCATCAAATTCCCCCACAATATGAATGTCTTCAATGCTTGTTGCCTCCTTAGACTCAATCATCTGAGACAAATGTGTGTTCTCATAGGGTAGTAATATCCACACTTGAGATGATGAAGCTAAATAAGATTCATCCTTCTCCTTGCACATGTATAGAATCGGGGGCGATTCTCCACAAGGAGTGTGATTTCCTTGTCACAACAATTTATGTTGGCTCTATATATGGAAATCCAATCCATGCTAATAATTTCACCAAATTCCACTAGATGGAGTATGATGTGGTTTGCGGAGAAATTCAATGCACAAATTATGATAGGGGAGGAGTTATATTCATGGGATGCAATGATTTCCCCATTTGATGTACTCACTGACATCTATACTTCCATAATTTGTGGTGGTGTTGAGATTTTTCTAATAAACTTTTGGGATATAAAAGAATTCTCAGAACCTAAATAAAAAATTATGTTCGCTATTATTGAATGAATAACTAGCTTACCTATCACCACTTCATTGTCGGTGTTCACTTCAGCAGTAGTGATGGAAAAAGATCTCCCTTGGTGCCTTGGAGGTTGTTGGTTTCTTGTGAAAACCCTTGGCATAGGGCACTGATTTGCAAGATGCCCTGATTCTTTGTAGTTATAGCAACGAAAAACATGTTGGGGTTCTAATGGAGTGTTACTCCTCTCTGTTGTAGCCATGATTTTTTATTTTCGTCTGTTAACAGCTAAGTTCCCTTCTCATCCACACCTAAATCATTTCCTCGTCCCCTTCTAAAAATTTCCAGGGTGCTTCTTTCTGCACCTTTGGAATGTGGGGTGCTAAATCTTCATAGCATCGTTGTATTTATCCATCGAACATCCAACATTGAATTCCAACTTACCTTTATTATCCCCATGATAACCCTGAGATTCTTTGATCTCCATTTCATAAATGAGGGAACAACAGACAATTTCCTCATAGCTGTTGAAGTCACAGAATACCAACGCTTTCTGTAGGATAGTTATTACCCCACAAAAGAATAGGTCAACCTTGCATTCAGGGAAAACAACAAAGCTGGAGGAATATCATGCAAGACATCCAAATTTTTCCTCATACACTCCAACAGATTTTTTTCCTTTTTTCTTTAGGGAAAGGAAGTACCTTTCCATCATAAGTCAGATGGTGCGATGAAAATATTTATCTAAAAACATCTTCTAAAAATCCTTCCATTCTAACGCCTCAATCTCCTCCTTCAGCTTTTTATTTTTGATAAAAGTACACCATTGATCAGCTTCACCTTCCATACGATAAGAACCCAGCAGAACCTTCTCTTGTTTGGCATATTGAAGGATAGAGGAGATCTTTTCAATGGATTTGACCCAATATTCGGCGTCTAAGGGATTAGATGATCCATTAAAAGTTGGAGGCCTTTGATTCATGAAGATATCGATAGCGACTTGTTATTTCTTGGGGGGGGGGGTTGAAAGTTCCTCTTGATCCATGTTTCTATTCAATGAATCAGTTAACTGAGAGAGAATCATGACAATGTTCACAATTCCTGCTCACATCGGATTGGGCATCTCATTTTCATAGTCATCGCATTGATCTTTATGTCAGTTGTTAGCCAGAGTCCTCCTATTACCGGCCATTGGCTGGAATAAAATAAAAGTTATGGGTATCAAATAAAGGGTAATCCAAATAAAATACTGATGACATATAAATAACTTTTATTTCCTTAACTTATGAATCCATAGGATTCATTCTATTCTATCCATGATCTACTTTATAACATATATTCTTAGGGGCATTTTTTTAATTGCCCTAACAAGATTTCATACTATGATTATGAATTTAACAAAGAATATACCTCGCGAGTGACATAACCAAGAGTGAAGAAAGGACCGTTTTCGTGCACCAGTTCCCATTCGAGTCTAGATCAAGGTGGTGTTTTTGGGTTTTACCCCTAGGATACATCAGTGCTAGAGCCACCTCTACCTGCTCGTATCCAGACATGGATTTTTTTTCATGATAAACCACTTAATCAATAATCACAAATACTAAGGAATTTTTTTATTATACTTATTCTTGCCTCTATGTATTTACTAGGGTTCTCTATTCCTAATCTCAAAAATAACTAAACCTATCCTCTGATATAAACTATAACATCCCTGATTTCTTATTACACACTTAAACCTGATTTATTACATAAAATATTCACATGATACAACATGAAAGATCAATAGGTCTAGTGTGTTTGGGGATTAGGAACATTATATAACATATTATAACATAAAACATACAACATCTTTATTGAAAACTTCCTTTACATGACCACTACATTCCCTCGTACTTAGCATTGCCTGGGATAACCTAAGGACATGCATAAGCAAATGGTGAGCTATAAATCCCAGTAAGGGAATAAACATGGAATAAAATGAGGAATAAAATAAATTTTAGACAATAGGAATATAAATGGAGTATAATAGAAACATTAACATAAAGGCATGATAAATCATGATAATGATAACATGGAAATGTGGAAACAACACTTAACATGGAATTAGTGTGAACCAACAATCATTGCACATGGAGCTTGAGTAAACCCTCATTACACATGAAGAAAGTTTAAATCATCATTTCAATTGAATTATCACGAGCCAAAACCCATTTCACATGATGTATCATGATACTATACTTTACCCAGTGCATTATAACGCTATCAGGGTGTACTCTTTTGGAACATTTAATTTCATGCATAAGTGTGCCAAATTGATCATATAACATGGAATCAATCAACATAATAAGTTATTCACAATTAAGTTATGTGGAATAAATAAATAAATGTACCATTCAATAGTCACATGTGAATAAATGTGAATACCATTGATCGAAACATAGGTATGGTATTCACTACACAATGATCTTGGCTTGAAAAAACGCAGTACAATTTCATCTGTATAACGATGTGACATAAGGATTCATGAAAATAGTTAATGAGACAGAAAATTGTGTCACATCATATGTAAAAGAAATGTATATTAAGGGGTGTCATTTGGAAACAAGTACCAACAAACATAATGGAATTTAAATTCATAATATAAAATAATTACTTGGATGTAAAAGAGGAGAGAGAAATCCCTCACGGTATTTTGGCATTATAACGGGTGTACATGAGAGGCATTAATGACAGAGAAAGTGGTATAACATAATCCAAAAATAAATAGGGAAGTATGGTAGAGGTGAAAAATCATTCCCCAACATTTTTAATTGAAAACAAAAGGGCATAACAACTTATTGAAAATTGGACAAAAATGAGAAAGGAAGAAATCCCTTACTTGGAAGTATGATTCCGAAGGCTTGAGAGAGGATTTAGAGAGGATTATTGGGAGATTTGGGCACCTTGGGAAGATTATAGAGAGAGGATGGAAGGGGTTTGTCAAAATACGAAGGCTTTGAGTGTATATGAAGTGGGAGATTGGGTGGATTTATATTCGAAATGAGAGGGAACTCTTTATTATTTAGGTTTGGGACACATCACATTATACTAATCAATACCACATACCAGACCATGGTTTGTGAGCATGGTATTTTCTAATTGGGAGTTTAAATTTTTATTTTATAAGTCCTATAGCATTACATATTAAAATAATAGGGTTTTTTATGTGGAGGTGAGTCACACTCTGAAGGGAAACAATTTAAAAAGACAAAATGTTTTTTAAGTTTTGGATGGTCCACAAAAGCTTCGTAAAAAAATAAACCAAATATAAAATCACATTATTGTAATTATAAAACATATATTGGCATAAAATAATGTTTATAGTATTTTATTATTTCATGCTTGGGTCATTATGATGTCATAAAACACATTATATATTTAAACGGCATTTAATTTTTACCCAAAATATCGACTGTCTCAAAAAATTATGAAAAATTTACAATTGGTTAATTTTGACATCCTTATTCTGAAAAAAATATTCATCTTTTCTAAATAATTTTATGAAAAACTTAATTATAAATTTTAAAATAAAAAATGACTTTTACTGAAAATTAATGATTTTTGACTAAAACACTTTTCAAACCTTAATAAAAATTACAATTTCATTCATACAATTATATGATCGTTTATATTTAATAAAAAATAATTTAATAATAATATTTTATTAAAATATTATTTAATTAAAAAGACCATTATTTCATAAAAATTGATTTCTTAGTTGAATATTAACTAAAAATACTATTTGTTCTTTAAAAAATATTTACAAAGTAACAATAATAAAATGAATGCATGTTTTTTATAAAAAAATAATGTACATAGTCATAGTGGTAGGTTCTTGTAACATAACCACTTATAACACCCACATAAGACCGAAGGGTAAGGTGTGCGATGGTGGCAGACTCTTGGAGAGGCTTGAATAACATCGCTCGGGTGGTCATCTATATTAAGGTCCACTTCTCCCATAGTTGGTTCCACTCAAGCTTAATGTGATCTAGCTCGTCTTGGGCTTGGTCAAGAGAGAAGCCCAATGATGAAAAATACTTTCTGAGCTATGAAAAATGGGATACATTTGGATAACGTCTACTGGATGAGTCCCTCACTTCCTTTTTTTGAGTTAATTGGATATGTTAAATCCCTATATTTATACTAATCATGTGATCACTATTCAATGGTTATATTAGCAATGATCACACTTCATAACTATATTTTAAAATCTAGAAACATAAAACTAATGAAGTCCATATTTTATATAACCATAATAATACATTTAATTATATGAAGAGAAATTTTCATTAATGAATGTTTGGATCATTCCATTCTACCACTTTTCCACCCATTGAAATGTGAAATTTTTGTCTATGTGTAAGTACAGACTAACGCCTCCATGAATAAAAGTTTTCATGTTTCATAAATATCATTCATTGTTAATTATAAAAGTGTATTTAATTAATATATATTATGTTTATGACATTATTGATTTTTTAAAATTACTGAACGATATTATTTCTTCTTTTACACCAGTCAACAGATCAATGTTGTTGTGTAATGAATAGTACCAAAACATCCAATGTGAACTTAAACGATTTAATAACTAAATAAAACATTATAGTAAATGAAATAAAATAAAATAATAAATGAATAAATTTTAAAATGGTTATTATGAAATTAAATAATTAATATATGTTTACTGTTTTGAAATGTAAAATATGTACATTGTGAGTGGGGACATGAGGTAATTGATGTTTCTTTAAAATCGTATTATAAATGTGTTTAAAATATTTTTCTTTCATGATTATGTTCATTTAAATAATTAAATAAATATATTATTTCTAAACACAAGGAATTATTATGATTATTTTCATGTGTCATTGAATTACTTTATATATTATTTAAAATGATTCATTTTTACATTTTCTGTATTAGTTAATTTTGAATTTCTTTAAAAAATTGGAAAATGAATGTTTTTTAACATTTAATACTCCATCAATTTTTCACAAAAATATAATTTTTCTTCATTATTAAATTTCCTCTACATGTTTCTAATATATTTATTAAATAATAAAATGTTTCGATTATTAAGGGAATTTTTTGGTTTTAAAATGTTATAAAATTAAATTTTCATTTGTCTTAATTTTAATGATATAATTGAATGTGTTTTTTCTTATGGTATCATATACAAATTTTTTGGAGTTGGATAATGAAAATGAAATATTTTATTTGGTTTAATCATGTTATTTTTTATTGACAAGGTATATGATGATGGTTATATTTTATATATCCCTCAAATAAATTATGTAGTGATATGTTCTATGGAGGTTATTTTTTTTGGAATTAACATGTAAATTATTCTATTATAAGTGTTCTTATAAGGTGATTGTAAGGGTGATATGAGCATAATTTCGAGAGGTCCATATATTATTTTTTATGATTTCTATTAGTTTTATTGGAAATATTTGGATTTCATGTGTTAACAAATTTTTTTATGATTAAATGAATGTTTATGTCATTTTAATGGTTAATGGTTTGTTTTTCAAGGAATATTTCTCATGAGTTTTCTTTTTTTCCCATGTAAATTTCATGATAATGGTTTATACTTTATTCCTTCATAAAAAATTGTTTTATGAAAAAACATTGTCAAATGAAAATGATTTTATGAGTTAGTAAATCATTATTTGAGATAAAATTTTATTATGTTGGAAGGAAACCATACTTATGGATTTTAATGATTTTCAATGAAATTAAATGTTTCGTTTATTTTTTATTTACCATTCTAATAATTTTGTTATCATAAAATGTTTTCAAATGTTTTTCAAAGGAAAAAGGTTGTATAGGTACTATAACAAGATCCATCATTCAACATTAGGGACTCTTCATAAATGATGTAAATGTGCCATGAATGAAATAATAGTTTAAACATAAGAACACATTTTTTGTGAAAAATGTATATTGTATGGAAGTTTCCACATTTTATTTATTGGTTTTTATAATTCTATAAAACAATAATCCTAAATGAAATTGGATATAAAAAATTTTAAATAATTTATATTAAACTCACAATAATGGGTTTTTTAAAGTAAAATTTATTATAAGTGGAGCACCTGTATAAAAAATTAATATCATTTATTAAATTAAAAATGATTATAGGATCATATCAAGAGAAAAATGAGACAAAAATTTCACATCCTTTTAAAAACGTCAAAACAAGAATTTATCCAATCTTAGAAGTTCTCAAAATAACAACTCCTTTCTCTATTATATGAACGAAAAGTCCAAGGTACTATCTTAAAATATTTATCTACATTTAAATCCCTATATATTCAAAATATTTGAGAAAATACAGTTTTTATCACACAACCATAAAAATATAAGAAATAAATATGAATAAATTAATACTTGAAGTGGAATATCTATGTGATTTCCTGGAAACATTAAATTATTTTGAGAATTACCTCTTCCAATGGTAAGGTTTTCTATAATGGATGCATATACTCTCATTTCTCCTTTATGTTTTCGGTTGCGTTATTGACTCTCCATGTTCTCTTTTCTTTCTACCCAAAGTTTTTACCCTCCTATTACATAATGATGACACTTGTTCTTTGACCACCCATGTTATTCCTAGATATCCTCAACATATTAGGAAAATCAGAAAAACTATTTATGAAACTTTCCTATTATAATACATAATAATATACTTAAATATTTCTAACCATTTTTGAAAAATGAAGTTCATAGAAATGTCGAGCTGAATAGGTAAACCCAACAATTCTATGTCATTAGTGTACCCAATCATATTAATAATAGGAGCTTAGAATAAGGTTCATTTATAATTTTGAACAGAAGTAGAAAGAGTATCAACTTAATTATATGTGATTTAAGAATATCATAAGAGTGGAAATCAATGTATTTAAACAACTATAAGTATCCACTGGTTGAAACTAAATTTCTAAACATTTGAGTATAATCCTCCATCCTCTATAGTTTTCAAGAACCTAATTTTTTATAGAGAAATAAAAATAGTGTTTTGGGAATCATAAATTTTTTAAAATGAGTTTGAGCATACAAACATACAGTCACATGATAGTACGATTTTTAAAACCCCCAAGGATACTCCATGATGATTCAATATTTAACTAAAACATTATAACATATGGGTCAATTACTTAACAATTTAATATATCACATGAATGAATTTTCCAAAGTCTCTCATGTTACATATCATATAATAGTTCATTAATGAAAGAATATGTAAAATAAATCCCTATAATGATAATGATTACAATTCAACCACCCAAAATTATCATGGAAAATAGAATGAAGATTCCATATGTTACTGGTTGACTTCCGCAATTTTTTTTGAAAACACCATACAAGATAATCCAATTCAACTATAAGTTTAAAATTGGAAGTGGAATAAAATATACAATTTCATGAAATACATATCCCTCTAATCATAAATTTGATCATCTTATTGTATTACATATAAATGGGATTTAGGGAATATCATATCGTTAAATCTACCATTTGAGATACAGCCTAAAAAATTGTGATTTTCACCTTATATATTATCATAAACAATGACACATGAATCCATATCCTATAGATATTTTTTTATCTTCCAATTTTTTTGTAAATTTATCATCACCACTACTATATATCACATCATATAAAATAACTTATGAATACTAATCTAAAACACTTTTCGATTACCTCTATGATACGTTTAGATAAGATCTATTAGTCTAACATAATCTTCATTTTGTAAAACACAAAGTGTGATGTAATAGAAATTTATAGCATTGACCACACATATGAATAACTAGATCAACATATGTAAGAAAATGGTGGCCTATAGGAAAGAATAAATTATAATAAAGCTACAAAGGGATCTTGTGTTATATATATCAAACACATGAATCTTTATACATGTGTCCTCCTATTATATCACATGCTAGAGTGTATTCTCATGTGTTCCCTTT